>CAWUFW010002522.1:0-726403 GCA_963921515.1 Calotriton arnoldi
ACGTAGATTTTTTTTACAATCTCATTGATTGTATTTTTTTCCCCTGCTGTTATATGATGATTGTTAGACCTGGCACCATTGGCGTGGGTCTCCCTTCCATTTTCTACCTCTACTTCCTGTGTTTTGCTGTGTGTTGACTCCATTTTTGCTGGTCTAGATGCTTTGGGCACTTTGCCACTGCTGTTCAGTGCCAAAGTGCAAGTGCTCCCTTGTAAAGTATTGTTATGGATTAGTGATTCCATGATTGGCTTATTTAATTTACTTGTCAGACCCTAGTATAGTGCACTAAGTGTGCCCAGGGCCTGTAAATCAAATACTGCTGGTGGGCTTGCAGCACTGATTGTGCCACCCACAGAAGCAGCTTGTAAAATGTGACTCAGACCTGCCATTGCAGAGCCTGTGTGCAGTCTGGGACTGCCATAGTCAACTTGGCAAGTGCACACACTTGCCAGTCCCTAAACCTTCCCTTTTCTACATGTTAGTCACCCCTAAAGTAGGCCCATACCCCTGTGGGCAGGGTGCATTGTATGTGAAAGGTAGGACATGCCCTGACGTGTGTGGCATGTCCTGGATAGTGAAATACTGCCAATTTCATTTTTCACTATTGCAAGGCTGTCTGTTCCCATAGGCCAGAATGGGGAGTTTGTTTATAACATCTTATAAACATAACTGACCTTGGGAACAAGATGTGAAAATAAAGTTTAGTATGCCTGAACTCAGAATGTTAAACTGCATCTTCTAGTGAGGGTGATTTTTATATTCTGTGTTTGAAAATACCACTTTTAGAACGTAGTTATTTTCTTGCCTAACCATTCAGTGTGCCTCTGCTAGGTTGTGTATTGCATGTCTGGCTTTTGGATGACGGGGCTGGAAAAGGCATTGGCCCCAGAAGTCTGATGAGTCAGGGCTGGGCTGAATAGGCCTGGTCTGCATTTGGAGTGGTGGGAGGAGTAGCACCTTCACCTGAATAGGGCTGTGCCTGCCTTCCACAATGACGGCTCCGCCCTGTGGTGTGCTGAAGCCCGGGCTCACACTGACAATGGAGGTTGTTGTGCACTTGCAAAGTGCCCCACAGAACTGGTTTTGGCTGGGTACAGACACTCTCTGCCTTCAGAGAACAAAGGATTTTGGTGTATAAAAAGACGGGCCTAGACCCCACACTTTTAGATCACTCTGGGAATCAAGAGAAACCTTTGCCAAGGAGAAGAGCCGGATAAGCTGGGGAGGAATACTGCCCCTGTGCTGTTTGTTATCTGGGGTTGGCCTTTAGTGGCTGCTTGCTGCCAAGGAAAGGAGAAAAGGACTTTGCTGTTTACTTTGCCATCTTGAGGAAGATCTCCAAGGGCTTGAAATTGAGCTTGGCCTCCTGTTCTGAAGTCTCAGGGACACAAAGACTTCACCACCAGCTCCCTGAATTTCCTTGCTGGGAATTCCAACCTGCAAAGAGGTGCCTGCTGCTGTTTAGGACCCTGAGATTGTTTGTCGCTGGGAGCTGGAAAATCGACGCAACACCGAAGAAGTGTGTCGCATCTGCACCTGTTTTCCGACGCATCGCCGAAGAAACCGCCGCAGCGCCTGCCGCGGCTCAAGAAATCACCGCACAAAACGCATCAGGTGTAACGATCTACGAAGTCCGAGATCACCGCACCGATTCCGCCTGCAAGCCTGCTGTGCGGCTGCACGAAACCACGCATCGTACCAGATCGACGCATCGCATCGAGGCGCCAAGACTGTCACATTGTTGGGGTCCGCAGTAAGAAACAGACGCATCAACTCCCCACGCAGTAAGGAATCGACACATCACCTCCCTGCGCTGCAGAAGGAACAGATGCATCACCTCCCTGAGTGTAAGGAACAGACGCATCACCTTCCCTTCGGCCATTTTGTTTGCTTTGCGTGGGCGCATCTAAGGTACTTTTGAGAAAGTGTTGCATTTACAACTTGCATTGAACTGAACTATTTCTACCATTTGAAAGCCTTATTTTTAATACTGTATTGTGGATTTTTGTCGTTTGGTCTTGTTTTGGTTTAGATAAAGATTACTTATTTTTCCAAGCTGGTGTGGTGTCCATTTGTAGTGTTTTGTGTGTTACTGTATGTGTTCACAAATGCTTTACACACTGCCTCTGAGATAAGCCTGCCTGCCCGTGCCAAGCTACCAAGAGGGTGAGCAGGGGTTATTTTAGGAGTGTATCCCCTTTACCCTGACTAGAAGCAAGGGTCCCTATTTGGACAAAGGTACCTACCTCTACCAACTAGAGACCCCCATTTCTAACATTGGTGGGCAGCGGTGAGGATCTGGACTTGCATTTGTGATTTACATACAGTGATTGGTGTACACTACTAGTGAGTGCAGACCATTACGCAACCTCATACATTTTGGTAGATTTTTCCTCGGAATTTATTTTCATCTTGAGAACTGCCACTTTCCACCATGAGTAAACCAGCATCACGTGCATCTGTGGATATTGAATTTGAAGAGGAGAGGGTTGATACCTACACTGTGCCACAACTTAAAGCCATCTGCAAAAATGTTTTTTAAATCTCCATGAAAGGCCTCACCAGAAAGGAGGAATTCCAAAAGGCGCTGAGGGCCTGGTTGGAAGCAAGGAATGCCAGTGGGCAGACCGAGGAGTCCATGGTAGAGGGGAGAATTTAGAGGGGCAGCAGGATGGGCTAGTGGGCCTAACTGGAGGGGGAGTGCCTCCCACGGAGGGCAGCAGTGTGTCTTAAAGAGGTCTGTCTCCAGAAGAGTTGGAGGACAGGGAGAAAAGCAGAGTGCATGAAATGGAGCTTGCTAAGCTCAAGCTGGGGAGCCAGGGTGACTTAGAGAATAAGAGGTTGGAGTTGGAGAGCAAGACATTGGCCATGGAGGAGAAGAAGATGCTTTTAGAGCATGAGAGAGTGTTGAGGGCGCTAGAGCTGAAAGCGAAGAGCCTAGAGATCACCTCTGGTGGCAGCACACCATCAGTGCCTGGGGAAGGAAAAGTATACATCCCCAAAGATGTGATCAAAGATTTCATGAAGCATGAGGACTTTGGGCAGTGGTTTAAGGCCTATGAGAGAGCGATGAAGTCCCACCGGGTCCCTGAGAAAGATTAGGGAGCGGGGTTGTGTGGTCGCTTCATAGGTGAAGGGAGGAACCTTGCCAGCTTTGCCCACTGAGGATCAAATGTCCTAAGCCCCCATGAAGGAAGCCTTGATAGCCAGGTATGGGTTGACCCCAGAGCTTCATAGGCAGAAATTTAGGAGCTGCAAGAAGCTGGAGTCAAGTACTTGGGTGGAGTATGTATCTTACGTTTGCAGAGCACTGGATGGATGGGTGAAGGGTAGCAAGGTAACTGACTTTCAGAAGCTCTATGATTTGGTTGCATGGGAGCACTTGTCCAGTAGTTGTTTTCCAGAGCTACGCCAGCACCTGATTGATAGTAAGCTGACTGATCCCAGGAAGCTTGCTGTGGAGGCGGACCACTGGGTCAGTAACAGGGTCAACAAAGGTCTTGTGGGAGACTCCGCCAAGGGTGGGCAGGGTCCCCAGCAGAAGAGTGGGGGGACAAGGGTAAACAAAATGAGTTCCAAAGGGCCCCAAAGTAATCCCCAAGGGAACCAAGGTAAGGGTTCCCAGCCTCCCACTGAAAAGAGACCATGGGTCCCGCCAGGTGCTTCCTTTGCAGAAGGGTCCCGTTGCCTGTTTTAGCTGTGGTCAGGTGGGTCACTTCCAAGGAAGTCCTAGTGTCCCAACACCATGACCACTGCACCCACTGGTGCACCGCCCGGAAATTGCTAGTGTAGCCTTGGGGAGGAGATGGGTGCCAAAGGTGGGTGGGGTCCCGCAGAGATGTCCCTGGTCTCTTTAGGAGACAGTGAGATGGTCCCTAGGCTCATCTGCCTGATAACACTAAGATGTACAGGCAGTGGGTGACCATCAATGGCCATAGTGTGGAGGCTCTGAGAGACACCGGAGCCAGTGTGACAGCTGTCAGTTGTCTGAAGAGCAGGTGGTCCCCAACACATTCTACCCAGTAGTTGCCGCTGACAACTCAGAGTGCCTCTGCAAAGTGGCACAGGTTCCCTTTGAGTGGGGGGGTCTCAGGTACCTTGAAAGTAGCCAGGAGGCCAGCCATGCCTGTTGACTGTCTGCTAGGCAATGATTTGGAGAGCCCCCTTGGGCGAGGGTGGAGGGAGGTCTCATTTGGAGATGTTGGGTCTGCCTGAGTGGGCATGTGTGACCACTCGGTCCATGGCAGCCGGCAAGGGCATTCAAGAGGACCTGGAGCCTGAAAGAGTGGCCCAGGTGCCTGCCAGGAAGAGAAGAGGCAGGGGGTGGAAACCGCCCCCAAAGTTCCCACAGTCCAGGAGGAGGCGGACCCTGAGGGGGATGCCCTGGAGTCTACAGGGGAACAAGTGGCTGAACTGGGGGACCTGCCTGAGCTGACCCACTGGCAGCAGGAAGGAGGCCCCTCCAGGGAAGAGTTCTGCGAGGAGCAGAAGAAGTGCCCTTCTCTTGTTGGTTTGCGGCAACAGGCTGCAAACCAGGCAGCAGGTGATCAGTCCGGATCACATTGGATTTACTGGGAGAATGGTCTCCTGCATAGCGAGCCTAAGGATGCTGAGCCTGGGTCAGCCCGTGTGCTGGTGGTACCCCAGCGCTTCAGAGCCTTCCTACTGGGTCTGGCTCATGATGTACCTTTGGCAAGACATTTGGGGCAAGACAAGACCTTTGAAAGGCTTTTCACCCACTGTTTTTGGCCCCAAATGCGTAAGAGTTCTGATACTCATTGTAGGACTTGCCAGACTTGCCAGGCAAGTGGTAAGAGGGAGGAAGTGCAAGGCTACTCTCCAACCGTTCCCTGTGGTCAGCACCCCTTTGAGAGGGTGGGCATTGACATTGTGGGCCTCTGGATCCCAAGACAGCCATGGGCGAGAGGTTCATCCTGGTCTTGGTGGACCATGCCACCGTACACGGAAGCCATCCCTCTCCGGACTGTGACGGCCCCCGTGGTGGGTCGCGCGTTGATGGGGATTTTCTCCAGGGGCAGTTCCACAGAGAGGTGGTGTCCAACCGTGGTACCAACTTCAGATCTAAGTATATGAAGTCTAACCCGGCCCGAGACCTTGCCGCTGCGGAGTATGCGGAGATTTGCCTACTCCGCGCTCCACGGAGAACGCTGGAGTAGGCAATCTCGCACACTCCGCGGCGGAGCGTGAGGTGGCCTGCCTCCACCTCCCACCCGCCCTATTAACAATTGCTTACAAGTTAAATAAAACGACTTTAAAGTAAATAAAAACACCTTACCTTAGCTGCGGCGTCCCCGGGCTGCCCTCCTCCTCTTCATCGCGTTCTCTGGCACGCGCAGTTTTAGTGCTAGAGTCAGTAACATAGTGCAAATAAAATACCACAGCTGTTCCAAACAATGTATGTGCTTTCCATTGAAGGACTGGGAACTACAGTCAATGGAGCATATGTACAAGCCCCTAGTGACGTTTCCGTGGCGATAGGATTCGCCTTATTTACAAGGCAGCGTTAACGTGGCTTAACGCTGCCTTCTAAATAAGGCCCCCACACTATGCTTAGCGTGAAAGGGGTGGGCAGGGTGCAGGCCAGCCGGACTGGCTAACGGGCGCTTGGTGTCTGCCGAGCTGGGGGCTGATTGGCACCAGCGGTGGGGGCTGATTTCGTTGATGGGGACCTGCGTGAGCTTCGAAATAAACAAAGCAAAACGAATGTTTTTAAGCACACGCAGGTCCCCATCAACGAAATCAGCCCCCAGCTTGGCACCACACCAAAATGCCCGGTAGCCAGTCCGGCCCTGGTTGTGCTGGGCGTTCCACCCAACACCCATTGATTTTCACGCTGCCCCCCTATTTACAAGGGCAGCGTAAATAGGAGGCAGCGCCAAAATTAAGACCAGGGAAAACCGGGTCTTAAATTGGCAAAATGAGGAGAAATGCTATATTTCTCCTCGTTTTTGATTTTTCCATGTGTGTGCTGCCTTGTACAGCACACATGGAAAAGCAGTAGTCTATTGTTATGTACAGGAAGGTCCCCCCTTCCTGCACACAAACAATCTTTATAAAAAACGACATTCTATGATTCATGTGTGCTGCATTAAGCAGCACACGTAGATGTGACAAAATGGCATTTCAAGATTGTTTATACAGGAAGGGGACTTTCCTGTACATAAACAATCTTTCTCAGACAGGGCACCCTGCACTATGGTGCAAGGGTGCCTGCGTTGGCACTACACTGCTAAGGTAACGCCAGCGTAGGGGAAACACAATGCTGCACCATATTGTTGTAAATATGGTGCAGCTCTGTGATTGAAGTGGTGGATTGAGGCATTAAGCCATGACGTCTAACGCCTACTCCGCCACTTCTTTTGTACATATCCCCCAAGGTGTGAAGCTCTGAGTATCAATTTTAACCCACTGAGATTTCCTTTGTTCATGCAACCTTTATTACATTGCAACACATATACATAGCTAAAGGTTTAATACAGTACTGTAGATTACAGGAATTACTTACAATTGTTAAACTGCATACAAAGCGGTGCAAATTACTGTTCTGCTAATCATCGTGCAACACAGTAGTGTTGTGTGGGAGGCTTTACTGGGCACAAATGTATATCGCATACTATATACAAAGCAGGTCTGATAGTATGCAACATGAATTCACCAATTCCTTAGCGTGTGCGTATGATAAACATAGGGCCTGAAAAGTTAACTAACTGTTTAAATGGTAATGCCAACAAATGTGTACTGGATTGCCATATTTTATTCAGAACTACATTTTGACATTTAGTCATATTATTAACGAAACGTCCTGCTCTCGGAAAGCTGCAGAGACGTGTCCAGTGTTTACTGCCAAGACCATCCTGCCTTGTACGCATCTTGCCTTCTGCGCACTTCTGCAAAAGGAACATTGTCAGTGTTGAGAAGCTACAAAATAAAATCTATGTAGGGGTGACCCTCCCTTCTCAAAGAAAATAATTGACACAAAGGTGTAAACGAATGCTAGAGTTGAGGAAGAGTAGCACACATGGAGCACTTAGGGGATATGCTGAAAGATCGATTTCAGTATAAGGCTGGGGATCCAGCAGTGAAGAAAAAAGTTCACCACACGTCTATTCACATATAACTTTCCAGACAGTGGGTGTTGCTCAGTAATCAGTCAACGAACTGTAAAATTCTAGTGATGAAACAAAGGTTAAGTGAAAAAAATATGCCCAAACATATCTGGACAAAATCATAAGATCAGTTAAGGTAAAGAGACAGGTAATTACATAAGGGAATAATATATGGATAACAATAAAAGTTAGCTAAAAGAAAGGTTGGGGGTTGTGGGGAGGAGGCTTCGTGCTCTTCCTCATAAATAAATACAAAAGCAAAACAGGGGTGTTAATTCAATGTTAAAGTTAAAACAATTAAAATAGATTGACCTGAAATTATTTGTCCTGATATTATTTCCTTGATGTTAATCATGAACTAATTAATTATCTCTAAAATGTCAAATGGAACTTTTGACCGTGAACTGTAACGCACCGCAATAATACATGTTGATCCACAGAGAAATACCTCATTTTACAGACATCATTTAAAGTAGTTTGTTTCCTAATTTTAAAATGTTGTTCATAATTTGTATTCATTATTATTCTACCCTATCATCCTTTTAATTAGCTAGAATATTCATAGTTCCATGTGGAGAGATGAGTGCTGTTTCCATTTTCCATAATTTATGTTTCCTTATAACTGTTATTAAATAAACAGCACAAAGTCTAAATGCATTTTGAATAAATACAGCCTCTAAATTTCAGAAACATCTGCTGTGCACTGTATCTGTTCTACTTAATTATTATACTCTTGCAGACACATAAATTAAGCAAACGTATTCTGTTTGGTTAGAATAACATCTCGCCTTTTAAAAAATAATACAACTTTGTATTTGACATGCAATTCTAACATATTTTCATGTGAATGTCAGCACATTTTCTAGGGCGTAAATAGAATTCTCTTTAGAACAAGGTAGATAAATATATTCATCTTTTGAGGCTATGCTGGCTCTTATCATAAGCATTTAAATTACTGCAGGGATTAACTAGGGAATAACGTTGGTGCAGCCACTGAGGAAAAATGCCTTATATACAGAGATTTACAGTGATGGTATTTTCTAATTGAAGATTACTTTGCCATCTGTTTTCTTTTCTGTATTACCTGACCACAGGTCAAAATCCGGAAAATAGCACATATATGAGACTACTGATTTTGTTACTTTATATGTACAAGACTGACAGCATTAGGATATTTCGGAATGTTTCTAATAATATAGCCCTGCAACATTTGTATTGCTTCTGTAAAAATTGTGATATAACAGGGTGTTTTGGCCTGTGATAACAAAGCTGTGCCATGCATCATCACGGAAGTGGGTGTAAAAGGAGCTGGTATTTTTATGTGCAATGCATCTACATTTAATGCATGCCGACACCTATCTTGCAAGCAATGTGAGAGCATGCAACCTTTATCCGTATCTACGACACAAATGACATTAAGCAAATTAGCTACATAACACATGTACATGTACATACAGATTGCATTCACATTGTGACCATCATTGGAAAGGATGGACCCTTATGTACCAAAATGTGACCAACATTGACGGTGTTTTGTCATCCAAACCCACACTGAGCATGGCCTCAAGCAAGGTTGTATCCTGGTCCTATTCGGGGTATATATAACAGACCAGCGATAAAATTATCGCCGTTTTAGCGGCAGGAAACTGCCGCTAAACGGCGATAATGGGCTTGCTATCATGCGTTATGGTATTCAATGAAGCCCAGGTTAGATGTCCTTCACATCTAACTCTGGGCTTCTATTGGAATTCTATAACGCATATTAGCAGCCTATCATCGCCGTTTTAGCGGCAGTTTCCTGCCGCTAAAACGGCGATAATTTTATCGCCGGTCTTGCTAATATGCCCCTTTATTCTTCTCTTTATATATCGCCGATCTGTCAGAGTCTCTAAATCAGACCTTGGTATTACCCCAAAGCTGGAATGCACAGGAGTATCACACCTTGCCTATTATGATGATCTGGTGACACTGTTGCAAACTCCAAAAGGGCTACAATATTCACTAAATAGTTTAAATGAATTCAATTTGAAAAATTGATTAATTGTCAACCTGTCGAAAACCAAATTCATGACAATTGGAAGGAAAACCAAGTCCATTTCTAGGGTCTTAGGAGATGCCTTGATCAAAATGGTCAATCAATACGAGTACTTTGAGTTACATTTGACAGTAAGCTATCGTGGACTAACCACCTGCATTAAATAGCATGATCATAGCCAGTCTCGATAAAACTTACATGCAGCGTGTACATAATCTTCTGCATCTTCGCACAGCCACTCCACAATGCGTCATCAGGTTGAACCTAAACACTCTTACGTCACTTCACTACCACAGTAAAGTGAATCTTGTAAATGTGCAAGGGCCGATCCACCCACTTTAAAATCCTTCATTCACCAGAAATTATAGAAAACATCACACAAGGATATAGTACTGAACATTGTGCCATCAAAAAGGCTATAGAAACATATAATCTACCTGATTTAGAGACGCTGGTAAATTTAAACCAACTGGCCCAAAAATGTCTGCTTTGAAGAACTTTAACCAGTAGACAGAAGGAGAATGACTTGGCCAAGCTACAACAATACAAATACATGGATTTAGTTTCTGAAACCCTCGCCTGACAGAACCAAAAATATCTCAAGTCAAATCTGCCCAACTACATTAAAATGAAATTCTTAACATTTAGGCTGTTTTATATTCGCATTTATGAATTTTACGTGAAATGGAATCCAGAGCTTAAAGGAAAATCTGCCTGCCGACTTTATTGACTCACAACTGAAACCCGTTTGCACATTTTATGTAGCTGCCCCAAAACTCTTGTATCTCAGATAATTGTACCTACAAAATGATTTTTAGCAAGGCAAAATAAGATCTACTATAGAGGCTGTTAGATATGGTTTTAGAATCACAGATAATAGTGCAATTATAAGACTAATGACATTTTTAAATGCAGTTTACAAAATTTTAGTCTGTTGAGTTTAGCAATTTTTTTATCATAGATTTTAAATTACACATGTACAGCACTTTTTAACCATTATTTTTATTCACATTTATGCTGATTGTGAGATACTGCTTTTATTGCAATCTTTGGATTAATACAATAAATGCCATTCTTACTTCAAACTGTGAACAGGTGCGCTTGCAGCACAGTGTTCATGGCATGCTTTCATGGTGCATATATAAATCCACTAGCCCTAGAAAAAGCACAGCACAAAATTAACTGCAAATATGATGGAAATGATTTCAGTCTTTGAGGCCCATAATTTGTCTACAGAAATCTTCCTCAGGTGAAATATATAGGTTAGGATAATTGAAAGACTCTTGTAAAATCAGTGGCCATCGTTGGTTCAAGCCTGACCTATTGGTCGTGCACAGCTTCTTCCCAAACACTAAGGGGCCGATTCTGATGCGGGTTGGAAAGCTTCCCGACCGAATCGGTTGGGAATGGTGTCCGACCCACTCGGATCGGGAAAGTCCGACCGGCGGAGTAGGATGCATCCGGATGCTTCCAGATAAGATTTGGTTGAACTCCCATTGACTTCAATGGGAACATTTGTTCCTAACCGCATCAGAATTGGGCCCTTAATGTGGCATTACATCAGACACATTGCTGATGCGATAACTCTAACATGCATCAAGATCTAACACGTAGAAACATAAAACGTTTATCCTGAACCTGCATGTTTTTTTTTTTGTCCTCATTGTGCAATATTTTTGGAGGTGGAGGTGTCAGGGGCCCCTTTGACCATACTATTCCGAAAAGGGAACTCTCCTGGGTAAGCGCCAGCTTGTGCGTGGAGATTCTCGCCCTTCTTTTCTTAAGGGCTCTTTATGTCCGTTTCCAGCGTGTATCGTTTTCGTTTTCTGGGAGGAGCTAGTCATTCTGACTACTCATTCAAGACCCTGCTTTGAAGATTTTATTGTACTGCCTAATCATTGGACAGTTATAACACAAAACCCTGGTTTTAATTTGATTGGTTATGTTGTTCCCAAATATTCCAAAATGTATATCTTTTGCCCATGATCCCGCTTCTATCCAGTTTGTTTACCCTTTGAATAGAAGCCAGACATTCTTTATGTGTTGGAGGTATGTTTTTAACCCATTTAATGCATATTTCCCTTCTGGCTAACAATATTAACAGGAAAAGGAGGTTCTCCTGGTCTTTATTCAATTTTGCGTATTACAGATTATGCTGACCTATCCCAAAATGACAAGACCAATGCTTACCTCCACTGGTTGACCCAACAGTCTGGATAAGGTCTTATCCGCCTCTTTCCAAAATTCCTCTAGCTGGGGGCACTGCCGAAACATATGTAGGTCGTCTGCTCCTTCCTCTCCGTATTTCAGGCAGCTTCTCACTGTCTGTCTGTTGAGCTTGGATAGCCTTTTTTTGGTGACCAATACGCTCTGTGTGCGGTGAAACAGGTGATTTTTTTCTCAGGGGAGCAGATTTTACTATTCAGCAACATGTAGCCATTGATACTTGCCATGTGTGCTGAACGTCTAGCTCCGGCAGTTCTCTCCCCCAGATCTTGCTTGGGATTTTGTATTCTTCTTCCCCTGCCTGTATGAGGGCCCAGTACCGCGCGAGATTTCTTTCTTAATGTGGCCCTCTTCCTGGAACAATTTCTCAAATTCATTAGTCCCCCATTCTTCTTTTTAAGGCTTTTAACCCAGCTAGTTAGTTGGTAATATTTAAATCTCGCCAGAGTGCCTTTGGTCTTTTCTGTGAGAACTTCCCAATCGCTAATCATTTTATTTTCTATTAGCTGGCCCCATTTGGTTATGCCACCATCCAACAAGGGGGTTGCTAGTTTGTCCCTAAGACACTCTGGGGTTCCTGGAGAGTCCCAGATTGGGGCAAGTTCACTATAATACGAGATTTTCAAAGTGCTTCTTATCTGATACCATAGTTTTGCAGCCGACCAGAGAGTCTTCAGTTTTATTTTTTTGAAATATTTTTGGGTGTCCAAATTTGTAGAGGTAGTGATTTCCTTTTGTATTAACTAATGCCTGTAAGTGTACGGGATATACATCGTATTTGCCCAGTAGTTTTCGGAAAGTGTATTTGAATTGAAAGGCTCTGCAATATTCCAAAATATCTGGCTTGCAATCCCCCCCTCTTCTTTTTTTCCTTCTAAGCTTCGTCCAGGCGATTCTTATTCCTTTTGCGGCCCATATAAAGCTGCTTAGTTCTCCTTGCAACTTTCTTATCCACTCTACTTTGAATTCCAATGGGATGGTACTATATAGATAAGTACATTTTGGCAGTATGGTCATTTTAATTATATTTGATTTTCCCATGAAGGTCAGGGGAAGACCTTCCCAGACTTTGAGGAGCTTCCTTACTTCTTTGTGAATTCTATCGAAATTCATTTTAGCTATTTTCTCAATATCTTTTATGAGATCTACCCCGAGATATCTTATTTTCTCTTTCACCATCGGAATCTTGGATTCGTTGTCCACTCTAGGATTTCTGATTTCGTTTGATTTATGATGTAGCCTGAGACTTTCCCCGTATTGCTCTAAAGTATCTTCAATAATCGGGAGTGAGGGCCGCCAGATCCCTAGTAAATACCATCAGATCGTCTGTGTACAATGCTATTTTTTTCTCCCAGCCTTGGTACTCAAATGGTATTATCTCCTGTTTATTTCTCAGCATACACGCTAATGGCTCAATGTAAAGATTAAAAAGTAGCGGAGACCGAGGGCAGCCTTGTCTAGTACCTCTCTTAATTGCTATCTTGTCTGTTAAACTGGCATTGACCAAATCCTTTGCCGAAGGTTTCTTGTAGATTTGTTTTATTGCATCTTGGAAAAGATCCTCGGGATTGAATTTTGCCAACGTTATATTTAAAAAGGGCCATCTGACTCTATCAAATGCCTTAGCTGCGTCGAAGGTTATTATTGATAAAGGGACAGATTGGTAGATTGCAACATCTATTGCAGTTATTAGTTCGTGAGTCAGTTCCTGTATTTGTCTTCCTTTAATAAAATGTTTTTGATTTGGGTGTACTAGGAATCCTGCCACTTTTCCCGATCTCTTAGCTAATATTTGTGTGTATACTTTATAGTCAGCATTTAAGAGTGAGATGGGCCTATAAGACTCTCACTTAACTGAGTCTTTCCCTTGTTTTATTAGAATACTAATGATTGCCTTGTTCCATGAGTCGGGGAGGTCCCTTTTATTTAAGAAGATATAATATAGGAAGCTCCGTCAGGGGGTGGCCAGCACCTCTCGTAAATTAACATATAGTTTGTTTGGGAGTGCGTAGGGGCCTGCTGTTTTACCTTTTTTTAGGCCTTTGATTACTTCTATGACCTCCTCCCTTGTGATTTCTTGGTTGAGCTCCACCCTTTGTTCCTGGGACAAAGAAGGAAGTGTTATCTTGTCCAGTAAGTTATTAACTTGCTCTGCTGAAGCTGAGGTCTCTTCTGAATATAGATTATCGAAGAAGTTTACAAACGCTTCTCTAATATCAGAGTCTTCCAAACTATATGTTGAATGGTCTCTACATTGTATTTTTACTACCCTGTTGCGTGTTAACTCTGTTTTTGTTTTCCAGGCCAGTACCTTGCCACATCCTTCACCATATTCATAATGCGAAAGCTTGCTTGCCTCCCATCTGGTCCTAACAATTCCTTCCAGTAAATCTGAGAGGTCCTCTTTCTTAACTCTTTTTGACTCTTCTAATCTGGTTATTTCCTGTAAAGTTTTCCTTTTGCTAATTCTTCCTCTAAAGTTTTTATCTCATTTTTCCAGCTGCTTAATGTGAGTCTTTGTGTTCTTTACTTTTAAATGCTGCAAGATTAATTATTTTCCCTCTAATAGCAGCTTTATATGCATCCCAAGAGTTTTGTTTTGAGGTCCCTTCTTTATTTAACTGAAAGAATAGTTCTGTCTCTTTTGCTAAAGCCTCTATATGGAGAGGATCTGCAAACAAAACTCGATCTACTGTCCATCTTGAACTGGTGGGTATCACTTTTGGTGCGAGACGCAGTAAGACTGCTGCATGGTCAGATAGGTGGGCAGGTATATGTTCTACCTTTTTAGTAATACTAATTAAGCTTCTATCTAACAGAAATAGATCAATTCTAGACGAGTGTCCAAGCTTTTTGTTTTGAAATGTGAATCTATGGGTCTTGTCTCCTTTCTCTTTCCAGATGTCTTTAATCCCTAGATCTTTAATACATAATCCGACCCACTCTCTCATTTTGGCTAGATTAGCGCTGTTCCTGATCAGAAGTCTATCCTCTTGGGATTTAATATTAAATTAAAATCACCACCCATTCTTATGGGTGACTGAGCGGTCAGAAGTTGGGAGTATATCTTTTGAAGTGGTATCGGGTCATCCATGTTGGGTCCATAATAACCCACAATTGTGTATGTGTTATTGTATATCTTAGTTTTGACTATTGCCCATCTCCCTTTTTTATCTACTTCTGCTGATTCTATTTTTTGCTTTAAGAGATTTTTTTAACAAAACGCCACTTCCTCGTACAACATTCTTGGTTTGTACATACATATGTGTAACCCATTTCTGACGCTTAACTATTTCTGCCCACTCTTCTTTTAAAAGGTGTGTCTCTTGTAATATTGTTATTTCGTTATCAATTAGTTTAAAATATTCCAAGATCTTTTGCCTTCGTTTCTTTAACCTGAGGCTATTTATATTCCAAGAGAGGATATTAACTGCCATCAAGTCTTTCCTTCCAGTACCTTTTTAAAGTGATCACTAAATTTTTTCCGGGTCTCTCTGTGAACCCCTCCACCTTAGGAATGCATTTATTGGACTTTATTATTTTTTTCCCCCTATTATGCTCCCCACCTTGTGCATCTTTTTTCTTTTGCTTTCCAACATTTTCTTTTGTGGCCATCTTCCTTTTCCCACCCCCCTCCTGGAGAAGCCTCCCTAGTCTTTTCTTTGGGCAGTACTCTGCCCTTTATGAGCTCCTTACTCTTCAGGTGTGCTCTTTTATTGCCTTTCTCCCATTGCAGGAGTGATCTTTTTTTTGTGCTTTTATATTTTCTATGAAGCACTTGACTTCCTTTGGGTCCCTTATGTTGTGCATATTATTTTCCCACATAATCCTCTAAAGAGGCTGGGAAACACATCTGAACTGTTGCACCCAAAGTTTTCAGCGGCTGCATGGACTGACCCAACTCCCGTTGCCTGTCCTGTGTTGTTTTAGAGATGTCAGATCTGATTCTGAATGTCCAACCTTCTTTTGTAAAGGAACCTGCCTTGAGTCCTTCATTTAAGATTCTCTCTTTGAGGGTGTATGTCTTGAAATGTATTAGAATTTTTCCTTGGATTCTTCCTTGTTTTCACTTTTCCAAATGGATCGCGGTGTATCCTTTGGATGTCATCCGGGAGGTTACTCGATTAAGCCCAAGGGATTACCTCTTCCAATAGTCAGTATAGATTAGCTTTTAAATCATGCCCTCTAGACCTTCTGGGACGTTGAGAATTCTGGAGATTATTCCTCCTGGCTTGATTTTCCATTGACTCCTATTTTGTCTCTGATGTCCAATTCCTTTGTTTTCAAAAATTTAATTTCTTTTTGATTTCCCTCTACTTTTTTTTTCAATGTATTCACTGCCTCCTCTACCACTGAAACTCTGTCCATTAGCATGTTGATCTTCTGATCTAAGGCTTCGCAAAGCTTCCTGGATTCTTGTTTGATTCTTTTCTGATGTTGCAAAAATTAATCCTCATCTCTGTCATCATTTTTTCCATTAACTTTTCAGTGTTAGTTGTCTCCGATTGGGATTGCTGCTTGACCGGTTGTTCTGCAGGTCGTAATACTGGGCTCAGTATATGTGCACAGTTCTCTACGGTTGATTCCTGATGCTCTGTTGTCATTGTCATTAGCGCCTGGTACCTGTTACTATCCATGGTTCCTGGGGTTCCTTCTCCTTCCCTGGAGCTTCATTTCTGATTCACCCTCTGCTCGGTGTTGTTAACCCTCTGTTCCTCCTAGAATAAGACCTTAGCGAAAGGGTAATTTTCTGTTTTATTTTTAAAACCGGATGCTCCTAGTTTTACTTGGCTTGCCCTGGACAGAGGTGCCTGCGGTTGCCCTGAAGCATGGGCTTTCCTTTTTTTCCTTGTGCTTTTTGGAGCAGTAGTGGCTGTGATAGAATGCTCCTTCAGCACTTGAGGCACTTGAGGCACTTTAGGGATGAAGTGTCTACTTCTGAGGCAATAGCTATTCCCACTCACCTGCCCCTTTTCTGAGCCTGAGCCTGTACTTATTGTGGTAAAGGGGAGGGGGCAGATTTTATTCCCCCACCCCCTGTGCAGTTTTCTAATTCCTGCCAATTTCTTTGTATACGGAGGGAATCTTAGCGCGTTAATTCCCCTGAATTTTACATTTGCCTTGTGCCCCCTCTCACTTACCTCTGCTCGCGGCAGCTCTGTGGTCCTTGACAGCCTTCACTGTGCCCCTCTGCCTGGAGAGCCTTCTGTGTACCTTCTTCGCAGCTTGTCCAGCTCCTGGATTCCTTCCCTTCACAGCCAGAACAGGGGCTCTCCCCGGCACGAAACTCTCGCTGCGGCCCTCCTGTTGTTGCGGCACGCCGCAATTGCTTCCGCCCACACTCCGACCGCACAGACTGCGCTGCAGCGCGCCGCCGCCCCCTCGGGCTCCACGGTCTCCGCTCTCCGAGCTCGGAACTCGGAGCTCGCCAGTCCCAGAGTACTCCGATGTGGTAGATTTCAGGTAAAGGGTTCACTTTTACCTGCATGTTACCTCAACACTGCTTTTCAAGTAAATTCTTTCTCCAGACAACTAATTGGCTACCTCGCCTCTTACCTTAGATTATACTCTTAAAACCAATTTTGCAAGAATTGTGCAGTGTTAGTGCTCAAACTCTCTCTCTTATAAACAGCTGAGGTACCTCTGCAAGTACCTCTTAGCCATTCAGCAAATGAAAAAAGAAAGAGCTCGAGTGACACCAAGTGAACATCTACAAATAATTGACCAATATAGCTACATACATAGCCAATTTATCAATAAATACACCAGACTCATGCCATGTTACATAAACATCTCAATACCATTAATATAGTTCAATAGGCTAATTTAACTGATATAAAGCTCATTTAAAGCTCCCTAATCAAAATGTTGAAGTGAGGTAACACACCTTCTGTGATCGTCTTCTGCGTGCTTTAGTGCAAGAATGATCTATGTAAATGATCTTTACAATATCACAGTACATCACATTTGTCTAGACCACAAAATATGTATCTTTTGACAGTAGTATGGAAATATAAAACCAATGAATGAAAATCTGAATTATTATATTAAAAAACTACAAATTAAATTATAGATGGGTAACTGAATTAAAGGGATGTTTTTAACTGGGGAGTTCTAAGTCTAATAACTCAAAAGTGAAGTGAGTTGTTTATAATGTCTCTCAAATACCAAGGTGAAAGAAATCCCATTAATTCACTATTTTATGTTATGTATGGCCCCTAAAACCACCTGCTGCTGCTTTCAACTGGTACTCTGGGGCATTGGAGTTATGGAGGAAACAAACACAACATGGCCTCTCTTTCCTGTCCCAAATGCAAAACTGCCAACTGGCACCCTGCCACCCACCCTCACTACTTTCTGTGCTTTCATGTCCTTTCATCCAGAAGTTATGCTCCCTACTTCTAGAGAGCCCAGCCAGAGAAGACTGGAATTCCGTTAGGACAGAGCAACAGTACGTAACAACTTTCCTTAAGTGGCACAATAAATCGATCTAAAAACTTCTACAAATCTGGCTTCAGAGTTTAAAAAAACAAATGAATCATGACCAGCCATGAATGAGCTCATGTTCACTAAGAATGTAGTTATTTGCTCCATAGTGATCCTAGATAAGGTTGACCTCAAATCTCCAAACCCACACTCAAACTGTCTCTCTTGAAGGTTGATTTCCTAATCCTGAAACTTCAAGCCTTCCTCAAACCGATTTAACTCATCGCCACAAATCACTGAGTGAAACTGACTGTCTGTGACTGCTCCATCATATTATTTGAAACCATGTGGGACTATGAAGATACTGAAGAAATTGTTATTTTAATTCTAAACCTTATCAGTGAATAAGGCAAGAAAGCAATATTTCTCTGTCTGGTATCTTCTGAAAATGTTAGCCTTTCCCACATTGTTATCATCCTCTCCTTGACAAGGTTATTCTAGAATGTTTATGTTGTAAACAGGCAAGTGAAAGGCGTCCAGGACAAATGCTGCAGATGTCTGGAAAAAGTAAATTTGTAATTTTCAACCCTTCCATACAAAGCAATTATCACCACTTTGCCCATCACCAACTGCCCAGAAAAGAACTTTTCCCACCACAACCTGACCTCTTGAAAAATAGCATGAGGACAGATGCAAACTATCTTCCATAAAACACACAAAGGACCATAAATGAAAATAAATAACAATTGTAAATTGCAATGTCAGGGAGCGATTAAGGTAGAGTAGGTTGACACATAAGGGGGTGCAATGTCACATACTTAGCTAAGTGATATATAAGAAATACAAGGATGAAGGTAAAGTAAAAATATACTGACATTACTGCCCCAATTACGAGTTTGACGGTGCAGTGTCGGGACCGCCCCGCCGCCACACCGTAAACCTGCGTGAGAACTGCCCACCGTATATTGACTTTTTTAGTCATTGGCAGGCATTTCCTTTGTCGTTCCCACGGTGGTGCCCATAGAAAAGGCACCTCAATGGGAACGTCAAAAGAAGTTCCAGCACAGCATGGACTGTGAAGTCCATGCCGTGCTGGAACTGGGGATGCATGCACACAGGGGGCACATGTTGCATTCCCTGGGTGCATCCACATAGAGTGAGGCACAAGGGGGCCCTGTAGGACCTCTTTCTTTCTCTCACTGCCACTGTTTTCATTGAGGAAAGATCTCCATGAAATCAGTGGCTGTAAGGAATGTTGTAATATGCTTGGCTGGACTGTGGCAGTCCCGCCAAACATATTGATGCCTCTGACTGCCATGCCACCACCAGGAAACTGGCAGAGGTGGCGGTCTCAGGGCAGCACGACTGGCAAGTTCGTAATGTGGTGGTAGAAAGACAGCCACTACCGCCCCCACCCACGAGTTTGGTGGTCCACTCGCAATTAGGCCCCTAGAGTGCAACAGCACAAACGCAGCAACAACACACAAATAAATGTTGCTGAACCATCAAACATATTATAGAAACCAAACAGAATAATGGATGTAGTATGCTGGCTCCAATACTCCTAAACTTATCCTATCACAGTGTCTCTGTAGTGCTAGCTGCATATACTCTTAAACTTATCCCATCACAAAGACTATATAGCACACTGGGAACCTTATAGCTCAATGTGCTTGTGTGTTATTAATAATATTTTCTAACATTTCCACTGCTCCTTGACGTAAATGAGCCCAAACATAATCCATTTTATTGTGGGGTACCAAAGCAACCATGTCCTTGATCCAAACCTTGCCATTATTAGAAGATACCACGCTCAGCAATATCCCATCATTCAAGTTTATACAGCACCACTTCTTTATATATACAAGAGCCATGTGGGGAATTTACTACTGTATAATATTTTATATGAGCATTTTCTAATAATGGATCTCTGTGTGGTAACCAATATGAAATTAAAGCTCTGTGCAAACTTGATATTTACGTGATGTAATTTATGATTGCAGACCTTTGTGGTGTGTTTGAAGGTTGATTATTGGACGTCTGAAGACTCATAGGTAATTTTTTGCCTTCCCAAGGAGAGAATTAATACTCCCGACAATTTGTACATAAGGCATAACCTCCTGATTTAACATTTTAGAACTGGGCCATCCCTGTACCACCCACAACATGATTTGCTTGAGAACCTCATCCTTATCCAAAGTATCTCTCCACTCATCTTCAACAAGGGCCCTTTGGATCACACCTCCAATCTGACTGGATATACACACTTTCTCATCATGCTCACTCAAAACTTTCTCCAGGTCGTCCAATGGCATCCTTGAAAAACAACCTGCCACAATATACCTTCTTCCTAACACATAATCAATTTTTTAATGATACTCTTGTAACTTATGTGGCAATTGGCAATCCTGGGTGTGGTCTTTCCTCCAACCTTAGTGCTGAATAAGTCGATCAGAGTTTATGGTTTGTACAGTGGACAAATGGAGCCCCCTAACATAAGTTCTGAAGTATTGTGTGCCCCACTTTTAATGCCAATCCCTCCTTCTTGGTGGTTGAGCTTGTATATGCAGTTCCCCAGAGTGCCTTCAATGCAAATGCAACAAACAACACCTTCTCTACCATCTTCCCTCCTCTGCATAAGGGCGACTCAGAAGCTAACATTGCTAGCATTGGTTACAATGATACTAACGTCTTTTGGTATCATATGGTTTCAAAAGTTCAGCTGACATTATGGGCCAATTTCACAAAGGTAAACCTACCCTTTGGTGTATTCACAAAACAATTTTACTAGTAGTATTTTTACGACTGTGGAGTCTCCGCACATAAAAAGATAGGACAGTCCTATAGCAGAGTGTAAATTTACCTTTTGAATCAGGCCCTATGTCTTTGCACACTTTGCCAAATGCATTCTGATTATTTCATCCCATTCATTCGCCTTACTTTTCTTGAGTACATTTTTTAAAGCATTGGTTTTGTCAGCAAAGTGGGGAACAAACTTTGAATAAAATTTGGTCAAACCCAAAAAGGACCTCAATTGATCTTCGTTGATAGGCCTGAGGGCTTCATGGATAGCCTTCAATAATTTCATTTTTGGTCTTAAACTCCATTTTGATATGTAGTGCCGCAAATAATCTATACCCTCATCTTCAAATTAGAAATTTTCACTCTGGAAGGTTAAACCCCTATCCTGTAAAATTTGTAATACCTTCATCGACCTGCAATTAGTTTGCTCAACATTGCAGCCATAAACTATTACACCATCTTGGAAATACCAAACTTCTTTGCAGTCTGTGAACATCTCCATCATTAAAGTTTGAAACACCAAAGAAGATGACTACAATCAAACAGATGTGTGAATTTATTTGGAACAAAACCCATTGCAGGGTAGCAATGTCAAAGCTATATCTGTCCACTGACCAGAGAGGGTTGGCAGTGCTGAATTTTGAACAGTATTATCTCGCATCCCAACTCCAATAGGTGGCTCAATGGGTGGTAGGTCTGCAGCTCATGGACACTGCTATGAACACACCATGCCTGGAGTCTGCCTATCATCGTCCACCTGTTCCATCCATGCTCCAAGCTGCCTCTATCATACCCCAAGCTGCTAAAATTGGCATACCGATGCTTTCACCATTACCTATAACTTACAAGATTGACCGCACCATATGCCCCAGCGATAGCGCTACTTAGAACGCCAAGGGGACAGAATGTGACCACCGTAGCGGAACTAGCCACTTTGCACCTAAGTGGGTCTTCAGACACTGGGGGACCTCTATCAGGACAGAACCCTAAACTCCTATGAGTCTCTGATGGATGATGACGGACTACCCTGGGGTCACTTCCTTCTACAGAAATTCTTGATGGGGATGTTGAGAAATAAATGGGAAGACATGGCAAATGAACCCTAAACACACCTCACCATGCGCTGGCTATTTGACTCATTGCGTCTCCACACTGTAACGCCACTCACACCATCACCCCACCATTGGAAAACAGATCTGTTATGTCCCTGCACTGACAAAGAATGGGCTGCACTGCTGGTGGGTCCAACACATGCCCCTGAAACAACCGGTTTCAGCTTATACAATTTTACATTGTGCACAGAGCTTTCCTGACTCCAGTTAAAATGAATCAATACTTCAGTAGAACGGACACTGCTTGTCCCCGTTGTCTTCAAATTGATGCTAACTTCCCTCACATGTTATGGACATGTCCTTCCCTACAACATTACTGGCGTGGGATTACACACCATTTATCCATATGTACGGATATGTTGTATACATGGGAAGCCTCCCTAACAGGCCTTTACCAAAGAGACAATAAACACAAAGGCACCTCACACTTTTTAGATCTGGGACTCCTAGTAGCTAAGTGCCTCATTAACCGCCAGTGGAATCTCACACGAGCCTCCGTTCTTAGAGGCCTGGTCGCATTCCATCGCCACATGGGCTCAAGCTGAGAGAGTGGCACTACACAGAGAGGGCAAGTTAGGACTCTGTAAAGGCCCCATCTCAACCAACTGGGACACTATGCTAGCCAATCTCCTTTTACTCCCTGCAGATAGTTGATATTGATCACAATGACACCTCTAGGCTTGCTGCACGAGTAGCAGGTACTCCACACACCATTTAACTTGGAACATTTCCATTTGTCTTGATGGACCACATATCTTTGTGCCAGAGACATCTCGAATTGCTGTATGGCACACATTTAAAATGCAAACAGCAGAAGGCTTCTTTGGGTGTAACAAAGGAGGTGAGGTGCCTTGATTCCTCATCCAAAATGCTTGGTGGTACACTGCAGACATATCCAACATGGTAAAAACTGAGGAACACTCCAAGCTACACAACGTTTCTGGAAAAGCTAGGTAAGGGCTCTCTATCAATCCAAATGCTGAGGTTCAGGTCTTGCAAATCCACACATAAACGCAAAGAGTTCTCTTATATGATCTAAAATGACTGAAACTAACTATTCAGATCCCTCTATTGGCTCTAAAACATTACATTCATATATCTTGTCAAATCTTAAGTGAATCTACCCTCAAGAACAAAGATAATCTTCACCTCTGTGTACAATTGGTGTGGCTCCCTTTTTAAAATGATTTTGTCCTGGAGTTCTTTAACTTTCCCAACTGCTCCAAAAATACTACAGGAAATCTACTCATCCACTGGCTTATAGGAAACACATTCATACAACCTGGTCTGAATTTAGAGATCACACAATTTAGATGGTTCGGCTTCTAGCATGATGTCTGGTTCTTTCTGGTCATTCCAGCCTAATAATTTTGAACTTTTTTGCCACATAAACCACACTCTGTGCTTTTTCTATCAAATTTTAACACACTTTCAAACTCCACTTCAGTCCTAATCCTTTATCCACCATACGCAAACCATTTTATGCTTGAGTTTCTTAATTCTTGCAGTGTTACTGCCCTGAAAACCTCTGGCCCAATCAAGATGCAAGGTGACCCAGTATCTACAATAAATTGTACATATATTCTATTTACTCAAATGTTTCTGTAAGGGCATTTTCTTTAAACAGTTTTAGCAAAGTCACTTGTTCATCATGCCTTCACAATCCGGTACACCAATCCGATCCTCAGCATCTGTATCCGTCAACACAAAATCTGTTTTCACTTTTTATTCACTAAATTCCCTTCCTCCCGCGACACTGTAGTTCTACACATGGTGCAACATTTACTCGCAAAGTGATGTTTGAAATTCCATTTGAAAAAGAGGTCTGAATCACAGCAGGACAATTCATAGCTGAAGCTACACGAGTACGATTTCCACGTCTAAAACATTCACTACAGTCATTGGGACCGATTCCGATCTCGGTCGAGGCGCACCTAATACCATTCGGTCGGGAAAAAGCCATGCGAATGCCTGTTTCCCGACCGATCCGTACAGCACACCGAACGAGTAAGTACGATGCGCACAACAGCACAGAATCCGGCCGAGCCGTACTCACCCAATCCAGGTCCTGTTCTCCGACCGAGGCGAATCCGGAAACGCCGAATCGAGTCGCACGGAAGGGAAAATGCAGCTCCGTCCGGCCGAACAAGTACGATGCGCTTCCCGTACGCGCCGAACCCGTCGCTACGCACGGCACGTCAAAGCATCCGGGAGAGGCGCACATAAGCTCCGATTCGCGCCACAACACGATCCACGGCTACGAGACGAACACGCCAGCGACGAGGACGACGGCGAAGCGACGAGGACGACGCGAAGCAACGAGAAGGACGAACGACACGAACCAACCATGAATCCCTTCGTCCCGATCATACCAATATTCTACATTTACTACCGGAACAGGCACGGACGCGTACGGCGCAGAAGGTAAGTCAGACACCAACCACAAAACACATACAACACGTACACGACACATCACACACACACAGAGGGATGCAGAATATACTTACACCAGCAACAGCAGCACCATAGGGGCGGGATGCCCATCACCAATGCCACATATGCACACAGGGGCCTGAATGCGCACCACCACCCCTACCCAGGGGGCTGGATGCCAACCACTACAACCACCCTTAGCCAGGGGCTGGATGCCTACCACTACTACCACCCTTAGCCAGGGTGGTGCCAGATGCCTACCACCACTACCACCCTTAGCCATGGGGGCTGGATGCCTACCACTACTACCACCCTCACCCAGGGGGGCTGGATGCTCTACCACTACTACCACCCTCACCCAGGGGGGCTGGATGCCTACCACTACTACCACCCTTAGCCAGGGGGGCTGGATGCCTACCACCACTACCACCCTCACCCAGGGGGCTGGATGCCTACCACTACTACCACCCTCACCCAGGGGGGCTGGATGCCAACCACTACTACCACCCTCACCCAGGGGGTGCTGGATGCCTACCACTACTACCACCCTCACCCAGGGGGCTGGATGCCTACCACTACTACCACCCTCACCCAGGGGCTGGATGCCTACCACTACTACCACCTTACCCAGGGGGGCTGGATGCCTACCACTACTACCACCCTCACCCAGGGGGGCTGGATGCCTACCACTACTACCACCCTTAGCCAGGGTGGTGCCAGATGCCCACCACCACTACCACCCTTAGCCATGGGGGCTGGATGCCTACCACTACTACCACCCTTACCCAGGGGGGCTGGATGCCCACCACTACTACCACCCTCACCCAGGGGGGCTGGATGCCTACCACTACTACCACCCTCACCCAGGGGGACTGGATGCCTACCACTACTACCACCCTTAGCCAGGGGGCTGGATGCCTACCACCACTACCACCCTCACCCAGGGGGGCTGGATGCCTACCACTACTACCACCCTCACCCAGGGGGCTGGATGCCAACCACTACTACCACCCTTAGCCAGGGGGTGCCAGATGCCTACCACTACTACCACCCTCACCCAGGGGGCTGGATGCCTACCACTACTACCACCCTCACCCAGGGGGGCTGGATGCCTCACCACTACTACCACCCTTAGCCAGGGTGGTGCCAGATGCCCACCACCACTACCACCCTTAGCCATGGGGGCTGGATGCCTACCACTACTACCACCCTTAGCCAGGGGGTGCCAGATGCCTACCACTACTACCACCCTTAGCCAGGGTGGTGCCAGATGCCCACCACCACTACCACCCTTAGCCATGGGGGCTGGATGCCTACCACTACTACCACCCTTAGCCAGGGTGGTGCCAGATGCCCACCACCACTACCACCCTTAGCCATGGGGGCTGGATGCCTACCACTACTACCACCCTTAGCCAGGGGGGTGCCAGATGCCTACCACTACTACCACCCTCACCCAGGGGGGCTGGATGCCTACCACTACTACCACCCTCACCCAGGGGGCTGGATGCCTCACCACTACTACCACCCTCACCCAGGCGGGGCTGGATGCCCTACCACTACTACCACCCTTAGCCAGGGGGCTGGATGCCTACCACTACTACCACCCTTAGCCAGGGGCTGGATGCCTACCACTACTACCACCCTCACCCAGGGGGCTGGATACCTACCACTACTACCACCTTAGCCAGGGTGGTGCCAGATGCCCACCACCACTACCACCCTTAGCCATGGGAGCTGGATGCCTACCACTACTACCACCCTCACCCAGGGGGGCTGGATGCCTACCACTACTACCACCCTTAGCCAGGGGTGCCAGATGCCTACCACTACTACCACCCTCACCCAGGGGGGCTGGATGCCTACCACTACTACCACCCTCACCCAGGGGGATGGATGCCTACCACTACTACCACCCTCACCCAGGGGGGCTGGATGCCTACCACCACTACCACCCCCACTAATAGGATGGACAATGCATGACACAACCAGCACACCACAACCTAGGAATGCAAGAAAAGACATCCCCCAACACCATGACAAGCGTGTGTAGACTGTGTCAAATGCCTACAACACTGAACATGACTTTGAACATACAATGTGACCCCGTAGCACATGTGCCACACATATATGTGTGTGGCCCCACAATGCAAGCAGGCCATGACCATTGTGGCAATGGGGTCCAAACCCCATCATCACAGTGACCAAAAGGTAAGTGTGGGGTCCATAGCTGAAGCACATTTTGAACATTGTGGCAATGGGGTCCAAACCCCATCATCACAGTGACCAAAAGGTAAGTGTGGGGTCCATAGCTGAAGCACATATCTGAACATTGTGGCAATGGGGTCTAACGCCCCATCACCACAGTGACCAAAATGTAAGTGTGGGGTCCATAGCTGAAGCACATATTGAACATTGTGGCAATGGGGTCTAACGCCCCATCACCACAGTGACCAAAAGGTAAGTGTGGGGTCCATAGCTGAAGCACATTTTGAACATTGTGGCAATGGGGTCCAAACCCCCATCATCCCAGTGACCAAAAGGTAAGTGTGGGGTCCATAGTTGCAGCACATTCTGAACATTGTGGCAATGGGGTCTAACGCCCCATCACCACAGTGACCAAAATGTACGTGTGGGGTCCATAGCTGAAGCACATATTGAACACCAAAAGGTAAGTGTTGACAAAGAAAGAGCTGCAACTGCCAAACTGCATGGATGATTCCTGGTCACAGAACAAAAAACACATCAGTGGCAAAGTAGTGCATGTGTCCCATTGCAACATAAATTGGGGGAGCCAAATACTGCAGTGCAAATAAGACATACCTTTGGCCATGTGCAGACAAACAACACCCATTCATCAATGACACAATGACAGAAGTGACCATCAGAATGCAGACCCACATATTTGCACCAATGGGCACACAAATGCAGATACCCTGTGGAGACTGTAGATGTGAGGTGAACAGATACCATACCATGGCAGCAATGGGACACACAAACCATGAGAAGTGTAGCTCAATGGTTAGAGCGGCAGACCCTGATGCAGAGATCTGGCCCGGGACCAGGGTTCAATTCCCGCCTCGGTGGGTCTTGGACTCAATTTCCTCGGACCTGATAAATCTTCCCTCGGTGCCTATTCTAATCATGGGTCCCACTCTGCAACTCTGGGCAATAGCTTGCTTAATCTCCACAACGGCCCCACCAGCGCTGGGATGCCTGGCTTCACCTTGGGGGTGCCCAGGAGTGGACATTTCACAGGGAATAGCCAGGAAGGGTTCCACAGCGGTATGCGTATAGCGCCAGGATGCCCCAGTTGGGGTGGCAGTGTGCTTTACAAGTACGAATTTACATTACATTACATTTCATTACATTACATTATCATTGTGCTGACCGATGACCTAGGAGTCCCAGGGACAGCAGGGGAAACCCACCAAACTACATACAGCCAATGGCACACCCAAGATATGCCAATGCAGTGGTGCAGATGCACAAACACAAACAGGCAGACCCACACTGCACATCATACACAACAGGTGAGGGGGGGGTGCCAGTGTCCCCAGGCAACCACACAACACATGAGGAGACCTGAATACCAATTACACAGATGTGCATACAGTGCCACACAAAGGTAACTCATGGATCCAAATCCCCTATGTGGGCAAGCAGGCATTGTCAGATGAGAGGGAGCACAAATCACACATGTCACACAGGCACGTAGGAACAGCAACTGACACAGCAAGACACAGACACACCACTGCACTACCCCCAGGGCCCCCACAATGTGGTGACCCTGGGCTGCATTACAATCCCACTCTGATGACAAAGCTAAATGTCGTTCACACTGTGAACCACAGTCATGTGTCCTGAGCAACAAACTACCATCACACCTACACAAGCACAAATCAATCAGCACGGCCAGTAAGCCAAGGCCAACATGGAGGCAGGGGCCTAGCCGGGCAACAACTCTCATCTGCACACACTTAACACCACACCCCTCGACCTCCAACAATGTGCAGCAGTGAAGCACACATGCACTGGTGACATTGCACATGCACCCATGACTATTCCAGGGTGGTGGGTGGGAACCAAGGTGCAGAAACACATCACACATGGCCACTCAACAAGACTCCTGAATGTCTGACACACTGCACACTACGCTGTACATGGACATGACGGCAATACCACACCAACCAATGGGATCCCAGCCACAGTCACACACCAATGAAGAAGCCAAGGTCACCCACAAAGAACACACATAGACAACAACCAACATTGCAGCCCGGACCCTGAGGAGTGCCAGCAGTCACACACACAACATGTCACAATCACTGAAAGATAACACAAACTGGAAATCACATGACAGGGGCAAACAACAAGTGCCAAGGGGAAACCTGACTGTGACCCATCTGCGTCTGCACACAAACTCAGCCCTGACAGCAAACACACCTATGGGTGACACCCTGATGACCAGTAATGTGCCATGCACCCACATCACAGAGAACCCAGGGAGAAGACTTTGGGGGAACATAGGTCAACTCAGCAAGCATCACAAACAGGTACAACACTAGGGATCACAGCATGCACAGCTAAACGGAAGTGAACACACAGACATGCACATACAACACACACCTTGGGCGCAGGCAATGTCACAGGAGTACACACTGCCATGAGGGGACTCCACTCCTGTGTGAGGAAAGCTGTGCCATATGTTGCCTCAGTAGGGCCCCATCATGTCAGCTGAGCACTTGGTCACACAATCAACAATTAGCACCAAATGAGGGCTCCCGTCACATCAGCCTGGTCATGGAAGTGCCAACGTAATCATCAGCACAGATCCAACACACTTGTATAGCAATGTTGCACTGACAACACGGATGAGTCCTTCCCCATTGATGCCCAAACCTGCATGTCCAGTGGAGATGGCCACACGGTCAGGGAAGTAGACGAATTGAACAATGGCAGGCACAACAGATGTGCAGGGGTGGAAGCCACAGATGTGAAATTGCCAATCTAAGTAGAAAATCCCATTGCCAAATACTGAACACATGACACCCTCAGATGCTGCTATGGATGACATGGATACACCACAGGATAGGACACATTCCCCCTGGACCACATGGGTTCCTGCACAGTAACACTTCATTATCATGAGACCAAATATCACCATCACTGCAGCAAGGGCATGGTTAGCATCATCAACAACATGTACATCAGAAGCATAAGCACTAGAGAACAGAAAGTTGCTTTATTCAGCATATGTGTGTAATGAAAACAAAGTCCAGAAAAAACACAAAGGCCAATGGCCAGTCCATTGTCAAAGTCCAAACTGGGTGACAGTGGCAGATGTCACCCTACGCATGCCTGCACAAAACCAGGGACAATCCACTAGGAGGGGCAACCGGGGGGCAGGCCAGGCACCGCAGGGACAGGATCATGGCTCACCAGGAGGAAGCAGGGAAGGGGTGGTGGGTGCTGGAGAGCCACTGACAACTGCAGTGGAGGTGTCTGACATGGTGTGTGCCGGCACAACTGGGGGCATGACTCAGATGTTGTGGGTGCCGGCACGACTGCAGTGGACCCTGCAGATGGAGTGGACAGGTCCGCCACTGCAGTGCCCAAGTCAGACAGGGTGGTAGTGGACTCCACTGCAGTGCCTACCACCAGGGGAGGAGAATGGGGAACAGGCAAGGTGGGCTGGACAGAGGGGGAGGACACCCTCACCACATCAGTGGCACAGACAAGCGCAGCGGGGGGTGTGGTGAAGGGAGAGCAAGTGGCAGGGGGAGAAGGCCGGATCCTCTTGGGGATGGTATATCTGTGGGTGGGGGAACCTGGGGCAGGGTGTGGTGGGGGCACCTATGGAGTGGGGGCCTGAGGGATGGAGGAAGGAGACCTGGTGCCTGAGCTGCAGGGCGGCAGCGGGGTCTTGCTCTTACGACTCCGGGGGGACTTGCGGTGGGGGCCTCAGTCTGTCTGCGCCTGGGGGAGGGTGTCCGGGGCGAGGGGCACTCTGCTCCATGTGGGTGGGCTTCCTCTTCCCCCTGAATGCTGTATCAGCTGGATCGGAGGGAAAGAGGCCGAGGTCACTGAGGAAGAGCCGCTGGGTCTTTGGGGTTGCAGGTGAGGCAAGTTAGGGTGTTTTGGAGGGAGAGGCAACTGAGGACTGGGCAGTGCTCGTGGATGCGTGTGTGTGTTCCAGGGCCCCATCCCCTGTGAGTCTGGTTTCAGTCCCCTGACTGTGCGTGCGTGTGCGTTTTGTTTGTGGCATGTGTGTCTGTGTGCTGGATGTGTGTGTGCTGGTGTGTGCCTGTGCCGGTGTGTGTGTGCTTGGGACGGGTAAGGTGCTGGGGAGTGTGGATGGAGCAGAGGCAGGAGGGGTGAGGGACTGTCTGAGGAGGGACACTGCTGCCGTCAGGGAGGAGTCCATGGACCTATTGCCCCTCTGTAGGTCAGACATGCCCGATGAGATGCCCTCCATGAACGACACCAGCTGAGTCAACAGAGCGGTGTGCGCATGGAGGACACTCAGCATGGCTGTCTGCCCTACATGGAGCTGGCGAAGGAGGTACACAGACTCCTCACTCAGGGCAGCAGGGGACACAGGGGCAGGGGGTGCGGTGCCTGGCCCAAAGGAGACACGCTCCCAAACATGGGAGCCTCCACGGACCTGGGGAATGGGAGCCGATGGGAGGGCGGTAGTGGTGCTGGTGGTGGCGGGGACAGCAACACTAGCTGGGGTGTGGTGGCTGCTGACACCCGCCTCCATAAGGGAGTCATCCTCCGAGTTTCTCTGGTCCTCAGCTGAGGTGGATGGTGCTGAGGACTCCTCGGTGTGGCTCCCTCGCCCTCCGTGCCACTGGGTCCCTCCGACCACTCCTCGGCTGCTGACCCAGTCTGGCTCTCCGGCTCCTCCTGGTCCGTGGAGCTGTCCCCTTCCGTGGCCGTGGATGTATCTGCAAACAATGGGGAAACAGACAGACATCAGTCACCTGCACCAAACGCACACACCACTGTGAGCACAGCACCTTACAGAGCAAGCCCTGGCATCATTAGTTGTACATTGCTAAAAGTGCCCTAACTGAACAGGAGAAGCCAATTGTCAGTCTGATGCCAACCATGGCACTCACATCCCACATGGCCTTGCACCCATCTGTCTGGTGTCTGTTGGATAGCAACACCCCAGTGTGGAAACATGCACCAACTACACAGTAGTTGGACAGTGCAGAGGACACGGTGTAGCATGTGGACATGCACACATCACAACTCTTGCCACTGAGTCAGTACAGGTTTCCGGATGAAAGGGACGCCCAGAGTCAAATAGGATATGCATGTGATGCATACCAGCGACAGACACCATGATGCACCCATGTCCTGATAGCCATCGCCACAATGGTGTGCATGTAGCACATGTCACTCCCCTGCAGGATCACCAATAAGTAGACACATGCCATGGCGGAGGCATGACTGCTAAGTCATACATCACTGTCTCAGTGATGTATGACTTGGCAGCCAGACAACAACACTCTGCACTGTGTCACAATAGTAGGTCATGGGGAATGCAAGTCCTGGAGCTGCACAAGTGCACATGTACATCCCCCACACAACACATCATCTTAACCCTCATCTGTCCAGGTCATACCGATTGGACATATGGGAGACCTGTGACACTACCCTCTGAACCTGAGCCCCTCACAATCTGCTGTGAATGGAGAACAGCTGCCTGAACTTCACATTCGCATACCCCAGTCTGCACGGGCAGCTGATCAAACACCTATGTGACACACAAGTATCGTCTCCTATGGTCACATCTCCAGTGGCATGCTGAGCCCCTACCGAGAAACACCCCAGCAGTCCTGGCAACTAATCCACAGCACACTGACACAGAGGCAGACCCCTGAGGGGTCAAATCACTGCGCACAATGTGTCAGCTGATACGCGGGAGTGGGAGTACAGAGTGCATTGCATGGCCTGGAGTAGGCATGACTGTCCTGCCCCACATGAATGAGGGATGAGCCCTGGACAGTGGATAGCTGGCTATGTATGTGTGACACACGTAATCTGCACACTCCTGGGGCCCAAACATTGTTCCCACCCGCTGCATAGGCATGTGCCACATACCCCAGGCACATGTGGTGGCTCAGCTCAGCAAGTGGACCGCATATCAAAGCAACACGCAGATTACATGTCCGAACACAGGCGTTGTGTGAACAATGGACCCACCCATGATGCCCACAACAGAGTTAGGGAAACAGATGCTGTCCCCCACCTTTAGTGAAGCAAACTGCAAGGACACAGTCCCAAGTGACACAATTCCCTGAATGTAAGGGCCACACATGGGTATCAGATGAGGAGTGGGCAGTGCACAATAGAGGGACATGGCTCCTGGACAACATAACTGCTGTACTGTAGCAGTTGAACCAGGCCAGAGGAGGGCACAAAGCATGTAATACAGAGTTCACAGTGCAGTCTTTGACTCACCCCTCCTTGCTGCTTTCTGGCCTTCAGCTGCCCATCCAGGTCTGGAAACACCACCGCCAGGATCTGGAGCATGTGGGGGTCAGGGTCCGTGTTCCGCCCCTCCTGCGAGGAGGCGACAGCTTCAGCTGGACCCGTGCAATCCTCCGGGTTCAGCCCCGAAGGTCCTGCCACCTCTTCTGGCAGTTGCGGATCCGGCGCTTGTAGACCCCCACGGACCGGACAACCCGGACGATGTCCTTCCAGATCTCCTGCTTCTGATGGGCATTAACCTGTCAGGATGACAAAGTGAAAAGGCCATTACTACACATGCAACATATCCGTGCATGACACAGTTGTATATACATGTCTCATTCACAGGGGCACATGATGTACACAGGCAGTGCAACGCTGCCCATGGACAGTTTGCCAGACGTCACTACATGGTATCATTGCATGGGAAGTAAAACCTTGTTCAAATGCACTGTCACTGCACCATACCTGTCCAGTGCATGTCACTACACACTATGGGGGGTGACAACTACTCAGTGAGCCTGCTAGCCAGTGGCGTGCAGACTTTCAGCCTTGCTAGTCAGACAAAATGCACATTCAGAAAGGCAGTGCACAGAACACTCACCTGCTCCCCTGGTGTCCCATTCAGCTTGCTGTACTGTGGGAGTAGGCGGTCCAGCAGGGCCTGGTTCTCCTCAAGGCTGAAGGCTGGGGCTCTCTCCACAGTACGTGCCATTGCAGGGTCCAGAGGGGCAGAGACAGCAGCAGTGCAGTGGCAGATGTCATCCTGGAGCATGTAGTGCAGGCAAGTGAGCTCTCAGGGGAACAGCCAGCAATATATATGTGCTGGAGAGGCAGCTACTGTCCCTTGTGTCCAAAGTGATAGGTCCAAGTCGTTTGTATCTTCTGAATCTGGCCAATCCATGGAATAGCAGCACCAATACACGCCCACGGCATCCTTCAAATCTTCAACTTCATGACATACATGATTTTGCAACATTGTTGTGGGTGACCAACTGAATTTCCAGCAACCGACTCGTTCGAATTTCGAAAACGCGTCCGTTGCCAGGCAAGGCCATTGTCAATGGGTGCGCACCGATCGGTCCATTGCGGTACAACGCGTACAGGGGTACAACGCGTACCCGCACACATTGAATGCAATGGGCTGGCCGGGGCACCGATCGGTCCATTGCGGTACAACGCGTACAGGGGCACAACGCGTACCCGCACACATTGAATGCAATGGGCTGGCCGGGCACCGATCGGTCCATTGCTGATCAACGCGTACAGGGGTACAACGCGTACTGCACACATTGAATGCAATGGGCCGGCCGGGAACCGATCGGTCCATTGCGGTACAGCGCGTACAGGGTACAACGCGCACCCGCACACATTGAATGCAATGGGCCGGCCGGGGCACCGATCGGTCCTTTGCGGTACAACGCGTACAGGGGCACAACGCGCACTCCGCACACATTGAATGCAATGGGCCGGCCGGGGGCACCGGTCGGTCCATTGCTGATCAACGCGTACAGGGGTACAACGCGCACCTGCACACATTGAATGCAATGGGCCGGCCGGGGCACCGATCGGTCCATTGCGGTACAACGCGTACAGGGGCACAACGCTGTACCCGCACACATTGAATGCAATGGGCCGGCCGGGGGCACCGATCGGTCCATTGCGGTACAACGCGTACAGGGGTACAACGCGTACTCCGCACACATTGAATGCAATGGCCGGCCGGGGCACCGATCGGTCCATTGTGGTACAACGCGTACAGGGGTACAACGCGCACCCGCACACATTGAATGCAATGGGCCGGCCGGGGGCACCGATCGGTCCATTGCTGATCAACGCCGTACAGGGGTACAACGCGTACATGCACACATTGAATGCAATGGGCCGCCGGGGCACCGATCGTCCATTGCGGTACAACGCTGGCATAGGGCACAACGCTGTACTCCGCACACATTGAATGCAATGGGTCGGCCGGGGCACCGATCGGTCTATTGCTGACCAACGCGTACAGGGGTACAACGCTGTCACGCTGCACACATTGAATGCAATGGGCCGGCCGGGGCACCGATCGGTCCATTGCGGTACAACGCGCATAGGGGCACAACGCTGCACTCCGCACACATTGAATGCAATGGGCCGGCTGGGGGCACCGATCGGTCCATTGCGGTACAACGCGCACAGGGGTACAACGCTGCACCGCACACATTGAATGCAATGGGCCGGCCGGGGGCACCAATCGGTCCATTGCGGTACAACGCGTACAGGGGTACAACGCGTACCCGCACACATTGAATGCAATGGGCCGGCCGGGGGCACCGATCGGTCCATTGCTGATCAACGCGCATAGGGTACAACGCGTACATGCACACATTGAATGCAATGGGCCGGCCGGGGCACCGATCGGTCCATTGCGGTACAACGCGCATAGGGGCACAACGCTGCACTCGCAACACATTGAATGCAATGGGCCGGCCGGGTGCACCGATCGGTCCATTGCTGTTCAACGCATCCCTGTACAAGTGACTGGCATATGTCACCATGCCTGTCTCAGATGGACATATGCCAGCCACAGATAGCTCCCAGGGAGTGAGGGGCACACCTACAACACGACAGCCTGTCCAAACTGTATGATAAGGCGTGTAAGGCTGCATTTCCTATTGTGTGTATGTTGGTGTACATGTTGTCCTGTGGGTGTCACCTGGGGGCAGCCACCCCCAGGCTGTGCACGTGTTCATGGGGACAGGATCCTGGGTGTTACGTGTACATGACCACTGTGATGTGCAACTGTTCATATCTGTGCATGTGCCATGGTCACATTTCACGGTGGTGTATGTGTATGTCATGTCACATACCCCGTGAGTCCCATGTGGGACGGTATGTTTGAGCCAGGGTGTCCCAGTGGCACAATAGTGATGGTCCTCCACAGTCTGTGTGCATGTAGTGTTTACAATGTCTCTGATTTCATGTGCACAATGGGAGACAGTCTCCACATCCACGTTGTGTGTGCATGGACTTTGATGTTGTGTGTGTGTGTGTCACAGACGTCCATGTCTGTCCTGCAGTGGCAAGTGGGACCACTACCTGTGGGGGTCATAGTTGTTTTGCTGTGGTGTATACATGATACTCCATGTAATGCCAGTGTCCATGTGGCAATACAGGGTCCCTGGGAATGTACCTGTCGTTGAGCTGTGATGCCTGGGGCACATCTGTCCTCACATGTCACTGTGGGGGATGATTGTGACACGGCAGCAGGAGATGGGAACTGTGACACGGCCTCATGATATCCAATGGGCCAACCTGGGACTTATTGATGCCACTTGTTGGACCATGATGACAGATGTTGGCCATGTATGTACCATACATGTCCTTACGGAACTGCACACTTCATGTAGTTGTGCCTCATAATGATGTATGTTGGGATATTGAGTGTGTTCAATGCCGCATATGTGGGCTGACTGACAATCTTGCTTACTTCTCCTCTGCACTGCAGGGCTCCTGCTGTCCATCGACCATTCCCAGACCTGGCAACGATGGTGGAACGGGACAGCATCCGACGGTACCGCTTCACCAGGCAGCTGATTGAGGATTTGGCAGTGCAGTTGGCCCCACATTTGCAGCCTGGCCGGCCGTATCCTACAGCGCTGACCCCCAAGGTGAAGGTGATGGCAGCCCTACACTTCTTTGCCACCGGTACCTTCCAACATACTGTGGCGACTGCTGGTGGGATGTCACAGACCATGTTGAGCCTTGTGCTCCGCGATGTTTTGGCGGCAATGTTGCTATTCCTGAACCGGTACATCTATTTCCCTAGACTGCGACGTACTCACTGACGTGAAGAGTGACTTCTATGCCCTGGGAGGATGCCGCATGTCATTGGCTCCATTGATGGGACACATGTGGCTTTGGTACCACCACAGGCCCAGGAGCAGGCCTACAGGAACCGCAAGCACTACCACTCGGTCAATGCACTGGTGGTGTGTCTTGCAGATATGACCATCACACACGTGTGTGCCCGTTTCCCTGGTTCAGCACACGATGCCTTTGTGATGAGGAGTAGTCGCATCCCCAGGATGATGGCACAGATGCAGAACCAGCGTGCCTGGCTTGTCGGTGTGTACTGACTTTGTGCCATTGTGTGTGATCTGATCTGTAGTATTCCGCCCACTTTTCCAAGTCAGCTAATGTGCACTTGTCTGTCCGTAGGTGACTCGGGATACCCCAACATGCCGTGGTTGCTGACACCCTCAGGAACCCTGTGACACCAGCCCAGATGCGCTACAATGAGGCACATGGTCGGACCAGGAGAGTGATTGAGCGGACCTTTGGTCTCCTGAAGAGCCGCTTCCGCTGCCTGGACAAGACCGGAGGGTCCCTCCCATATGCCCCTGCGAAAGTGTGCAAGATTATTATCGTCTGCTGCATGCTCCACAACCTGGCAGTGCGGAAGGAGTTGCCTATCATCCAGGATGACAATGACCAACATCCGCCACCTGTGGAGGATCCTGGCCTGGACCACGATGCCAGTGATGATGATGATGATGATGAGGGTGATGTCCGCACACAGCTCATCACCAACTTCTTTAGCTGAATGTGAGTATCCTGAGGTGTCATGTCAATGATGTGAGTTGGCATGATATGTGTAGGTGGTGCTCTGGTGCTGTTGGAGTGTGTCCATGGGCTACTTGACTGGATGTGTGTTGCGATGTGTGCTTACAGGTGGGCTGAACTCCCAACAGTGTTGACATGCTAACTTGGTTCTGGGTGGGTATCTTGTAACATGTATTGTGCATGAGTTTTGCTGTTCTGTCCTGTTCTCCATTGCTTTTGACTGTGTGTCATTTCTGTCCTTCACAGGGTACTTTCAGATTCGTTTGGTCAACTGTGTCCACCGACGACGTGATTGCACTTCCAGGGTGGTAGCTGTTGTGTCCCTACAGGTGATGTGCGCCACACCCATGGACTTCCTTCCATCTACAGTTGTTGACTGTGTGCCCGCTGCCAGGTGGGATTACCTTGCATCTGTAGTGGTTACGACATGTTGCAACTGTGTAATAAACCTGTGCTTCACTTTGTGATGTGCGTTGTCTGTGGTCACACATTTGACTGCCATTTGCTTACTGCACCTGTGGGCTACTTGACTACAACTGGGAATGGGTGTGGTGTCTGTGCATTGCACCGTCTTCCCTGGCAACATCAGTGTAGGCAATGAGTCAGATGGCCTAGGTGTGTATGTGTTGTGTAGCCCTGGTGGTGTGTCTCCCTCATATATGTCACGTTGCCTTTACTCACATGCCTGTGTTGTACTTGCTGTTGCAGTTCGCATACACAGTGTAATTTTGCAGTTCATCATCCCCATAACAGCACCCACGTTGGAATCACAACAGAGGCAAGTATGGTGTATTAGTGTGTTTATTGTGATACATTTGTGTGAATAGTGCATAGGATGGGTAGTGCTGTACATAAATCTTGCAATCAGAAGTTCCTAGGTGAATTGAAAGTCCTGGTAGACAAAATCCCCAGTATCGGGGCCACAGTTGTCTGAGACATTGGTCCAACTTGTACTCCCCATGCAATGTGTGGGAGTAGTGTTGCCGTCAACAGGGTGAACAGTCTGTGCACAAAGGTGAACATCCAGAACAGGTTCAGGCTTCCTGGGAGTTGCGCTTGGCCATCGGCCTCTCACTTGCCCCTCCTCGGACGACCCCTCTTCTTTGGGGGCCCCTCAAGTACAGGCTGCTGCGGTGCAGGGGACTCTCCGCCAGAGTCATCCTCCCTCCCTGTGGCAGTTGCAGTTTGTTCAGCACCAGATGTTGTTGGCACACAGGGAGGTGTGGACTGGTTGCTGTTCATCTGGCGGAGGCATTGTAAAATGTCCCTGTGCACCGCCGTCATCTCATGCAGTGCATCCCACTTGGACTCCACGCGGGACATGTGTGAGTCCACGCGGGACATGTGTGACTCCACGTGGGACATGTGAGAGTCCAAGCGGGCATGATGGGCAGCCTGCTGCTGTTTCATGTCTCTGAGGAGCCCCACTACCTGGCTGAGATCTCCGGTGCTGGACTGGTACGCATCAGCTATGCGTACCAGTTGTGGGTCATCATGCACACCAGCAACCTCTGCAAGCAGCGACCTCTGTCTCCCACCCCTCCCACCACCCCTGCTGACATGTGCAGTGCGTGCAGTGGCACGCACAGATGACCCTGGTCCACCTTGGGGGTTGGTGGTGGTGGTGGTGTCCATGGCCCCAGGTTGGTCCAGGGTCCCTGTGCTGGTGTTGCTCCTTGTTCTGTCCATGTCAGCAGGGATGGTATTTGTGGTGACAGTCGTTGGAGGGGTGGGTGCAGGGGGTGCAGCTGGTGGTCCTGCTGGTGCTGCAGCTGGTGGTCCTGCTGGTGCTGCATGTAGACTTGCACCGGATGTGCCAGGTTGGTCTTCTTCGTCCGAGGAGGGCAGAGGCTGTACGACACCAGTGAGCTCCGCATCCTCTTGAGCCTGGGACTGGGACTCCTCAGCGTCTGCTGCTGTGTCCCCATCATCACCTGTTTTTGGGAGACACACACAATGTATGTTATGTTTCTGCAGGCATCAATGGTTGACACACCTGACAGTTGTGACTGTGCCTCTGGGTGCGGGCCTGTACATTGCATTGTCCTAAGTCGTCACAGTCAGGGGTTGATATTGGTGTGGCACATTGTCCTGCATTATTTGGGCATTTCTATGTATTTGTTGGGGTGTGAACATGGTCTGCATTGGTTGTATTTGGTTGACAGCCGGCCCTCCTTCCCACCCAGCCAGTCAGTTATCCCACCATGGACTGTGCTTGCATTGCAGGGAGTGGAAGTTGTCTCTCAGGATGTCAGTCAGTGGTGTCCTGCTGTTTGTTGGTGCACAGTTGCCAGCAGGGCCTTGTGCTCCCCACAGCAGTAGCCAGTGTCAGCCATCTTGTGAGTCCTTCTCCACTCCCTGTGATGTGAGCATGGTTCAGGGTGGTGTTGATGGGACAGTTGTGGGGGTGAGCTATGTCTGTGACTGTGACTCCCATCATGCTATTGCCTCCACCCCACTTCCCAGCATTCCCATACTTACTTGCTTTTGTGGGGAGTTCAGTGTGTGTGGGTGTGAGGGCAATGGCAAGATGGCTGACAGTGGTGTCCTGCTGTTGGTTGGTGTGCAGTTCCCAGCATGCCCTTGTGCTCCCCACAGCAGTAGCCAGTGTCAGCCATCTTGTGTGTCCTTATCCACTCCCTGGGATGTGAGCATGGTTCAGGGTGGTGTTGATGGGCCAGTTGTGAGGCTGAGCAATATCTGTGACTACCACTCCCATCATGCTATTGCCTCCACCCCCTTCCCAGAATGCCCATGCTTCCTTCCTTTTGACTCTGCTTCCCTGTGGGGTGGGCTGGCTGTGCTGACAGGATGGCTGGGAGTGTTGTCCTGGCAGTTGTTTGGCTAAAAGTCCCAAGAGTGTCCCTGTGCTTCACACAACATAACCCAGGGTGGTGGTTCTTTGTGGGATCTTGAGTTAGGATGGGAGGCATTGCATTCTACCAGGTGGGTTCTGTGGAGTTTGTGTTGAGGGGGGGTGTGAGGGGAGGTGCTTGTGACTATGGTCAGTGCTGCAAGTCCTCCTTCCCACCCAGCCAGCCAGATATCCCACCATGGAACGTGCTTGCATTGCAGGGAGTGGAAGTTGTCTCTCAGGATGTCAGTCAGTGGTGTCCTGCTGTTTGTTGGTGCACAGTTGCCAGCAGGGCCTTGTGCTCCCCACAGCAGTAGCCAGTGTCAGCCATCTTGTGAGTCCTTCTCCACTCCCTGTGATGTGAGCATGGTTCAGGGTGGTGTTGATGGGACAGTTGTGGGGGTGAGCTATGTCTGTGACTGTGACTCCCATCATGCTATTGCCTCCACCCCACTTCCCAGCATTCCCATACTTACTTGCTTTTGTGGGGAGTTCAGTGTGTGTGGGTGTGAGGGCAATGGCAAGATGGCTGACAGTGGTGTCCTGCTGTTGGTTGGTGTGCAGTTCCCAGCATGCCCTTGTGCTCCCCACAGCAGTAGCCAGTGTCAGCCATCTTGTGTGTCCTTATCCACTCCCTGTGATGTGAGCATGGTTCAGGGTGGTGTTGATGGGCCAGTTGTGAGGCTGAGCAATATCTGTGACTACCATTCCCATCATGCTATTGCCTCCACCCCCCTTCCCAGCATGCCCATGCTTCCTTCCTTTTGACTCTGCTTCCCTGTGGGGTGGGCTGGCTGTGCTGACAGGATGGCTGGGAGTGTTGTCCTGGCAGTTGTTTGGCTAAAAGTCCCAAGAGTGTCCCTGTGCTTCACACAACATAACCCAGGGTGGTGGTTCTTTGTGGGATCTTGAGTTAGGATGGGAGGCATTGCATTCTACCAGGTGGGTTCTGTGGAGTTTGTGTTGAGGGGGTGTGAGGGGAGGTGCTTGTGACTATGGTCAGTGCTGCAAGTCCTCCTTCCCACCCAGCCAGCCAGATATCCCACCATGGAACGTGCTTGCATTGCAGGGAGTGGAAGTTGTCTCTCAGGATGTCAGTCAGTGGTGTCCTGCTGTTTGTTGGTGCACAGTTGCCAGCAGGGCCTTGTGCTCCCCACAGCAGTTGCCAGTGTCAGCCATCTTGTCAGTTGTTTTCCACTCCCTGTGTTGTGCGCATGGTTCAGGGTGGTGTTGATGGGACAGTTGTGGGGGTGACCAATATCTGTGACTACCACTCCCATCATGCTATTGCCTCCACCCCACTTCCCAGCATTCCCATACTTACTTGCTTTTGTGGGGAGTTCAGTGTGTGTGGGTGTGAGAGCAATGGCAAGATGGCTGACAGTGGTGTCCTGCTGTTGGTTGGTGTGCAGTTCCCAGCATGCCCTTGTGCTCCCCACGACACAGCAACAGTGTCAGACATCTTTGATGGGCCTTTCCACTCTCTGTGGGATGTGCATGCGTGAGTGTGAGCTTGCTGGGCCATGTGGTGGGGGATGTAGAGCTGTGCCTACGACTCCCATCATGCTATTGCCTCCACCCCCTTCCCAGCATGCCCATGCTTCCTTCCTTTTGACTCTGCTTCCCTGTGGGGTGGGCTGCCTGTGCTGATAGGATGGCTGGGAGTGTTGTCCTGGCAGTTGTTTGGCTAAAAGTCCCAAGAGTGTCCATGTGCTTCACACAACATAACCCAGGGTGGTGGTTCTTTGTGGGATCTTGAGTTAGGATGGGAGGCATTGCATTCTACCAGGTGGGTTCTGTGGAGTTTGTGTTGAGGGGGTGTGAGGGGAGGTGCTTGTGACTATGGTCAGTGGTGCGAGTCCTCCTTCCCACCCAGCCAGCCAGATATCCCACCATGGAACGTGCTTCCATTGCAGGGGTGGAAGTTGTCTCTCAGGATGTCAGTCAGTGGTGTCCTGCTGTTTGTTGGTGCACAGTTGCCAGCAGGGCCTTGTGCTCCCCACAGCAGTTGCCAGTGTCAGCCATCTTGTGAGTCCTTCTCCACTCCCTGTGATGTGTGCATGGTTCATGGTGGTGTTGATGGGACAGTTGTGGGGGAGCAATATGTGTGACTACGACTCCCATGATGCTATTGGCTACACTGACTTGGCCAGCATACACAGAATTCCTTCCTTTCAGTGGTCTTCACTGTGTGTTGGTGTTGTTGTGGTGGCTACATGTCTGGATGTGTTTGTTAGTTCTATTTGTGCCACTGCCTAGCTGTAGTTGTAGTTGTGTTTGTACATGTGATGGCACGGTTGAATGTAACTTTGAGATGGCATGTGTTGTGTTTCTCTGACTGACATACACATTTTGGGATGATTCTGTTCTGGTTGCTGTGTAATTGCTATGAGTGCATGGTTTGACTCTCCCCTTGACAGTGATGTGTGTGTGTATTGTGGCAGAATATTGTGTACATTTGTTGTGTACTCACCAGGCTCTGGGATGTTCTCTAGTCCATATACGCTCACTGGCGGAAGGATGGCCCGTACCTTCTCCTCCCAGGGCCTGAGGTATACTGGCTTGGCAGGAGGGCCACTGCCGGTGTATTGGCTCAGGAGGTAGTCTTTCTTGAGCAGGTCCCGTACCCTCCTGCGCACGTCATACCACCTGTACTGGATGTCGGTCTTTGTGCACAGACATGGTGATTGTGCGTTCACCCTGTTGATGATCCTCTCCCACATCTTGGTTTTCTGGGAGATGGGGGTATGTTGGACCAGTGTGCCAAACAGCTGTGGCTCTACCCTGAGGATCTCGTCTACCATGACTTCCAATTCACAATCTAGGAACTTGTGATTCTTCTTGGGGGCATGGTGATGGGTGGTGATGGTGAGTGATGTGTGTGTTGGTGTGCAGGTGAGGGTGTGTGAGTGTGTGTTTTGCTGGGTGTATGTGAGGTAGGTATTTGTTGGTGTGCTGATGGTGTGTGGCTTGTGTGAGGGATGAGCTGTGGGTGTGTGGTTGCTGTCTGTTGGGTGCTGGCAGTGGAATGGCATTTGCAAAGGATCATGGTTGAGATTTGTGTCCTTTATATGGGTGGAGTTGTGGGTGTGTCTTTGTTCTCTGTCCCCAACCCCCCCAGTATTTATTGGCTTTGTAATTGCTTGTTTGGCCTTTTTTTGTGTCATTTTTCCTTTGTACTGTCTGTGCATGTTGGAAACGTTCTTGTGACCGAGTCGGACCCTGCATTTGTCTCGTACGGTGTTCTCCGTTTCGTTCACGCTGTGTTTGTGCAGTTTTCTATGCTGCGTACGCGTCGGTCGCGGTGTTTTGTGTTACTTCGCCTCGGTTTTGTATGCGTGTCGGTCGTACGGCTTGTCCTCCGTCCGACTCGGTCGTGGTTTTCGCGCCTTGCATCGTACTTTGCGGTTTGGAGTTCGCGTGTACGCTTTCGGGTCGGATTTGTTCCGGGTGCGTGTCGGTCGGTTCGATTCGCGTGGTTTTTCCGGCCGGATTGCTGTTTTCCGTGCGGCTCGGTCGCTCGGCTTGGGTTCGGTACGTGTCGGTCGGATTTTGCACGCTTTGCATCGTACTTGGCGTGTCGGGCGCCACAGGTACGTGTCGGTCGGAATAAATTCCGGCTCCGAGTCGGTCGGTGCTTTTTCCGGCCCGAATCGGAATCGACCCCTGAGTGGGGTGTGAATAGTAAATTAATTAAGTTTAGTGTTCAGCACCTACCCCAATTAAATACTGACTGGAGTGGGAATAGTAAATTAATTAAGTTTACTGTCCAGCACCTACCCCTATTAAATACAGACTGGAGTGGGAATAGTAATTAAATAAGTTTCAGTGTCCAGCACCTACCCCAAATAAATACTGGCTGGAGTGGGAATATTAAATTAATTAAGTTTAGTGTCCAGAACCTACCCCAATTAAATACAGAGTGGAGTTGGAATAGTAAAATAAGTTATTTTAATGAAAATTATTATTGGGTATTTATGTTTAGTGGAGTAGTAAGCATAATTTAGGTGAGTGTTTTTAAAAATATAATTATTAGAGTTAAAATTAGTTAAAACATATTCGTTATGTTTACATCAAGAACAGCTATATCATATATATATTATACAATGAAAATTATGCATTTTATAATATAAAATTTATTACAAAATATTTAATTATCTACATTAAATGTGATAGCAATGAAAAGGTAGTCAAAAAAATAGAAATCTCATTTGTATTAATACGTTTTATTATATAAAACATAAAAATGACAGGTATTCCAAAATGTAAATTTTTATTAAACAGTAGAAAATTAATCACAAAATATATATATATATATATACAGGAGAGTGTATTTATTACATAAAAAATACAGTTTGCCAATATGTATATTTTAACAAGTAAATAGTACAAAAATTGTTTTAACAATAAAAGAAATTGTACTTCACAATTGTTTATATGTTAGAAATATAGCATGATGCATATGAATTTTTTTATGCACATGTTATACATTAGTATATATTTTTAATAAGTGCTAAATATTGTTTGTCATTTTTAACATTTTTACAACTGTTACATTTTTTTTTATTAACATTATATACTAAAAATATTTGTACAATACATTTCAGATAAAAATAACAGTTTAATTTAGTAATACAACATAATATATTTTAATTATTATTAATAATAATAAAATATTATTATTAATATTAATATTAATATTAATAATTATTACATTTAATAACAGTTGTTCATTATATTTACAACTTAGATAGTTTTTTAACAAAAACAACATTAATAAAAAGTTTTAGTAATTGTTGTTTGACATATATACATTTTTCTAATTATATTAAATATTATTAATTCATAATATTTATTATTATAATTTTACATAATATAAAAAAGAGATAATAAATATAAATAAATGAGGTACATTTTTAAGTATTTTATTAGAATGTAACAGTAATTTTTAAACCATTGTATAATATTAAATAAATAGTTTAGCTATTTATTTAATATGTTTATAGTTGCCATCTTTGTTTGGGGCTTTAATTTAGTAACCGCTCGCTTTTGTTTTGGGTCATTTGGGAAGAAAGAAGCTTGCTGTTGCGAGCTGCTTCGCGTCTGAGAAGGTAAGAGTAATTTTCTTTAATATTAAACTATTTTAAGTGTATTTTGAAGGTAGTAATGTTGTAATTACTGTGCGTGGAGTTATGTTTTAGAAGTTATGGTGTGTTTAGTGTTTTATTTAGTTATTAATTGTTAACGTTGTGTTCCGTATTTGCGGCCTACTTAGATTTTTTGTATTTATGTCATTTTTACGTTAATACTGTGTGAATAATGTTTGTAGTCATGTTTTTAAGTGTATTATGTGTACATTTGTGTGGGTGGGAATGTTTTTTTTGTAGGTTTTACGACGAAGAAGTTGGGAATTACGGAAAATTGCGAATTTCTTTTTTACAGGAAGTGTGTATTAGTTATTTTAATTAATAATTATTTTATACTTCCTTCATTTTTCGGTTTTCATGGAGCGGTTCTTAATTTTATACAATTTTTCGTGTTTTTTATGGTTACTGGATTGTCGATTTTTACCTGGAGGATTACGTTTTTGATGCAGTTGTATTTTTACATTTTATTGGGTTCCTTTTTAATATCTATGGATTGTGAACTACCTGGATTACTTTGGAAGATGTGGCATTTTTGTATTAGAGCAATGGGAAAGGTAAGTGTTTTTAAATATTTTCATTGTGGGAGGGAAATGATTTTAATTTAATTGCAGTTGTTGTTTAATTGCTTTGCTGTTTAATTAATTTGTCTATATATATGTATATATAAATTTATAACACATATTAGACAAATTAATAAAAAAAATTATTTAAAAGAATGCACTGTTTTTATTCTAATACTTTTTTTCTTCAGAATAGTATATTTACATTGTTTATATGTTTTAGAGTAGAGTTTTAGCTATCATATTTAAGTACTCAAGGCCTCTTGTGGAAGGGTATAGCTGAACTTGCTGTTGGAGATACTGATACATTTGATTAGTTTGTCTAGATAGTTTTGGTTTTAATTGGATGACAGATTGTTGCATTCTGAGTTCTTGGAAGCTTTGTTCTTTTTGTATGGCAAGTAATAGTTTATGTAGGGTAGGAGTGCTTCATCCTGTAGAAGATAGGAAGGCATTATGCCAACCCTCAACTGCATTGTTTGTTTTAGCTTCTTGGTTAAGTGTAGTTAGATACACATTCCATGAAGGAATTTGAAATTTAGGTTGACACCTATGGCCTGATCTGTGTAATCTCCCCACCCGGGTACCCTCAAAATAATCTAGGAGGGGAGATAATTTTTGTTCATTTTGTTGGTAAAATGGACTTTCAATTAAAATGTTATAATGCTCAGCCACATCTGTCACTGGCACATAGGCCAGGGCAATTAGATTTTTAATTTGGTATGCAAAGGAAATATTTGTTGCATACTCCACACTAAGGGGCCGATTCCGATGTCGGACGGACTCAGGCCCGTCCGACATCAATCAGGAGCCGTAACCGACCGACCTGCTGTCATCGGTAACGACCCTGCAAGTACGATGCGACTGAACCCTGTTCGGTCGCACTTCATATACTTCACAATGGGAGCATGCATTCCGAGCGGAATGCATGCTTGCATTGTGAAAGCAGGGTGCAGTTCATCCCTGCACCCTGTGGCCGGCACCCCAAGGTGCCTGCCACCGGGTGCAGGGATCAACAAAGGGGCACCATAGGTGCCCCCAGGCCGCCATTCGGCGGCCTCACACCCATGGGGGCCCTCCTGGGGGCCCCCAAAGACAGTTTCCGACTGCCTTTTCGTGCCGGAAAGACCAGCATGAAAAGGCAGTGAAAAACTGCCATCGTACTCCCTCGGTCGTGAAGAGGCAGCCGGGGGAGTACTGAAGGATTTCCGGACGGCGGACGGGCTCTCCGAGCCCGTTGGAAGCCATCCGGTAATCCGAGTCGGATTCCTTTCCGACCGAGCCCATCGGAATGGCTCGGTCGCAAAGGAATCCGGCCGGCACGTTCCGATTCGGTCGGAAGGGCTCCGGCCATCGTTTGGTGCCCTTCCGGCCGAAATCGGAACCGCCCCCTAAGTGCAGATTTCTGTAAATGTCTCCATAAACATTGGTTGAAATGGAAGTAACATCCTTGTATAGATGTGTGGGGATACAATTTAAGGATAGAATTTATCATGGCTTGCTCAAAGTCTATTATTATTATTCTTTGAGGAAAAAAGTCTTTTGTTTCTTGCTTTATTTTACCTAACATTTCAGTATAATTTGCATTCTGTTTATTTGGTAACAATGCATATATAAAGGGGATGCAACTGTTATGATATTGCCCATGGATACTGTAAAGTTGGTAGAGTGGTTTGGGGCATATTGTGAAGGTGCCATCCATCATCCAGGTTTGGCATTGTTGAAGTTTAGTTATATTGTTTGCTGTAGCAAATATAATAATTATGTTATCTTTATTTTTATTGTCAAAGAAAATAAAAGGTTCATCATTGTGTGTTATACTTAGTTCTGTGGGAATTATGACATCTTCAAAATTTTTAGGTGTAGGTTTTGTGGTTGTTGTTGCTTTTTTGGTCCTAGCTATGGTTCTTTTAATTGAAGCAATGGATGGTAATTGACTGGTTGCTTCTTTGGGTACTTTAGGTAAAATTCCTTTAAGTATAACACTTGTAGGAGTTTGTGAGCTAGTACTTAATTCTTTTATATTATCAAGGGTTGCTCTCACTTAAATTTCAGAAACATTCGGCGGATGGTTATGTTCTCTAGTGTATAATACAGTTGTTTCCCTGGTGGTAGCGCAACCATAACATTTATTTGAATAATATTTTGAACATTTCCAGTTCACTTTAAGGCCTGTTTGCTTCTCTTGGGTGTAGACGCACCCCATGCAACACAATAGGAATTTCCCTTTCTGAGATGTTATAAATTGGGCACCTTCAATCATTGTGATTTGGAAAATTCTATAAAAATGTATATGAACATATATAAAAAGCATATTATACATGTTTATATGGTTAAAAAGAAAACATTTTTTACATATACTTACCAAGTGTTATTTAGTTGTCTTTAAATGGAGATGTTCTTTGTTCAATAAATGCTGTTTGGTCGAAGTTTTCTGTGAAAGGAAAATAAAGCATATTTTATTTGATGTTTTACAATTTTACATGGGGTGGTATTGGTGTTTAGGATAGATTATAGCTTCATTAACGTTTTTGTTAGATTTTACAAAGGCTTTTAAAAGGTTTAAAAATCTAAATGGGGTGGTTTTGGGGTCTAGGATATATTAGGTGTTTAGTTGCATTTTAGTGAGATTTTACAAAGGCTTTTAAAGTATACTTACTTTGTTAGTGAGCTGTTTTTGCGAGGTAAATTATTTTTTCTCGTTCTTTGGAGTAATATCTGTAGTGGAAATATAAAGAGATAAAATATATAAGTTAGTAATTTTAGTTAGCAATTGAAATCTGTGTTACATTTTAATTTAACTGCTTATTTAGAAATGGAAATTTACTTACTTTTCGCCTTCCTTAATTATTTTGGTTTAAGGTGTAAAATAAGACTGATTGTTCTTGGTTTATATAGTGTCTTTTTAATTGTTTGTTGAATTTCATTGGTTTATTTCGATCTTCTGTATTTCTATTGGTTAATTTTTACTTTGTTTCTTGGTTTGGGAATTATTTTCCTTATATGGAAAACGCTAATTAAGAGTAATTTATTTTTTTGGGTGAGGAAGGAGACTAATTATATTTTAATAAAATATATATAAGATGTATTAAAATGTTTGAATATGTTGCAAGTATATATTTTAAAATATTATTATTAGTGTGTTTATTATGTTATTACTTATTTATGTTGTTATAATTTTTAATAGTTATGTTTTTGGTTCAATTTAATGTGATATGTATGTTTATGCAATTTACTGTATTTATGGTGTTTAAAGTATTTGTTTTAATGTATTATTGAGTTGTCGATATATTGAAAAAAACGATAATATTGATGTCTATATTTTTGTAGTCGATATTTTAGACATGTCCTATATTTATTTATAAATGTCGATATTTTGTATTGCGATATTTATGTGTGTGATATTTGTGTTGTCGATATAGTTGTATCATGATATTGTGGTATCGATATTTGTGTATTTTTATAATTAAGTATGCAACATCGATATTTTTTATATCAATATTTTTGCATCGAAATATTTGCAGTTCGATAATGTGACTTTCGGTATTATGTCAGTGATTCGTTATAGGAACATAAATATATAGTAATAATTAGTACTCTGCCACCCACCCCACCACAATCAGGTCATCTCTCCCCTCCCTCACACACCACCCAGGACACTACCCCCTTATTAAAAAATAAAAGTACCTGCTTTTTTCCTGCCACCCTCCCCAACCACCATTTGTGACTTTTCTTCCCAGGCAAAGACATACTGAAGAGTAGGTGCCCCTGCTGACAGTGGTTCTCTGAGAATCTTCATGTCAAAGTGAAATTCCATGTCAACCTTGGATCAATAGCTGACAGGGGAGGTAGCGATTGATGGCACCAATGTTTTGCCTCTTTTCCTCCATCTCCCTTGGATTGAAAATCTGCGGAGACAGAGAGAATTGTGAGATTATTGGCGAGGTGGCAAACCATCAACTACCATCTACAATTCTGTTTTAATTTTGGGATAGCCAGGCAAGGCAGCAAAAAAATAGGGAAGAAAGCTGTTTTCCCTGAGGTAACAGCAGTGAAAAAGAACTAATGATTTTCACTCCTGTAACTTTTAGTAATACATGACCGGACTTCAACTTTATTATTCATGCTAATGGCCTACAATGTCAGCCAAATATAACAACCATAATTAAACATGTGAAGGATTACAGAACATCTAATTCAGGCAAATGCTGGCACCATCAAATTTTGTATGGCATTCAAAGCTCTTGGCCTCTGTATTGGGTTGCAAGATTGATCTCAGTTTTAATTTTAGCAACTATACCCGGAAAAAAAAAAAAAAAATGGCATATGTGCTTAAGGCTCTCCTCTCAAGCATAATTTTGTTTCTGGGTACATTATTTCTTTACCTTACCTTGGCTATTGGTGCAATAGAGGATTGTCTGCCCACCTAGAAAGAGTGGTCCTAATTTTTTCCAAAGGCTTTCCTCATGTCTCAAGTGGCATCTGCTTAGGATGTATGCTTACCTCAGGGGGAATGATCCTTTTCCACCTCCAATACTGAGTAGACAGTATGGGGAACATCTGAGTAAAACAGTCTGGTTTAAAAAAAGGCTCATCTGCAGTACGCTATAGTTTTTCCTTGTCCCTTTCAACCAGTGGGCACAATACAAAGTATTGGGCTTATGAATATACTTACACTCATTTTAGTAGGGCTTTTGGCATGGTGGATCAAACAATTGCTGTGAAAGAAATGAGCTTCATATAGAACCATTTTTGTTCTTTTGTAAGTCAAATAATATTCATGTGTCTGGGTCTTTATCACTAGAGAACAGAGCAACAGATTCCCAGTGTATTGCTGTCTATCACAGCAAAACCAAATTAAAAATGTTGGTGTAACATTTTTAACAATTAATGCAATTTCAACATCAAGACTAACAGGAGAAGAGACTGGAAAGATTACTGATAAAACATACTATGGACCTGATTCACAAAGGGCCTCCACCACGAGTGTGGAGGCACTTTGGAAATCAGGCCCTATATGACCACTTCATTACCTTTCCTTCTTACAGACCTAGCATTATAAGGCTTTAACCATACACTGTCACAAAGAAATTGAGAGGGGCCCCTTTACCACAAAGGAGTAGGGCGCCAAATAGACTCAGGATGCTTGTTTCCGGTCCAGGGAAGACATGGCTTGGCAGTTCGGGCTGGACTGTTCCCATGAGGCACAGGGTCAGACTGATTTGCATATGGCCATGTCTGAACTGGGGTGGTGGAGTGAGCTAAAGAATGATGATGGATTAAACCCAGATCAGTTGACTGGGGGTGAGTGTTTGATTAGCTCAAACGCTCCGTCCATCATCCCCTTTGGTATCGCTTTATTCGCCCTAAGTTGGCAGGGTATGCCCAGACGTGGGTCCCTTGCTCACTCTGCCGCTGGATTCAAGATAGCCTGGCTGATGAGGGTTTTGAACCCGAAACCGGTCCCAGGATGCTTGTTTCCGGTCCAGGGAAGACATGGCTTGGCAGTTCGGGCTGGACTGTTCCCATGAGGCACAGGGTCAGACTTATTTGCATATGGCCATGTCTGAACTGGGGTGGTGGAGTGAGCTAAAGAATGATGATGGATTAAACCCAGATCAGTTGACTGGGGGTGAGTGTTTGATTAGCTCAAACGCTCCGTCCATCATCCCCTTTGGTATCGCTTTGTTCACCCTAAGTTGGCAGGGTATGCCCTCACGTGGGTCCCTTGCTCACTTTGCCACTGGATTCAAGCTAGCCTGGCTGATGACGGCTGAATAGCCAGAAACCGGTCGCAGGATGCTTGTTTCCGGTCCAGGGAAGACATGGCTTGGCAGTTCGGGCTGGACTGTTCCCATGAGGCACAGGGTCAGACTGATTTGCATATAGCCATGTCTGAACTGGGGTGGTGGAGTGAGCTAAAGAATGATGATGGATTAAACCCAGATCAGTTGACTGGGGGTGAGTGTTTGATTAGCTCAAACGCTCCGTCCATCATCCCCTTTGGTATCGCTTTGTTCGCCCTAAGTTGGCAGGGTATGCCCAGACGTGGGTCCCTTGCTCACTTTGCCACTGGATTCAAGCTAGCCTGGCTGATGACGGCTGAATAGCCAGAAACCGGTCCCAGGATGCTTGTTTCCGGTCCACGGAAGACATGGCTTGGCAGTTCGGGCTGGACTGTTCCCATGAGGCACAGGGTCAGACTGATTTGCATATGGCCATGACTGAACTGGGGTGGTGGAGTGAGCTAAAGAATGATGATGGATTAAACCCAGATCAGTTGACTGGGGGTGAGTGTTTGATTAGCTCAAACGCTCCGTCCATCATCCCCTTTGGTATCGCTTTGTGAGGATATATAAGTCACAGTTCTCCTGCATCTGAGCCCAGCAAGCTCAGTCTCCACGATACAGTCCAAAGCGAGTCGCTGGCACTTCGCAACTCCTGTAGCTGAATGAAGCGGCCGGGGGGGGGGGCGCCATGTCCACAAGCCACACTGAAACTTATCCAGCCGCTTCCGTGAGCCGGGCACCCCCACCCTTCCCTAGCGGGCACCACCCCACTCGCGCAAATCCGCCCGTTTCTGGCGAATATTGGCCCAAAAGTTCAGAGGGGGAACAATGGCTGAATGTGACCAGGCCCCTCGTGACACTCCTCCTGGGGTAGTAGTAGTCCAGCAGCCACCCTGGTCAGCTACCCAATTTACAGGCACAGAGAAGCGGCAACAGAGGTCCAATCCGCCGTCCAAGGCTCGAGCTGGCAAATTGTACGTAAGGTGGGGCCCAGTACCCCACCCCCTCCTCGATCTCCTGCAGGAGGGGGGTCAGCCCGGCAAGCATACTATACGGGGATAAGCCCCCGCTCTATCCTCTAGTTAGCGGGGTGCCATACAGGGGCGAGCCCGAATCCTCGATCACTGCCACCAAGAATATAGGTGGGGCCTCCCGCCGCCCACAGTGGCAGCAATTCTCGGGCACAGCACTGCCAAGATCCGGGGCCTCAGGCAACACAGCAAGCAAGGCCGCCCGGCCGTCCACCGCAGCCCAACCAGGCCGCCGGAGTGCAGAATCAGCTGGCAAGTGGCAGAGACACAGCCTCACACTTCCGCCCATCCCTCCACCGCAGATTCGCAAAGGAAGGCCGCCCAGCAGGAGAGGGGGACCCTAATTCTGCATGGCCGACCGCACTGTCTAGGACCCAGAGGACACCGGGGTCCGCGGTCCGCAGGCCCGCCACGGCTCGAGTTAGTCGCCGAGACTCCCACGGCAGCAGAGATCAGATGCACATAGGCGGGGGCCCCAAATCACTGCCGCAGGCCCTCCTACCTGCAGGAACGCGGCTCCGCATGCAGCGCCGGCTGTCCCCAACGAACAGCGCTCGAGCCTCCGCTCACCGGCCCCTCAATACGGGAAGTCACCAGCCCCGCTCATGAAGGCCGCACACCTCCGGTTCTCGGAGCGCCCGCCATGGACCTTGATCTTCACTCCGGAGCCAGCAGCGAGTGTCGGTAAGGCGCTATGCAGTCTCCTCAAGCACAGAGTTCGGTAGTGGTAAAGATGTGTCAGGATAATTGAAGGATTTTGAGTGGGCTACAGGGAGCTCGGCTACGTTGCATCCTCCATGTTAGACCGCCAAGCCACGCCCCCCATATATTTAATTTTAATTTACAATATATCATTGTCTCCCAGAATTCCACTTTCTTCTAAACATTCAGTCAAACATCTTCTTCCTTATTTGCCTTATGAAAAATGTAAGCTCATCTTTCCTCTAATGTTAAAATGAACTGTTTTTCTAAGGGTCTCATTAAACAGGTTAAATTATTTTCATATGCCTTGACAGTGTCTATAACTGTAGGCGATCTAAAGAAATACCATGCAATTTCCATGTCTTTTGCTTGTGGATAAAGATTCATTCTTTTCTGAAGGGGAATCTTAGCAAGGATCATATCATAACTGGAAAAAATATATTTAAAAGGTCCTTCTCTGTAGAATAAAATACTACATGTAATTCCGTATGCAAGGGGGATGTGATGATACGTCACATCTTATTCAGCTGAAGAAGATAGGTGCACAAAATCATAACAGTCCTCAGTGTCTAACTCTTGAGTGTATTCCTGAACTAATCTAGAATAAACATTAGTCGAAAAATCTTCCTTTGGAAAACCCATAAATGAAGCTTTTAATTTCTTCCAATCTATTGTGTGTGCAGGTGTAGATTTAAGAGTTTCTATCTCTGAGGTAAAACTCATTCCATCTAAAAGAACTATACATGCTAACACAGCAACTACTAGTGTGACAATGATCACTAACCTACACTCTACACATGGCCTTGGTAAGGACACACATGTTTATCTATACTCAGACCTTTCAAAAGTAAAAGCAGTATGATACAATTTAATAAATACAATAGGTAAATTTACATAAAAAGATCAATCTCCAATTACAGAGGCAATTAGTAGGCCTAAAGGCAACTTGAGCAACAATTTGTTAAGCCTCCAGTTGGCAACGTGGGCTTAAGTGATGCGGCCAAATTATCTTATAAAAGCATTGACTCCCGCGATCAATCAATCAATAAATCAATCAATCAATCAGGGAATTGTCAAGCGCGCTACTCACCATTGAGGGTCTCAAGGCACTGGGGGGGGGGAGTAAGCAGCTCCGGTCAGTTAAAGAGCCAGGTCTTGGGGGGTCTACCTGAAGATATGCAGAGAGGAGACGCGTCTGATGTCGATCAGGAGCTTGTTCCAGGTCTTGGCTGCGATGTAGGAGAAGGCCCTCCCACCCATTCTGGCTCTGCGGATTCGCGGGGTTTCGGCGAGGTCGGCGGATTGGAGGTTTCTCTTGGGTACGTGGAAGGAGATTCTCTCGTTGAGGTATTGGGGTCCGGTGTTGTGGAGGCATTTGTAGGCTTGGGTGAGTGTCTTGAAGGTTACTCGCTTCTCGACAGGGAGCCAGTGGAGGTCTCGCAGGTATTGGGTGATGTGTTCTTGTCGAGGGATGCCGAGGATGAGTCTGGCTGTGGTGATCTGTATGGTCTGGAGTTTGCGGAGCAGAGACTTGTTGATTCCAACATAGAGGGCGTTTCCGTAGTCCAGTCTGCTGGTTATGAGTGCGTGGGTGACGGTCTTTCTTGATTCGGGGGGATCCATTTGAAGGTCTTGCGAAGGATGCGGAGGTGTTGAAGCAGGTGGAGGTGACAGCATTGAACTGTCGGGTCATGGAGAGGGAGGAGTCGAGTATGATGCCGAGGTTCTGGGAGTGGTCCGTGGGGGTGGGCCGGCTGCCGAGGGCAGTTGGCCACCAGGTGTTGTCCCATGCGGTGGGGGAGAGTCCGAGGACAAGGACCTCTATCTTCTCCGAGTTTAGCTTCATGCAGCTTCTGCTCATCCAAGATGTGATGTCCTTCATTCCTTCCTGAAAGCTGAGTCTGGTGGTGACGGGATCCTTGGTGAGGGAGAGGATGAGCTGGATGTCACCGGCTTAGGCGATCGAATGGCTGCATGAAGAAAAAGCCCCACACACAGACGTGTCTCTTCATCCTCTAGTTGATTTAGATAATTATAGGCTTTACTACAATGTCTAAAATTTCCTACTTTCAACAGTTGTACTAAAAACTCTTGGGTAAAAAGTTTATAAAAATCACAAAAGAATAAAAAATGCATCATTGATTGTGTCGAGGAACCATTGCATGGCTATATTGTTAATTCAAGGTTGTGTTGGAACCCTGCTGAAAATCATAATGAAAACTTTAGTGTGTCAGCCCCAAAAAATGAAAAAATTAAAGAGCGCTCTCAATTACTTCTGGGACTTCCATATATGACTGGTCGAGAGCTAAGCTTTGGTGTTAAGATTCATATAAGTTGCAACCGTTGTATTCAATGATTCTACCTTAATCCTGGCTTCCTCTAATTTGCCCATCAGTAAGGATCTTGCCCCCTTTTTATTCAAAGTGGAGCATAGAGTGACGTCAAAAAAAGGTGTGGCCGATCCCAATTCCTTCCATTGTTTTTTTAACATAGGTCAACCAAAGTATTGATAGCCCCTTATCTCAAACCAGGGAATCTGCAATCATATCTCTTGCAAGTGATAATTCTTCTGACCGCCAGATAGATAACCACAACATAACCGGTCTCCTACAAATAAAATCACTCAGGTATGGCAATTCCAGCTCTTTATGACGAATATAATAGAGGGGTTACCACAACCTTGTTCTTGCACTCGGGCAAAGCTGGACTACAAGGCTCATCGTACTCCCAGGAGGAGGTTCCTGTATCGTGTCTCACCTGGCCACATTGCTCTTTGGCAGGACACTGGTGGACCAACATGAGTGAAGGTACTTTTGCCCAAATTTTTGATAGAACTGCCCTGGAATTCTTTCATTGACTACACTGCTGCAACTTTAGGGGTTTGTAGCTCCTGTTTCCTGACTGGCACCATCTCTGGTACCATCTCTGGTACCTGCACTGGAGACTTCACAGCCAACACGAAAGCGCTGCAACGAAGATCCTCGCCAGCTCAAGAGGGCGGGTCACTACCCCTGATGTGCTTATAGCGCCTGTTTTCATCCTGCAGCACCGGAGCCGCTGCTGCAACCTTAGGGGTTTGTAGGCCCAGTTTTGTGATTGGCACCTTCAGACTCTTATAGTGGGGACTCCAAAGCCCATATTCCTCAGCGCACGGAAGTGCTGCAACGAAGATCCTCTCCTGCGGGGGCGGGTCCACTAGCTCTAACGTGCTTATAGTGCCTGCTCTCATCCTGCGGCCGTCAGTGACAGGAAGAGGCACAGCGGATCCACCTCCCTTGGCTCACATTTCCGGCTGCAGTGGAGGAGAGGTTGGCTGTTGTTAGCAAATAATTGCACAGGATCTCTGTGTTCGACAAGGTACTTTTTGTGGCCCCACTTGTTTTCTGAGTGACATGAACTTTTGCTCTAGCTGGTCATCTGCTTTGTGATTTTTTACGGTCCCGTCATATAGCTCATAGTTTTTTATGGGGTTGGGGTGGTATGGTGCTTGGGATATTTAGGGTTTGTACTGTTATATGGGCTGTTGATTTAAGCAGGTTTATCTCACTATCTCTGTTTAGGGAGGAGGGGTAAATGATACTGTAGGGCCCTACAAATATGGGCAAGAAGAAAGGGTCTTCCACTAAAATCCCACCCCCGCCTGTTGTTCCTCAAGTCTCTTCCTTAATCGGGCAGAGAGGGTAGTATCTAAAGAAATTGAGCTGGCTGAAAGAAGGCTTACTCTGAACAGGGTTAGCCTCCCCCATCTACCTATGAGTTTTCCGTGTATAGTGGAAGGGGGGTGCCCCATGACCCAGGTCCTCAGGACTGTCAAGGGGAAGATCAGGGGGGAGATATGCTGGGCAATGGTCATTCCCCAAATTCTACATCATCTTTTAGTCGCAAGTGCAAGAGGAAAACCTGTGCCACAGCTCAGCATCTTGTTCAGGCTAACATGGCTTCTCAATCTACTCAATCTACCATTAACCTAATTGGCGAGGAGTGTTTTTCTTAGGGATCTTAAGACACCACTAAAAAATAAGTTGGACCCAATCCTGGCGAGGCTCACCCTCATAGAAGATAGAGTCCTGGAGATTTTGTCCCTATCAAGTAAGGTGAGAGGGGAGCACCCGAAACAGGGTTCTTTGCACCAACATCAGAGGCCCATTGATCCTAGTTGCTCTATTATAGATCCCATCCCAAATAATGCCACAGCTGTTGTGGACCTTCCCTCGGTTGCTCCATGACAAAGAGGTGATGTGAGTAGCTGTCCCCACTTGCTCCTCAACTAATAAGGGGGAATGTTTGCGCCCTGTGGCCTCTGCAAATACTGGAGCTGTGTGTAATTTGGCACCTGATGCGACCCCTTATGTTATTGTATTAGGCAATGTTCTCCCACACTCTAATTCCTCTACTGAATCATTTTATGAGCTCAAGAATAAGGTGATGCATTTGTTCAATTCACATGCTTTTTGTAGTGGGGGGTTTGTGGATTCTATTATCATGGCACGCAGAGTGAGTTGGGTAGGCAAGGACAGGACAGGAGACCATGGGCCGGTGACTGCGTGGTGGTTAATTTTAATAACCCCTGACTTGTGGCTGAACTTCTTGCCGCTGTTTCCCCACCTAGGCCATGTGACCCATTTGGGATATTTGCCCTCCCTTTTGGCTTTTTCTATAGACCAGGAAGAACAGTTCATTTAGTAGAATCCCAAAGCCCTAATAGGGGGTCTCGCCCATCACATGAAGGTTCGGCATTTAGGCTGCTCCCCCTTGTGCCCATCTCTAACAGACTCCTTCCTCTAAGTGGTCTGAAGTCATGTGATTAACTGGGCTCTTGTGTTTCCTGCCAGCTCCCCCTGGCCCCTCCTGCTTCTTTGGTAACCCTTCCCCATTCTTCTGAAGGTTATACCCTTCTGTCATGGAATATTGTTGGGTCTTCCTACTAAGTTTACTGATCCCAGATGGTTGCAATTTATTAAATCTTTTCAAATAATTTTCTTCCAAGAAACATGGGAAATTAAAAACAGCTTTTTTCTGGAGGGTTATTCCACCTATTTTGAATCAGCAGTGTCTTCAGTGGCAAGGAGGGCAAAGTGGGGTCTGATTATGTTTATTTCCATGGAATTAAGTGGCTATATCTGTGATCTTCATTGGCAGGCTCAGACTATGCAGAGGTTGCGGCTATCATTGGCGGGTTGCTCCCTGTTAGTGTTAATTAACTTTTATAATGCTAAGGGGGTAGCGTCAAGGATTGCTGTGTCTCTCGCCTCAGCGCATATTATCTGAGAGAGGCTCTGGGCGAGAACAAATTGTGCTGGTGGGGGATTTTAACTGTCACTTAAGTGACCCTCCTCAGGATCCGGATGTTTTAAATCCTAGATGTTTGCTTAAGGAAGGGTTAGATTTTGCACATTCTACTGAGGGTCAGGAGCTTAGTGAGTTATTGGTGTACCACAACTTGGGGGCATATTATCAAGAACGGCGTTAAAATTACCACCGCTTTAGCTGCAGAAAACTGCCGCTAAAGCGGCGATAATGGGTTTGATAATATGCCCTTGAGAATTCCAATAGAAGCCCATGTTGACACCAGAACATTCGATAATTCGAACGCCGTTTCTTGATAATATGCCCCTAGGTTTTTGTTTTAGAGAAATTGGCGAACTCCCCATACCCTATAATTTGCCCAACTTTTAAAGGGAGGGTCTGTAGGTCATTTATTGATTTCATATTTGCCTCAGCCCCATTATATTTGCTGATCTCCCATTTTAACATTATCTTCAGCCCTTTTTGAGACCACAATCTTTAGTTTTAAATTTGGATGTTTCTATGGTCCCTCAATCACAGCATAGGGGGGCTCTCACAAAGCTCTCCATTGCTGACCAGGGGAGAAGGCTGAAATGGTCTCAGGTGGACCCCCAGAGTTTCGAAGCCTCCCTTTTTGCAAATTGCATGTGGTAGTTCGAAATCTGTTTGGACAGTGATGTAGGGGGTGGGGAGATTTTAGAAGCTTTTGAAGGTATTGCTGAGGGGTTCTCAAATTAATGTCAACAAACGCCCCAGAAGATCCGGCCTGCAAAATACCAAATGGTTTGATAGGGATTGTTCAAGAACCCTGCATAAGCTGAAGGCTGCTTTGAAGCAGACACCAAGGGATGGGCGTTTGATCGCAGGCTGTAGACGGGCTTATAAACAGACCCAATCTGCTTGCAAACATAACCTGCAAGAGTTTGCCTGGGTGCAGTTCTGCCAAGCTTGTGAATGAGGAGATAGGTCTCTTTTTTGGAAAGTGGTTAACAGGCCCTGCTTTACAGAGAGCTCTGGCCCAGTTATATCCCATCACATCTCAGAACAACAGCTGATCGACCATTTTGAAGGTATTTACAACCAGGGGGCTTGCGGAGGTGATATCATCTTGGCTGTAGAGGACACAGTTTGTGACCCAGTGGTCTTCACTTTAAAATAAGTCACTCAGGGCATTTTGACCTTGTCAGGGAATAAGGCCCCAGGGCCTGACAGTATCCCGCCAGATCTGTTCAAGGCTAATGTGGAGGTTTGGGCCCCACTTTTGACCCAGGTTCTGAATGCAGCGGCTCGGGAGGGGATATTGCCCTCCAGGTCCACAGCCGTTAACGTCCCTATTTTTAAGAAGGGTGACAAGGACAATCCACAGTGCTTCCGCCCAATCTCTTTATTGGATGCAGTGGTAAAGGTCCTGGGAGGGTGAATTTAAATAAGTTGACGGAGTGGGCAGAGGAGAACAGCATTTTCGGTTATGTTGAATATGGTTTCAGGGTACGGGGGTCAACTTCATATCAGTGCCTGAACCTTCATTTAATTATCAATAAGTACACATTGTCTGGTCTGAATCTCTACAGCATTTATGGACTTAACGTCCACATTTGATAGGGTAAACCGGGTCAAACTTTGGGCTCTGCTTAGTGAGGTAGGAGTAGTCCAAGTATTGTGGCCCTTTTAGCCAACATCCATTCTAAGACTTCTGCCTCTGTGCATTTTTCCCAGGGCGCTGCTTGTACTCTCTCATTCCCTACTAGTTATGGTTTCCGTCAAGGGTGCATTCTTGCTCCTTTTTTGTTTACCTTATACGTGAATGGGCCAGAGTCCGCTTTACTATCAGTCTCCGCGGATTGCCCTAAGGTTGGAGATAGCTTCCTTCCTGTTTGATTATACGCGGATGATGCAGTTCTTATGGCCCGCACCGTTTTGGCCTGATATGTGCCATTTATGGGAACTTAGACTTGTTGGTCATCTTCTCGAAGTCTTATGTGATGGTAGTGGGCCCAAAATACACAAGTAGTAGGACCTTTAGGGTGGCTAATTCGACTCTGGGTCAAGTCATGGCATTCCCCTACCTGGGCGTTTTATTTGATGCTAAAAACTCTTGGAAGCCTTTAATTGAGGCCAAAAGATCTGGGCTTATTATAACCATGGGGGAGGTTCCCAGCTTTGTTCGCAGGTTAGGCTTGCAGGTTCAAAGGGATCTTTTAAAAATCTATCAAGCTAAATGTATATCCCAACTCCGGTATGGCAATGAGGTCTAGGGATATGCAAACTTGGATAGGATTCAATTGGCAAATAATACATTTCTGCACCAGATGGTACAGATCCCACATTCTACTCTAGCATTCTCGGTGCAGGTGGAGCTCGGCCTTGGAAAAGTGACAGATTTGGGGGCATATTATCAAGCCCATTATCGCCGCGTTATCAGCACTTTTCTGCCGCTAACGCAGCGATATCATTATCACAGTATTAGCAAGCTGCAGCTAACGGGCCTTAGCGCGAGTTTCTTGGCGATAGCGGCACGTTTTTTTAATGCCAAGCATGTCAGCGATATTCATCGCCAATGACATGCAAAGTAGGCGTTCCCGTGCAAAAATGCACGAAAACACCACTACTCCATATTCCCAAGGGGCTCCTTGAAATTCTGAAGATCCAAAAAACTGGCTCTAACTGCAGTTAGAGCCAGTTACCTAAGACCAGAAAATAGCTGGTCTTAAAAATGGTGATAAAACTTGGGCCCATATCTCTGCAGGTTTTGGCGCTGGACAGCGCTGCAAGCAATGTTGCAGCGCTGCCCTGCGACAAAACTACAGTGCAGGAATGCGCACAATCAATAAGATAGTGCGCATTCCTGTGCCACAGTCATGAAAAGTGTTGCAACACTTCTCACTACGCCCTTCTTGCGACAGCATGGATGCGCTGTAATCACTGGACAGTGCTCCATGACACAAGTAATGACAGATACGTCAGGAATCCTGAAGTATCTGCCTGCGCTAAAGTCACGCATTGCTGCAGTCGTGTCACAACCATGATGCAACTCCAGCAATGCATGGGGACAGCCTATCCCTGTGGCACTGCCTCACCCTCACGCCTGCCATCAGGCAGGCGGTAGGTACTGACGCAGTGCTGTTCATGAGGGGTGCCCGAATGTTGGCGCTGTTGGAGACATATCGGTGATGGTTGGCGCTGCGGTGTCATCGTTTAGAAGCATTGGTGGAGTGTTGGTGCGGAGGGAGTTGACAAGATGTTCTTCGGAGGCCTTGATCCAGCTGCGAGGGGGTGCGATGATGGCGGTGGCGTCCGGTGGGCAAGGTGAAGACGTGATGTTACCAATGATGGTCGGTCCAGGAGAGTCCGGTGTTGTGGCTGCAGTTGAAGTTCACGCTGGCGGAGGTGACATGCTCGACCATGTGTCCTGCTATGTGGCTTGTTGCGGTGACTTTCTGCTTGCGTCTGATGTAGGGGACCTTCCCCATGAGGGGGTGGTGTCCTGGTCACTGGGGTTGTCCAGGTGGAACTTGAGTTCACCGAGTAGGATGTCGCCGGTGGATGGGAGACCCTGGGGTGCAATGAGGTCTACAATGGTATTGGAGAATGGGGGGCCTGCACATGAGGGTGCTGCAGAGGATGTTCTTGGGCCTGGTCCAGATCTTGGAGTTGATGTTGTCCATGGTCACCCTTGAGTCATTAGAGTGCATGGTCAGTCGGAGTGTGCTTCTGTAGGTGATGGCAATGCCTCCTCCCTGATGGTCGGGGTGCCCCTTGCGTGTGATACTGCACCCGATGGCAATGTCGGGTCCGGAGCAGAGGTTGGTCCTGGCAGGCGAGGTGGTGTCCAGGGTTGATGGGGAGGAGGCTGCTGGCGTTGTATCGGAGGAGTGTCCAAGAGGAATGCTCCTTGGTGCCGAGCACGGTCCAGGGGCAGATGGACAGAAACGGCGTAGCCCATGGTTGCCTTTGGCACGGGAGACGACCATTACAACGCTTGCAGTACATCATTAACAACGCAACTCTGACAATGCAGGTGCCTTAACATCGCATTTGAATACAACTCATTGTGAGGTCAGTAATGGGGTAATTTAAATTTTTTGGGTGGGTATGGGTTTCGGATGTATAAATTTAAAATTGGGGTGTGTTTTGGGATAAAATATGACAAATGGGGTGTGTTTTGGGGTAAGATATGAAGAATGGGGTGTGTTTTGGGGTAAAATATGACAAATGGGGTGTGCATTTGTCTCAAATTAGATTTTTGGGTGTGTTGTGGGGGCTCAAAAAGGAATTCCTGGCTTCACGGTTGTGTTTGTGGTGCAAAGGTTAGTTTTGGGTTGCACACACTGAAGTGGGAACAGTGATCTTTATGTCTCCGCTATGCAACACCTATTTTCCTGTTGCAATGTGCCTAGTGTTAGTATGCATTGTAATGGAATGCGATGCTATGGCATGCGTTGCAACTACGTATGTGCCTTTGGCACACAAGTGGTACGCCCGCTGTGCATGGGCGCACAGCGGCCACCATTGAGAAGTGGGGGGGGCTGGACAGCTGTGAGGTGGTAAACGCCAGTAAGAACACTGGATGGTGCGTGGACGCGGGGATGTGTGTGTGAGCGGGTGTTGCTAAAAATGTATTGAGGGAAGTCTTACCTCAAAGCCGTGTCCCATGTCTTCGTAGCTCCTGCTCTCCTGCGTCTGCTTCCAGGAAAAGCAGCGCTGTGTCGTGCATTGGCAGTCCCGTGCTGGGCGCTGGATGTCCTTGGATGTGCAGTGGCAGAGTGGTGTGCACTCTTGGGCCAGTGCTGTGCACTGGAAGCACTGTCATAGGTACAATAGGGCTGGGATTTGCACAGTCAGCCCAGGAACGTGCACTGAAAGCCGTTATGGAAGCTGACAGTCCTGGGATATGAAGAGGTAGCCCTGTGACGGGTAGCCCTTGGATGTGCCCATCACAGAAGCCCTGTTTTGGGCGCTGACATTCTTTGCATATGCATGGCAGTCCTGAGACATGTGCTGGCACCCCTGTGATGTGCAGTGGCCGACAGCCTGCGATGGGCACTGGCAGGTTTACTGCCAACCCTGAAGAGTGCATTGGCATCCCTCGGCTGTACATTGGCAGCCCAGGCTATGCACGATGTGCAAGGTGCTTGCTTAGCACCGGAGGATCTGGCGTGCTGGGTGCTGTGGCACTCCTGTCGTGCCCTAGGTGCCCTGACATGCCCCGATTAGTGCACTGCAATAAGAGTTGCTATATCAGTTCCGCTCCTGCTGTAGAGAGAGCAGCTTTGGAGACCCAAAGATCCATTTCTCCATCCGAGTGAGCACGGGGCATCTCGCAGAGCACGCCGCCCGCGTTCAAAGATGCATCAAGGCCACCGGGGCCAAGAAGAGCTGCATGATGGGAAAGGCCGGATCCACTGCTGCAGATGAAACCGCGTTCTATACACGGACTGCAGTTAATTGATTAATAGTCAGTTCAATTATCTCTGCTTAGCAGTGCTTTTGTTTTGGGTCTGTCTAGTGTGGGACAGAAACGAAACCCGGGCAGTTGTGAAAAGGGTACTCAAGTCCTGTCAGATAGCGTGAGGAACAAGTGGTCAATGGACAGAAAAGGGGCAACACGGTTTCTGTATGAAGGCCGTTAGTTGCAGATAATTCGGGGCGTGCACCAGGAGAGGAAAGCAGGACGTGGTTGACAGGAAATCACTGTCCTTGCACAAGAAATGGACAGTTCCAAGTATTGTAAATCAGGATGGTGACTGAATTCGTGCCATCTTTACCGTCTCCTGGGTGCAGACTTGGGGTGCAATAGTCAGAGGCATGTCAGGGAAGTAAGACAGGGATTCCTTCCCCTTCAAGCCAGTGGGTGGTGATACATACCCCCAGCAGATAGCACACCATACGCCCTCCGTAGAAGGAGGACGTGGGAAACAAACAATTCACAAATGCCACGGGCGGATGACTAATACCAGCACCCACAGACAAATGTACACTTTGCATATGCCATGTGCAGAGAAACAAATGCGAGCCGTTTGCACCTTACCCCAGTTCGCATTCACACTGAAGAACAAGGAAGGTGGCATTTGCTTGTCAAACGAGCAGGAGCTGCCAAGTGCACACACTGGGGCATATTATCAGGCCCATTATCGCCACTTTAGTGGGACTTTTCCTGCCGCTAATGCGGCGATCGCTAGGTATCGCCCGCTACCGCCTATATCACTATCGCCATCGCACAGGAGTTAGAGGGAGTTTTCGCCTCCGTTGCCTGAAACTATCGCCTGTTATCGACGTGTTGGTAATACGTCACTAACAGGGCGATAAATTTCAGGGATAGACGGCGATAACAAAACTCCCGCTAACTGGTGTTGGCGATAGTTATCGCCAGGCATTGATAATATGCCCCTTGGTGTCCTTAAGCCCCTTATTGTGTTGGATTAAGATCTGATGCAGGGAGGAATTCAAGCTTAACCAGTTGATCATTGCAGACTGTTTGGCCCTCAATCAGGCACACAAAACACCATTGATAGCCTATGTCAAGGCAGCCTTTGCTTTCTTAGGTAGGTCCGATATTCATGAGGACCATACTTCCCTGTCAATGTGTGAGTTGCGGTGTGTTCAAAGACTGTTCTTGGACCACTCTCATCTGGAGAGGGGGCCCCTTGAGCTGCAGAAACCATCAGTGTGGGGTCACATGTTGTTGAAAACCTTGCATGGGGATGGAGCTGTATCTAGCCAAGGTCCATTCATAGCTTTACAGGTTTTTATTGGCCAGGTTTAGGTTTAACCAACTTCATCATCTTTTGGCATACCCATGTGGATGGGCGCGGCTTGAGGCAAAGCTGTCCTGTGACAATAAGTTGCTGCGGGACACTCTGCATTTTGTGATGTTTTGTTCTTATTTTAGCTGGCCGAGAAAGCGTTTTTTAATTCCCTTGCTGAAGTCTTTTAATTTTAAACAAGTAAGGCCAGAAAAGTTTTACCATCAGACACTTCCCAATGAATGTGTTACTTTTACTGTTTTATTATTCTTTCTAGCTGCTTTGGCGTCCAGGAGATCGAGACCTGATTAACAGATGTACTGTCTAAGTCGGATGTGCTATTCAGTTTTATTAAATATCATTATTTTATGTCAATTTTAAGCGATGGTTTTTATAATGATGATGTTGTTTGTATTCTTTTATGGTGGTCTTATAAAATGAATAATGATTTTAAAATGAAAAATGAATGACAAATATAATGAGAGGTTGATATAGGGGCCGCCAGTATTTTTCTACAAAATCTATTTTCCTCTGAAATACCCCAAATTCCTGCCCCATATGATGTAATTGGTATACATAGTGCATTATATATCTGCACTAAAGGGGTCACGGACCTTCTACCCACAGAACTAGGGAGACTCCGCAGTGAGCTCATCACTCGCTGGAGCTTTAACCTATTTTGTTAAACACAGGGATCCCAAGTTCCCATGGCACTGATAGAGATACCCAAATATGAAAGTTATCAGTGTTTAACAAACTATTGGAGCCAACAGTAATGCTGGTGATACGTGAGAGCTTCAGACCACCGGTCATAATATATGATTTTGTAAAGTTGGACATCAGATCAAGGTTAGCCATATAGGTGACAAAAGAGTGACCCAATTGGCGTAAGGCCTTCAGGGTGCGGGCCATTAAAACGGCATCATGTGCATAAAGTAATGCGGGAAGGAGGGTGCTGTCGATTTTAGGAACATCCAGCGTACTCCTAGTCAGGTGAGAATTGAGGTTATTGATATATAAAATAAAGAGCAGGGGGCAAGCATGCAGCCTTGCCTTACACCTCTCTCAATGCTGAATTTATCCGTAACTTCACCCCCCTGACGAAACTACACCCTAGCGTTAGAATTAGTATGAAGTACTACTAGCATGTTGACAATTCCCTCCTCTAATCCCAGTTCTAATAGGGTTTCCATAACTTAGATCTATTAATCCAATCAAATGCCATGGTCAGGTCCATAAAAGCTAGATAAAGTGGTATTCACCTTGTCACAGTGTATTTCCTGATAATTAAGATTAGATTCGGGCACTGTTCCATTGTGCCAATTCCAGCGCGGAAGCCATACTGGCTGGCATGCAGGATATTATTATCAGCGGCTCAATCATGGATTCTATTATATAGGACCCTCCCAAAAATCTTTGCAGGAATATCTATCACTGAAATGGGTCGATAGCATTGTGGTTTGGAACGGTCCCTCGTCTTAAAAATTGCTACTATTATTGAACTTCTCCAAGAACTAGGAACAGCAAACTCCATAAGGTTATTATAAACATTGGCTAGAGGGGCCCAGAAATCTGTATTGTTTTTAATTAAATCAATTGGTACCCCATTGGGTCCTTTAGCTTTACCCCTAGTTGAACCAACTCAGAACGAGCCTCCTGACTCACTATATTACTCAAAACATTTTCCTCAGGGGCAGAATAGATTTCCGAGAAATGTGTTATCAAGGCCTCCTTGTTTATGTGGAAGCTAATATAAGCCAATCTCTGGTCTATAATGCTCATATTTGTTACTGCTCAACAAAAATCTTTTCTATTTTTAGTGCGGGCTGTATACCTCAGTGTCTCCCATTGCTGCTTTAAAATTTCATTACGTCTATGCCTTATTACCAGCTTGTATTGTTTCCATAAAGTAATAATCAAAACCAGATCTCTAGGTTTCATTGCTGAAGCTTTATGCGTGTACGATTAACCCTAGAACATTCATTATTGAACCATCGAGGGGTCTGGGGTAGCGGACCAAATGGCTTAGATAACGAATTTCTAATAATGTTACATAGGGCCTCAAACTAATCAACCACCTGCCCTTTATCAGCCTCCTCAGATAGGCATTTATAAATTAAATCAGTATTCTCCATGATTGTTTTTCTAAAAAAATGTGGTAGGGTCTGCCATTTTCTAACATACTCTAGAATTGTCAGTGGGCGTAGATAAATCTTTAATAGTAGGAACAGTCTCGAACTCTTTCTGAGATGATACAACAAGCTCAAATTCATCTAGGTGGTGACCCCCAAAGTTAGTATCTATAATTTTACTTTGAAATGAGAATCATGTAAAATTTCAGGAAATAAAGATGTAATCGATTATAGAATGAAAATTCCTGCCTAACGCTAAGTTGTTGGCCCCTGCCCAATCCATTGTATTTAATGTGTCAGCAGCAGTTAAAAAATCTTCCAATTCCCTAGATCCTGTGTCCCCATCACCAGACCCTTCTGCTGGCATATAGCTGTGCATCCGTGGTAATTTAGCATTAAAATCTCCTTAAATATAAGTGGTGCCCCTTATCTGAAGCATGTTCCACAAGGAAAGCGATGTATTCAAATAGCCTTGGGAATCTCTAATTTGGCACATTAAGACACTCATTATTATAAAAATGTATTATGTGCAGGGGCGGATCTCCCTTAAATAACACTGTCTGGAAATCATTCCCTGGTACATTAAGGGCCACTGCGTTGCCTTCATGTAATAGATTTGTCCATATAGTTAAACCTCCCAACGCTCTACCCACACAGGACTCTAAACAACCCAACCATTGCATCCTTTCCAATGTGTGCAGGATCATGGAAATGTTGTGTTATGGGAAATAAAAGGCTATCTGGCAACACTGGTCTTCCATCCGCCAAAACCCAAATGTCATTTGCATTTTTAACACATCCTGCTCTGATCCATTCTTGCTGTTCTGCCTCTGAAACATCTTCCTTCAATCTCTTGATTTCTTCCCAGGTATCAGCTATTGACAATAACATTGAAAAGTTAGTGACCTCATCACATTTAGTAGTATATTCCTTGTTAAAGGTGCATACCTCAATTGAACAATAAAATGCAACTTCATCAGCATATCTATTTCCAACAGTGACATACTCATTGCCACTTCTGTGGGCTGCAGAGTTAACCATCTCTTGTGGTAACGGCAAAGCTTCTAACAGTTTCATCACATATTCTCCAATGCATATCAGAGAACCAGATGATGTAATAAATCCCCTCTGTGGCCACAACTGCCCAAAGTCATGGACCACATGAAAGCCATACTAACTATCCATAAATATAGTCACTGTCAATTGAGCTGAAAGATTGCATGATCTTGTAAGGCAATCAACTCTGCCATTTGTGTAGAGGTAACACCTTGAAGCCAGGAGGCTTCTACCACTTCCTAAATTGTACAAACAGCGTAAGCTGCTCTCAAAGTCCCCTCATTGTCTCTCAAACAGAGGTACTCCACATAAATTACATAATTGGGCACATCAATAGGTTCATCTTTAATGTCTGATCCTGGCTTTGTCCATAAATCCGTAACATCCAGGCAATCATGTTCAACCTCATCTCCATCAATTTCATTTTCAGACAATGATAACAATGTAGCTGGATTGAGTGTTTGACGTTGTTTAAGAATAACATTGTCAATTGCAAGGATTTGTTGTTCATATTTTGTAAGTCTGCTGTTTGTTAAATGCTGTGTTTTAGTACGTTTGAGCAAAATATCCATGGAGTGAGGGACCATCACTGTAAGAGCGTGTCCCATCACTACACTCTCACTTCTGACACCAACTGCATCAACCGTTTTAAGGCAGACGGACAGGGTCAAGAGTAGTTGAAAAAAATGTCACAGGTCTTAGAGAATCTCCATGTAACAGAGTAATCACTGAGAGGGTGTTCTTCTCCCTTTCATTGCAAACCAATATGAACATTTTACTGTAATTAGGCATTCTCAGTGCCCACGACAAAAACTTTCTCTCAGCTCTACGAATGCTTTCAAGCAATTGGTGTCCCATGACAGCGGATCAGACACATCTTTGTGAGTCAGCCTCAGAAAAGGCTCAGCCACCAGGGAAAAGTTGGCTATCCACTGTCTACAGTAGCCAACCAATCCCAGGAGCATCCTGACTTCTCTCAGAGTTCTGGGTGGGTTCATCTTCAGATTGACTCTATTCTGTCTTGTGACACCTTCCTCATTCCTTCTTCAACAACATGTCCTATGTATTGGACCTCTTTTTGACAGGCTTGAAATTTGCTCAGGGACATTTTGTTCTCAGCTAGATGATTTAAAAGAGCAATGGTTTCCTGTTTACAGGTTCTTATGTACTTGATGCCACAAGCAGGTCATCAGTGTACTGCACAAGAACTAAATTGAAAGGCATATCTAAAGTCTCAAGATTCTTTTTCATGATCTTATTAATGATTGAAGGACTCTCTGTATGCCATTGTGGAACTCAGCTCCATACCAAACTCTATCTCAAAATTCAAATGAGAACAAGAATTGATGGTCCTCATGCAATGGGATAGAGAATAATGCCTGGCAGAGATCCACAGCGGTAAACCAATCTGAAGTGCAGGGGATCTGAAATAATATTTTTGCTAGCTTTCATACCACGGAACAACATGGGACAACTATATTGTTATTTTTTTGAAGATCCTGTGCAATTTCAGACTTTCAACTGGGTTCTGTAAACCCATAATCAGCGAATTGCAAGGACTGCCAACAATTTCTTTCAAAAGTCCTTGTTTTAGCATGTTTCAATCACTGGAGTTTTTCTAGCCACTGTCTCAAGGGTTAAATTAATGATGTTTTATTCAGGAAAACTATATTTGGCTTTATTGAGTATGGGTTGGTTCTACACCTCTAATTATTCCAATGACTTTCCCTGAAAAATCCCATACTTTTGTTTTGCAGTATCTTGTAAATTAGGAGGTAGATCCTGTGCCATTCTTAGACAATACAATCCCACATCTGTTTCTTGTCAGGCCATTTTAAATCAACATTTTCGTCATGGGTTTGAAATTCAACACCAGCCTCTGTGCAGTAAATAGTGTAAATTAACTTGCACAAAAGACCCTTCCTAACAGATTTACAGGACTTGAATCACACACCGCAAATTTGTGATCCTCCTCAAATGAACCTATTTTTAAAGGTGCTTTCTTTGAAACAGGATTATTTATTTGAGTATTAGTGACACCTACAACTTGGATCTTCTTTCCTGAGAGGGGTTGGTCTGGTACTTCCTCTGTTCTAACTATAGAATGGGAAGCACCTGTGTCGAAGAGAAATGACACTTGGTAGCCGTTAACATATCCTTCTACAAATGGTGAAATTTAGTCTACCTCAAAGACTGCGCTAAAGCTCGCAATCTTCCTCCTCCCTCAGGCACCGCCATTGGGAGTGTCAGAATCAAAACTCTCATTCTCCAACATGGGAAACTGTTTATATAGGTTCTGATTTTGGAATAGATTTGAATTTACTATTGATTCTTATTTCATATTGACTCTGGGATTACGCATATTCTGTGGGGCCATGGGAGCTTGGGAGACCTGCATCATAGGAACTTGTGACTGCATTGACATCTGCATTTGTTAGACTCGAACCTGCACCAGGACATTTCGCATTTGCATTTGATTTAGCCCTTGCATTTGCCCATCACCACTCACTTGATTTGGATTCTGTCTACACTCTCTCTTCCAGTGCCCGAACCAGTTACAATAGTGACAATGAGTTGATTTCTTCAATGATGCAATGTCTACTCCAGCATTTGGATGAACCGGTGTCTTGTGGTTTGTGGCCTCCTGGTCTGCCTTGCAACGTTGACTTAGGCCTGGCTGCCATGATGCCTTTGTGCGCACGTTACTTTGTGCCATTGTTTTTCCAACCTCTGCTTCTGCCCGGCTATTTTAGAACTGTCTGTATTTCTGTCTTTCACCTTTTCTCCTGTTCCCTTTGGGCTAAGTCTGCACAACATGTACAAGGTCGAAAAACAACATCCCTTGTTCTTGCTGATCTGGCCAGTCCCTCGCACTTAGACATAACACTAGGTACAGCTGCCCTGGAGAAATTTGTGTGCTTTTAATATTGTGATTTCACGGTTAGAGACACTTGGAGAAAAACCTTTCCAGAGAGAAGAGCTGTGCTTGTCTGATGATGTAAATCTTGCATCTAGATATTGAGGTATGGGGGTTGGCTAGACAAAGCCCAGAGGTCTTCTGTTTTTATAATAAACTAGCTACTAGCACGGGGAGGGTGGTAAGGTCATTTAGCCCTATATCCACTGCTTTATGAAATGCTTTCCCTGTTTGTATTCTATGGAGTTGTAACTATGCTGATTATATTATCCTTATGCATTATGCTGATAGTACTGGCACATGTACTGTATCTTAGAGCACGGTCGTTGAAATAAACATTTTAAACTATACAGTGTCTCTTCTTACGCACGTTGTGGACAGGTATGAGTGAGTTATGAAAGGGTGTTCTTGCTATTACGAGTCCTGAGAGAGAGATACCGTGTTCTGGGTTGTCTAATCATTGGTAGCATTGTTGCTAATGAGACGCTACAGCTAGTCGGGTTGGGGTTTTAGGTGCTAAGGTTTATGGTTGGCTCACCACTATATTGCGAGGTCCTATTATCCTGTGCATAGCTCTGTGTATGTGCAGAATCCCTACAACATGGCGCCCAACGTGGGGCTGCTTATCTGCGAGACGCTTGAGTAGTGCTTGTGCTTGTCCACAACCCCCTTCGCAGGTGCTTCCGGAAGCGTGTGTGACGGTGATACCTCCTATATTGACGTTTTTATAGGTTCTTTCAAGCTTGAAGTTGTTAAAAGGTTCTTAACTAAAACCCTATATTGTGCCGCCTTATATTAGGTTGTCGGAATATTTTTAGCCTAAAATGGCTGTCCAAATTATGCACATAGCCGCGCAGCGCTCCGGGCTCACTTGACAGTGTGATGGAGTGCCTGGCGCGGGTGTCGATCTGATCTTTGTGGTACAAGCATATCCAGCTTACCACTTTGAGGTGTTTTACTCTTGGGTCACTTTTCCGGCGGTGGATGGGACTGATAATATGTTCCATGAATATACAGCCACCGTAGTTCCTAATCACTATAGACCGTATAGGAATCTTGAAGTACCGCTCACGGCTTGGCAACACCGTGTTTGGTTTGATGGCGCCCTCCCCCAACCGGTTACCGCGGTTCATTTAGGCCCCTTATCAATTGAAGGGGCGACTTGGCCTGTCTTGGCCGGGTATACCCCACATCCGCGTTATATGACGGTGGCCATCGGTGAACTGCGTAATTTGCATTCGTCTTTGATACGAGTGCATAGAGCTTTAGTACAGTATGTTACAGGCAACATCCAGGGAGCCCCACCTGGAGTTGCAGCCCATCCAGCTGGAGCAGGCGGTGTAACCATAAGTCCTGTCATGGTTAATTCGGTGATGGGCAAGCGCCCACAAAATAAGGATGATTTTCCTTATTGGCTTGCAGAAAAATTTGACCAGCTGGAGGCAGTTTTTCCAAATACCTCTCCCGTGGAAAAACACAGGATTCTGACGATTAGTTTGCCAAAAGACTTAGGGGCCGATTCCGATTCAGGCCGGAAATCTCTCCGACCGAGCCGGACCCGGAGAGATTTCCGACCGAATCGGACCCTAGCAGTCCGACCGAACGAGTACGATGCGCTTGCATGCTATCGGACTCGATTCGGCCGGACTCCCATTGAAGTCAATGGGAGCCGGTCGTACAACGCGTGACGCTGGCTCCCATTGACTCAATGGGTGTGAGGCAAACAAGGGCGCCCCTACAGCGGGTACGCGTCGAAGCGGGTCGCGCCGTACATGCACAGGTAGGGGGCCCATGGGTCCCCCTGTGTGCGACTCGCGCAGCTAGGCGTGACAGGGGTCCGACACGGACCCCCAAAGTGCGGCTCCGACTGCTCTTTCGAGCCGGACGGGCGCGAGTCGGTTTGACTCAGCCCGCGGCGCGCATCGTACTTACTCCCGGCCGGGGAACGTCTCCATTGCACGGTGCGAGTCGTGGTCCGTGCGAGTCGGTCGGAGTGGTTGGGTCCCGCGAACGAGTCGGTCGGGCGATTTCGCGCATTTCGCATCGTACTCGCCGCCCGGACGCACGTCCGACTCGATCGGGAAACAGGGCTCCGAATCGGATCCGGTAATGCCGAGTCCGATTCGGAGCCCTACCGGCCGAGATCGGAATCGGCCCCTAAATCCCCGAGTTGGCAGAATGCAACAACTGGGGTAGGGTATTCGCAGCAGTATATGCGAAGTGTTTCGGCACTCCTTCCATGACGGTTCTCCCCTCTGTAATTAAACGAGTGCAGGATGAACATGGCCCTGAAGCGGCTGTGGAATTAGGGATGAGACTGGTGGAAGTGTTCGACGTAGTAGCTGATTTGATCCTTGGGAATGTCAAGGGCGATGCAGTTAACTTTCAAGTAACTAATGCTTCGGCTTTGGTCCCAGATCCAGACAAGCCGCGCGAATTACCGAAACTTATTGCACAGGCTTACAAAACAATTGGCCGCAATAGCCTGGGAGTTAAGCCTCTTGCTAAATCGCAAACACAATCGCAACAACAACCAAAAACTCAATCTGAGAAAGATGAGAAACCAGTTTTTACAAAAAGAGCTGGAGGTTGAAAAACAGGGTAAGCAACAAAGAAGCCGGGGTCGCGAGGCGCATCCCCGGTTTCCGTCTCTTCTGAACGCACTTATGATTTGCGCGATAGAGGCGAGAATTAAATCTCCAGAGAGATTTCAAGTCCCTGATTCAGGCTCTCCTCGTTCTTCACAGGCACCAACAACTTCGCAGGCTGGTGGAGGAGATCGCCAGGATAGAGGAAGGGATCGAGAGGCTCCACAGGGACGAGACCAACCTCGACAACAGGTCAGAGGGAAAGCAGAAGAATTTCAACGCCCGCGCACAGTTTCAGAAGAAGAAAGTTGCCGCTGTAACAGCGAGATATGCCACAGACGGTGAGAACGAGACTCCTGAATTGGACGTGGGCAGTGACACTCCTAGACAGCGCCGCGGAAGTTACCATAGTGCGGGAGGCGATACGTCCTCATGTGGAGGCGACAGCAACTGAAACATTCATTACTGTCGAGACAGCAGACACCAGAGTGGCACCCCCTGACAGACTATATAATATTGTTATTTAAATTGAAGGTGACATTCAGCGTGTTATTAAAGGGATTTTTTGGGAGAATCTGACCTCTTCGTACGACATTCTGTTAGCGGAGGCGGATTGGCCGCCCCCATTCGTACTTGCTGCGTGTAAAGGGGAGGAGGTAATCCTTCCGAGCTTTTCTCGTCATGTCCCAAAGGACAAAGCGGAGGCTCTAGCAGCTGAGTGGGCCGTGTCCCTGGCTCCAGCGTTATACCGCAACCACGTGGGCTGGGATGAAGACTCTCCCCCCCATGAAATACCTTTGCGGTCGTTGCCACAGCCACAACCCCAATATCCCATCAAACGGGAAGCTAAAGGTCCCATTTCCGAAATTCTGACCCAGTTAGAATATCAGGGAGTGATTGAAACATGCGTGTAACCGATGAATAATCCCCTTTTCGCGGTTTCTAAACCCGATGGATTGTACCGCTTAGTTTTGGATTACCGACATTTGAACTCTCATTGTCGGACCTTTGCGGTGCAAAACACACACAATTCTGTGCTTGTAGACAGTCTTGTTCATAAAAAATATAAAACTACACTTGACCTATCCAATGGATTCTACACGCACAACTTGGCCCCGGAGAGTAGCCAATGGAGCGCTTTTACCTCCCGTGGTAAATTACCAAATTCCGGTGTTTACCTATGGGCTACAAGAACAGTCCAGGCGTATTCGCTGCCCGTGTTGTCTCTTTGTTAGACGGCATAGACCCAGATGCATGTTCGTACGTCGATGATATTTATCTGACAGACGACGAATTGTACCCGCATCTTTCCAGAGTGAACCGCATTATTCTAGAATTTGCGGTATTAGGTTATAAGTTTAACTTTGCCAAATCTCACATTGCTGAATTTACCGTTTTGTTTTTGGGCTATGAGCTCAACAATGAAGGTAAGGGCTTAGCCCCCCATTTCCTGGAGAAATGTGCACTTTTGTGCCCTCCTCCCACTTGGAAGAAGAATCAGTCTTTACTGGGTTTTCTGAACTTCGGGCGTACTTACATTCCCGAATATGCCCAGCGTATCAAGCCACTGTATGCCTTGATACAACCTAACTTTTCGAAGTCATGCTGGCTTCCGGAGCATTCCTCCATTCTGCAGTCTTTGCATTCACACCTACTTGAGTCTAAATTCTTGTTGACTCATTATAACCGCACAAACCTGGTGATTAGAATAATTCCAGGGGCAGTGGGTTTCACGTACTTGACTTTTAACGAAGGTGACACAGTACCGATCGCATACAAGTCACATCTTTACACTTCCGCTGAAATGCGCTTTTCATCTGTGAAGAAATTTTGACTGCAGTGCAAATGGCGATTCTAAAAGAACGCGCACTGGCACAGGGAAAACGGATCCTGGTGGTAACACCATATCCTGCCCTAGAGGCAGTGACAAAAGCAAGTGTTCCGAACTCTAAAGCTTTGCACCCCCGTTGGATACAATGGGCAACATCTTTGACGTCTCCGGATGTCACTTTTATCTTTGATTCTTCTCTTCAGACTCAGGAGTTTTTACAGTATGAATTCGTTCATCCTCCTCCTCTGTCCTTGCTACCGCTTGAGGAATACAAATGTATTATCTATACCGATGGTTCGGCACAACCGGCCACGGGTTCCAAGCATGCTTATTCAGCAGCATGTGCTATTGTTGCAGGTACCTTTGTGAACGGTAAGTTCAAATCAACTGTAGTGCATACTCAGGCACTCGGAGATAGTACTGCACAATTGGCCGAGCTGCGCGCATTGGTGCTCGCACTTGAGTTCGCTTACTCCTGATGTGACCACTCTAATTGTATGCGATTCTTACTACTGTGTTCAGTCTTACAATGACAATCTGTTCTTTGGTCGCAAAACGACTACAGAGACGCCAAAGGTAGCACAATTAAGCATAAATGCTTTGGGTTCGAGTGGCAGATTTGAAACAACGTCTGCTTCTCACACAGGTGGTTCACACTCTTGGCCACCAGCATGTGGGCGCACACGCTGTCGGTATCAGTTTGGCAGATGAAGCTGCCAAATCAGCAGTAGTCACGTGCTCAGTCGCAGCAGTTACAAGATCCATGTCTAAAATAGATACTGATATTTTAGCCGCTATTGCTGCAACAAAGGAAGGTACTAATTACCCTAGGGGTTTCCCTTCCAAATATTCTTATCAGATAGGTCCTGAACAGGCTCCTTACGTAAAGATTCCAGACGTTGGTGATCGGCTGATCCCCAACGCGGACCGCAGACTTTCCTTGATAACGGTCGCACACGAAGGCATGGCTTCGGCTGATGCTGGGCGTGTCTCGCGACGGTTTCCATCTTGCAGCAGCGTTACTGGTGGCGTGGTTTATACAAACAAACCCGCACTTATGTGCTTTCTGTGACGTTTATCAGCAGATTAAGCCTTCCACGGTTACACGACCGCCACAGACCCCGCCTCTGCATTTCAAACAGACCTTTGGGTGTGTTTACCTGGATCACTGCGGTCCATTTTCTTCAGACTCTGCCTATAAATATATCTTAGTAGCAGTGGATTCGTGCACACGTTTCATCTGGGTTTGGCACATAATGAAGTGCTGACGCCGAAATGTCATAAGGGATTTGCGTGTCTTTGTGGGAATTTCGCCTGTGGCACCTTCCATTCTGACCAAGGTCCGGCGTTTGCCTCTAAGGCTTACAAGGACACAATGGGTTCACTGGGGGTGCAGGTGAAATTTTCGCTCCATATCGGCCTGAGGGCAACTCGATTGTTGAACGAATGAACCGTGACTTAAAGCAATCCTTGACAGCTAGAGTCTTAGGTACTGGCAGGAACTGGCTGGCCCACTTGTATACCGTACAACGTGCACTTAATAATCTCCCTAGAAGACCTCTGGGTGGGCGGACCCCATACGAAATGCTCTTTGGCATGCGAATGTTTGTGCCCGACCTGATGGTCTAGACATGGCGGCGCAATCCGCCATCTTTGATGTAGATAACCATTCTACTATGTTACAGGACTTACAAGAAGCCCGAGACAAACTTGCAATCGCACATTTACCTTCAGCCACAGATGCTGCGCTGCAGATTCCGGTTGCCGGCTGGCTTCCGAAGATTGGAGATCTGGTTCGAGAGAAGGTGGAGAACAAAAAGAATTCGGCCCCTCTTATCGTGCACCAATTCCAGTCCTTGGCTTGAAGGGAACTCGTACAGTCTTCTTACCACCGCTTCCTGGTCGCAAGGAGAACAGATACATCTCAGTGGAAAATGTCAAGCTACAACATCTGGCAGATCCTGAATGGTGTTACACCAGCGGTCTCTTGTCCTGACATTTCCCGGGCAATGTTCGTGGCCCTCCGGCCCGAACGGTCACTGATGTTAAGCTATCGAGATGGTAGATTTGCCTGATTGCTTACTCGATGACCCGGACTCCCCTGCAACGACGAGTCTGAGTATACCTACCCCGCCAACGAGTCGGTGGCACACCTACCAACAACGCCACTGAGCCCAACACGTTATTCCTTTGACTCGGATTCCACCTCATCACTTGTCCCGTCCAAATTCAGCATTCTTGTATCCTGGTTCAGAGACAATTTTTTGATTCCCCCTGGACATACATCTGGTTGGTGCTATTCCTGATTTTTTTGTTCATGTCCATTGGCTTTGTCACAGTATTTTTTCTACTCATCAATGGTCACTATTTACCAGAACGCTCTGCAGTGAACTGTGTCGCTGGAACTTTGGCTCCACATTCTTCATCTCACATCATGAAGCGTGATCACACATTTGTGAACATTTCAGCTTTTCCAGTCGCTGATGGCATCGTATGGGATGCGGTAAATTTCCAAATTCATGGACCAACCAAAATTATTAATGTACCAAATGTCCTTCGTGTTTCAATGGGTGATGTCGTAAAAGTAATATTCATTCTGACGATTGGGATGTGCATGCAGTTGAAGCATTATTTACTGATTTGAAATATTATGCTGCTTTTAATGCTGAAGATTTGTACATGAATTCTGCAAGTTATGCTGATTTGTATTGTTACCAGCATTGGGGCAACCACTTTGTCCATAAACCAAGTGCCCTGCGTGGTCCTTTTAACTACACCCAATGGGAGCATTGTCCCTTTGCCAGGTAGCTCCCAAACTCTTAGAAATAAATTTACTTATTTCACAGACTTTGATAGATCGAACCCTGGGTCCTATTATTTTAAATTAAACACTCCATCCACTCAGAAAATCATGTTGACCCACACCAAATTGCTATATTCGGGTTCCATTTTGAGCGCCTTAGCTGTGGGTGGTTATGAGTACTGGAAGGACACTGTTGACTTGAAATCAATCTGGGGCTCCAAACCATGGCAGGTGCAAGGCACCGAAGCTTTGCACCGTGCTTGCCTTATCCCGGCCCAAATTTAATTTCTGAATAATACCATCTATCAAACTACGTGTTGGGGTTTGGCTACTTCCAAACAGTTGAATGCACCTTCCTTTCCTGTTTTGGCATCCACTCCCAACTCAAGCTTGCATTTCAATATGTCCCTTGCATCAGTGCAAGCTTTGTTTCAGAACAATTCGCTTAATATTTCCGCTTTGTTCAGTCACCCTGGTTGGCTTAGCCTACGGCAGCAGACGCCACAGCGGCGTTTTCATGACTCCAGTTCCTGGTTACAAACAGGATAGGCCAGATCCAAGGTTTTCTGGCCTCGTACTGTAACAACATATTCTGTTGGTAAATTGTGTAAACAGTGGTTGCATCACTCTTCCTTAGATTCTGTTAAACAACATTTGTCCCTCCTATCAGGCAACATTGATCTGTCCGACTTTATTCTGGGGCCTCGTGGTCCAACGACCCAAGAGATTCATTTATGAAACTTATAATGAACTCTGGAAGCTTTCGCAAATTGAAGCTGCTTCCCCGTCTACGGGAAATAGATCAAGCAAATTTGGAAAAGGTGCTTGCTGTTGCTGACAATAGTATTAATACCCTGTCTTCCCGCATTTACACGTTAGAGAATATTGTGTCCTCTGTTGTTGATATTGTACAAGATGATGTTTCTGTGTTATATCATGGTCAGAATCAATTGCGTTCAGTTATGCAGTTTGCATGGACTTTGCAGACACTTAAGTTAGGTAAGGTTCCTTGGCACTTTTAAACACCTCTGCCTTATTTCTGCCTTTTAATTTGACTGACAAACAGCAGTTCATGTCCATGAAAGATGCAGCATACACTCTGTTACATATCGAGAAAATAGAGCCCTTACCATTCTCTGTGGTGGAATTGGATTCTGCCGTGTGGCTAGTTCATGGGGTTATCGCCTTGCCTTTTTCTTTGTTTGAATTTAGTTTGTGCATGAAACATTATCCTGTGGGCCGTTTCCAGCCCTTGGGCAGTGCCTTCCTGCATGAACTTTGGTCCCTGCCTTTCATGTATAAATGCCTGAGGGACGGGAAGGAGGTTTTTCTCACAGGGGAGTCGTGCGATTCTACTGTGGGTCACTCCCTTATTTGCAAGAACATTAAATTGCACGGAGCTTGTAACGTTTCGGCTCCGAATCTTGCTTGTGTTTTAAAGGGCATTCCTGCTCCTGCTATTTCTCCTACTTTCACTGTACTTGCAAATGGTAGCTATCTGCTTTTGAATAACCAAGACTGCTGTGGCATGCTGGCCGGCATACCCTATATTGTGACAGTTTCACACAGGGTTGTCTGCTGCAAAAATTTGCTTTTTCCTCCCCTGCACGACATCATAGATAGTTCCGTTTGGCCTTCCATTCCTACTCTGAAGGCAGATTTCAATAAATTGAGCAGAATAAAGGCGCTATTATTGAACCAGGAGGTTATGCTCACATCCGCCCGGGAGACGTTCATTCTCCAGGTGGCGAGTACCCACAGTGAAATACAGGCCCTTTTGAACACTAACCTCCCACAGAATTTCGGTGAACTGATTCACTGTGTTTTTAATGCATCACGCACTGAGGGTCTGGTGCACTTTTTTAAGGTTGTTGGCTCTGGCCTTGTGACCTCCTTTCAGACTATCTTTGGTGTAATACCGGCTTTTATTCATTCCATTTTTTCCAGCGTCTTTGGCGGTTTTCCATTGATCCTCGCCTTGGCGGCTGGTATCCTGCTTTGGGTCTGTTTACTACGCAATGGCTGCACCTCCTTGGGCTCTTCTCGACCCAGGTCGACTACAGCTGCTCCGTGAGCGCATCCTCACTGGCTTCGGCATCCTGCCATTGGCGACGCTCAGTGTGTCCTATAGACTTTCTTTTCGCTTTGCGTATTTCACTTGCGTGCAACTTGTGATGTCTTGCATCAGATGTCCTTTCTCGTGGTCCTTGGTTTATTGCCTCTCCAATACGTCTCTGTCTCGACCGGATTTTGTCCTGCTGGTGGGTCCCTTAGAGGCCCATGAATGGGACTGTTCCGGTGCGGGCTGCATGGCGTGTGCGGCTGCACTGGGGATTCTGGCCGAATGGGATATCTGGGCGGCTACTCAGAATCTCCTACAACAAAGTTATATTGAGTACCACGCAAGTTGTCCTGCAATGCTGTTCGCTGCTCCCTCTTGCGAGGAACATGACTGCAGTTTTGATTTATTGGACTGGATGGCGTCGCTTTTTTCCGACGATTCCAATGATGTCCTCTTGGAAGGTGTGGCGTTTTTCTGCACTTACACTCTGTTGGATTGACAGGGCCTTCGCTTTCTGCGACCTGCCTCACTTGATTTTTTTTTACCTCTACAATTGTTTTTTCATCTCCCATTTGTTGTCCTTCATGGGGACTGCTCCACAACAGACGTTTCTGTTCTGCTCCATCTATTTGAACTCTGTCTTCGTCCTATGTCTTGCCCGATGGACTGCCCAGGGGAGGGTGTCTTGTGGTTTGTGGCCTCCTGGTCTGCCTTGCTACGTTGACTTAGGCCTGGCTGCCATGATGCCTTTGTGCGCACGTTACTTTGTGCCATTGTTTTTCCAGCCTCTGCTTCTGCCCGGCTATTTTAAAACTGTCTGCATTTCTGTCTTTCACCTTTTCTCCTGTTCCCTTTGGGCTAAGTCTGCACAACATGTACAAGGTCGAAAAACAACGTCCCTTGTTCTTGCTGATCTGGCCAGTCCTCGCACTTAGACATAACACTAGGTACAGCTGCCCTGGAGAAATTTGTGTGCTTTTAATATTGTGATTTCACGGTTAGAGACACTTGGAGAAAAACCTTTCCAGAGAGAAGAGCTGTGCTTGTCTGATGATGTAAATCTTGCATCTAGATATTGAGGTATGGGGGTTCGCTAGACAAAGCCCTGAGGTCTTCAGTTTTTATAATAAACTAGCTACTAGCACGGGGAGGGTGGTAAGGTCATTTAGCCCTATATCCACTGCTTTATGAAATGCTTTCCCCGTTTGTATCCTATGGAGTTGTAACTATGCTGATTATATTATCCTTATGCATTATGCTGATAGTACTGGCACGTGTACTGTATCTTAGAGCACGGTCGTTGAAATAAACATTTTAAACTATACAGTGTCTCTTCTTACGCACGTTGTGGACAGGTATGAGTGAGTTATGAAAGGGTGTTCTTGCTACTGCGAGTCCTGAGAGAGAGATACCGTGTTCTGGGTTGTCTAATCATTGGTAGCATTGTTGCTAATGAGACGCTACAGCTAGTCGGGTTGGGGTTTTAGGTGCTAAGGTTTATGGTTGGCTCACCACTATATTCCGAGGTCCTATTATCCTGTGCATAGCTCTGTGTATGTGCAGAATCCCTACAACACCGGAACACCTCAACCTCCACCTTGTGGAACACCAACTCTACCCTGTGCAATTTGAACTCCACCCTGAAAACCAACACCTTGCATTCTACCAACATTCACTCCATCAATTGATTCTGGATTCCCTTTTAAGCCAACTTAGTCTGAGGCAACATAAATTTCTTTAAGTCTCGTCTGCTTTTTTTATTGCTCATCGCTGAAATATTTTGCATACCTCAGAATCTCATCTAAGGGTTTTGTCTGTCAACAAATCACATTTGGTTGTATGTGCATACTTATCTCTGGTTGCAAACCAAGAATGAACTTCAACACAAAACTCCCCATATTTCCCTTTTAAAGATTTTGTTGTCCACTATGCTGCTTAAATACCTGCAACAATTGTTCATAATAAGCATGCACTGATCTGTCAGCTTCTTGCGTAGTTCTGTAGATCTTTAACCAATCAATATCTCTTGCTGGAATTTTTCCTTTTCAAAAGCAATTGTTCATAAAAAGCATGCACTGATTTCTTAGTTTCTTGAGTAGTTCTGTCGATCTTTAACCAATCAATATCCCTTGCTGTAACTTTTCCTTTTCAAAAGCTAATCTCCTCATTATATTTTGTCATCACCACAGGTGAAGGTGCATGGGTAAGTGCATCTCTTGGAGGCTCAGTATGTGGCCATTGCACAACTATCAGCCCACAGGTTACTCAGTACCACAATATCAAAGAAAGTATGCAAGTATGTTCAAAAACCTTTGCAATTTTTTTACAAATCTTTCAACCTGTGTATACCACTGGGCAGGATTGTCTCTTAGTTTAGGAAAGTTGTTTGTAAATGCACCTGGTTCTCCCTCATATGTAAAGTTAAAGCCTCATCTTTATCTGGGGGTACTGGTGGTAGCTTACCCTTCGCTTCTGTGGTGTCTGATTGTTTCTTTTAGTTTCCCTGTTTCTTTGCCCACTTTCTTGTCAAAATCGTTCTATTTGCGGCTGCACTTTACCAGCTCCATAATATGTAATCTCATTCCTGAAGACTGCATTGTCACAATAGCTTCATCACCTGATTGTGCCCTGATTCTTTCCTGTAAGGGAACACTCTTAGAGAGATTCACCTTGTATTTTTCTGCCAACTCAGTTAATCTGTCATGGGTGGCAGACGCAGGTCTTGTGATTTCTTTACTGAAATATATCAATTTATTTTCCTGGTATTGATTCAAATATGAAATGTCTGGACATCCTCTAATAATTTCTTCCAATTTCACCGTCAGTTTTGGCACATCTAAATGCCTTATGCTTTCCTGGCTATTAGATGGTCTCTCTGCTTCCCTTATCCTATTATTTTCTGGAGTTTCTTCAAACCATGGGGATAATTCCCATCATCAAATGATCTTGTCTCTCCCTGTGCAATAGGTGTCATAAAGACAATCCTTCTTCCTTTTCCTAATGAATGAACATTTTGTGATGGGGTCTATGTAATAATCTGTGAGTTTTGTAACGTCGGAATAAACCCTGTTGTGGCTACTCCTTCAATAGCACCTGGAATAGTTGGGCTCGATATAATAATTAGTTGTGCAGTTGCAACAGGCCCTGCTAATATCTGAGATGATGCAACCAGTGACATTGGTGCAGGAACAGTCACAATAGAAGCAGTAACACAGGGAGCTATCACCGTGGGGGCTGTTTCAACAGGTGCAGTTACAATCAGAAGTACTGGAAGCGGTCTTTCAATCTGAGCTATATTCGGATCAACAGGGGCTGTATCCACTGTAACACTAGTGGTTGTTACACCCTCAGCACTTATAGTGGGAGCCACATATGGTGGTGGATGTAAGGATACCAAGGCATTTAAAATGTCATCCCCTCAATCCCTATGTGTCAGTTTTTCTTGCAGCTTCCTCATCATCATTTCCTGCTTTTCATGCTTTTTAGTCTTTTCTGTTGCTATTGCTGGGTATGGTCTACCTCCCTAAACTCCCTCAACTGCACATTTTCTCTATCTCTGCTGCCCTTCATCCCATTGAGCATCTGTATAATTTTGCACTGCTCTCTTTGCTCTATTCTGCTACCCTTCATTCACTTTGGCATGAGCTGCTTGCTCCCAAGCATTTAATGCTACGTACTGTGTAGGTCCAGGAGGTGCTTTATTACATAAAATTGTTCTCTTAGATGTTCAATAAGTTTTAAATCAAAAGTACCATATTTTGAAAATTTAAATGATTGTTCATTTTCAGTGATCTTGTACCATTGGCAAGGCCACAAACAAGTATGAGGCTGTACCTTTGTCACCATATAATGACCTGGCATAGCTTCTGGTGGAGCCTCTTTAACCTCCCAAACTGGCACTCGTACATCACCTCTTATCAAATCTCTAAGAGCTTTGAAACATTTCATGATTGTAAAGATTCAACAATAATTGAGCAATGGTCAATACAGAAAGTTTTAATGTATTTGTTCAGTTTACATTTATGTATCAGTCAAATACCTTCCTCCAATCCTGTGGCAATTTTCTTTATGTAAACATATTGCAGCTTAAATCTTGATGATTTATCAGCCAATCCCAGAATGGAACTGCACACCAACTGACCTATGCCAGTGTGTCGCACTCTGATGTAATTCTTCACACCTTGCAGCAGTTCTCCCTCCTTTACAATATTTTCTTGTACACAAAATTCCACAACTCTATGCAAGCATAATAACCAAATAACTCTTGTCTCTCTCCGCTAAAGAATTCAAAGTATTTCATTCATACAAGAAAGAATCAGAAACAATATTTTAACAGCCTCCGACTTGCTTACACACACATAAATATATTCTTGACCATTGTGAAATCACCCTGACTGATATAGTAGCACAATATGTTCTACAAACACCAATCAATATTAGTACCCTCACAAAAATTTGTTACAGACTCTATCTCAAAGGTTCAGTCGATGGTACCTCACGAATTTGCAACACAAAACCTTAGCAGTCATACAACATCACAACTCACTATTTCTTAACTATCCTGGGATCTTGGTCTACTTTGAGTCCAATAACTACTCCAACTGCTCAACATCAAACGCTTAAACAAGTCTTGTCTAACAACCTCTACCAAAATACCAAAAACATGACTTTAAAACAATGACAACTCTTAATTAAATAATTGCAATGTATAACCCTATTGATACTCACTCCTCCACCACTGCAACCACCTTCAAAACCGGTAAATCCTTGAGACTTCTAATTTGGGCTTTGGGCTTAAGGGACATGGACAATTCTACACTTGAGCAAATAATTTCAGCCCGTTTTCTCCTTAGACATAAAACATGTCCTCTTGGCACCACTTGACAGAGCTGGGTTTTCTATATCGCAGTCTTCGGTGTAATTATTAAACATCCCCGCCACTGGTCACATGGACCATTGCTCATCGACAAGGAGAAGTAAAAAGGAGCAATCATCTACATTAAACACATAGGGCCTTTTTTAGATCTCAGCAGATGGAATACTCTGTCAGAAATATGACAGATATCCCGTCCGCCGTCTTACGATCTCTATAGGATATAATAGTAATACAGTGAACAGGATGTTCATCACATTTGTGATGGAGTATTACCCTCCACCAAGATCTAAATCAGACCCATAGTAGTAAATTATTAAAAGGATTTTAGTATAGTCAATAAAGAGTCTGTTTGCATTAAAGGGTTCTATTTTTGATTTGTTTTAAGATTTCATTTTATATTCAGCAAGAATTAATCTTATTAGTATCAGCATTAATACTTAATGTAATCTAATAATCAATATTTCAGTATAAGAAAGAATACAGTATTGGTTAGGATAACAGTTAAAATTGAAATAGCAGCAAGCGTGTTCCATAAAGGAAGTTCCCCAATCTAAATTAAAATAGAGTGAGCTTCAATAAGGTGTCAGATACTCAAAAGTGTTCTCAGCTATAAATCATCAGACATCAAAGAATTAGGCCAAGCAACCTCTCACATAGAAAGATATAAAAAGCTCAGAAATGAGTCCCCAGCAAGTGTGAGAGAAAGAATCTCAAAAGGAAAGCTCAAAGGAAAGTCCTTCCTTTCTCTAGGTACACACACTATTATAAACACACAATATTCTAGGTTGCAGCATATTTTCTTTCATCTCCAGCATTCTCCAATAAGATTACAGTAACCCCTAGGAATAGGCAAATTCCCAGTTTTCTCATGTTTGTACAGTGGTCTATAAGCATTAGACCTTGCGAAGATACATTGTTCACATTCTGCAATTCAGAATGTTCTTCCCATGAATCATCTTTCCTGTTGCCTCCTTTCCGGCGGTGAGATTCTCACTATCAGTTTTCTAATAGAATCAAATGCCTATTTACTAACTAACAGAGGGCTTCTGGAAAGTTACAACTTCTGCAGCAAAAGACAAAAAAACATCTTGTGGAAAATAACGGCTCAATGGGGAAAAACAGGCCTTTCAATGTGTATGCATTATTTTCACTTGGCATGACATCAACAGTTAGGCTAACTTAAATCAGCACCTATTTACTTCGCATTTAGGCTTATAACATTAAAGCATGATAACCTACTACAACATTATGCATTTAGTATTTATGGTATTTAAACATAGGCTTTTACATATTTTTAATAAAAAGCATTTTTGTTTGCAAATGAAATTCGCTCTTGCAGTGTCACAATTTGTAAAAAAGACAGCAATATTATACCTACAGAGGATGTGTCGCTATAAACCATTCGAAGTATTCATGATACCATGATTACCCAGGAGGACAAAATAAGTGACAAGAATTCCAAACAGAAGAAATGGCAAACCAGCAAATACACTAATGTTAAACATAGCATTGGACTAAAATTAATTTCTTGAAAATCCATGGCAAAATGTTAAAGAATATTAGAAAAATGCTTAGGGCCTTATTACAAGTAAGTTTCTAGGACTGTGAAATGCTTTCTGCAAAAGCAGCAAGCAGCAACAATACTATTTTGAGATGTTCACCTCTGTCTGGGGAGATTCAGTTAGTAAGACTTAAAGTTACATTATCTGCTTTACCTAAAATGGTCCATGGTAAAAGCATTTCAACATTTCTGTGGTCCTTTACCAATAAAAATAATACTTTCTCTGCAAATGAAGAAACACATAGAAACAAACACATTTTCAAAAGTTCAAAGATGGTAGACAACAAATTTAGATCTAATCAAGAGTTCCACTGAGTTTTGCAGCAGAAGGGTGGAATTCCCAGTTCTGGTCAGTTTTCACGCACCACAATTCACTGATTACAGGTTTCTCCTTGGAATGGGAAAAGCATCATAGACCACACAGACCAGGATATTATGGGTTCTTCTCCATAGGGTGTTCACACCTGATTCCAGGGAGAAATCCTCAGACATTTTCCACCTGCTCTGTGCACTGCAGGCAGAAAGTGTCAGAGAAATGGCTAAAGTAGGTTAATTGGAGGGTGACAGACCAGAGCTGAGTCTGTCTGGTGGGAGCATTTTATGCTTCCTGTACTGCTGCAGGGTCGGGCTGGGGAACAGGTTGTGCTGCTGCCCACAGTCCCTGCAGCTTGTACAAGGGTCTGGTGTCTTTTGGCAAGGACTTATTGGTTCCAGAGTTTAAAGATTTGATAAATCCAGGAATTTTACCCAGATTTGTCACTTATAATGAGGGCCATAGTCCATAGAAAATTTAATAAGTTTGCAAACATCACAGTCAAATATGTCCCATCATTCTACAAATAGAAAAGGCAGCAAATCAAGAACATATTTCATTGATAAGCATAGCTACTGATACATCTGCACAAATTAAGTAGAACTTAAATTATCCTTGAGTGACTTAAATGATGGCTAGCTACCCCTGAGTACAAGAATTTCACCTGTGGTGGAGAAAAATATAATAAATACAGTGTATCCTGTGATTGTTTTAATTTCTCATGAAGAATGAATTATTGCATGAATAAGTATAATATCCATCAATCAATCAATCAATCAATATGCATTTCTAAAGCGCAGCTACTCACCCTTGAGGGTATCCAGGTGCTGAGGTCTCGCGGGCTCATTTGAAAACTCAGGTCTTGCCTCCCTTCTATCAGAGAAGGTGAAGTTCGGAGGTGAAAGGGAAGGTTGTTCCAGGCTTTGGAGGTGAGGTAGAAGAAGGAACGGCCTTCAGTGTAGCTTCGGCTCTTGCATGCAAGGGCAAATGAGGCAGAGCACAGGTGTCTTGAATGTTAGTGGAATATCAGATGGTGGTTGAGGTATGCTGGTCCCTGGTCATAGAGCGCCTTGCAGGCATGTGTCAGTATCTGGAACCAGCATATTTTCTGGCTGGAGAGACAGTGGACATTCCCGAGGAGGGGGGTGATGTGGGTCTGCTTGGGGAGGTCGAGGATGAGTCTGGCTGCTGACTTCTGTATTGTCTGGAGTCTCTTCAGGAGTTGGTAGGTGATTCCAGTGTAGAGTGTGTTTCCATAGTCCAGGCGGCTTGTAACAAGGACATGAGTGACGGTTTTCCTGGGGCTGACAGAGATCCATCTAGAAGATCTTTCAGAGCATGCAGAGAGTGTGGAAGCAGGCATATGAGACAGCGTTGATCTGACATTTCATTGTGAGTTTGCTGTCCTGTATGATTCTGAGGTTGCTGGTGTGACCTGCGGGAGAGGGAGTGGGTCCGAGTTCGGCGGGCCACCAGGTGTCATCCCATAAGGAGGCGTTGCTCCCAAAAATCAGCACTTCCATTTTGTCTGTGTTGAGCTTTAGCCTATTGGTCTTCATCCAGTCAGCAATTTTCATCATGGTGCGGTGGAAGTTGGAAGTCGGACTAGGGTGTCATGTATGTGCTGAACAGAGTCATGCTGAGGGGTGAATGTTGAGGGACAACGTAGATGATTTTCTTGGGCTCCTATATGAAGGGTGGTAGTTTGATTTTCTGGGTTCATCCTGTGAGGAAGGATGCAATCCATTTGAGGGCATCTCCCTGGATCTCAATGTAGAGGAACCTCTTGATGAGAGTGTGGTGGGATACGGTGTTGAACGCTGCTGAAAGGTTGAGGAGGATCAGGGCTGCTGTCTTTTCTTGGTCCAGAAGGGTTCTGATGTCATCGGTGGCAGCGATCAGGGTGGTCTTGGTGCTGTGGTTGGCCAGGAAGCCGGACTGGCAGGCATCCAGCAGGTTGTTTCTCTCCAGGTGTTCGATGAGCTGGAGGTTGATGGCCTTCTCAAGGACATTGGCAGGGAACAAGAGCTGTGAGATGGGGCAGTAGCTCTTGAGATTGCTATGGTCAGTGGAGGGTTTCTTGAGCAGAGGCTTGACTATTATGAGTTGCCATTCGTCGAGAAAGGCGCCCATATTGATGTATGTGTTGAGTGTGGAAATTTGAAATTACTTGTGGAAGGATGGTGTTAGAAATTGGGTCTCTAGTTGGCAGCGGGATGCACCATGTCCAAGTAGGGACCACAATCCTAGTCAGGGCTTGTAACAATACAACCTAAATTATCCTGTGCTCACCCTCTGGTAGCTTGGCACAGAGCAGGCAGGCTTAACTTAAAAGGCAATGTGTATTTGTGCAATAACTCATATAGTAACACAGTGAAAATGCCACAAAAAGATTACAAAATAGTTTAGAAAAATAGAGAATATTTGTCTGAGTAAAATCAGATCAAAATTACAATAATGCAATGTGTAGAAGTTGAGATATTGAATTATGAAGAAATAAATGTAGTAAAGCACGTAGAAGCAAGTAGCGCTAAAAAGGTTACTTTAGGTCACCCCATACCAGGGCAAAGTCAAAGTTTGGGCCAACCTCGATGGGTAACCGGCTGGCTACCGGACCAATGCAGGCCCTGATGAAATAAGTCCTTTCCAGGTCGCAAGCAACAAGATGTATTGATCTTCTCAACGCAGTGAAGGCGTTGCATCAGTTCCGAAGACGGGTGCCGCAGTCAAGAGGCATTGAGCGATGTGCCGTATTCTGCCATGCAATCGAGGGGATGCGTCGATCTTACCAAGCAGCAGCAGCAGTGATACGCTGTCCGATGCACTAATCTCTGGAGGCAATGCGCTGTTCCTGAAGCGATCCACCGATTATCCTTCCGCAATCGGGTCAATGTACCGGTTCTGCTACATGCAGCCAGGAGATATGTCGAAATCCATGTTGCAAATATCTGGAACACTTTTAGTGAGCCAGGCACAGGAGCAGGGGTAAAGACTTTGCTATTTCTCTGTCTCAAGCAACAGAAGCCAAGCAAACAAGCCCCTGGAGATCACTTGGAAGAAGGCAGAGTCCAGCTCTCCTGAGCAGAGTCAGAGAGCAACAGGCAGTAGGGCAACACACAGAAATGCAGGCCTTCCAGATCAGCAGTCCAGTTGATTCCTTTCAGCAGCACAGCAGTTCTTCTGACAGAGATTCAGGCGTGGGTACAGAAGTGTCTAATTTATGTTGGTCAGGGACGCAGCACTCATACCCAAAAGTGCCTTTGAAGTGGAGGTGATATCAAAGGCTGACCTCTGAAGTGTATACTATCCCTTTCAGCTGAGTCCTGTCTGCCAGACTAACTGTGGGTGGGGGGTAAATCAGTGCTTTTTGGGTGGACAGGACACTACCTATAGAAGTGCAGGTGTCAGCCCCTCCTCTTCCCCCCTGCCCAGGAAGTCACCTCAGAATGCAGATGTACTCAGCCACACCTAGCCTTCCTGTGTTTGTGGCTGTCTGGAAGGAAATGCACAAAGTTAAGCTGCCCCCCAACCCAGATGTGTATTGGACACAGACTGTAAGAAACAAAAGAGCTAAGAGCAGAGAAATGTCCACTTTCTAAAACAGTAATGTTAAATCCAACTTCACCAGTAAAGAGGATTTAGCACGCCCATTTCACACACATGAACCATGAAAAAGCTGCTCCTCTCCTATCAGGAATTACAGCTTAAAAGTGTAATAAGGAATTCCCAATGTCAGCCTATGATAGGAGTAAGCCTCACAGCAGTGAAAAATGAATATATCTGTTTGTCGCTACTAGGACTTGCAAACCATAAAAGTACATTCCCTATCTTTTACTTACACAGCACCTTGCCTTATGGGCTATGTAGGGCCTACCTTAGGGGTGTCTTATGTGCAATAAAAGGGGAATTGAAGATTTGGCAAGTAGTTTTAAGTCAAAGTGGCAGTAAAATGCAGACACAGACTCTGCAGTGGCAGGCCTGAGACAAGGGTAGAGGACTACTTAGATGGATGGAACAGGCAGTGCTGCAAGCTCACTAGTAGCATTTAGTTTACAGGCCCTGGGCACATGCAGTGCACTTTACTAGGAGCTTATAAGTAAATTCAATATGCCAATTGTGTACAAGCCAATGATACCATGTTTTAGGGAGAGACCACATGCACTTTAGCACTGTTTAGCAGTGTCCTAAAGCCAGCAAAACTTGGTCAGTAAGAGAGGAGGAGGAAGGCAAAAAGTTTGGGTTGACCCTTCGAGAGAGGGCCATTTTCCAACACATGGTAAGGTATTGCAGAGGTAGTTAGCCCTTGGGATCTTCCCCCCATGAATCCAGGATGGCTGTGAATAGAAGAGAGGCAGTTCAGCATAAGTAGATTTTTGGGATAGATTCAGAATAAGTTAATATACCACTTTGTGAGTAAGCTTTTTGTGCAGGTCAACACAGATTACTCACTTCTGTTGGTTGATTAGCTTGATTTACTTCCCAATTAGAGATTTTGGGTTGACACAGAGCCCAGTAAAGCTCCTGATGAACTGTTTCTAACATCTGTGCTTTTAACTTGAGGAACTGAGATAGTCGACTCACCAGTGTGGTATCATCCTTGGGGTTAACACATAATTTAAGGGTCTATGGATAACTGAAGGATAATGTGGTGAATGACTAACCTATTGTGAAACCTCACCCAAAAGAAATTTGAATTCTGGTCTTGCCATATTTCCTATCAACTGTAGTTAGAAAAGCAATGTACTGTTGGGCCCTCAAATGAGACGAGCCCTATTATAAGGAAGAGAGATTTTTCACTTTCTTACAGCTAATCACTCATCCACAAATCCTAAGACCTTTGCAGATAATTCAGAAATGTACTGTGAAACAGCCAGTCATACATATGTAAATGGTCAGAATCTGCTTCGAATGCAGTCATCACACACTGGTTGACAGGACATGGTGCATAAGTGATACTGAAAGTGAGAACTTGAATTTGATGGTCCCTGAACTGCATATTGAGGAATTAATTGTGTGAAACGTTCACATGGACAGCTTGATAACAGATGAATCTTCTTGGGGAGTCAGAATAGAGCTATGTGCCTTTACAGACTGAATTGGAAGTGAAATTAAAAGATCAGTTTGTTTATGCTGCTCTATCACAGATCAATACTCACCAGAGACCAATATTACAAAAACAAATTGAATATAACATTTGCTAGCGTGTTCTACGAACTAATATGGTTGCCCATTCTGTAACATAGCTTGGATTCTTATCAAATTGTCTGTCAATTACTTGTGTCTTTAAGGACTGGGGGCCCAAGAACCCCTTGATGTAGGCCCTAGATCTGAGAATTATATCCAACTTTTACCGATTCATAGTGTATTGTTTGAATCGTACATCTCCTGATCAAAATATTATTCCTGCTGATCGAAACATGCCATTGGAGGTGGTAAACTAGTTAGAACAGATGGAAACAATATTCACACACAGCTAATGGATGGGTTCTAAATTATCACAGAGATCAAGGACCCTTTAATGTATCCTGATGGGAGGTCTGGTCTAATGTAAAATAATTAGAAATAAAACCATTATGAATGTGTTCATTGCTAAAGGTGTGTATCTTAAGTGAAGGAGAAATGCAAGCTTCTAGTCTTCCTGATTCACCCTTTCACCTAACTGGAAGAAGAATTTCTTCTATCCTAGATTAGGTAGATGAAGCAGGGAAGAACTTTAGACTAGGTCCTCTCTTAGTAACTCAACTTAGTACTGTAAGGTGGTTCTCCTAATAGCAGTTACGGCTACCACTGTGATCCCATGTTGTCACTTTTCCTTTAAGCGAACCATGCTGAACAATATGCTATGGTCTCCATGGAATTCTGCAGTCATTCAGGAAGGACTGAGTAGAGATTATACTGTATGTTTAAGCCACCATGAAGATTTATGCCACGCATATGTGCTTGTTAGTGATGAAGTCCTGCCTAATCAATCACAGAAGATGTGTCATTGGATGCTACTTTAGTATTGTGAATAATGGTAGGAAGTGAGGGATGAACCTTAACCACAGCAGGAAAATATTCTTTATATATATGGATTGGGAAAATCCTTATATGAAAATTCAGGGTATGTATTTCTGAAGCACTTTCCACTACATTATACATGCAAATGCACAGGATTTAGACAAGAATCTCCCAATTTTGGATGGATTTTTTTTTTCACCCTAAGATTGGGATTGGTTCTGCTTCAACTCAAGTCAATGGGGAAAATAAACTCCCCAATTATTTTTTCACACTTTCCTTCTTTCTTGTTTCCAAATTGTTAATGTATGTAATATAATTTCTCATGTTAAAAATGGAGGGAATCCCATCTTTGGATGGTCCCCTGAGATGTCTAAATCTGTCACCTCTGGAAGTTACAGAACACCTAACAACAAGTTATCCCAAATATAAATAAGGACAACTTCCTACAATTTGTGTCAGATAGATCCAACAGAGAATACACTTGTCACCTCATCCACCATTTCTTCATTTATTTAGTGCGATAGAGACTGAGGGCCTGATTTATAAAGGTAAACATACAATGTTGTGTATGTTTATGATTGTTTGCTATTCACAAAGAGATTTATGAGTAGTATCTTGACAAGAGCAGAGTCCCCGCATTTAAGACATATCTTTTTATGTGTGGAGACCCCGCACTCGTAAAGATACTACTAGCAAACAATCGTAAACTTACACAAAAGTATACATATTCCTTTGTGAACGAGGCCCTGAGATTCACAGGCAATGGAAATGGGTCTACCACAGGAGTCCATATGATTATAAGGGAGAGCAGAGGGAATGGGAGTTTAGAGCTTTGATTAGATCACTTATCTTAGATTATTTGACGGAACAGCACAGGCAGTATTTTAAACCCCCCCTAAATACCTCTCTTGACTCTCAAATGCTACAAAGGACAAAGCCTCAATTGATACCGGGGGTTGAGAAATTAGAGAGGACAGCATGGAAAGGAAATTATTTCAATATTTGATCCCCAACAGATTCTTCAGGAAGTGCTTCTCCCTGGTTAGGTTGTAAACATCTCCCGGCACAGTATTTTTCCTGAAAATGACATGAGTAAATGTGGTAAAAAAAAATGTGATATAAGGAATGCTTGAATTAATGTAAATAAGTATTTTGTATTTCAGTAGAGATAACCTAGCCAAAAGGCAATCGAGCACCAACAGTGTCAAAGACAAGCATAAAGTCAACGAGTGATAGTAAAGGTAGCTTGTTTTTGTATTGGAAATGCTTTCTGATCTAGTGTTATGTAAAGAGGTATGTCTTCAATTCTCTTTTGTTCTAGATCCTGAATGCATTGGTGGAAATGGCCTGCTCCCATGTTTTTCTTTTTTACACCTCTTGTGTCATGTGGCAGATAGGGACATTGTCGACATCTCTAAATTAGCATGAGCACAGCAGCCATGATGCAGCCTTTTCACACGTTACTACAAAGCCCCTTGTTATTCTGTTCTGGTCAGGCCCTAGCGATTAGACAAAACACACTAGCGCAGCTGCTGCTGGAAGCTCGTACTTTGATATTACGGGGATAAATGTTTAGGTGGCACACACTTGGAGGGGGACCTTTCCAGGGAGAAGAGCAACACGCACCTACGATGTAGAAATACCATCTATGGTCTAAGGTATGGGGTCTGCTGATAAAGTCCAGAGATCTTCTATTATATAATAATATTCCTTCTAGCCAAAGGGAGGGAGGTTAGGCACTATAGTCCTTTCTCTATAGTCTATATAAGATGACTTCTTTACGATATATGGCCTAGCTACAATGCTAACGATATTCATGTTATGCATTTTTCTGCTTGTTGTGGCACAAGCAGTGTTAGAGCACGTTAGTTAAAATAAAAATGTTATACTATATTCGTCTCTCAGTCAGATCTTATTGTGGACAGGTACGAGAATGTGAGTGAAAAGGTGTGTCTTGTTACCGCGATTCCTGAGAGATACGGGAGAGTTGTGTTCTGGAGTGTCTAATCATTTGCTTCTCCGTGAGTGTGTAGGAGGGTGAGTGAGACACTATAGCTAGTCGGTCCTGGGCTTGTGGGTACTATGGCGGTAGGAAGGCACAGTCCCTATACACCGAGGTCCCATAATCCTGCGCATAGTTCTGTGTATGTGCAGAATCCCTGCAACATGGAGCCACCAACGTTTGGTATGGTACTTATTCGCGAGGCCCCTGAGTAGCACTTGTGCTTGTCCACGTTACCCTCTCATCAGTTTCGGAGACGTCCGTGGTGCGAGGGGGTTTACCTCCTATAGTTGAGATTGTATAGGTTTTTCAAGCTTGAATTTGAAAAGGTTTGTTTTTCTTTGTTCTTAACCTGGCGTTGCGTTACCTTTTTCATAGCTTAATTCGTGTCTGTAATGGCTGTGAACATTGCTGCGCCTAACCACGCAGCGGTTACTGCACATTTGACCCAGTATGGAGTCCCGATCGCGGGGGCTGATTTTATTTTTGTCGTAGAGGCGGATGTCGCTTTCCTCTTCGAGGTTTTTTACTCCTGGGTTAAGTTTCCAGCTGTTGATGGAAACGATCATTTCTTTCATGAATATGAACGTGGTGCGGTTCCGCAAATTTACCGTCCATATCATTTACTTGAAGTTCCATTGTCAGCTTGGGAGCATGCCATATGGTTTAATGGCGCCCTTTCTCACCATGCTAGAGTGGTCCATCTCGGCCCCTTATCAGTCAATGGGGCCACGTGGCCCGTTTTGGCGGGATATACCACACATCCAAATCATCTTGGTGTTTCACACGCAAAGCTGTGCATATTACACACAAACTTGATTCATATACACAGAAGTGTTATTCAGTATCTGTCTCATAATATACCGGTTGCTCCGGCTGGTGCCGCTTAGCCACCTGGTCATGGTGGCGTGGTTATTAGTCCTATAATGATTAACTCAGTGATGGGGAAGCGTCCTCAGAATAGGGATGAATTCCTTTTTTGGTTAGCTGAAATATTTGAGCAACTCGAAGCAGTTTTTCCACACACTTCTCCTATGGATAAGCACAGGATACTTACAATGAGTTTACCTAAAGGCCTTATTCCCAGTTTGGCAAATTGCACCACTTAGGGGAAGGTGTTTGCGGCGGTCTATTCGCTGTGTTTTGGCACCCTCTCAATGACTGTGCTTCCGACGGTTCTTAAGAAGGTTCAGGATGAACATGGGGCGGAAGCTGCCCTAGAGTTGGGGATGAGATTAGTAGGCGCGTTCCCTATTGTCTCAGACATGATTCTTGCAAACGTCAAGGGGGAAGCAATTAGTTTGCAGGTGAGTCAGCACTTAGAGGCAGTTGCTGGTGTGGATAAACAATGTGAATTACCGATGATTATTGCAAAAGTATATAAATCCTTGGGGCGCAATAATCTGGGAAATAGACCTTTTACTCAACCACAGAATAAGCTACCGCCTGAGAAGGAGGGGCGTCCAGTCTTTCCTAAAATGGCTTGGAATAGGAATCAGCGGCAGCAACAACAGAAGCAAGGTTTGCGTGCAGGTTCATCGACGCCTGACACTTCTGAGTGTAGATATGATGTGCGTGAATGCTATAAAATTAAGACACTGAAGATGTATGGCATGTGAATGGTCTCAGTCGGGCCACAAATTTCCTATGGAACCTTATCCCAAACTATGGCATCACTGACTGGAAACACTGAGATGTTAACGTTGGGTTGGCCCCTTTTCATTTTGTGAGACGAAGTATGTGGGGCCAATATTCCATCGACCGAATGGACAGCAGAGCGTTCAAATAAATAATGGCCATTAATTAAAAGGAAAAAAACTGTCACAAATCCAATCCACATGAAGAAGAAGACCATCGTAAGCACCATCCATATGTATGTCCATGGGGGAATCAGATACGTTTTTGAAACCATAAAAAAAAAATTGAAAATTTACTTGAGGGCCTCGCCTCAGTGGTAGGCGTTGTAGATGATGAAGAATTGGAAGAAAAGTTATCTCTGTCCAAATAACCACTAGCATCCAGGCGAAACAATGGGGGCTTATCAGTATTAAATGTTGAATGGAGCGTAGTATCTGGATCAGCAACCATAGGTTCCAATGGCGGAGAAGCATAGTCATGATGCATAGCATTGGAAGTTGATGATAAGACAGGCAACAGATCAACTGAGGTCTCCACTTCACGTTCCATTTGCAAAGGACTCGTTGTGGATGACATCGGTTGCAAAGAAACATCCTGTCGAGGAACGCTTCTTGGCACAGTATTCAGTATTGGCCAAATGGTGTAACTTGACATGTTCAATGGAAATGTACTGATTCTCTTTCCGACCAGCCCGTGGCGGTAAAATCACAGTACAAGTACCCTGCAATCTAAGAACTGGGACCGGTGCACGATAGGATGGACCAAATTCTTTTCTGTTCTCCAACTTCTCTCGGACCAGATCACCAACTTTCGGAAGCCAGCCGGTTACAGGAATCAGCACCGCTGCATCCGTGGACGAGGACAAATGGTCTTTTGCAAGAGCATCTCGAGTCTTTTGTAGATCCTGTAACAGAGCACAATGGTTATCTCCGTCAAAGGTTGTGGCAGCCGCCACAATGTCTAGACCATCAAGGTCTGGCACAAACATTTTGATGCCAAAGAGCATTTCGTATGGGGTCTGCCCACCCAGAGATCTTCTAGGGAGACTATTTAGTGCATATTGGACTCCATACAAATGAGTTAGCCAACTCCTGCCAGTACCTAAAACTCTAGCTGTCAAAAATTGCTTTAAGTCTTGGTTCATTCGCTCCACTACGGAATTGCCCTCAGGCCGGTATGGAGATGAAAATTGCACCAGCACCCCGAGTGACTTCATTGCATCCTTGTAAGCCTTAGAGGCAAACGCTGGACCTTGGTCAGAGTGGAAGGTGCCGCACGCAAATGTCCCGACAAAGACACCCAAATCTCTAATGACATTTTGAGCATCAGCACTACGTTGCGGCCAAACCCAAAGGAATCTAGTCCAGGAATCTACTGCAACTAAAATATGTTTATATGCAGTGTCTGATGACAAAGGACCGCAGTGATCAAGGTTAATACAGCCAAATGGAGGATTTGAAATGTAAAGTTGCATATGTGGTGGACGTGTGACTGTGGACGGCTTAATCTGTTGACAAATGTCACAAGAAAGGACATACTTAGGAGTTTGTCTATACAGGCCTTGCCACCAATAATGCTGCTGCAAGAGAGACACTGTTGCTGAAACTCCTGCATGAGCAGAAGCCATGCCCTCATGGGCAGCAATGATCAAAGGAAGCCTGCGGTCCTCGTTAGGAATCAGCCGATCCTCATCAGACGGTATTGTAGCAAATGGGACTTGCTCAGGTGACAAATGATAAGAATACTTAGCAGGGAAACCCTGTGGGATCTTTGTCCCATTATTTGTCACAGCTATAGCCGCAAGAATTTCATTATCAATTTAAGTCATGGACCTAATTACTGCTGCTACTGAACATGTGGCTACTGCAGATTTGGCTGCCTCATCAGCCAAAGAATTACCAACAGCATATGTTCCCACACACTGATGGCCAAGAGTATGGATAAAATGTGTGAGTGGCAAGCGTTCCTTAAGAGCGGCCACTCGAACCCAATGCATTTTATGCTTCATTGCGCTACCTTTTGAATCGCGATAATCATTTTGAGACCAAAAGTACAGATTGTCATTAAAGGACTGCACACAGTAAAAGGAATCGCACACTTTAAGAGTGGGTACATCAGGATAAGTAAATTCTAGAGCCAACACTAAAGCACGCAGCACAGCCAACTGAGCTGCACAGTCTCCCAGAGTTTGTGTGTGCACCAAGGTAGACTTAAATTCCCCATCAACCATAGAGCCTGCTAAAATAGTGCAGGCCGCCGAATAAGCATGTTTTGATCCTACTGCGGGTTGTGCAGAACCGTCAGTATAAATGATGCATTTGTACGGATCAAGAGGAAGCAAAGATGACGGACTGGGATGAACTTGTTCATATTGTAAAAACTCCTGTGTCTGTAACAATGGGTCAAAGATAAAAATGGCATCAGCCGATGTCAATGAACTTGCCCATTGGATCCAGCGAGGATGCAAAGCTTTAGAATTCGGAACGCTCACCTTAGTGACTGCTTTTAGAGCAGGCACAGGCGAGATCATAAGAATGCATTTACCCTGAGCAAGAGAGCGCTCTTTAAGAATCGGCATCGGTACTGCCGTAAGAATTTTTTCAATGGTGGAAAAACACATCTTTGCCGATGTGTACGAGTGTGATTTGTAAGCAATGGGGACTGTGTCTCCCTCATTGAACGTTAAGTAAGTGAAACCTACTGTACCTGGCACAATTCGTATCACTAAATTAGTAGAATTGTCTCAGGTTAACAAGAAGTTGGTGGCAAGCAGATCAGAATGCAAAGACCGAAGAATCGTGGTATGTTCCGGAAGCCAGCTGGAAGACGAAAAAAGGGTTGTATCAACGTGTAAAGCGGTTTGATATGCTGGGCATAATCCGGAATATATATCCTCCCGAAATTAAAAAAACCCAGCAAAGATTGTAACTTTTTAAGAGTAAAAGGAGGTTGCAATTGAGCACATTTCTCCAGAAAGTGGGGGGCCAACCCCCTACCTTCATTGTTGAGTTCGTAACCCAAGAAGAGTACCGCCAAATAGGCGATGTGCGACTTCCCAAAAATAAATTTGTATCCTAAGTCTGCAAAAGACAAAATGATGCGATCTACACGCACAAGATGCGGTATTAATACGTCATCTGTCAAGTAAATGTCATCGACGTACAAAAAAGCATCAGGGTCTATGTCGTGTAAAAGAGACACAACACGTGCAGCAAAAGCCCCAGTGCTATTATTATAGCCCATAGGCAAACGCGTAAACCGTTCCTGATTGCCTACCACAGTGAATGCGGTTAAGTCACGGCTATCAGGGGCCAAATTGTGACTATAAAATTCATTGGATATGTCCAGATTGGTTTTATACTTTTTACAAACTATGTTATTTATCAATGCAGAGCTGTGGGTATTCTGAACTGTAAACGTACGAACATGACTATTTAAATTTATGTAATCCAAAACTATGTGATATGAACCGTCCGGTTTAAATATCGGAAAAAGAGGTTTATTCATTGAAGAAACACAGGGTTCAATCACACCCTGATATTCCAGTTGGGTCAAAATGTCACTTGTGGATGCTTTTGCATCACGCTTGATCGGATATTGCGCTTGTGGCTGAGGCATAGAACGTAATGGAATCTCATGTGCCGGTGAATCTCTATCCCAGCCCACCTGATTACAATACACAGCCGGCGCTAGGACTAATGCCCATTCTGACACATAAGCTTGTTTCTCCTCCTCCGAGATGTAATGGGAAAAACTCTGGAGTATTACATCCTCCCCTCAGGAAGAAGCCAAAAGGAATGGAGGAGACCAATCCGCCTCCGCCAACAAAATGTCATAAGAGGAGGTAAGGTTGTCCCAAAAGACTGCCTTAATTGTCCATTTTATATCACCTTCAATTTGGAGGACTATCTCATAAAGCCTATCGGGGGAGCAACTTGTGTATCCGCTGTTTCCACTGTAATAAAAGTATCAGTTGCTTTCGCCTCCAGACAAGGACGGAGTGCCTCCCGCACTATGGTAACTTCAACTGCACTGTCGAGGAGTGTCACTGCCCATCTCCAATCGAGAAGTAGGGTTCTCACCATCTGCGGCATACTTTGCAGTCAGTGCAGCAACTTTCTTTTTCTGAAAAGGGGCACGATATTGAGGTAGTCCCTCCGGTTTGGCTTTTACTTCAAACTGGTGTGGTAGATCACGTTGTTGTTGCGTGGTCTCGCCTTGTCTGCGATCCTGTCGCTCACCTTCACCGACATGTTGTCGCGATGATTCCTGAAAGGGATGAGGAGAGTGAGGATCATGAACCTGAAACTGGGATGACTGGGATATTAATGCTGTGCATGCATTGTTTTCAGATTTACGATATTACACTGCTTTTGAAACTGAGGATTTATTTTTAAATTCTGCTAATTATGCTCATTTATTCTGTTTCCAACATTATAATCATCATTTTTTACATAAATATAATACAGTCAGACCTCAGATAAATTATACACAGTGGGAACATTATCCTACCCCATTTCAGGGTAGTTCACAAACATAAATGAAAAAATGTGTTTATTTTTCTGGATATAATCACTCAGACGCATAATCGTATTATTTTCGGTTGAATGCACCAACACACACGAAATTCATGCTAGCCCATACTAAATTGGTATAATCTTCAACTTTCATAACCGATTTGTCCTTCAAAGGTTATGATCACTGGAAGGACATGATTGATTTGAAATCAATATGGGGTACCAAAGATTGGCAGGCGCAGGGTACTGAATCAATACATTGTGCGTGTTTGATACCATCACAGCTGATTTTCCTGAATCAGACTGTACAACAGACTACTTGTTTTGGTTTAGCTACTGCAAAAATGTTTTACTTTCCTTCGTTTCCATCATTGGCAGCCTATGACACCTGGGAGCAATATACTAATCATACGTTAGATGATTTGAGTAGTATGGTCCAGAACGGCACCCTTAACTCGTCCACTATTGATCCCTTGGGTTGGTTAATATGGCCACTGAATACAAATGCGTGCCAATTGCGCTTCTCAGGCCCATCTAGTGGATTTACACTCAGTAGAGCAGACCCTCATTTCACACAATCACACTCAGTGACTACATATTCTTAGGGTAAATTGTGTCAGCAATAGTTGAAACATTCTACTTTGTCGTCTGTGAAACAACATCTCTCCCTACTATCTGGTGACATTGATTTGGCTGACTTCCTTTTAGGTCCAAAATCACCTTGTCCTAAACGGTTTGCATGCGCTGCATATAATGAATTTTGGAAACTGTCAAAGATGGAAGCCGCGTTCCGCTTAAGACAAATTGATCAAGACAATTTGAGAAAAGTTTTAGATGTGGTCGATAACAGTATTAATACTTTGTCTTCGCGTATTTACACACTGGATAATATTGTTTCATCTGTTATTAACATTGTACAAAATGATGTAAGAAATATTGTATCATGGTCAAAATCAATTGCGCTCTGTAATGCAATTTGGGTGGACTTTACAAACGTCGAAAAATGGAAAAGTCCCATGGGATTATTTGAATGCTATTGCTCTGTTTTTGCCTTTTAACCTGACAGACAAGCAAAAGCTTATGTCCATGAAAGATTCCACATACACTTTGTTACATATTGAGAAACTAGACAAGTTGCCCTTCTCAATAGCGGAGACCGATTCCTCAGTATGGTTAATACACTGGGTTATATCTTTGCCCATTTCCCTCTTTCAGTTCACTACATGCATGAAACATTATCCAATTGGTAGATTTGAGCCCCTAGGTAGTACTTTCCTGCACAAATTGTGGTCCTTACCGTTCACATTTCAATGTCAACGTGATGAAAAGGAAGTTTTCCTAGCAGGAGAGGACTGTGATTCTACAATGGGACATGCTTTAGTCTGCACACAAGTTAAGCTTCACGGCGCTTGCAACGTCACAGCCCCTAATTTGGCTTGTTTTCTAAAAGGAACACCAGTCCCTTCCATTATTCCCATGCTAACTTTGCTTTCGAACGAAGGGTTATCTTATCTGGAATAACCACAACTGCTGCAGGTAACGAGCCGGCATTCCGTATATAGTAACTGTTTCCCAATGAGTTACTTGTTGTAGCAATGTTCTCTTTCCGCACCACACGGGAGTGTTGATAGTTCACTGTGGCCTTCCGTTCCAACTTTGAAAACAGATTTCAATAAACTAAGCAGACTCAAAGCGCTATTGTTTCAACAAGAGGTCGCTCTCACTTTGGCTCGAGAGATCTTCGAATTGCAGGTGGATAGAACATCGAGTGAGATTCAGTCAGTGCTAAATACGAATCTCCTTCTACATTTTGGGGAACTGATTCATCAAATATTTAATGCGTCTGATACTGAAGGCCTTGCTAATTTTTTTTAACTTGTGGGATCCGGCCTTGTGTCCTCCTTTCAGACAATTTTTGGAGTAATACCAGTTTTTATTCATTCTATTTTTTCCAGCGCTTTCGGAGGGTTTTCTCTGATCCTCTTGCTAGCGTGCGGGGTGCTGGTACTCCTGCTCCTGTTACGCAATGGCTGTCCAACATGTGGTACTACACAGACCCGGCCAATTGCGACTGTACTGTAAACGAATGCAACAACTTTTTGGATGCTTGCCATTGGCGATGCTTGGTGTGACTTATGGACTTACCTTTCGCTTTGCCTATTTCACTTGCATGCAACCAGTGTTCTATTGCAGAAGATGCCCTTTCTGTTGGGCCTTGGATGTCTGCCTCTCCAATACATCATGCGCTGACCTGGATTATGATCTGTTGGTGGGTCCACTGCTGGCCCATGACCAGACCTGTTCTGGGGACGACCGTTTCATGCATGCAGCTGCAGTTGGAGTGTTGGCAGGCTGGAATACCTGTGAGGCTACATATTGCCTCTTGCAACGGAGTTTCTTTGAATATCATGCAAGTTGCCCGGATATGCTCTTGGAGGTATTGGGTTATGAGGAGCACATGTGTTCATTCGAACTGCTCAACTGGATGGCGTCCCTCTTTGCTACCAACGACAGGAATGACCTTTTGGAACTGCTTGCATTCCATGGTGCATTTAATCTGGCGAACTTTCTGGACTCGCCTTGATATTGTGTTTTTTTATTATTAATCACCATTTGGACGAAACACAAATACAAATATTTGTTGTTGTTGTTGATTATTATAATTCGGCCCATTTTTTTACAGGTGTTTTTGACTCTGCTTACCTTTGCACTTCTGTTTCTCTATCTGCTACAACCTGGCCAAGGGGAGGGTGTCATGTGGCTGATAGGGACATTGTTGACATCTCTAAATTAGCATGAGCACAACAGCCATGATGCAGCCTTTGCGCACGTTACTACAAAGCTTTATTTTTGCAAGACTCGTTTTATGCCTTTCACGTGGGAACTGTTTGCTTTGTTTATTCTCTGCCTGTTCCTGGAGTTTAGTCTGGACATTGTGAGTAAGGTCGATAAACAATGCCCCTAGTTATTCTGTTCTGGTCAGGCCCTAGCACCTAGACAAAACACACTAGCGCAGCTGCTGCTGGAAGCTCGTACTTTGATATTATGGGGATACATGTTTAGGTGGCACACACTTGCAGAGGATCTTTCCAGGGAGAAGAGCAACACGCACCTAGGATGTAGAAATACCATCTATGGTCTAAGGTATGGGGTCTGCTGACAAAGCCCAGAGATCTTATATTATATAATAATATTCCTTCTAGCCAAGGGAAGGGAGGTTAGGCACTATAGTCCTTTCTCCATAGTCTATATAAGATGACATCTCCCTTTATGATATATGGCCTAGCTACAATGCTAACGATATTCATGTTATGCATTTTTCTGCTTGTTGTGGCACGTATACTGCATGTTAGAGCACGTTAGTTGAAAGAAACATTTTAAACTATATTCATGTCTCAGTCAGATCTTATTGCGGACAGGTACGAGAATGTGAGCGAAAAGGTGTGTCTTGTTACAGCGATTCCTGAGAGATACAGGATTGTTGTGTTCTGGGGTGTCTAATCATTTGCTTCTCCGTGAGTGTGTAGGAATGCAAGTGAGACACTATAGCTAGTCGGTCCTGGGCTCGTGGGTACTAAGGCGGTAGGAAGGCACAGTCCCTATACACCGAGGTCCCATAATCCTGCGCATAGTTCTGTGTATGTGCAGAATTCCTGAAACACTTCTGCTGTGTCATGGTATCCTGCCTACGGGTGTGCCAAGAACCACCAGAGAATGTGAGCTTGCCTGCAAGATAAGCAAGGCTGATGGTCGCGATGGCCATATAAGTGATGAAGCTGTTTGTGAAGATGGTGCAGCCCAGAAAGCAGATCTAATGGATTTCCATCAGGAGGCAGGTGATGTGATCATATTATATCAAATCATGGATGTTACATGCTCCAGCGGTTGGAGAATCGCCAACATCCTTAAGGGGTGCCAATGTGGAGTATGTGTGGCTTTGAGTAGGGTGTTACCAACAGAAGGTAGAGTAAAAAGGCTTGACCAGCAGTACTGAAGTTGCTATCTATCACAAAGGGTTTCACATTCGATCAAAGAGAGAGCTGATACCAGGCCATCTTTGTTTATTTGGCAATGGGTTCCTTGAGGGTGAAGTTGGTATCCAGGCTGAATCCAAGTGAATTGCCATTCTGTGTACATTGGTGTTTGAAGCTATCAAGATTCATGAATTTAAGTGAAGTTTCTACTGTTTCTAGTTTATTGTGTTTTGCAAATTATAGGAATTCTGTCATGGTGAGATTGAGTTTTAGGTAGGAGCTGGACATCCAGGTTTGGATGTAATGCAGGAAGTGATTGAGGCATGGGATGTCTGAACCTTAGAAGTCTTTCAAGTAGAATTGTGAGTCTTTGGCATATTGGTGAATCCTAATGCTTTTACCTGTTAGTAAAGCACCAAGAGGATCCATGTAGAGGTTGAAGATGACAGGGATAATATGGAACCCCGGGGTACTTTATAGGTGATAGGGATCCTTGGGACATGGATGGGCACATGTGAACAAACTGCTGCTTGGAGAGGAAAGAGGAAAACTAGTGAAGAACATATCCGTTGAATCCTATTTGAGACAACAGCATGCATATGAGGGTGAGATGGTTGACTGTGTTGAAGGTAACTGAAAGGTCTGGCAAAATCAGGACGCGTGGAACATCTTCTTCTGTGGTCAGGAAGTCATAGTCTATGATGTGTTAGGTAGCAATCTCCATGCTTCAGCATGATCTGAAGCCAAGCTGGTAGTCCTGCATGAAATGATTAGCATGTATGTAATCTTGGAGTTGAACATAGACTACTTTTACAATGACCTTGTTGATGAATGATAGTGAGTGATAGATGGGCTTGTAGCTGTGGAGGTCATCAGAGTCTAATTTATATTTCATTAGGAGTGTGAGGATCTTGCTAATTATGAGAGCTTCTAGAAAGATGCCATGAGTGAGGGAGGCATTGACAATGGTGATAAGGGTGAGGTTTCTGCTCGGATGGAGCTTTGATGAAGGAAGAGAGTAAGGTACCATCTTTATAACAATTCAGTGTAATTGTTCAGCCCACATTCTAGTCCATCATTTTCAAATACTGTGCCAATCTAGACAGAGACCAGCCACATGCAAATCAGTATTGGAACTGTCCCAATAGCAAGAGTACAGACCAAGCTACCAGACAAAGTTCCCTTCAAACTGGGACAAATGCACCTCAAGCCTAGTTTTGGTTACGCATAGCTAAAACAGTAAGCTACATCTTGAGGCCCATGCAAATTGATTATCGTGGAGTGCAGTGGTTGGAACTGTACAATATAGCTACTACAAAAAACTTACATTTGTTGCTATGCACATGTTCAATTTTACTTCTAATTTCTGACTGCAAAAATCTTTTTTGAATATTTTGAATGCTATTACAAGCAAAGGCATCAAATGAATCCAACTAAGTAACCTGGATTAGTCATCATAAATAGAGGGTACAGCAATGTAGTCAGGCATACTTTGTGGCTGGTAATACACAAACACCGGGGTTTATTTTGACAACAAAGTTTTTCAACACTAAATTAATATTATAAATAGTGCAAACGATTTCTTAGGAAGTTTCTTTGGTACTTATAGGTTCTCAGTCGGTCCCCTCAAGGATTACTAGATTACCCTAGTTGCGTTTAAATAATTTGCTTCTATGGGGGCATTGGAAATTCTTGATGTCTGCTCAAGAATGTTGACATAGCTTTGCCTGTGCTGTGCTGCTCCTACGCCTGAAAACTAGAGTATCTGACCAAGATTTTTCTTTTTATCCTTTCTAATAATTCTCTCTCAAGGGTTCCATGTAAAGAAGCCTTGTGTTCTTTGCCAAGTGTAAAAAATGCCTCTATTTGCATGACCTCCCACATTTCTTTAGACTGATGCTGTACTGGGAGTCTGCTAACCAGACCCCAGTGGAAGTGCTCTTTCTCCTAAAACATGTTGCGATTGGCTTTACTCCCAATTGGCATATATGTAACTACCTATGAGTGCCTAGTCTATGGTACAAAGTGTACCCAGGGCCTGTAAGTTAAATCCCGATAATAGACTGCGGCACCCATGTGCCACCCACTACAGTGACAGTGCAAACATGACTGCAACCCTACAACTGTAGCCTGTTTGCGCAGTTTTAAAACTGAATATTCAACCTGCCCAAATAACCCCTCTTTGAGAGGCTTAAGCTCTCCTTTTAGGTACTGATAAGTCTCCTCTAAGTAAGCCTTACTGCTCATAAGGCAGGTTGCATGATATTTAAATGTAGGACATGTCCGTAGAATAAAAATACCCAAAAAGCAATTTTCACTGTGTCAGGGTAAGCTATTCCATAGGAAAATATTGGGATACAATATTACATTTCCTAATGTAATTTTACGCTAGGTAGCCGCTGTGAAATTAATTCTAAGACTTTTAAAAAAAAATGTATTACAAGTTCAACTTACTTGTAAAATCAGATTTGTTATAAATATTTTAGAAAAAGTACTTTTAGAAAGTTACCTTTTCCCTGCCTAAAGCCTCTAGAAGCCTATTTACATTAGCTCCAACTGACTACCACGAGCTGAATAGAGCCCTTGGTGATATATGAACTTGCTCCCAGAGCTGAGCAAAGGCCTTGGGTGTGGGTAGGTGTACTGTTCCTGTTGCACAATTTCCTTCTGAGCTGTGCCCCGGAACTTGATTAACTTCAAAGAGTCCTATCCTGTCAAGGGAAAATGTTAGCTGGTACCTAGACATGGCCCTCTTTTGCCCACCTAATCCAACAGGCACTAATCCCAGTACAAGAGGAGCTGTCTCCAGAACTGGTTTGAAGTAACCACAGAGGAGGGGCTGCTCATTCCTATTACCACACATCTGGGGTGAACACAGAAGCTCTGTACAGGGGATTAAAATGGTTTTCCATCTTGCTTTTAGGTAGAGGGGGGACTGTGGGCTTGTTTGAAGTAGGGAACACAGGAACTGGTGTAAAACAAGGTAGGGATACCCTGGGAAAAATTTTCATATTGGTTAAGAAGGGGCCAGGAGTCATTCCCCCACAGGCTAGTGACATGCATAAATGTGGCACCCAGGACACCATCTTCTTAAGACTACTGGACCTGTGGAAGTCAGAAGAAATACTGCACCTGATATTGAGAGCTGCAAAGAGATCGGAAAGGCTAGCCCTGCTCCTACTTGTACCCAGGACAAGGAAGTGGACTCTGAGGATCAATTGGCTATCCTACAGTTAATCTACATGAACACAACAAGCTGTTAGAAGCCATTTTCCTAAAGAGCCTAGCTGATCAGATCTAGCTGGACCTGCCCTGGACACTGCTGGTGGCTTCTGCTGGAGTGATACTTGACCCATAAGTGCTGTTCCTGAGGCCCTGGGAATCTTAGCTGTGTCAAAGTGAAATCTCCTAATATCCTGAACAATCTGGGTCTTGGAATTTTTTATGTTCCAAAGACATTTCGAGGACTGAGACAAACCTGCCAAGTCAATCAGTCGAAGGTGCGGTGCTGCTGCGCAAAAGATACAGGCTTCTCTCGCTCTGAGCATTTCCACAACAGCAAATCAATTTCAGCAGCGAGGGCATTAGGTCCCCTTGGAGTCCTGTTTGGTGACAGCTTGCAGCTGTGCTGCTTAGAGCTTTCTTGACAAAAGTCAACAACTTCACAAGGACCTTGTCTGATGGCTATCTGGCTTGGTGGAGACCTCCTCAGCCACAGTCTACTGCCTTGCCCAATTTTTGACTTTCATTTCAAAGATGAAGTTAAAAGGTAAAACGTCCAACCAGTACGGACATGGTTTCTGTCTCTGACCTGCATTTGATTGCGGTCAGCCTTAAATTGCACCTAGGTCCTAGTAAAGCAGAACCGGACTGATTGCAGTTGGCGCTTGATGTTTATTGGTTCTATTTTTACTTTAAACTTTAACAATTCATACTTCCTGTTCCTCTTATTGGATTTTTTTCATTTTGGTGTTAGTGTGCTTATTAGATTATTCTCTATTGTTTATGTGAGCTTTTATTGTGTTGTGTTTTTGCTCTACACGTTTTCTTAATTTAATCTTGTCTGCTCTGTGCTGTATATAATAAAGGGTGAGCTCTGGTTTAAATTACTGAAATATTTAATGGACCTAACAAGATAAGTGTTATTACTTGTGGTAGGCTAACATCCACCCCAACTAATAATTCACTTTCTCACACCAAGTGTTAGACCTGTCAGCCTTAAGGTGATCTTCCTCCAACATTTTTGCCTTCTCCCCTCTTACATTGCTGAATGTGTTTTTGTTGGCCTTAGGACTCTATGCACTTTACCACTGGTAACCAGTGCTAAAGTGCTTGTGCTTACTACCTACATGGTAAAATTGGTTTATATCTGTATGGCATATTTAGTTTACTTATAAATCCCTAGTAAAGTGGTATACCATATACCTAAGGATGGTAAATTAAATGCTACTAGTGGGCCTGCAGTATGTATTGTGCCACCCACTAAGATAGCCCCTTATATCATGTCTCAAGCATGACATTGCAGCCGGTGGTCAGTTGTAAACTACCAATTTTATTTGGCGAAATAAATGTTTCCAAGCCCAAAACTCCCTTTTTAATACTTCGCTGTAGCATAATTACTCGTAATTAGAATGAAATTACTCTTAATTATGTATAATTGCGTAAGAAGCGTAATCCAGTATTCAGCACTATTTTGCAATTTGCACCCTTGTGTCAAAAATGAGCCCATGGATGCATTTTGCGCAAGGAAATAGCACTAAATGCTTCAGGATATGAACAGCAGTAGCCAACAGCCGATCGCTCTCGCTTAGTTTATTGTTCCTGTTGCTCTATGGTAAACTTTTTGTCCACATTTATTCTTATTTACTCATGCTGGTGTAATTGTGTAATTCTGTACTTTTACATCACAATAGTAATGCTTAATTACTGAAATGACTCTGATTACTCCGGTGTAATTCCAATTTAACCCAGGCCCACCAAACAGCCCATAAGGTAGGGTGCATTGTATTTTAAAAGTGGGACATGTACTTCTAGGTTTTGCTTGCCCTGGTAGGGTAAAACTTACAAATTCATTTTCACCACTGTGAGGCATACATCTCCCATAGAATAACATTGAGTCACCTAATTACATTTAATACGTATAACTTTTGTTTAGGAACAGGTAGAAATGGCATGTTTGGTGTCTAAGAAATTGTCATCAGAAGCCCTCTTTAATGGTAAAATTGGCTTTTTAGTCACAATTCTGAAATGCCACTTTTAGAAAGTTAAACCAACAAAGGGGTTAGGTCATGGAGCCAGTGAAGCTGAGCCTGTAAATTCGTTTAATCAAACAAGAAATGGAACACTGACAAATCATTTGCAATTTTGCTTCATTCGTGGCTGTTTAAATCAATAATAGCAGTCACCTTTTATTACTTTGTTTTTTTGTTCTGTATATGAATGTAATGCGACCATTTGTTGACGCAAACAGAAAATCACATACAACGTATGTCCACATAAATCAACACAGTAAAAAAAACAAATAACACAAATTAAACAAGCCACAATAGACAACGATACTGCAGCACAACTAATGACTCACAAGACACAACAAATAAACAGTTCACATTTTTTACAAATCAAAACGAGAGCGGGATAAACATTTTCAATGAAGTCTCACACAGTAACAGAAAGGGGAACTAGGTGTAGGATGAGCCATTCTAACAGGGTGGTAGGGGAGGGGCTGAGCATAACCCCAATTAAATTTGAAAGGAGCTGCCTCAGCACACACACAAAGAACTTCACACTCATCTTTTGTGACCCTGGACAGGATCCCCTGGATGCTCACAGTCAAGAATTTGTTGGGTAAGCTAGGACTGGCTGCCCATTGGAGTGACCCAGAAACCTTGAGTCAGAAAAATAAATCTAGTCTTAAAGCAGTGTATTGGGGTTTTATCGAAACTGCCCTGATAATGAATTGCAAGGGGTCACTTTCGATTGATGAGCGGTAAATTCCGTTCCGCTCGCGGAATTTGCAGAATTTGGGTAATTTTGCGTTCCGCAGAGAACGCAAAATTGCCAAAAATTCTGCGATCCGCGGCTTCGCGGAGTTTTTTGCTTGTTCGCGCTTTCAAAATGCGTGTTCGTGAGATATTTCTCCCCGAGCACGCAAACAGCGTTCGCGAACAGGAAAAAAGCATCGCGAACGGGCGGAACAAGCAATTCCGCGTGTTCGCGGAACTTTTGCGTGCTCGCGGAGATTTTTTACCATTTTGCGGAGCTTTGCGCAGCGCGACTACGCAAATTCCACCCACCACTGTTGATTTTATGAATTTTAAACAGACTGTGCTATTTGAGCCCACACTGGATGAAATCAAACCTCCTCTAGCAAGGAAACTGTACCTACAGTTTAGGTATGGTTGTCTACCCCTTAATCACTTCAGAAGAAATTGGAGTAAAGTAGGGGAGAGTGTTGAAGAATGTTGCCCCTGCTGTCAAGGGATCACTGGGTCACCTGAACATGTTCTATTCTTCTGCCCCCTGTACTCCAGATCCCGACTTAAATGGATTGCCCCCCTCTGTAGAAATCTGGGAGTAAGGAGACACAAGGAGGCATATAGAATAATGAAGACAAACACAATGCGTATGATTGTATTTTGTATAGCAAAGTTTCTAATGGCTGCATGGATCAGGCGTACTAAGTATTCTTCTGAAAGTTTTAAGGGTGTAGCTCATATGACGTAGTATATTATGAGGTTCCTCAAAGTTATTAAGAGTTTTTTTTTTTTTTTTCTACTGTGGGACGTGTCTTATTTTATTAGCACACAGATTTTTAAATTTTTAAATTTTTAATACTCTTACAAATGTAGTTTTAGCATATATAACCGTTTGTCTTAGGCAAACCTATGAAGTTTGTAATTGTAAATAATGATGTAATTGTTACAATTATGTTGCTACTATATGGAACTTTTCCCTTTTGCACAAACACAAATGCACTTTGATTGAACTGTCTTGCTGTGATTGTAAATAGGCTGTGACTGTTTATTTATATTGAAATATCTCATTTGTATTGTGTGTTTGTAATTGTCTTGTTTTATGGTGTACTTTTATGATCCGCAGAGATCGAAATAAAGTCTTTTGATTTGATTTGATCTTTTGTGACCCCAGGGATTGTGGAGCCTGGACAGGGAAGCAGGAAATTCCAGGACCATCTGGGGTGAAAACTCTAGAAGTTTGTTCCACTTCAAAGCTGGTACCTGGTATAAAAATTGACCCTCAGACCCAATCTTCAGTTCATTTCTGAACCTATGGAGGACTCTCAATGGACTGCCATGCTGCCTGAGGCCTGATGTGTAGTTCAGAGGACTGCCCCACTGTTTGAAGCCTGATCATAGAGGACTTCCCTATTGCTTGAGACCTGCTTCCCTGCTTGGACCCAGGATCAACAGAATGACTCAAAGGGCTCGTTTGCTAGCCTCATGTTCAGAGATACATCAACACATAAAGCTCCAACAACTTTTAAAGTGTGCCTTGAACCAAACAGAAGTGAGTCCTGACCCTCCAAGTGGTGTCCCATAGTCCTAGATCCTTGGAAGTAATTCTAAAGGTGCCCAACCAACCAAAATCCAATATGTGGGACTTAAAAAAAATCTGCCAAAAATGCTCTGAGAACAGAGAGATAACTGGAGACTACCTGCTTGCCGATCCCCCCAAGATGCAAGCCAGTTGGCATGACTTCACAGTAGTTCAGACTACGTTCTTCTCCGCAGCAGCAAATCCAGTTCAATGGCTTCTCTCTTGAAGACTAACCAGGCTTATGGGGTCTCATTCAGCAGAGTAATGGATATAACTTTACAACCGCAGTTGTAAATACAAATCATAATCCAGCATAATTAACAGCACCCAAGTTATTTAATAAGGCATGGACCTCTGTTTTTCAAATAAAGGCCAATTAATAGGAACCATTATATTCAATATACATTATATAACCCAGGAGTGGTCAAAATATTTATTGCACTCAGGGACAAGTCAGGTGTATTTAGAGGATTTTGACATTATGAAGTCAGACTAAGGGGCCGATTCCGATTCCGGCCGGAAATCTCTCCGACCGAGCCGGACCCGGAGAGAATTCCGACCGATTCGGACCCTAGCAGTCCGACCGGACGAGTACGATGCATTTGCATGCTATCGGACTCGATTCGGTCGGACTCCCATTGAAGTCAATGGGAGCCGGTTGTACAACGCGTACGCGGGCTCCCATTGACTCAATGGGTGCGAGGCGAACAAGGGCGCCCCCTAGAGTGGGTACGCGTCCATGCGCATCGCGGCGTACATGCACAAGTAGGGGGGACCCATGGGTCCCCCCTGTGTGCGACTCGCACGCCTACGCGTACAGGGGGTCCGACGCGGACCCCCAAAGTCCGGCTCCGACAGCTCTTTCGAGCCGGACGGCGCGAGTCAGTCGGACTGCTTGCGGCGCACATCGTACTTACCCAGCCGGGAAACGTCTCCATAGCGCGGTGCGAGTCGTGTCCGTGCGAGTCGGTCGGAGCGTGTTGAAGCCGCGTACGAGTCGGTCGGGGATTTCGCGGGAGCTTGCATCGTACTCGCTCGGCCGGACCCGCGTACGATTCGGTCGGGAAACAGGGCTCCGAATCGGATCCGGTAAATCCGAATCCGATTCGGAGCACTACCGGCCGAGATCGGAATCGGCCCCTTATTGTCCAAACCAGGCCAGATTCTCACTGAGGCATAGAAAAAGTAAAGACAAGCATTAATTATTTGCAGCTCCAAGATTTCCCATGAATGGCATACCTCATGTGAAGCACAAAGAGGTGAGGGTGACTTTGCATATGGTCATCCTCTGAATTGGTTTATCATTATTTGTATGACATCTGCCCATCTATTGTGACATCTGTTGATGGTGAAAATAGATTACAGCACAATAACTCTCTCACTAAGGAGAGAGAGGGTGAACTAGAAAATTGAATGGATGGGGAGGAGGAATTAAGAAAAACGTGAGAATGAGGCATGGACGTAAGTGAGCCACATGGGCTCATTACTTCATTTAAGACAATTAATACATTTAATTTGCATCCTCTGAAGTTAGTCACCCATGCCTGCTTAACCCAGCCTACAGACCCATATGATTTAGAATTTTATCTAAGCAAAATCACAAAATAGGGAGAACCTTAAATAACAAAGAAAGTTACAGTCTCCAAAATGGTGCATACTGTCATTGGCCTCTCTTAAGTGGAAGGTGGGTCAAACTGCAGAAGCATGAATGGCATTTCTTTGCAATTGACCTGAGGAATGAGAGGAAAAGAAAATTGAGAAGCAAGGCAAATGGGGAGGTCCCAGAACCAAACAGATGACATATTGACTGTATAAAATAGAGCATGCTGGCATACAGACAAACAGCATATACCTGAATCAAAAAGAGTGCGAAAGCTCTTTAAGCCTCATTAATTATTTTGTCTCTAAAGTTTCAACTATTTTAAAGGACCTGTCTTCCTTCCAGATTACCGATCCTCTCTTTCTCCTCAATAGCCAGCAGGGAAACAGGAGGACCTCATCAGGATCAACTTCTAGATTTCCAAAAGGATCTGCCAAGTAAGGACATTAGATGGAGGGAGGTCAATCAAGGATTAGAACTGAAGAGATGGACCATCTAAAATTATGCATACAATTGCGTCATACCAGTTTGTTTAATCAAGTGCCACTGCCAGACAAGGTGCCCTGGTCATCAAAATTTTGAATGAAGAAATTTTGCACATGGCTGTGAAAATCTCCTCATGCTGCATTCATCATTTTGCTTCTGGGGTAACAATTTATTATTTCAAATCACCTGTTTACCTTAAAGAGTGATGCCCCTCCCTTCTTCTAAAAGTACCAGCAGAAAGCAGATGGAGTTTGCATTTGGTCGGGGAGGAGACCTGAGACCAGATCTAATAAACTTTATTGCAGCACATATCAGCAAGACAACTTTCTGCGCTGTCTATGTCAAATGGAGAGGGCAGGAATTCACCATATCTATCAAGATATGGCTCAATTCTGCTCTCTTCTTGCGCTGGTGCACTATGTGCTGCCTAGCTCCAGTGCAGGGACCCTTGTGGCATGGTGCAAGGGTGCCCGCATTGCAGGCAGGATTGTTTTTTTTTTTTTTAATTGAAAATAGAAACTCAAAATACAAATATATCAAAAAACATAAAAGACTTTCCAACTGTTAAAATATTCAATACAAATATCCAATACATATCACAAAACAATAAGGCTACAACAAATTATAACAACACAACTAAAATACATCTACAAATTACAAAAATGCTAAAACATACAAAAAACAATCACCACAATATTGCCAGAGGGAGCGAGGAGATTAAGTGAGCTCCAACATTGGAAGTGCGAGTTACACTGGACTGTGATAAGGTAGGACACACCGGGCGGCTATGGTACATCGGTCCCGTGAGTGAAAACAGGTGTAGGGGGGAATACAGGACATAGTCCCTGACATAGGTAGCTTGTTCACTGTTCACCCAGTAGCCTGGGAAGCAGTCGGAGTAGCAGCAGCCTGGGAGGCGAGGAGTGTTCGCTGCAAGTGCATGCGGTAAACGCACCAGATGTCCCGGGGTCTGGAAGTTGGGGGCTGAAGTGTAGCATATATCTCAGATTGAACACTACAATACGCCAGGCTTCGAAGCCAGGCAGATTTGGTTGGCCGAGCCCTTGCCCCCCACCAGACAGCAATTTCACGTTTGGCCAAAAGTAACACTATCGCTGCAAAACGCCTATAGCAAAGTTTAATGTGATTAACCAATCCCAGCAGACCCATTTTTGGGGAGGGTACCAGGGGTGTATCTATTATTTGCGCCAGTGTTGCAAAGACCTCTTGCCAATAGGCCAAAATAGGGGGGCAGGTCCAGGACATATGTGCGAAATCGGCATCCAAGACATCTCACTTGGGGCAATTTGTAGGTTTAGTGGGGTCAAACTTTGCCCGTTGACTTGGGGTTACATAAATTCTGTGGATAAACTTAAAATGAAGCAGTTTATGCCTATGGTTAGGAGACGCTCTATGGGTTTGCTCGAGACAGAAGGCCCATTCCTTGTCAGTTAACGGATGGCCAAGGTCGTCCTCCCACCTCTGTTGTGTCCTCCCGTCCCACCCGGAGTTTCAAGCAAGCCTTGTACAGCTTTGTGACCAGGTGCGATCCAGTGTCGTCCGCAATGAGTGGGGCAAGTGGGGGGAAGTCCTCGTACGGGGCCGGGAAGGCGGAAAAACGTGGCTAGAAGCGTCCCTTGAAGCCTGGCCACGTTCAGGGTGTCCACACCAGTCAGCCCAGGGAGCTGCGTCAGATCAGATAATTTACGCGCCCGACCATCGGGCAACAAGGATCCAAAGGTATCCAACCCCAGTTTAGAGAGAGTAACCAGAACCCCCCTGTCGGTGGTGAGAGGTAGGAACGGATTGTGAGCCAGCGGGAGGGCGGGCGAGTAAAGAGGGCCAGAGCCAAATAACAGATTTAATTTACGCCAAGCCCAGCACGTAGTAGCCAGAGGCTGGATGTCCTGTGAATCGAGGGAGATTCCCCTCGGAAGCAGGGATGCAAGAGGAGTCGGAGCAGCTAGTTCTTTGTCCATTTTTGTGTAGGGTATCCGGGCACTTGGGTGGAACCAGTGGTGTGCAAATTGGGCCCGCGCCACCAAGAAATATAGTTGAGGATCCGGAACCACAAACCCCCCTCATGCATATGGAAGCGTAAGAGTGTCCCATGCGACCCTGGGTTTACGACCAGCCCATATCAGCCGAATAAGAAGGCCACGCAACCGGGCAAAAAGACATTGGTGAGGGGAATGGGTATGGTGCGAAAGAAATAAAGAAAACGGGGCAATACTTTCATCTTTATAAGCGCGATACGGCCAGCCATGGATAGAGGCAGTTGTATCCAGCGCTCCACTTGCATAGTGAGGTGGTCAATAGCTGGCCTGTAGTTAAGCTGTATAAACTGGCCTTTGTCTCTATGAAGATGTACCCCAAGATATTTCGTAGTCTCCCGGGTACCTGTAAGGGATACTCCATCCCGTCCGCCGCCGCCGCGTCTGTAAAGTGAAACAACACTGATTTCCCCCAATTAATCTTGAGGCCAGACACGGAGCCAAACCGTTCAATCTCATCAATTAAGGGCTGCAGATTAGTTTGGGGATGGCGGAGAAAGAGCAAAACGTCATCTGCGTACAGAGACATTAAGAGCGGGCCAGCAGGGAATTGCAAGCCGCGAAACAAGTGTTTTTCTTGAAGGTGGCGGACTAGGGGGTCCATTGCAATGATAAATAAAAGCAGGGATAAGGGACACCCCTGCCGTGTGCCATGCGTAATAGAGATGGGGGGGACAAGGAGTCATTGACCCGGAGGCAGGCAGTAGGAGAGGAATACAACAGGGCGATAAGGGCAATAAAATTAAAAGGTAGGCCTAGTTTACGCAAGGACGCCATAAGAAAGGGCCACTCAAGCGAATCGAAGGCCTTCTCCGTGTCTAATAATGCAACTGCCGCAGGCGTAGTGGGTTCAATACGATTGATGACTGAGAATACCGTGCGAAGATTGAGTGCAGTGGAGCGATGAGGTATAAAACCGGACTGTACTGGGGACAGAATTTGGTCCAGGATCAAGGAAAGGCGAGTGGAGAGTGTTTTAGCTAGGATTTTATTATCAAAATTGATGAGGGAGATGGGACGGTAAGACGAACAATGTGTGGGGTCCTTCCCCGGTTTGAGTAATAGGGAGATGGCCGCCTCGCTCATAGTAGGGGGGAGAACTCCCGACTCCAAAGCCTCAACAAACACCTCCAGGAGTTGGGGCGCCAGGCTGTCTTTGTAGGCTTTATAAAACGCCCCCGTGAGCCCATCAAGGCCTGGCGCCTTGGATCCAGACAGTTTGTCTATGGCATGCGCAATTTCTTCAACCGTAAAGGGGTGCGCTAAAAAATCAGCTTGGCCTTTAGTGAGCCAAACCATAGCCACCTCCTCCAAATAGGACAGGTGCTGTGCAAAATTTTCAGGAAGCGTAGTGGAATAGAGGGATCGGTAATAGGCCACCAGCTCCGCCACAATGTCCGCGTCAGAAGTGGCAGACGTACCGTCCTCACGCTCAATGGACGTTATATGCCCAGTCCCCTTCGGGGGGCTCACCAGGCAAACCAGCGTCCTGCCAGGGCGCTCGCCTTCGCCATAGTGCCGAGCCAGTTGGTATTTACCAAGCAGGAAAGCCTCCCTGTCAGCGTGATCATTGAAATCAAGCAAGAGTGTAGCACGTTTAGCCTGCACTTACGGATCCGGGGAGGATTCGTCCAGCAATGCCAATTCGGCTTCTACTTTAGCTAGGCTACCACGCACCGCCCGTAAAACCCCAGCCTGTTTGGAAATGACCACTCCTCGAATAAATGCCTTAAAGGCGTCCCACAAAGTGGAGTTATGAACCACCGAGCCAGTATTCAGGGCGAAGTACTCTGTAATGGCCTCCTGGACCTCCGAACGGAACACCTCGTCCAGCAGGGCCGAGGCCGGAAAGGACCATCTCCATTCCCACCCAGCTGAATGGGGAATGTTCAGGTGCACAAGTACTGGGGAATGGTCCGATAAGGTGCCGGGCTGTACGTCCATACCCTCCACCCAGCAACACCCTGCAGCAGTGGAAAAGACGTAGTCAATACGAGTGTGTGTTGAGTGGGGTGCTGAGTAGAACGTGTAGCCTGGGGCCAGTTGGTGATGCCTACGCCAGACGTCGCGGAGATCTAGAGAGTGGATCAGGTCATTAAATACAGCAATAGAGTGAACCTTAGGGGACGCCAAAGGGTTGGAGGAGTCTAGAGCAGGATTAAGCCAGAGGTTGAGGTCCCCTCCCAAAAAGAGGATGTCGTAATTGTAATGGTTCAGCAGGGCATGCAGACTACCAAAAAAGTCGGGGTCATCAGTATTTGGGGCGTAGATATTAAGAAGGAGGACCGTTTGGCCCAGGAGTGTGACCTTGATCAATAAATAGCGGTCTTGCGGATCTTCCGCTTTATCCTGAAATGTAAAAGGGTGAGAGCTGTGAATTAAAGTGCAGACCCCCCCGGAGTATGTACTGTAACTGGCGAAGAACCTGTTGGGTCCCCAGGAAGAAGCAAAGGGAGGGGAGCCCTGAGGAGGGGGATGAGTCTCTTGTAGAAAGGATATCTTTGCCTCATGGCGTTTCAGATATGACAAAACCAATTTACACTTCCTCGGATTATTAAGCCCCCGGACATTCCATGTAAGCATATTAACTGTCACCATCGGGACTACCGCCACACCCACAGCAAACCCAATTTACGTGCACACAACCAGTATATCGTCAGCCTTTCACAAGCCATCGGAATGGAGAACTCATCCAGCAATACATCAAAAAGAAATAAACCACCAAAAGCAACAATAAAAAAACACAAACAACCACACAAAACCCACATCCCCCAGATGCCCACCCTTCACCCACACCTGAGCCCGTGGGCCCCGAGAATTGGATCCCACCCTAGAAACCCCCTCAACCCAAAAACAACATCAAACCCCACTGAGAACATAGTCGGAGTCATCCGAGGGGGGGAGGCAACGCATCGGACAGCCGATGCCCACAACAATGAAGCATAGACATAAAGTAGAGCTAACGGGAGAGGCCACCACAAATGGCCCAACCCCACATGTCTTGAATGTTGAGCAGAACAGTGAGTCCACCAAACAACAATAAGGTGTGGATTAGTCTATCTGAGGAACAAAGAGGATAATCAAATTTGTATAACCAGTGTTGCAATAAAACAGGGTAAGGCCACCAAATCAAGACGTGTAGTGACAACTTGACTAACCAGCATATGAATGCCCAGCACAAAGAAAAACCACCAGGGTCCACAGCACAAAAGGAGTGAGAGCCGGTGTCCAGCCAGGGCTCAGTCTGCAGTGAAAAGTTCAGCGCTGGGGGCCAGTTGATGGTCTGGGGAGGAATGCCGTGAGGAGTGAGCAGGGCTGCGACGGGCCTCCCCCATGCGTTGTTTGCAGAAGGCCAGGACATCAGGGGCGTTGTCAAAGAAGCGAGGCTTACCGTCCACCATTACCCTAAGCCTTGCAGGATAGAACATTGCATACTTTAACTCAAGGGTGCGGAGTTGACGCTTTGCTTCCGCAAATTTTCGCTGAGCCTCCTGGACCACCAGGGTATGGTCCAGATAGAACGAGAGGACCGACCCCTGATGGTGCACGGGGAGGCCTCCCGTGCCAAACGCAAGACTGTGTCCCTGTAATTTAACAGTCGCGCCATCATGGGACGCGGGGGTGACCAGGTGGCGGGCGAGGGCCCAAGGACTGGTGCGCCCTCTCAACAACAAAAGTGGAGGAGAAGTGCTCGGCCCCACACAGCTCCTTCAACATGCCCTCCAGAAAGAGTTCCGGTCGGCCCATATTGGTGGATTCCGCCAATCCTGCTATGCGGACGTTGTTCCTCTGGGACCGAGCCTCCAAATCCTCGTTTTTAATGGCGACGGATTTCAACAGATGCTCCGTTCTTTCCAGCCTGCGTGCCATGTCCCGGTGCCGGTCCTCCTGGTCCGATAAGCGCTGCTCTGCCTCTCCAAGCCACGTATGATGGCCGTCGAGTCGCTCTCCCATTCTGTCCAACCGGGAGGTGAGGGTGTCAAGCCGATCATCCAGGCCACGGAACCCAGCACCGAGGGCCGCCAAAATGGCCGACGTCCCCTCTCCCGCCGGCTGACGATCCGCCTGGCTCGAGGCACCGTCGCGGTCTAGTGAGTGAGAGGAGCGCTCCGCCATGGCTGGCTTGTCGAAGGTAAGCCGCCTCTGCCTAGGATCCCCCCGGCACATCGTGCCCAGCGTCCACGGCTGCCGCACTGAAGATGTAAGTGCTCCGTCCGCCCATCGGGGCTCGAGATGTGCCGGTAGGCAGCGGGAAGGAGAGTCCGGGAGGGCGATGGGGGGGGAGATGAGATGCAGGGGGCTGCCAAACAAGAATGACTCCCGATCACCGAGGGAGATGCCGAAGCAAGAACTGGCCGGGAAAATGTCCGATGCACAGCCCCCCACTCACCGGATGATCCGGGCGGCAAGTGCGGCAGTCCCCACAAGCGGCGGGACCCAGAGCAGAAGTCGCAGACCCCAAAGCAGCGAGTTCGGGGAGGCCCAGCGCTGAGGCAAAGTGGCTGGGTCTAGCAAGTAGAGCAGAACACGGGCTCTCCCAGCGGTCTCGCCGACGAGGCTTCCGGCGCAGAGCGGGCCGCGCTGCCCATCCGTCACGGAGCTTCTCAGGCGGCGAAGGGATCCGCGGCAGCGGCTCAATATGTGGCGCCGATCTTATGCCCCCAGCTTCAGGAAGTTAGTGGACGCAGTCTGGGCAATTTCTGGTGGGCTCAACACGCTATTAAACACCGCATGTGAGCATCGGCGGCCGGAGCTTCAGTGCTGTGCGGCCATGCAGGTCGATGGCTTGGCAACGCCCCCGGCAGGATTGTTTTCTTGTGTAGGAATGGGCATCTTCCTGAACAAAAACAAACCTCAGTGGTGTTTTCCTCTTTCTAAATGTGCTGAATAATGCACTACACTTTGAAAGAGGAAAAAACAAGGAGAAAAGTGATATTTTGCACCTCTATCTGGACGGCATATCATTCTGATGCTTTCCAAGGTTTACCAGTCTTGACAAATCTGGGAATGGCCCAAAATCTTTGGGCGGATGCATGGGAACACACAAGCTCCACTCATGGAACGCTTTCTCAGGGCAGAGTAATGCATGGCAGCAATGTGTGCTACCTTGCCTTACTCCAGATTTATGAAGCAACGCAGGGTCACGCAAGGTGGCCTTGTTTTGCTTGGAATCTGACTTAAAGATTGTGTTGCCCTTGCAACAGCATGAGTGACGCAAGGGAAACCCAACCCAATGACAAATGTGGCCCCTAGATTATTTCTATCAAAGACCGGTTGAATAAATAGAATGGAACTAGGGATGGAGGTAATTAAGAAATTTTAATCAAAAGAGATAGATCCAGTAAAACTGATATACAATTCAGTTGATCAATCAACACTCTCAGAGAAGCAGCATTTCTCCTGATGAAATATACAAAATAAATGTCCCTCAATGTGTGACAAGTCATTATTTAAGCTGTCTCTTTCAATTCAATCTGATTTGCCTCTCTTTTTCCTTATTAATCATACAAACAGTGCAGTACTTTTAACCTGTCGATAGTGGCTTATGTTAATTCAAGGTTAGAGTGCCACAAGTGGCACCAAGGTCTATTAAGATGTGCTTTAGCTCAACAATGGCACTTATAGGTATCCTTTGAATATAAATAAAGAATGAATATGCTAAAATAACACACAAGATCTAATGCAATTCTCCTAGAAACAATTTGTAGCTCACCATAGTCAAATGTTTACCATAATCATTCCTTTAGATAAATTCCACAAATCATTTCATATAATGTTTCAAATCAAACTATGTGCACAGTGACCCCAGTGAACAAAGAACCACAAAAAAAAACAGTACAAAAAGTACAAGATATGTGTGAGTTTCTTTTAACAAACAACGTTGAATTTCAAATATAGTCAATTTTCACTGTCGGTCTGTACGTTATCTATGTTTATTTATTGTTTGTGTCAATGACATTTTGACCTAGAAGGATAGTCAGGTCTCATCAGGGCATAAAGGATAGGTGGGACATCTAAAAAGAATGGATAACTGGATATTAGCTATAATGTGTGGTGGTCTCAAAAACAATAAATGTGGAGTAGTAATCAATACTACCTTGTGCCTGGACTCAATAGTAAAATTTTCACCAAGAAATACATTCTATCACAAGGTGATATACCAGAAGTGCATGCTTGAAAGACGCTTTAGTTGAATGGATGCCCAGAAGGATACAAATTATGTACTACTTACTTAAGGGTGTATTTTCAGCCTGTAAAAAGTAGCATAAAATTAATGAATTAATCAGTTGTTAGAATAAAAATGTCTTTGCTGTGTTGTGTACAGATTGTTCTGCTTAAGATAGCATTTGCGGCACCATTTTATGTTTAGCCGCCATTTTGATCCATGAGCGAAACTAATCCCTCTCTCTGCCTTTGCAAGAAGCAGCTTTTGTAATATTCGTTTTCTCCAAGGTTGGGACTTGCTGTACTAATGAATACACTGTTCTTATTAGCACATACCTTTCCCTCTAGATAGAGGCCTGCTCCCACTAGTCCAGCGATGGGCACACACAGAACGACCTTGGCATAGAGATAGTGTGTGCCCGGTCTCAGGATCAAAACTTATCCTTCTGTACCTCCTTTGTGTAGCTGCCTCCATCTGGAAATTTCCAGTCTGGGCGTGCCTTCTTTGGTTCTGAATCGTACATAATGTATCATCATGTTTTCTGATGTCAGTCCCTCTGCAGCAATCCCTAGAGACTGGGCAGATTGGGCTCCGCTCGAGTGTACCTGAATAAATACTTGGTTTGTATTCTCTACTGTCTGACCGTATGCCTTTTGGAGTTGCCCATAATTTCGGGCGACTCTGGGCAGAGAGAGGATTCCTTACTTCCCATGGCACAAAGATCCAGCATGGTCCTCTTATACATAGGCTTCGGCTTGCTTTGACACTCCCCAAGAAATTGGCAATAGTAAAGTGTAGCGCCCATAGGAAAGTTACTGATGATGTAGGTAAAGGGAACGCTTTTGCAGATCAGATAGCTAAGGAAACAGCCCAAACTAGGATGAAAAGAAAGTTCGTAGCAGGTCCCGCTAGGTGGGTGCCTGAGGTCACAATGTTTGAAGATACACTTGAGAATGTGAAGGAAATACAGAGTGAGGCCACAGTGGAGGAATTAGCAGTGTGGCAAGAAAGTACAGCACAATTGAACGATGAGGGATGTTGGATTGACAAGTCAGGGAAGCAGAGATGGATGTTGCCAGATGCATATGTTCTTCCTGTAGTCACGATGGCTCATGGCCCAGCCCATATCAGCGCCAAGGGTATTTGCAAGTTGTTAGTCCCTGCATGGCAGAATGATAACATATTGAGAACTGCTGCACATTTAGTGAAGTACTGCATGGTGGGCATGATGCACAATCCTGGGAAGGGTACCCTTACACCACCCCGCAATTTCGCACCTCCCACTTTCCCTTTTGAGGTCCTCCAGATGGACTACATCAAGTTAGAAAGGGTCAATAAGTTGAAGTATGTGTTGGTGGATGTTTGCGCTTCAGTAAATGGCTTGAGGCTTACCCCACCAAAGACAATACAGCCATGACGACTGCATAGGTGCTCCTGAAGGAGTTCTTTCCTCGTTTCGGCTTGCCCCATTTAATCTGGAGTGACAACGGACGTCATTTTAATGCCAAAGTCATTCAGCTAATATGCGAAGGTTTGCACATAAAACAGAAGTGTCATGCTGCAAGTCACCCACAATCAGCAGGTTTGGTTGAGAAGTACACTGGTACTCTCAAACTGAAATTGGCAAAGATTCAGGAAACATCAGGGTTACAGTGGCCAGATGCTTTACCATTAGCTCTTTTGTCGACAAGAACAACAGCACATTCTAGAACAGGATTGTCACCTTACGAGGTCGTGTTTGGATGCCCGGCGAATGTATGGGGCCTCCCGCGCCCTAGTAAGTTCTCTGATATTGAGTTTCCGTTATTGATCGACTACCTGTGCCAGTTAACTGAAAATTTGCGTTCTATTCACCAACAGGTCCGGGACACCCTGCCAGATATACCAGAGGGACCCGGACACGACATTCGGCCTGGCGATTATGTATTGGTGAAGAATTTCCAGCAGAAGAAGAGTTTGGAGCCCCGTTGGAAGGGACCTAAACAGGTCCTCCTGGCAACTCGAACTGCTGTGAAAGTCGCCGGCCGAAAGAACTGGATTCATGCCAGCCATTGCCATAGGATAACCTTGCCCTTGCCCTATGATCAGTGGGTGAGGGACGACATTGGGGCTACTGAGTGTGAGAAGGTGCCTCAGTTCGTCCCCTTCAGCGACGCAAAATTAACGTGGACCCAAACAGATGCAGAGAATGACGACGTGCTAAATGCAGCGGTCTCTCCAGAAATCTGAGCCATTAAAGAGCCGCTGTTTGTTGACCCCTCTGTGCCTGGAGTCACCAGGTACAATTTGCGTCCTCGGCTGAGGAATAGTGCACCAAAGGACAAGTCAGATTAGTTAGGGGTGGACTGTGTAAGTTAGGGTGTACTTTGCTATAGTACCAATGGTGTTAGTTTAGGGTGCCGTGAGATTGGTGCACTGTTCTGACATTGGACAGGATAGATTGAACGTGCTCCCTAGGAGGGGGGTACATTATCCTGTGCGACGTGGGATTCATCGTGAGCTTAGGACTGAGCAAGCTCCACCGCCGGTGCTCAAGAGTGCCAACGTTGATGATTAATAGGAGCCTGTACCAGTGAGGCTCTGACAGACACTGGGCACACTGACCTTTGCTATTAGTTTTATTGCATTCCTCTTCTTGTTCTATAATGCATCTGTTTGGTCGACCTATTGAGGAGGAGGAACAGCCATTTGCACCACCGCATTTAGCGCGGGGGTGGTCAACAAAGAGTAAAATAGTTTGCATATTAATTGTTGTGATTACGCTAATAATAATACTTGGAATATTCTGGTTTCTAGAGGAAAAGTATCCTGTACACACTTTGGTTGGTATGACGCCCACTCCCCCTGAGCATGTCTTTGTCACTTTGGCTCCACACAAGGAAGCGCATAGGTTGTCCTACACTGATAATGTTTTTATATAAATGTTACATCAAGCTCATAATGTGTCCAATACAACTAATTGTTGGGTTTGTGGATTGCTCCCCTCAGTTACTCATAAGAGCGACAATTTGTTGTCCATGCCATTGTCATATATTGGTAGTTGTGAAGGTTGGTTTGAATTGTTCATTATAGTGCACTACCATTTCCAACTCTCCGACTCCTGCTGATTCTCGCACCGTGGTAGAGTATATACGTTTTCATCACGGGTTTACTCCCATAGGACCAGCAGGACAAGGGACCTTCGGTACATTGTCCCCAAAATCCTGTATGAGCACATATGAAAAAGTGAAGAACGAAACATGGCTTCAAATGGAAATGGCTGATTTACAAAGGTTCAACACCTCTGAGTATTTTCAATCTTTCCAAGCTTGCAAAATTACTGAGGACAAACGGATGCCAACACAACAGCTAGTTTCTGTGTCCAGGGGACTGGGGAGGTAAAGGTGGGGGAGAGTAAATGCAAATTCACCTACAGACTGAGAACAATTAATAGTCCGCCTTTGATCCTATCTCATAATGTCTATTTTGTCTGTGGATCCCAAGCTCATGTCTAGCTTCAGAGGAGATGGTCAGGCAGATGTTACCTTGCTTTCCTCCTTCCCCCTGTGTATGTTGCCCCGCCCAATTATCATAAAGATCATCAGCTGAAGCGTAGGAATACATACTTGCCCCGAGTCAGAAGGGTTGTTGACACAAAGGATATAGATCAGACAGATACCAACGCACAAGAGTTTGGGGATGCCATAAAGGGTCTCCTACCTTTTTGGGGCCCTATGGCTAATAGTCTTCAACTTCGTCGGCTAACAAGAGTTGTGGAAGGGGTTATCAATACGACTGCTGGGATCATGACAAATACCACTGCTGAGCTCCAGGCTACGAGATTAGTCACTTTGCAGAACAGGATGGTGTTAGACGTCATCCTGGCAGATCAGGGAGGGGCCTGTCGTGACATTGGCAGCAGCTGTTGCGTTTTCATACCTGATAACGCTCCCAATGTTTATTCGGCCATACAGAAATTACATAGGCTATCAGCTGAGATACACCAAGAGACAGGTACTTGGACCTTATCGGGGTGGTTCTGGAATATGCTAACAACATGGGGTTGGAAGATTCTCATCTTTTTGATTGTGGTTGCTAGTATTATTTTTACATGCTGCCTCTGTATACACTGTCTCCCGGCTTGTTGCACCTATTGTGCAAATGTTCTCACCCCTAAACAGAAAATATCAGTTCATGATACTAGCGCTGTGATCATGTTGCAGAAGGACATTAAAGACATGATGCAGAATGATGAGGGTATCTTTAAACACTGATTATGTAATGTTTCTTATCCTTGCAACGAATTATACGTTTCTTGATAGTAACATAAAATAGTTAGCTTCTGCTAAAAGGAGGGTCTGTTAGAATAAAAATGTCTTTGCTGTGTTGTTTACGTATTGTTCTGCATAAGTTAGCATTCGCTGCACCATTTTATGTTTAGCCGCCATTTTGATCCATGAGCGAAACTAATCCCTCTCTCTCCCTCTGCAAGAAGCAGCTTTGGTAATATTCGTTTTCTCCAAGGTTGGGGCTTGCTGTACTAATGAATACACTGTTCTTATTAGCACATACCTTTCCCACTAGATAGAAGCCTGCTCCCACTAGTCCAGCGATGGGCACAGGCAGAACGAACTTGGCAAAGAGATAGTGTGTGCCCGGTCTCAGGATCGAAACTTATCCTTCTGTACCTCCTTTGTGTAGCTGCCTCCATCTGGAAATTTCCAGTCTGGGCGTGCCTTCTTTGGTTCTGAATCATACATAATGTATCAATATGTTTTCTGATGTCAGTCCCTCTGCAGCAATCCCTAGAGCCTGGGCAGATTGGGCTCCACTCGAGTGTACCTGAATAAATACTTGGTTTGTATTCTCTACTGTCTGACCGACTCTTCATTTGTATGGAAGGCTGAGAGGTGGTCGCGAGTGACCCGGGTCGCCCTAATCGGGCCGCTTCATTCACAGTAATACATCTGGAAAATAGTCAGACCCAAAGGCGAGTACTTTTACACTTACTCCTTAAGTGGGATCAAGAACAATGATAATTCAAGAAGGACTGCATGTAGCAGTTCTGGTGGCTGGCGAAGTCCAGGTTGGTAATCATATTATTGGCGCAGGGGCCATCGCTATTAAAGGGGCCTGCTCATGCACGTAATGGACAATTGGGAGCAAGGCTTGGAGCGCAGATGCATTCCAGCCTTGCTGAGAGGAAATAATGAAGAGCGGGGTAGAGGACGTCGCTGGTTGCAAATAAAATGAAGGTGAGGCTAAGGGAGCGGATGCACTCAGACCCTCGCTCTGGAGAAAAGTAACACATGGCACGTCGCATAGGCAGTTGCTGGTAGAGAATGGAAGCAAGGCTGAGGGAGTTGATGTGTTCCAGCCCTCAGTTGGGAGGAGACCTGTACAAGAGAATAGAATTACAGATATTGGCAGGTCGCAAAAATATACCAACAGATTATATGTACACATAAATAAAAAGGAAAAAAGAAAAAGAATAAATGATAAAATAACTATGAAAAAGGTAAAAGGAAGTACCAGAGGAAAAGTGATGACTGTGGTCAAAGCATGGGTTACAATGGAAGTTAGGTTAAGACAACACAGTATATATACTGTTGAATACAAACATCAGGCAAATATGTGTTAAAAAATATACACTGTTGATTACAATATTTATATCAATGGAGGAAGATATCATTGAGGTCTTGGAAGATGAAAATTGTCCTTAGAATTGGAACAGACTGAGCCAATTCTAATGTTCAGTCATACAGTAAAGTCAAGCATGGCGGGTTAAGTTTGATACGGACTAAGGTATCACACAGGGGACACTATTTCCCTTAATATCATTGGAGAAGTCAAATATGCCTTTGGTGGATCCTTTTCATGATTATGGGGAACATCTAATTGTAGTGTTCAGTTGATCTAACCTATGAACTGTGTGGATTGCTTCCAATAATCTCCGCACCAGGAGTATAAAGGTTAGTGTTAATGTTAATGTTAATGTTAAATGGGGATTTATGTAGCGCACGTTCACCTACAGGTCTCTTGGCGCTGAGGAGTCTGAGCAGAAAATGAACAGAAAAGAAACAGGCAGAGGAGCAGCTAGTCGTAGGCCAGAGTGAACAGCCAGGTTTTAAGTAATTTCCTGAACCGCACGTAGTCAGCTTAGAGGTAGGGGTATATATTTGAGCCCTGACGAAGTTCAAAATCATTTTTGAATGAAACACGTTGGCTGGATGTTCATTTGTATGAAAATGTTATAAATATGAATTAAAGGAAGAATAACAAATATTTGAAACACAACTGAGAATTTGTGGACTACTACATTTCTGGGTGTACCATTCCACTTTCTTATAAATACAGTAAAGATAAGAACTGCTCGGAATTGAGAAATTGCTGCTCCAAGCAATTGAAAATCTCCATGTGGAGACTAAAGCTTGAGTCGGATATGGAGCATCAGGGATAAGCAGTGATTTCTTCCCTATCTCGAGTCCGACAGGGCTGTGGTCTTGCCCCTCTATTATTTAGTTTTTTCTGAATGATGTTGCAAGTTTCCTGGAAAAGAAGAACCCTGATGCCCCTAAACTTTACAAAAAAAATAACTATTCTACTTTTTGCTGATGACCCATTGATTCTATATCAGACACAAAATGAAGTGTAGAAGTCGGTAGCCAATTTAAAGAAATATTGTGGTAACAAAGATCGTTTAAAGTAACTCTTTCAAAACTAATTTTATGGCACTGTTACCATCTCAAGAGGCTGGCAAGGGATGGCAGACAAACCCTTGAGAGTGTATCTTCTTCAGACTGGTTGGGTATGTGCTTTAACCACAAATTGATAAGGCGTCTGCCACCCTTCAACGAGTAACAAATGGTATAGTGCATCTCGGTGCATCTCAAAAATAAAATTATCAGTCATTCCTTGAGTGTCATACTGCAAATATACAGGTGGGGAGCAGTTGCATCCACAATCTATAGAACTCAAATTTGGAACTTCCGGGCTGCAGAAATTCAAAACAGCTTCAAATAGCAGAGAGTAACTTTTTAAAGGTGCTGTTAAGACTGGACCCTGGAACACCACTTACCCCACTTTTCCTAGAGCTTGGCATCAAATCTATTTCTGCCATCATTGCTTTTGCCCCGGTCTTGTACTTGCTTCGTTTGAATAGAAATCAAGGAGGAATCTATGCAAGATCCATAGCTGAAGTATTAAAGCACACTAAGCTCTCTAGTAACACATGGGCATTTTATGTAAAAAGATCATTAACAGATCTGGGATATAAACAGCTATGGTCAGATCCTGCTACAATTAACCGAAATGCTATTACTAAAATTAAGTATTTTCACTGGCCACTTCTCATGGCTGTGGAAACTTCACAGCTGTTTGCCAGTTACCTCCATGTAAAGCACTTGGAGGGGACGGAGAATAATCTTGATTTAATTTTACCTGCAGCACGTCACACTTTATATCTTAAATTTAGATTTGGTGTTTTTCTACTAGAGTGTTTAAGTCTAAGTTAAATTCCAATTAGGCATTCAGTGAGCTTTGCTACTGTGACTTTGGGGGCCGTAGTACAATATTGCATCTTTTGTTATTTTGCAGCAAGTCCAAAGCCCTGCCTTTTAAGTGCCTAGTGCCAGTTAAGTTTTTCGCACAATCAACCTATAACAATGTATTTTCACTTTGCTATGGAACTGGTATCCCCTTTATTTATATGACTGTATCAAATTACCTCTGGGCTGCATGGATCATGACGAGAAGACCAATTATTATCTCTCATCCGGGGCTATGAACGAGAGGGCAAGTGCCACTAAAATGTCTGGGTGCCAGGCCAGCTAACACTGTCTGGTAGCATAGGTAAGTCACCCCTCTAGCAGGCCTCACAGCCCTAAGGCAGGGTGCACTATACTGCAGGTGAGGGCATATCTGCCTGAGCAGATATGCCCCTACAATATAGTGGGCACCATTTCCTATTATTGTAAGTGCCAGTGAAACCATAAATAGTACATGGGCTGATAACTTGACAACTCGAGTTTCACAGCATCATGATGGCCTCATTGAATACAGGAGTGTTTGGTACCCAATTACTCCTCTCAATAAACCCACATTGACACCAGTGTGGGGGAATTACTGTACCATGTACCAGAGGGCACTACAGATGTGCCCCCTGAATCCCTACCAAACCTGGTGTGGTCTCTGACCACCTGTAGGCAGTCAGCCACCACCAGACATGTTTCTGGACCCCTGGGTACCTGTTCTCTAGGACCAGAAACAATGCACATCCTGGGCGGAGGTGTCATACCTCCTCCCTCAGGATGGGCCAGTGCTTGAAGAAGGGAAGCTTCAAAGGCCTGAGGGCCTTTTTAATTTGACCCCTGCCTCTGCTGCTAGCAGCAGATGGCAGCCCCTGGTTTACACACCCACTTTAGGCAGGAGGAACCAGCGGGAAAATTTAAAAAGAAAGAAGGTGTGCCCACCTCTGCCAACCCCACCCCTCAGATAGGGGAAGTGAGGTGAAGAACACTCTTCAGTCCCCACCATCTTGAGGATGGGGGACCCCTCCAATCTGAGCTAAGTCTATGCCCCCTCCCACAGGAGGATGGCATAATAGAGGGTGTGGTCACCACAGCTGCGGTGCCCATTGGCCCTACCTGCTACTCCCCTAAAATGCCTCTGAAATTTAGTATTTAGGTCATTGCCCCAGACCTGGACCCCAGATCTGCCATGACTTAAGAAGCAACAAGACACCCTGCAGCCGAAGCCAGGAGATGACAACTATCTTGGCCCCAGCTCTACTGGCCTGTCTCCCACTTTGACCTGCAACCTGTCTTGCAGTCCAACACCCAAACCCCCTGGGAGGACTGTTGACTTCAATAAAGACTCCAATCTCCCAAGGACAGCGGACCTGTCCAAGAAGAACCAAACTCCAAGAACCGCCACAGGTAGCACCGGCCCTGGTCGACACAACTCCCTGCTGCACAAGAACTCCAAGAACCGCCACAGTTGAGGACCAACATTGGTGTAGACATGACTCACTGTGGCCACAGATCTCCAAAAGACCGCAGTTGTATTTGTATTTATTTATTAATTGTTCAATTAATTAAAATCATTACAGTAAAAGCAATCAGCATATAAAGCTAAAACCATAAGCTAAAAACATCTGTTTATCTTACGTAAAATTGTGCGCCCCGCCCCTGTGCCACCATGATCGTCCATCCCCGGAGGTTATAGTCTGTGCCATGCGGCCTTACGCGCTTTCGTGAAGTCCCCTATGAGCCTCGCTGGGTAAACAGCAATACGGGATGACGGTCGTCGCCTCTTTCATTCCTATTAGCCCTCGCTGATGTTAGAGTTGTCATTGAACTGGTGGTCTCGGGATGTTTAGGGCCGCTAAGCTTGCTTCCACTGGATTTGTAGAGCCCTTCGCCTGCGTTTTGTTACTTTCGTTGGCAGCTTTTATGGCAGTCCTGATCTGATGGATGAATTTTGCCAGTCTTGCTAGTGTCGTTGTGTCGGTGGTGGATAGGCACAAAGCTGACCCTTCACTGCAGGTCTCTATTCCGTTCGTAATGCAGATTGGGCGCAGGAGTCGCCAGCGGTCATTGTTAAGGTGCGGGCAGCAGCAGAGGAGATGCAGCCAAGATTCCCTCGTATAGGGGCATAGTCTGCAGTTTGTTGATTCCCCCTTTCGCGCCCATGCGGGGTTGAAGTCGGCAATACCTAGTGTAATTAGCCTCATGTAGACTATTTTGTTTCGGGCCGATGGAGTGAGGGCCTCACTTAGGTAAGGTTGTGCTTTACCTACTTTGTAGGAGTTATTCAGGGGATCTAGGTGGGTGCTTGAGCAGAGAGTTTTAATGTCCAGATCAAAGGCGGTTTCGCGCACTTGCTGGTTTATAGATCTTTTCCAAGCATTCAGAGGGATGTCCAGCCGTGGTATGCTATCTTCCTTGATCTTCAGTGCTTTAAGCGCTTTTCCTAGGCTAATGTGCCAGTCTGAGCCTGACCCCTCAAAGATTATTCTCAGATGGTGTTTCAGGGAATGGGCCACCGCAGTTGTAGAGGACTGGCACTTGTGTCGACGTGACTCTGTGCTGCCGATAAAAATGCCCTGCAATTGGATGACCTCCACGACCTCGAGGGATCCTCTCCAGCCCACAACCCGAGTTGCCCACAGCTCCTGGCCCGAGAGCCTGTACCCTCCTACTAGTGGCCCGAACGCGATCTCTCCAAGACGATCTGATGATGGCAAACCCCCGCCAATGACAGTGACGGTAACTGTGCTGGCCACCTGCTGAAACCTATCCCTCTCCTTGCCTCCGCCAACTGGGAGGGAAAAGAACACTGCCGGTATCGACCGCCTTGGTGAAGTACTGAAATCCACACCATACGGGTGCCCTAGTCCCCCACGACCGAACCTGCACTCTGTGTGGGTCTGACCTCCCGAGGACTGGAACTGTAGGTTATATACTCGCTTGATACACCCTTCACTTGATTCCCTCTTCAGTGATCTTAAACTATTCAGATATTGCACTGTCGATTTTTGAACGTGAAAAGTAGCTTGACTTGAAACGTGCTTACCTTATTACAAAATCTTGGTCCTAAAAATAAAAATACAAACAAAGTATAATTTTATAAAATTGGTCTGGACCGCCTTTTGGAGTCAAGTGTCCATTATTGATCCTGTTTGTGCAATAAATGTCTGACACTCCTTTGTGTTAGGCCTAAGGCTGCTCGCCCACAATACCACTAATAGAGCACTTTGGGTTTTGTATTCAGCCCTGTACACTTTTGGGGAACCCCTGGACTGTGTGCCCGGTATTATCACCTAGTGGTAATATCATATGCAGAGCAAGCTTCCTACCTTGGTGGTGCAGCAGTGGGGTACAAGACTCTGACATTTGTTGTACCACTTGATTAATAATTGATTGTTTTTAGATTAGAATTTTTTCCAATTTTCAATTTTTTCTAAATTGTTTAAAAATAGCCTTAGGGCCTTGATTAAGTCCTCCACTGTTTTAGGAACTTAAAAGTCTTTATAGTATGGGCGTGACCTAGCGGTCCAACATAGCAGACGCTCCTTAGCGAGCTCCCGTAGCCCGATTACATATCCGCCTTATATCCTGCCAAATCGGCATTGCAGTAAGCTCTAGTGCTCCCACAGTGATCATCACATCCTCGGATACCCATACATGGGAGAAGTAGCCATCACAGAGCCAGAGGAGGGTCGTCACTGTGGCTGATGGGGAGGAGCGGTCACCTGGCCATATTGTCCTGCCGGAGCGACTGGGCCAGACACATGCCGTGCTGCCGGGGCCACCCTCCCTCCTTGATAGGTCTGCCAGCGGTGGGCCGTGGTGGAGCAGTCGGGAACACCGAGCTGCCTAACCGAGACCGTAGTTAGACGGGGCTGAGAGTGCGAGGCGGGGAAGGCCAGATCGTCACTGGCAGGGAGCTGCGGTGGAGTGGGCTGCTTTGTGAAGCTGGTGAGTGGCGGACTGTGAGGCCCCGTGGCAAAGAGCTCCATTGGGTACCCAAGTCGGACTTGTCACCTGGGCCGCACGGATAAAGATCAGGCCGGTAGTGGTCACCCATCTGGGCCTGCAGCCGGCCGGAGATAAGATAACTCTGGTTCCCGGCGGCCATGTTGGGCTGCGGCACCTGCTGCGTTTCTCCCAGAGCCTGTGCTGCTCGGTGGTGGCATTGAGCCGCAAAGCAGAACTCCACATGAGCCGGACTGAGTCACCTCCTGTGCTGGACGGCCCAGGCTGTGTCAGCAGCAGGAATAGTGAGAGGCTGGGCCTGGTGGGGCCTTGATCCGGGCCATGTGAAGCCATTGTCAGGCAGCTGCGGCCTCAGTGGTAGTTGGTGGCGACCTGAGGGTGGCGATTGAAAGAGGCCAGGTCAAGTGCCCCTGCAGTCATCAGGTGAGGCACCCAATGGGGGTATGGGGGGTGCACCCGCTTGCAGAGGTAGTCGAGCTAGGCCCCGGTGCGGCCTGCGGGCAGTGGGGCTCCCCCCGGCCCCACCATACGGAGAGAGAAATAGAACCTGTGGCCTGCTTCCTCTTCTCCTCTAGCTGCCATCTATGAGAATTCTGGGGGGCTTTCCCCTCCCTCAGTTTGAAAGCCATACCATTGAGCAGCAGATCCACATCCAGGCCTGGGATCCCTCCGTCTGCGGTGAATCCTGAGGCTATCTCACTAGACCATGAATCTATCCTACAATGACATGTAATAAAGTACCAAGAGCTACCTCTAAGCAAAGCAGGATGGACCGCTACCAGGAGCAGGTGCCTAGGTGGCGGACTCGGGAGGCTCGACTAGTGTCATAACGTGGCATTGATGGCAGCCATTACACAATCCAGAGACATGCTCATTGCTAAAATAGGTGCTGTAGGCTCTGATATCATGCTTTTACACCAAGATCTACGCAAAGCAGTTGACAGAATCACAGAAACTGAGACGATGATCTTGGGTGCTGAGGACACAGTCACTACCCTCCAGAAGAAATTGAACACCCTGGAAACCCTCACGAGAGGCCTAGCAACGCGAGTGGAAGACGCGGAAGGACAGACTAATAGAAATAACCTTGGATTTGTGGGCTTTCCCGATGGTTGCAAGGGAGAGGATGTGGAGAGATTCCTTACTACATGGCTCTCAGACTGCTTCTGACTGCATCCCTGACCCAATGCTTCATTATAGAACAGGCCCATCGAGCTCTCCTGAAAAAACCTCCTCCCCAGTGCCAAACTGAGGCCCATCATTGGCGGGATCCTGAACTTTCATGATAGAGACACCATCCTAAGGCATGCCAGATTGAAAGACTCTCTTCCTTTTGAAAGCTCCAACAAACCAGACCCAAGTCAGGGCATTCCTTGGCTTGACTGGGTACTATAGGAGGTTTGTGAAGGACTATGGGTCCTTGGTGTCTCCCCTCACAGAACTTACCTCCCAAAGGATGCCCAAGAAAGTAAACTGGACAGTGGGCTGTCAAAAGGCGTTTGACACTTTGAAGGATGCATTGTGCTCTGCCCCATTCCTGAAAGCTCCAGACTATACCAAGCAGTTCATTGTGCTAACTGATGCCTCGGAGCATGGGATAAGTGCAGTCCTAGCCCAAACAAATGATGACTGAAATGACCAACCTGTTGCTTTTATAAGCAGGAGACCACTCCCTAGAGTCTGAGTGTCATAGAGAGGGAAGCCTTTGCTCTGGTCTGGGGTGTGGTCTGGGCCCTGAAAAAGTTGAGGCCACACCTGTTTGGCACTCACTTCCTAGTTCAGACAGACCACAGGCCTCTCAGGTGGTTACAACAGATGAAAGGTGAGAATCCCAAACTGCTAATGTCGTCCATATCCCTACAGGGAATGGACTTCACAGTGGAACACAAACCTAGGACTGCCCATGCCAATACAGTTGGCCTTTCCAGGTTCTTCCACTTAGAAGATGAAGACTCTCTAGGGGAAGTTTAGTTTCATCCTCTTTTGTTTGGGGCGGGGGGTCATGTGAGAAAGTGCCTCTTTTGCATATGCTTATCCCCCCACTTTTTGCCTGGTTTTTGATGTATTTTCATCTAGTGTCATGCCTCCTCCCCAAGGATGGGCCAGTGCTTGAAGAAGGAAAGCTTCAAAGGCCTGCTGCCTTTGTAATGCGACACCCAGCCTCTACTGCTAGCAGTAGATAGCAGCCCCTGGTTTACACCCCCTCTTTGGGCGGGAAAACCGGCAGGGAAATTAAAAAAGATAGGAGGTGTGCCCACCACTGACAACCACACCCCTCAGGTGGGGGGAAGTACACTCTTCAGTCCCTGCCATCTTGAGGACGGGGGGACTCCTCCCATCAGGGCTAGGTCTCTGCCCCCTCCCACAGGAGGGTGGCATAATAGAGGGTGTAGTCACCCCAGGTGCAGTGCTCATTGGCCCTACCTGCTACTGCCCTAAAACGCCTCCTAAATTTAGTATTTAGGGAGCTCCCCCACACGTGGACCCCAGATTGCTATGACTTAAGAAGCAAGAAGGCACCTTACAGCCGAAGCCAGAAGACAACAACTGCCTTCGCCCCAGCCCTACTAGTCTGTCTCCCACTGCGAAGAAACCTGCAACCTGTTTTGCAGCACAACATCCAAAACCCCAGGGAGGATGTTGCCTTAAATAAAGACACAAATCTCCCGAGGACAGCGACCTGTCCAGGAAGAACCAAACTCCAAAACCGCCACAGGGAGGACCGTCCCTGGTCGACGAAACTCCCTGCTGCACAAGAACTCGAAGAACCACTGCAGTTGAGGACCGAAACTGGTGTCGACGCGACTCACTGTGACCAAAGTTCTCCCAAAGACCACAGTGGTAGGGGACCGGAACTTGTGTCAACATGACCCTGTCCTACCCACAGAACGCCCTGCAACTGGACGACCTGCACGACCTCGAGGAATCCTCTCGGGCCCCCGACCGAGTTGCCCACAGCTCTGGGTCCAAGAGCCTGTACCCTCCAGCTAGTGGCCCTGCCAGTCGCCTCCTACACCGCCAACCCGACCACGTTCTCTCCAAGATGATACGTCGATGGCAGACGCCCATCCGAACAACAGCCATTGGCTGCCAGCGACCCCAACGATAACTGTGCTGGCCGCCTGCTGAAACCTATCCCACTCCTTGCCTCAGCCAACCACGAGAGCGAAGAACACTGCCGGTATCGACTGCCTCAGCAAAGGTACCAAAATCTGCACTGTATGGGTGCCCTGGTCCCCCACGACCGACCCTGCACTCCGTGTTCGTCTGACCACCCAAGGACTGGAACTGTAAGTCCTCACCCACGCTCACAAAGCACTCCACAACGCTGGACCAGCATACCTCAACGAACGACTCACCTTCTACACCCCGAACTGCCAGCTTCGCTCCGCTGACCTCGCCCTCGCCACCGTCCCACGCATCCGCCGAACGACCACCGGCAGCAGATCATTCTCCCACCTCGCCGCCAAGACATGGAACAACCTCCCCATCTACCTGCGACAGACCCAGGACCTGCTGACCTTCAGGAGACTCCTCAAGACCTGGCTGTTCGATCAGTAGCTGCTTCATCCCCACCCCCTCTAGCGCCTTGAGACCCTCATGGGTGAGTAGCGCGCTCTACAAATGCTTGATTGATTGATTGATTAAGTTATATACTTGCTTGATATACCCTTCACTTGATTCCCTCCTCAAGGATCTTGAACTATTGAATATTACACTGTCGATTTTTGAACGTGAAAAGTAGCTTGACTTGAAACGTACTTACCTTATTATGAAGTCTTGATCTTAAACATTAAAATACAAAGTATAATTTTATAAAATTGGTCTAGATCTCCTTCTTGAGTCATGTGTCCATTATTGATTCTGTGTGTGCAATAAATGTCTTACACTCCACTGTGTTAGGCCTAAGTCTGCTCGCCCACGCTACCGCTAATTGAGTACTTTGGGTTTTGCATTGAGCCCTGTACACATTTGGGGAACCGCTGGGCTATGTGCACGGTGTTACCAACTAGTGGTAATATCATATGCAGAGCCAGCTTCCTACAACACGACTTTTACTGTTTCCACATGCCAGCCTGGAATGTTGGGTCCTCATTGAAAAGATTAATTTTGTGCTCCCGTGCAGACCAGTTGAAGTTCATTTGTTTCCTACAGTGCCATGTCGAAAGCTAATTTCTATAGAACAGTGACATCCTACTCTATTCTCTCCTCTTCTTCTTTTAGTTGTCATTTTATCTAATCTACTTTTAACAGTTTTTTATGTGTGTAATTTTTATTCTTCTATAGGCTGAAAATAATAAAGATTATGGCGTTAAATTGAGTTATAACCTAGGGCACATAATATATTGGTTACATTTTTACTTTAAGCAGAGCACATGTATCTTTGCGTGATGCACTATATTGTAGCGTGCGCCTTTTCTAAATATTCAGGGGCAGATTTACAATAACTGGCGCATCCCTGCATATTAGCAGGGATGCGCCAGTTATTGTGTGACGTAAAAAAACCCTTGCGCCACCATGGATGCGTCGCATTTACAATGCGGCGCACTGTGGCGCAAGGATAGACAGATGCATGACGCATCTGTCGGCGTAAAGGTGACGCAGTGCTGGAGTTGTGTCGCAAGCGCAACGCAACTACAGCACTGCTCAGGGGCATCCTATACTTGCTGTGCTGCGTCACTCCTTACGCCTGCTACAAGCAGGCGTAAGGTTTTGACGCTAGCGAGTCGTAAAAGTGACTCAGTGAAATCTTGTAGATTTCACTGCGTCACTTTTACGAGGCTTCACTTAGCGATGGAACGCCCACCCTGCATACATTATACCTGACGCAGGTATAATGTAGCGCAGGGCTTTACAACGTGACGCATCTCCCTAGATGCGTGACGTTGTAAATATGTCGCATAGTGGCGCATTCTTTACGGCGCCGCTGCGTCACAGAGGTGACGCAGCGGTGTCGTGAAGATGTCGCAACGGGCTTGTAAATCTGCCCCTCAGAACCTAGGTCTTCTAAAAATAAAAAGTACTCTGTGAAAATAGTAGCCGTTTTCAAAATTTTGCCGACCCTAGCCTGGGGAAATGTTTTCTTTTGTTAATCTTGCAACACATCTTCAACGATGACTTTTTGAATACTCAAGATAGGGCTGTACACAGATGAAGAACATGAATCATTTTATCTAAATATTTAATATTCAGTAGCATATTTCACAAGACCTAATGCTTTTATGGTTATCGTGAAAACAGAGATAGGAGTTAATTGCTTTTCTGTTCGAATACCTTTTAATATTCGTTCTGAAAATAAATTAGTTTTTTTTGCATGACTACGTTATCAACAGGCTGCGTGGTTTACTGATTTGAACGAGAATATTTAAGCTATCAGTAACAAAAGCCTAAGAACTGAATTATTAAACATATATCAATTGTTTCACAGAAACGCAACTTTCATGCAACTTACTATAGTAAATAAATATGCGTAGGGCACAAGTAAACTTTATGCAGAATAATGCTCTTAATATGATTCTGGAGAATAAGTGTTGTGTTAGACCAACTTTATAAAAGAGTCAGTCATACTTTTATAAATCTAGCAGCTGTGAATATGAGCGTATCATCAGCGAATATAAAAAAAAGTTTAACAATACTTTTTTTAAGACTGTGTGGTAAGTGTTCAGGGAAAAGAAATCGGCTTTGCCCATCACCTCTGAATAGAGGCAGTGATCTTCCTCAGCACATAAATCACATTGTAGCCTTTGTTGCAATTGTAAACTACTAATTGTCAGATAAAGTTCTGTGGGCCAAGGACCAAGCAGGGGCCTCAGTCTTTGGGGCTGGGTTAATTTGTTTCTGATGTCCTATGCTTCGACCTACCAGGGCTCGGAAAACTGGGCAAGTACAACCATTTCATCCATCGACTCTCAGTGGTAACGATTGTGGGTAGCCACAGGCTTCTTATGGAAGTTGTGTGGAGGTGATCAGAACTCAGCAATCACTGACTAGCACAATAAATAACTGTCCAATTCAGTGCTTCTTAAAAGAAAGTTCTTAAATACACACAGAGGGCCTGGCTTGGCAGTTCAGACTGCTAGGGTCAAGACTGATTTGCATTGGCTGGGTCCAAACTGAGGTGGCATGGTGAGCAAAAGAACAATGGGTTGGAGTGCTGCCCGAGCAATTGCCAGTGGTTAGACTTATTGCACCCAGCCTCCCATCACCTTTTGTGTGTTTCATGTACCACCCTAAGTGGCATGGGTATCCCCAGACGTGGGCAGGGCCAGACTGAGAATGCAAACCGGTCCTGGCAATTGACTTGGACCGGTTGTGGAGGGTGTGCGCTTGGAAAACACTACAGCTGCTCTTGTTACAGGGGGCCGATATGCTGCAAAACCAGCCCCCAGTCACAAAAAGAGCCCCGCTAGGGGTACAAAACCGGCCCCCACCCTGGCGGCCCACCGGGGAAACGCCCGGTGACTGCTACGGCCAGTCCAGCCCGGGACGTAGGTCCCATGCTCACTGTGTCACTGGAACAAAGCTGTACCCGGCTGATGATGGTCCTGGGTTGGTTGTGTTCTGGTTCAGCGAGGACCTGGCTTGGCAGTTCAGGCTGGAATGTTCCCATGAGGAAGTCCAAACTGAGGTGGCATGGTGAGCTAAAGAATGATGGGCTGGAGTGCTATACCCAACGATTGCCAGTGGTTAGACTTATTGCAAGCAGCATCCCATCACCTTTTGTGTTTTTTGAGCAGCATTAGTTAACATATATTTTAGGTACTCATTTTTTATATGCTTGGTTTTCAAGAATTGAAAGTTTGCATCAAAGTGTAGAGAGTTGGTTAAATGGAGAAATTGCTAAGCGATATTTATTCGCTTGGTTTCACTCTTATCCTATTCCACTTCGACCACTTGCCCTCATATTTCTGTATATGTGGTCATTGGTGGAGGCAGTGACATATTGCTCTCTTTGCATACCAAGCACAAGGGTATTGAATCCTGACCTGAGAATACAGGAAGATGAAGATGAAGAGTATGCAATACATGACTGCCAGTCTGCTTGTCTGGTGGAGTCTGCAGGAGCATGACCCATGAGCTATAATTTATCACAGATGTTTGGTGCTAGCCACTTGAAGTCGAGAGATGCTGTAGCCCTCAGTTGCTGCAGGTTTGCATGGGTGTAGGTGACAGCTGTTACACCCACCTAGTATTTCTGTACAACTTGAATCTGCAAGTCTCTGGTTCTGACCAGCTGATAAAGATGCAGTGAACCACTGTGTCTAACCAATAGACGCTAGGACGAAAGGGAGCTAAAGCTGCAGAAGAAGTTACTCTGCTATTGCCAATATTGTAAGGAGCTGAAGTCAGCAGTGGATGTCTCTCTCCATGGTTGCAAGATGGTCAAGTGGCCATTGGCCAGCAGTGGATGAGTTTTTCCCTGCCAGAGCAAATGATTGCAGGGAGAAAGGAATGTGTAAGCTGTGCATGGCAAAACCAGATCAGTCAGCAGGAGCTGCTTTCTTCAGAAAGGTTCTCTCGGGGGAAGCTTTAGCCTTTGCTTCTTTGGCAAAAGAGATACACGTGGTCATGAAGTAGATTTTGGATAGACCAACTGTTTATTGGATTGGATACCCATGTATTCTGCTCTGCACAGTCCTGTGCAGATCTCGGGTATACACAATGTATAACACAGTTATTCAAGTTTTTCACAAAGCGTAATGGCTTACATCAAGTAGCTCTTGGTGGATGGTGCTGTGCGATTGAATAGTGAGTAATTCAGTGAACATGGATTGCACTGCAAAACATAAAACATATATAGTTGACATATAGTTGCATAAATTCAAGAATAATGGAGCCCTTTACTCAGGGCCCCACATAGGATACTTTGTTTATAAAGTCAAAAGAACAACACATCAACGTTTTGGCCCAAAGAATCAACTTATAAACTGAGTCTTCATCAGGACAATACAAATAGACACCTCTAAGTGTAAGAGATATGTATAGTTATGGTTGTTCTGAATCAGTCAGTTTCATATTGCCAATCTGTAAGGTATAAGGCTGTCATTAAAATCATGAGAGCCAAAACCTGCATAAACGTAACACATGCATTGGCGTGTGCATAGTTGTCTGCATCCTCCTGGTGAGGAAAAATGAAGGAATTCTCCCCAGCAAGTCGTCCATGGGTTAAGGCCCACTAAGAGACCTGAAAGCAAACTGAGAAAACAGAATGTGGGCTGTGATATTCTCTGGGAGCGAAAGGGGACAGTGTCTAAGGTTGTATCCACTGTGAAACATCTGTCTGTATGTGAAGGAAAGCCAAGGTGGGCGTAGTAATCAGGCCAAGGATGGAAGTGCATGAATCCGCCCGTCTGTCATGGAGGTGCCAACACCCCAGTTCGAGTCCTCATAGAGCATGTAGTTCCAATCGTACAAAATCAAATGAGGAAATGTGAGCGGGTGAGCCAAAGTCGCTCAGCATGCAGTAGCATTTTGCAAGCATGTGCCGTGTGCAGTGTCAAAACCCTGTGCAGCGTCATGTAAGGACACAGTGGGCTGTACTGGTGCATCTTAGTCAAAGGGGTGCATGTGTTTGAACAAACATGACGAACATGAATGTTTCCTGATGAGGAGGTGCCTATGGGTGGGCGGCTCTTAGCTACGGTCGACATGAGGAGTGGTGTTACAGGTGTTCTGAAGGAATTAAAAATGTGAGCCATACTATAGCGCACAAAATGTGAGCCATGCAGCAGCCAGGTGAGGCTGGCGTGCCCCACGTGCAGGTGCAGGCTAGAAGTGAAGAAATGATGCACCCATCTGGCCCGAAGATGGACAGGGAGTAATGGAGCAGGAATAGTTAACAGTCTTCAGATTGGAATTTTAATGTGAGCCATGCAATAGCACAACAAATGCTTGGCATGCAGCAGTCAGGAGATGCAGGCTGAAAGTGAAGAAATCATGCACCCGTCTGTCCCAAAGGTGGACAAAGAGTAATGATGCAGGAATAGTTACCCTTCTTCAGATAGTGGGGCTCAATGCGGGCTCAGAGGAAATCTTGACAAAGAGGGGCATCAATGTCACTGAGTTTCATGAAAGACATTGGACCGACTCACAGAGCAAACATAGTTCTACTTACGGTAGCGTCAAGAGTGATTGTTATTCTCAGGAAGAATGGTCAGTGCACCAATGCCTGTGTCTTCCTGTTAACTAGATAATTGAGGTACGCTACCTGCTCCTGGGGTAAAAGTGGCTCATGGATGAGTCCGCATCATAGCAACTATCTCCAGGGGTGTGGCCAGATAAAGAAAAAGACCCCGTGGGAATGAGTTTCAAAGTGAAACTACTGTGTTGGGCAGTTAAATGAAATGTGGTAGTACAATGAAGGACATATAGTTACAAGATCTCATGGAAGGCAAAACACTCTAAAAACAAATACAGAGCTCATACAGTGAACATGGTAGATGCATTCAAAATCATGCTCAATAGAAAAGATACATGCATTTATAGTGACCTTTGGCAGGGGGTAGACCCCATTGGGATATCAGAATGGGTGTCGGAAGCATGGGAAGGGCTACTGTGACTATCATGTCTCTGATGGTGGAATCCCATTTGAAGGCAAACATAGGTCATGAATTATGTAATTTGAGATGTCATTTGAGATGTCTTCAGTGATGTTATCAAAGATGTAATTGAACCTGTCATGAGTGATGCAATATGGGAGGTCATAAGCAGTGCATGGCGGGAACACAAGTTATAGTTAAATATAGCTGAAATATTACAGTGTTATTTTGCTTTGTAAACTTTTGTTTTTGTGTTAATTCAGGACTTGTTTTTTCAGTAAAGCTTTGACGTTTTTTTAAACATAACATAAGTTAAGATCTTATTACGATACCCCAGTAGCGGTCGGTGGTGGGAGTGCCGCCAGGAGCTGACGTGGGGCGGGGGGTAGTAAACTACGGATTACGGGCGATTACAGGTAAGTACACATATAAATAAATAAAACCAATTTCGTTTCTCGCGCTGCATCACCAAATGTGATTCAGCGTGAGAAACGAAATTCGTTTTATTTATTTATATGTGTACTTACCTGTAATCGCCCGTAATCCGTAGTTTACTACCCCCACCCTGCCCCTTCCCCGCCCTACGTCAGCGCCCTGCGGCACTCCCACCACCGACCGCTACTGCTATACCCTACTATGATATCACTTTAATCTTTGTTTTTTTCCAGTGAGTATAGAGATAGATAGATAGATAGATAGATGGATAGATGGATAGATAGAAGGATAGATAGATAGATAGATAGATGGATGGATGGATGGATGGATGGATGGATGGATGGATGGATAGATAGATAGATAGATAGATAGATAGATAGATAGATAGATAGATAGATAGATAGATAGATAGATAGATAGATAGATAGATAGATAGATAGATGGATGGATGGATGGATGGATGGATGGATGGATGGATGGATGGATGGATGGATGGATAGATAGATAGATAGATAGAGTACATAGACATTTGATAAGGGACATTTTTAGGCGAGGAGGCACCAATGTTGTACAAGTGTGAGGAGATGGCCACACCCGCAGAAGTGCTACAAAGTGCAGTGTGCTCTCATGCTGCGTGGGACATATGACATATATACCCTACTATGATATCACTTTAATCTTTGTTTTTTTCCAGTGAGTATAGAGGAGACAAAGAGACAGATAGATAGATGGGTAGATAGATAGATAAATAGATAGATAGATAGATAGATAGATAGATAGATAGATAGATAGATAGATAGATGGACTACAGATGTTCACCAGGAACTAACCACAAATTAATCATTAACCAGCCACTCTTCAAAAATTACATCACTCATGACATCATCGATTATATTACAATCTGATTTTTCCTAATGGTCTGAATGACACATTTAGATATTTATTTTGTATGTAATAATAGTAAAAATCTATTTTTGTAATACAGTGTTTTGTGAGAGCATTATGTAAAAGTAATGAGTACATTTGCATTGTTATTGTGCAACATGATGATATGCCTTATTTTATAGGAATGTATAAATGTTTCTATAATGATTATATTGATGTATGTTGCACTTGATATGATTATATATATGAATGTAGGGCTATGTTTTTTTAAGATACGTTTCGCTATGTTTATATTACATGCTAATAGAGTATATATATATATATATATATGCAACACAAAGTGGCTCTCTTTTTTGCTGGATATCAGTGGCGCTTCTATTGCGGTGCGGGTCCGTTACACGGCAGAGCAACGCCGTATTCACATCAACCACAATCTTCAGAAAGAAGTCGGATCGCACTCCCGAGTACAGGTAAGTAACTTCCTTCTAGCTTCGGTCTAGCTAAGACCTTGGTCACGGGTGGATCCACCCATGACCACGGTCTTAGCTAGACTGAAATGCGTAGGGAATCTGTTGGTCTCTGTAAGAGGAAATAAAGTAAATTATTTACCTGTACTCAGAAGTGCGATCCGACTTCTTTCTCAAGGTTGTGTTTGATATATATATATATATATATATATATATATATATCCAACCAATTGTGATCCATTAGCGGTGCGCACAACTGCTGGTTCGGCATTAGGGGGTATGACCATGCACCCCCAGAATTATAGATCAACAAGGAGAATACGCCGCACTCCCAGAAGTGTACATAGTCAGTTCTTTATTATTTCCATCACAGCAAGCTGTTAATCTTAAAATGCCACGACGCGTTTCAACCTCCGTCTTCATCAGGTGGCAATGATTCATCGCTTGCTTCTGTTTCGCTGTGCCTTAAGTCTAGTGCTAGGCATAATTGGGACTACATTTCCCAACATGCCTAGCACTAGACTTAATATTACAAGAAAACAACGGTTCCTGTGGGATAATATATATCTATATATAATATATAGGTGCACAATCGCGATAAAAAGGGTTATACTGATGTCATAGAGAGAAGAACCAAAATACCAAAGATTTTTGTTATACACATATATTTGTATTATTCACACTATATACAGAAATTATACAAAAGGCATTTGTGAAAAAGTGTCCCAAGTGTAACATGAACCTAACAGTTGAGTGACACAATGTGACAATATTTACAAGGTTTCACTATTTATCAAACGACCATATCTGAAATTTTTACATCATATATAGCAACTTTATACAATAATAAGTGCTATGTCAGTGGTTCGTTTTTCATCAAAAAGTGTCGACGGCGTTTCGACCCTCTCTAGAATGTGGGGTCTCATCAGGACCTATGATACTGGGAACATCTAGATTGTCAACCGCGCAGTTCTGGTGAAGAATAATGTGTGCCAACCGTGAGTGAAATAAAAGGAGGAATTACTCACAGGGGGACCCTGCTGGGTTCCCTGTAGAGGGAACCCAGCAGGGTTGAGCGATCACGATGAGGAAGAGGAGATGTAGGTCAAGATCTGGGGCGGAACGAAGAACAGGCACTGAATCGTGACTAATAAAGAATGCGGGCCAGCAATTGGTGGGATGTCCGCTTTAAAATTGTTTCCTAAAAAGGATAATCGTTCCGCAGTGCACGGTAGTACGTGCTTTCAGCAAATCTGCTCAGTCTGTTTGCCGATGGACGGTCGGATGAAAAACGAACCACTGACATAGCACTTATTATTGTATAAAGTTGCTATATATGATGTAAAAATGTTGTGTCACTCAACTGTTAGGTTCATGTTACACTTGGGACACTTTTTCACAAATGCCTTTTGTATAATTTCTGTATATGGTGTGAATAATACAAATATATGTGTATAACAAAAATCTTTGGTATTTTGGTTCTTCTCTCTATGACATCAGTATAACCCTTTTTATCGCGATTGTGCACCTATATATTATATATAGATATATATTATCCCACAGGAACCGTTGTTTTCTTGTAATACTCAGTTACCCTGGTTCCGTAGTGAGTAGGGTTCCCTTGTCCTCTCTTTAGCACTAGACTTAAGGCACAGCGAAACAGAAGCAAGCGATGAATCATTGCCACCTGATGAAGACGGAGGTTGAAATGCGTCGTGGCATTTTAAGATTAACAGCGAGCTGTGATGGAAATAATAAAGAACTGACTATGTACACTTCTGGGAGTGCGGTGTATTCTCCTTGTTGATCTATGTATATATATATATATATATATATATATATATATATATATATATATAACCTACTGGCAGTCACCAGTAGGTAGTTATAGTTAGGACCTTGTTTCTATTCAAAAAGCATATTTCTTTTGCCAATATCTTTGGCGCCGTTTGACGGATCTTTGTGAAATTTTTCCAAACTAATGGGGTGCTCCTGTCAGCTTCTGTCTTGAAAGTTTCGGGGTGATTCGTCAAGCAGGGGCCGAGAATAAAGGGGGGTCCATGTTAATTTCCATAGGAAACTTTAGACAAGGCTACAGCCCGAACTGCTGAACGGAATTACACCAAATTTGGCAAAAAGGTAGGTCTTGGTTCTGAAAGCGACCTTTTTTTTAAGGGTATAAATCCATTCAGTAGTTCCTGAGAAATACATACATAAAAAAATATTAGTATCTGCAACCCCGGGGACCGCCACATCCTGGTGCTTTTTCTTAAAAATGCGAGGGGGGAATCCTGCCACCAGGTACCTCCAGTAAGCCTCACACAGTAGGATTGCTGAGGGGTGGACCGAGGCCACACCCCTTTTTACCCCACCCTGCAAATGTCCCTCTTGGCGCACTGCTGGTGGGGCGATGAGGTCCTCTTGTGTCCTGAGGACCTAAGGACTAAAGTAGACTTCATCCCCCAAGCAGCAGTGCGTCAGGAGGTGCTTTTGCAGAGTGGTGTAAAAAGGGGGCATGGCCTCTGATCACTCTCAGCAATCCAGCTGTGTGGGGCTTACTAGAGATAACAGGAGGGCTAGTTGGCCCCCAGGAACCCTCAGGAGGCAAGGGGACTTCATCCCCCAACAAAGAGTGCCCCAGGATGGTGCGTTTGCAGAGTGGTGGACAAAGGGGGCGTGGCCTGTGTTCACCTCTCAGTACTTACTGGAGGTAACAGGTAGGCTAGTTGGCCCCTAAGGACCCCCAGCAGCGAAGGGGACTTCAATCCTCTTCCAAGAGCGCACAAGGGAGCGCGTTTGCAGAGTGGTGGGAAAAGGGGCGTGGCCTGCTATGAGAACTTAGCAATCCTCCTGTGTGGGACTTACTGGAGGTAATAGGAGGGGTACTTGGGGGCCAACTACCCCTCCTGTTACCTCCAGTAAGTCCAACACAGTGGGATTGCTAAGAGGTCTTCGGAGGCCCGCCCCCTTTCTTCACCACTCTGCAAATGTGCCTCCTGGCACACTACTGGTTGGGGGTGGAAGTTCACTTTACTGCTGAGGGACTTTGGGGGCCAAGAAGCCCTCCTGGTACATTCTGTATGTGCTATGCAGTGAAATTCCTGAGCGCTGGTCGGAGGCCCAGCCCCCTTTCTCCACCACTCTGTAAACACGACTACTAGTTAAAGAAGCATTTGCAATGTAATTGGTCTCGCATTTGTGAAAGTTAGGGCTATTGGCGTTGTAAATGTAAATGTTTTTTACTAATGTTTTTTGGAGTGGAGTGGATGTACGTTGTGTGTAGTGGAATTACGTGGTATGTTGTGCAGTGAAATTATGTGAATAGAAAGTATGTGGTATTCAGTGTATAGGAATTATGTAGAGTGGGATTATGTGTTATGGAGAGTAATTATGTGGTAACTATTGTAGTCTGTGTTGTGGAGTGGTAACCTCAGATTTAGATTTCCACGTTTCCATAGGAGCTAAACTATAAACTCAATGAGACACAAAAAAAGAAGGAACCACTGAGGAGCACTTCTGGACCTCATCAGAGGTATGAGCAGGGCCACTGGAATTATGCGACTGTTCGGCCCCACCGATTTTTCCATAATTATAAATTTTCTGCATTTGCCACATAATCCAATGTCTGCCGCATATTCTGCAGATTTGAACAAAAAAAACCTTGTTTCTAGCTCAAACAGCTCAAATGTTGCAAAAAATGCAGCAACAAGTGTAACAGCATGGTCGAAGGCCCTTTGCAAACCTGGAATGGTCACCTGTTGCTTATTGCTAAATGTAGGTGTTAAATTGGTACTAATGGTGCGCAAACCACTCTTGCTTCATTCTGCACCTTTCTTGCCTCTTTCTGTGCCCTCTTCCCTCTTTCTGCACCTCTCCTGCCTCTTTCTGCACCTGTCTTGCCTCTTTCTGCACTTCTCTTGCCTCTTTCTGCACCTCTTTTGCTTCTTTCTGCACTTCCCTTGCCTTTGTCTGCACCTCACTTGTATTTTTCTGCACTTCCCTTGCTTCTTTCTGCACCTCTCTTGCTTCTTTCTGCTTTCTTCCCTCTTTCTGTACTCCTCTTGCCTCTTTCTGCACCTGTCTTGCCTCTTTCTGCACTTCTCTTGCTTCTTTCTGCAACTCACTAGCTTCTTTCTCAACCTCTCTTGCTTCTTTCTGCACCTCTCTTCCTTCTTTCTGTACCTCTCCTCCCTCTTTGTGCACCTCTCTTGCCTCTTTCTGCACCTCTCTTTCCTCTTTATGCAGTTCTCTTGCCTCTTTCTGCACCTCTATTGCTTCTTTCGGCACTTCTGTTGCCTCTTTCTGCACCCCTCTTACCTCTTACTGCACCTCTGTTGGTTCTTTCTGCCCTGCTCTTCCAAATTCTGCACCCCTCTTGCCTCTTTCTGCACTTCTCTTCCCTCTTTCTGCACCTCTCTTTCCTCTGTCTGCACCCCTGTTCTCTCTTTCTGCACCTATTTTGCCTGTTTCTATAACTCACTTGCCTCTTTCTGCAGTTCTCTTGCCTCTTTATGCACCTCAGTTGCTTCTTTCTGCACTTCTCTTGCCTCTTTCTGCACCCCTATTGCCTCTTTCTGTACCTCTTTTGCCTCTTTCTGCACCTCTCGTGCCTCTTTCTGCGCCTCTCTTGCCTGTTTCTGCAACTCTCTTGCCTCTTTCTGCACTTCTCTTGCCTCCTTCTGCACTTCTGTTGCTTCTTTATACACTTCTCTAGCCTCTTTCTACACCCCTCTTGCCTGTTTGTGCACCTCACTTGCCTCTTTCTGCACCTCTTGCCTCTTTCTGCACTTCTCTTGCCTCTTTCTGCACCTCACTTGCCTTTTTCTGCACTTCTCTTGCTTTTTTCTGCACCTCTCTTGTTTCTTTCTGCAATTCTCTTAACTCTTTCATCACTTCTCTTGCTTCTTTCTACACCTCTGGTGCTTCTTTCAGCACTTCTCTTGCCTCTTTCTTCACTTCTCTTGCCTGTTTTGCACCTATATTGTCTCTTCTGCACCTCTGTTGCCTTTTTCTGCACCTCGCTTGCTTCTTTCTGCACCCCTCTTGCCTCTTTCTGCACCCCTCTTTCTGTACCGCTCTTGCCTGTTTCTGCACCCCTGTTCTCTCTTTCTGCACCTGTTTTGCCTGTTTCTGCTCCATTCCTGCCTGTTTCTGTACCTCTGTTGCCTCTTTCTGCACTTCTCTTACCTCTTCCTTCACCTCTGTTGCTTTTGTCTGCACTTCTCTTGCTTCTTTATGCACCCCTCTTTCTTCTTTCTGTACCTCTCTTGCCTGTTTCTGCAGTTCTCATGCCTCCTTCTGCACATCTATTGCCTCTTTCTGCAGTTCTCTTGCCTCCTTCTGCACATCTATTGCTTCTTTTTGCACTTCTCTTGCCTCTTTCTGCACCCCTCTTGCCAGTTTCTGTACTTCCATTGCCTCTCTTTGCACCTTTCACTTGCCTCTTTCTGCACTTCTCTTGACTCTTTCCTCACCTCACTTGCCTCTTTCTGCACTTCTCTTGCTTTTTTCTGCACCTCTCTTGTTTCTTTCGCCAACTCTGTTGTCTCTTTCATCACTTCTCTTGCTTATTTCTACACCTCTGTTCCTTCTTTCGGCACTTCTCTTGCCTCTTTCTGCACTTCTCTTGCCTGTTCCTGCACCTACCTGTCTTTCCTCTTTCTGCACCACTGTTGCCTCTTTCTGCACCTCACTTACTTCTTTCTGTACCCCTCTTGCCTCTTTCTGCACCCCTCTCCCCTCTCTCTGTACCTATCTTGCCTCTTTATGCACCCCTGTTCCCTCTTTCTGCACTTCTCTTGCCTCTTTCTGCACTTCTCTTGCCTCTTTCTGCACCCCTCTTGCCTCTTTCTGCATCTCTGTTGGTTCTTTCTGCACTTCTCTTGCTTTTTTCTGCACCTCATTTGCTTCTTGCTGCTTCCCTCTTACCTCTTTCTGCAGCCTTATTCCCTCTTTGTGCACCGCTCTTGCCTCTTTCTGCACCTCTCTTTACTCTTTCTGCACCTCTCCTGCCTGTTTCTCCACCTCTGTTGCCTCTTTCTGCACTTCTCTTGCCTCTTTCTGCATGTCTGTTGCTTTTTTCTGCACTTCTCTTGCCTCTTTTTGCACACCTCTTCCCTCTTTCTGCACCTCTGTTGCTTCTTTCTGCACTTCTCTTGCTTCTACCTTTTTGTACACAAATTTACAGAGTATGCTGTTTGAAACACAGGTTTTTAAGTATTTGTATGTTTATTTTTACGTAACATGACACTAGGTAAAAGCAGAGACACATACATGCATACATTCACAAACGTGGTCAGACTTACAACAGTAATATGGTTAGGATTGCTGTTTTACATTTGGTAGGCCTAACATTCTGATCAGTCGAGGAATAGTGAACTTTCAAGAGAAAAGTGACATCTTGGGAGAAGGATTAGTAATTAGGCTACTTTGTATGAGTCTGTGGAAAGGTACAGTCGAAGTAGGCCTCTTTCTGTACCTCTGTTGCTTCTTTCTGCACTTCTCTTGCTTCTTTCTGCGCCTTTATTCCTCTTTCTGTACAAGACCTACCTATGTAGGCATAGTTATAAATTAGCATATAAACAACCTTAGAACTTCACTGAAAAAACATAGGTGTCAGGGACGTTATAGTTAGTATTAGCTTTTAAAAAACCTTAGAAATTCACTGAAAAAAGCACAGGTTTCAGGGACGTTATAGTTAGGCTGACATTTCACTCGTACAAAAGCAGAGAAATTCAGCTGTTATAGTTAGCTGAGCTAACTATAACTTGCGCCCCAGCAATGCACTATTGATGACGTCAGATATTACATCACTCATGACATGGTGAGTGACATCACTGATGACATCTCAAATGACATCAATGATGACATCACTGATGACTTCATCCACTTAATATCTGATGCACCTCCTCATACCCTAATATAACCTTTCATACACCCACTCTAAAATACAGGCTACCATTCTCGAAACCACAGACACACCAATACCAGTTAGTATATACACACTCACTGATTCATAGGTCTACACACTCACCCACTCACTCACCCATACAGTCACTCATGCACACAGTCACTCATCAATACAGCCACTGATATATGTACTCATATACCCATACAAACACTCACACACCGCCACTCACCCTTAGAGTTACTCACACATCTAGTCAGTCACCCAAAGAATCAATCACACTGCCATTTACTCACCTATACAGTTATACACACACCACCTCACTTATTCATACAGATGCTAACACATACTTACTCTCTTCTACAATCACTGACACAAGCACACACTCATGTATACAGCCACTCTCACAATCACTCACTCTAACATATAGTCACTTATATACTCCAACACTCACATTTACTGCCTTTCACATATGTAGTTACTCACACATATACCACTGAGACATCCATTCACTCACCAACACAGCTATTCTCACACTCACTCACCCATACAGCCCCTCGCAGATCCACTCATGAACCCATACACCCAGTGAATCACCCACTCACACATCCATGTGGGGAGTCAAACACATCCCCACCCATCCACACAAACACTCAGGCACCCATACAGGTACACAGACAACCAATCATTAACCCATATAGACACTCATGTAGCTACTCACCAACCCATGCTGCCACTTACACACCAACTGACAGACTGATAAAGACATTCACACAGATTAGTCATTTACCCATGCATTCATTAAGACACGTTTAATCACTCACTTATACAGTCAGTCACACACCCACTAAATCATCCATTCAGACACTCATAGACCCACTCATTCTTCAATACACCTTGGCGTCTCCGCTTTTCCACTCATCAGGACATTCTGCCTCATGGCACGAGCAGGGGGTCTTCCAGGGGTGTGGGGACATCTTCCGAGCCCGGCCGCCCTGACCTCTTGGCTAAACTGGACTCAGTACTGGCAGCAGTGGAAAAGATTGGCCGAGCGTATGCATAACACTGAACTTACACTTGTGGACCTCCAACACAATTCCCGCAACCACACTGTGACCCTACAGGATCTGCAAGACCATGTCTGCACCCTCAAAAAGAAGTTATATGATGCAGAGGGTCGTTCATGCCACAATAATGTGCGGGTAATTGGCCTGCCCAGTCGGACGGGGGACAGGACCCAAGTAGGTTACACAGAGACCTGGTTGAGAGAGTTGCTTCCCCAGGGATCACTTTCCCCTCAGTTTGTGGTTGAACGTGCCCACAGGGTTCCTGCCCGTAAGCCGCCTTCGGGGGATAAACCACGTCCCTTCCTGTTTTGCCTGTTAAATTTCCTTGACAGGGACGTGATACTGAGAGAGGTGGGGAGGGACCCAGGACCCAAGGTACAGAATGTCACTGTCTCCTTCTTCCCAGACTACACTGCCCAGGTGCAGAAGAGGAGCGCCACTTTTGGGGCAGTGAAGCATCAACTGCGGAACCTTGATCTACGCTACTCTTTGCTCTTTCCAGCCTACCTCCGGGTAATCCGAAATCAATCAATCAATCAGGGAATTGTAAGCTCGCTACTCACCCGTGAGGGTCTCCAGGCGGTGAGGGGGGGGTCCGCAGATCTGTTTAGCCGAAGAGCCAGTGCGAGGTTGGAAGATCGGAGGTTTCTTTTGGGTACTTGGAAGTTGATTCTGTCGTTGAGGTATTTGGGTCCGTTGTTGTGTAGGCATTTGTAGGCGTGAGTGAGGATTTTGAAAGTGACTCTTTTCTCCACGGGGAGCCAGTGGAGACTTCGTAGGTGTTGGCTGATGTGTTCGTGTCGGGGGATGCCGAGGACGAGTCTGGCGGCGGTGTTCTGTATTGTTTGGAGTTTGCGGAGTAGGGACTTGTTGATGCCGGCGTAGAGTGCTTTACCATAGTCCAGTCTGTTGGTGAAGAGTGCGTGGGTGACTGTCTTCCTTGACTCAGGGGGGATCCACTTGAAGGTCTTGTGGAGGATGCGGAGGGTGTTGAAGCAGCTGGAGGTGACGGCATTGACCTGTCAGTTCATGGTGAGTGATGAGTCGAGTACGATGCCGAGGTTCTTGGCATGTTCTGAGGGTGTAGGTGGGCTTCCAAGGGCGGTTGGCCACCGGGTGCTGTCTCATGCAGAAGGGGTGGTACAGAGGATGAGGACTTCTGTCTTCTCGGCATTGAGCTTCAGGCAGCTGTTGGTCAGCCAGACTGCGACGTCTTGCATTCCTTTCTGGAAGTTGAGTTTGGCAGTGGTGGGGTCTTTGGTGAGGGAGAGGATGAGCTGGGTGTCATCGGCGTAGGATATGATGTTGAGGCCGTGTTGTCGGACGATGGCTGCGAGGGGGGGCCATGTAGATGTTGAAGAGGGTGGGGCTCAGTGATGAACCCCAAAATGGCAACACTCGATTTTTTTACTCCCCCTCTGATGCCTGGGACTGCTTGGAGGAAAACGTATTGGCAACTGCATCTAGGCCCCAAGAGGACCCCCGATGCAAAAAAGGTGCAGGCGCAGTCGTCGGAGGGGTAGAGGCGGAGGCTCACGACGGTGGGCATCGCTAATTAATGTCCCAGACCCAGAACAGATCTGGTCGGAACACCAAGAGGCATTGTAAGTGGTGTCCACCCTCCAGTCTGCGAGATCATCATAGTCTCTAAAGCATCACCATCCAGGTCCAGGGGGGATGCCGAATCCACACCGGCATGGTCTGCCGATTCTGGCTTGCCACGTCTTCCAGGTGTCACACCTCAGACCTCGGATGCAATTATTTGACAATACTGTTCATATTAGTGCTCCATCATTAACATAACATGCACTGTTGCAGCAATATGCAGTTCCCCCCATGCCCACCCCCTGGCACCCCATGTCTCGTACCACGCCGCACATGCATGGCGCCACACTTTGATGCCACTCCTAATGTTGTGTTTGAGTGATGGGTTACTCAGTCCCCTTCCTATCTTACACACCCCCTATCAGAGTCGCCATCTGACTACGTGTTAGTTGCCATAGTTGGGCACATCTGTTTGGGTCAACTCCCGTTCGGGGTTCGCTCTTATGAAGTTTTATGATTTAACTGTAGTACTTTTGGTTTTCCCCATAGAGTTATCACCTTACCTAGTGACCTGTTGCTACATCGAACACACATACATTGTAATTCTGCTTCACAGGCTGAGTTTTATGGATCCACACCGCCCCCATGACAAGCATTAACATCATTACCTGGAACGTAAGGGGTATACATACTCTAGCGCGCAGGTACTCTATATACGTGTATATGCAGCGTAGGTCTGCTGGTATTGCTTTACTCCAGGAGACACACTTGACGAGCCTAGAGGCTGTCCAGTTGCGACGTCGCTGGCGAGGACACATGTACAGCACTTACTTTTCTTCCCTAGCTAGAGGTGTATTGGTCTGGGTGAGGGCTGGGATCCCTTGGGAAGAGGAGGAGGTGGTGACCGATCTTGCGGGACGCTATGTTTTCCTTAAGGGTAAGCTTAACGGGAAGTCCCTTCTTCTGGGCTCCATTTATGCCCCTAACACAGAACAGAATGCCTTCCTTTGTAGCCTTTCCACACTGCTATCCCGCTGGAGGGATAACCCGTGGCTCCTGGGTGGGGATTTCAATTTGGTCCTGGATGTCTCGCTTGATCGTTCCTTTCCACCCGTCACCCGCACCACAGCTTCTTCGAATGCACATAGCAAAACCAAAGGGGATGATGGACGGAGTGTTGAACATTGCAAGCACTCACCCCCAGTCAACTGATCTGGGTTTAATCCATCATCATTCTTTAGCTCACTCCGCCACCCCAGTTCAGACATGGCCATATGCAAATCAGTCTGACCCTGTGCCTCATGGGAACAGTCCAGCCCGAACTGCCAAGCCATGTCTTCCCTGGACCGGAAACAAGCATCCTGGGACCGGTTTCTGGCTTACAGCCGTCATCAGCCAGGCTATCTTGAATCCAGTGGCAAAGTGAGCAAGGGACCCACGTCTGGGCATACCCTGCCAACTTAGGGCAACATAGCAAAACCAAAGGGGATGATGGACGGAGTGTTGAACATTGCAAGCACTCACCCCCAGTCAACTGATCTGGGTTTAATCCATCATCATTCTTTAGCTCACTCTGCCACCCCAGTTCAGACATGGCCATATGCAAATCAGTCTGACCCTGTGCCTCATGGGAACAGTCCAGCCCGAACTGCCAAGCCATGTCTTCCCTGGAGCGGAAACAAGCATCCTGGGACCGGTTTCTGGCTTACAGCCATCATCAGCCAGGCTATCTTGAATCCAGTGGCAAAGTGAGCAAGGGACCCACGTCTGGGCATACCCTGCCAACTTAGGGCGAACATAGCAAAACCAAAGGGGATGATGGACGGAGTGTTGAACATTGCAAGCACTCACCCCCAGTCAACTGATCTGGGTTAAATTTAATCCATCATCATTCTTTAGCTCACTCCGCCACCCCAGTTCAGACATGGCCATATGCAAATCAGTCTGACCCTGTGCCTCATGGGAACAGTCCAGCCCGAACTGCCAAGCCATGTCTTCCCTGGACCGGAAACAAGCATCCTGGGACCGGTTTCTGGCTTACAGCCATCATCAGCCAGGCTATCTTGAATCCAGTGGCAAAGTGAGCAAGGGACCCACGTCTGGGCATACCCTGCCAACTTAGGGCGAACATAGCAAAACCAAAGGGGATGATGGACGGAGTGTTGAACACTGCAAGCACTCACCCCCAGTCAACTGATCTGGGTTTAATCCATCATCATTCTTTAGCTCACTCCGCCACCCCAGTTCAGACATGGCCATATGCAAATCAGTCTGACCCTGTGCCTCATGGGACCAGTCCAGCCCGAACTGCCAAGCCATGTCTTCCCTGGACCGGAAACAAGCATCCTGGGACCGGTTTCTGGCTTACAGCCGTCATCAGCCAGGCTATCTTGAATCCAGTGGCAAAGTGAGCAAGGGACCCACGTCTGGGCATACCCTGCCAACTTAGGGCGAACATAGCAAAACCAAAGGGGATGATGGACGGAGTGTTGAACATTGCAAGCCCTCACCCCCAGTCAACTGATCTGGGTTTAATCCATCATCATTCTTTAGATCACTCCGCCACCCCAGTTCAGACATGGCCATATGCAAATCAGTCTGACCCTGTGCCTCATGGGAACAGTCCAGCCCGAACTGCCAAACCATGTCTTCCCTGGACCGGAAACAAGCATCCTGGGACCGGTTTCTGGCTTACAGCCGTCATCAGCCAGGCTATCTTGAATCCAGTGGCAAAGTGAGCAAGGGACCCACGTCTGGGCATACCCTGCCAACTTAGGGCGAACATAGCAAAACCAAAGGGGATGATGGACGGAGTGTTGAACATTGCAAGCACTCACCCCCAGTCAACTGATCTGGGTTTAATCCATCATCATTCTTTAGCTCACTCCGCCACCCCAGTTCAGACATGGCCATATGCAAATCAGTCTGACCCTGTGCCTCATGGGAACAGTCCAGCCCGAACTGCCAAGCCATGTCTTCCATGGACCGGAAACAAGCATCCTGGGACCGGTTTCTGGCTTACAGCCGTCATCAGCCAGGCTATCTTGAATCCAGTGGCAAAGTGCGCAAGGGACCCACGTCTGGGCATACCCTGCCAACTTAGGGCGAACATAGCAAAACCAAAGGGGATGATGGACGGAGTGTTGAACATTGCAAGCACTCACCCCCAGTCAACTGATCTGGGTTTAATCCATCATCATTCTTTAGCTCACTCCGCCACCCCAGTTCAGACATGGCCATATGCAAATCAGTCTGACCCTGTGCATCATGGGAACAGTCCAGCCCGAACTGCCAAGCCATGTCTTCCCTGGACCGGAAACAAGCATCCTGGGACCGGTTTCTGGCTTACAGCCGTCATCAGCCAGGCTATCTTGAATCCAGTGGCAAAGTGAGCAAGGGACCCACGTCTGGGCATACCCTGCCAACTTAGGGCGAACATAGCAAAACCAAAGGGGATGATGGACGGAGTGTTGAACATTGCAAGCACTCACCCCCAATCAACTGATCTGGGTTTAATCCATCATCATTCTTTAGCTCACTCCGCCACCCCAGTTCAGACATGGCCATATGCAAATCAGTCTGACCCTGTGCCTCATGGGAACAGTCCAGCCCGAACTGCCAAGCCATGTCTTCCCTGGACCGGAAACAAGTATCCTGGGACCGGTTTCTGGCTTACAGCCGTCATCAGCCAGGCTATCTTGAATCCAGTGGCAAAGTGAGCAAGGGACCCACGTCTGGGCATACCCTGCCAACTTAGGGCGAACATAGCAAAACCAAAGGGGATGATGGACGGAGTGTTGAACATTGCAAGCACTCACCCCCAGTCAACTGATCTGGGTTTAATCCATCATCATTCTTTAGCTCACTCCGCCACCCCAGTTCAGACATGGCCATATGCAAATCAGTCTGACCCTGTGCCTCATGGGAACAGTCCAGGCCGAACTGCCAAGCCATGTCTTCCCTGGACCGGAAACAAGCATCCTGGGACCGGTTTCTGGCTTACAGCCGTCATCAGCCAGGCTATCTTGAATCCAGTGGCAAAGTGAGCAAGGGACCCATGTCTGGGCATACCCTGCCAACTTAGGGCGAACATAGCAAAACCAAAGGGGATGATGGACGGAGTGTTGAACATTGCAAGCACTCACCCCCAGTCAACTGATCTGGGTTTAATCCATCATCATTCTTTAGCTCACTCCGCCACCGCAGTTCAGACATGGCCATATGCAAATCAGTCTGACCCTGTGCCTCATGGGAACAGTCCAGCCCGAACTGCCAAGCCATGTCTTCCCTGGACCGGAAACAAGCATCCTGGGACCGGTTTCTGGCTTACAGCCATCATCAGCCAGGCTATCTTGAATCCAGTGGCAAAGTGAGCAAGGGACCCACGTCTGGGCATACCCTGCCAACTTAGGGCGAACATAGCAAAACCAAAGGGGATGATGGACGGAGTGTTGAACATTGCAAGCACTCACCCCCAGTCAACTGATCTGGGTTTAATCCATCATCATTCTTTAGCTCACTCCGCCACCCCAGTTCAGACATGGCCATATGCAAATCAGTCTGACCCTGTGCCTCATGGGAACAGTCCAGCCCGAACTGCCAAGCCATGTCTTCCCTGGACCAAAAACAAGCATCCTGGGACCGGTTTGTGGCTTACAGCCGTCATCAGCCAGGCTATCTTGAATCCAGTGGCAAAGTGAGCAAGGGACACACGTCTGGGCATACCCTGCCAACTTAGGGCGAACATAGCAAAATCAAAGGGGATGATGGACGGAGTGTTGAACATTGCAAGCACTCACCCCCAGTCAACTGATCTGGGTTTAATCCATCATCATTCTTTAGCTCACTCCGCCACCCCAGTTCAGACATGGCCATATGCAAATCAGTCTGACCCTGTGCCTCATGGGAACAGTCCAGCCCGAACTGCCAAGCCATGTCTTCCCTGGACCGGAAACAAGCATCCTGGGACCGGTTTCTGGCTTACAGCCATCATCAGCCAGGCTACTCTTGAATCCAGTGACAAAGTGAGCAAGGGACCCACGTCTGGGCATACCCTGCCAACTTAGGGCGAACATAGCAAAACCAAAGGGGATGATGGACGGAGTGTTGAACATTGCAAGCACTCACCCCCAGTCAACTGATCTGGGTTTAATCCATCATCATTCTTTAGCTCACTCCGCCACCCCAGTTCAGACATGGCCATATGCAAATCAGTCTGACCCTGTGCCTCATGGGAACAGTCCAGCCCGAACTGCCAAGCCATGTCTTCCCTGGACCGGAAACAAGCATCCTGGGACCGGTTTCTGGCTTACAGCCGTCATCAGCCAGGCTATCTTGAATCCAGTGGCAAAGTGAGCAAGGGACCCACGTCTGGGCATACCCTGCCAACTTAGGGCGAACCTAGCAAAACCAAAGGGGATGATGGACGGAGTGTTGAACATTGCAAGCACTCACCCCCAGTCAACTGATATGGGTTTAATCCATCATCATTCTTTAGCTCACTCCGCCACCCGAGTTCAGACATGGCCATATGCAAATCAGTCTGACCCTGTGCCTCATGGGAACAGTCCAGCCCGAACTGCCAAGCCATGTCTTCCCTGAACCGGAAACAAGCATCCTGGGACCGGTTTCTGGCTTACAGCCGTCATCAGCCAGGCTATCTTGAATCCAGTGGCAAAGTGAGCAAGGGACCCACGTCTGGGCATACCCTGCCAACTTAGGGCGAACATAGCAAAACCAAAGGGGATGATGGACGGAGTGTTGAACATTGCAAGCACTCACCCCCAGTCAACTGATCTGGGTTTAATCCATCATCATTCTTTAGCTCACTCCGCCACCCCAGTTCAGACATGGCCATATGCAAATCAGTCTGACCCTGTGCCTCATGGGAACAGTTCAGCCCGAACTGCCAAGCCATGTCTTCCCTGGACCGGAAACAAGCATCCTGGGACCGGTTTCTGGCTTACAGCCGTCATCAGCCAGGCTATCTTGAATCCAGTGGCAAAGTGAGCAAGGGACCCACGTCTGGGCATACCCTGCCAACTTAGGGCGAACATAGCAAAACCAAAGGGGATGAAGGACGGAGTGTTGAACATTGCAAGCACTCACCCCCAGTCAACTGATCTGGGTTTAATCCATCATCATTCTTTAGCTCACTCCGCCACCCCAGTTCAGACATGGCCATATGCAAATCAGTCTGACCCTGTGCCTCATGGGAACAGTCCAGCCCGAACTGCCAAGCCATGTCTTCCCTGGACCTGAAACAAGCATCCTGGGACCGGTTTCTGGCTTACAGCCATCATCAGCCAGGCTATCTTGAATCCAGTGGCAAAGTGAGCAAGGGACCCACGTCTGGGCATACCCTGCCAACTTAGGGCGAACATAGCAAAACCAAAGGGGATGATGGACGGAGTGTTGAACATTGCAAGCACTCACCCCCAGTCAACTGATCTGGGTTTAATCCAGCATCATTCTTTAGCTCACTCCGCCACCCCAGTTCAGACATGGCCATATGCAAATCAGTCTGACCCTGTGCCTCATGGGAACAGTTCAGCCCGAACTGCCAAGCCATGTCTTCCCTGGACCGGAAACAAGCATCCTGGGACCGGTTTCTGGCTTACAGCCGTCATCAGCCAGGCTATCTTGAATCCAGTGGCAAAGTGAGCAAGGGACCCACGTCTGGGCATACCCTGCCAACTTAGGGCGAACAAAGCAAAACCAAAGGGGATGAAGGACGGAGTGTTGAACATTGCAAGCACTCACCCCCAGTCAACTGATCTGGGTTTAATCCATCATCATTCTTTAGCTCACTCCGCCACCCCAGTTCAGACATGGCCATATGCAAATCAGTCTGACCCTGTGCCTCATGGGAACAGTCCAGCCCGAACTGCCAAGCCATGTCTTCCCTGGACCTGAAACAAGCATCCTGGGACCGGTTTCTGGCTTACAGCCATCATCAGCCAGGCTATCTTGAAACCAGTGGCAAAGTGAGCAAGGGACCCACGTCTGGGCATAGCCTGCCAACTTAGGGCGAACATAGCAAAACCAAAGGGGATGATGGACGGAGTGTTGAACATTGCAAGCACTCACCCCCAGTCAACTGATCTGGGTTTAATCCATCATCATTCTTTAGCTCACTCCGCCACCCCAGTTCAGACATGGCCACATGCAAATCAGTCTGACCCTGTGCCTCATGGGAACAGTCCAGCCCGAACTGCCAAGCCATGTCTTCCCTGGACCGGAAACAAGCATCCTGGGACCTGTTTCTGGCTTACAGCCGTCATCAGCCAGGCTATCTTGAATCCAGTGGCAAAGTGAGCAAGGGACCCACGTCTGGGCATACCCTGCCAACTTAGGGCGAACATAGCAAAACCAAAGGGGATGATGGACAGAGTGTTGAACATTGCAAGCACTCACCCCCAGTCAACTGATCTGGGTTTAATCCATCATCATTCTTTAGCTCACTCCGCCACCCCAGTTCAGACATGGCCATATGCAAATCAGTCTGACCCTGTGCCTCATGGGAACAGTCCAGCCCGAACTGCCAAGCCATGTCTTCCCTGGACCGGAAACAAGCATCCTGGGACCGGTTTCTGGCTTACAGCCGTCATCAGCCAGGCTATCTTGAAACCAGTGGCAAAGTGAGCAAGGGACCCACGTCTGGGCATACCCTGCCAACTTAGGGCGAACATAGCAAAACCAAAGGGGATGATGGACGGAGTGTTGAACATTGCAAGCACTCACCCCCAGTCAACTGATCTGGGTTTAATCCATCATCATTCTTTAGCTCACTCCGCCACCCCAGTTCAGACATGGCCATATGCAAATCAGTCTGACCCTGTGCCTCATGGGAACAGTCCAGCCCGAACTGCCAAGCCATGTCTTCCCTGGACCAGAAACAAGCATCCTGGGACCGGTTTCTGGCTTACAGCCGTCATCAGCCAGGCTATCTTGAATCCAGTGGCAAAGTGAGCAAGGGACCCACGTCTGGGCATACCCTGCCAACTTAGGGCGAACATAGCAAAACCAAAGGGGATGATGGACGGAGTGTTGAACATTGCAAGCACTCACCCCCAGTCAACTGATCTGGGTTTAATCCATCATCATTCTTTAGCTCACTCCGCCACCCCAGTTCAGACATGGCCATATGCAAATCAGTCTGACCCTGTGCCTCATGGGAACAGTCCAGCCCGAACTGCCAAGCCATGTCTTCCATGGACCGGAAACAAGCATCCTGGGACCGGTTTCTGGCTTACAGCCGTCATCAGCCAGGCTATCTTGAATCCAGTGGCAAAGTGAGCAAGGGACCCACGTCTGGGCATACCCTGCCAACTTAGGGCGAACATAGCAAAACCAAAGGGGATGATGGACGGAGTGTTGAACATTGCAAGCACTCACCCCCAGTCAACTGATCTGGGTTTAATCCATCATCATTCTTTAGCTCACTCCGCCACCCCAGTTCAGACATGGCCACATGCAAATCAGTGTGACCCTGTGCCTCATGGGAACAGTCCAGCCCGAACTGCCAAGCCATGTCTTCCCTCGACCGGAAACAAGCATCCTGGGACCGGTTTCTGGCTTACAGCCGTCATCAGCCAGGCTATCTTGAATCCAGTGGCAAAGTGAGCAAGGGACCCACGTCTGGGCATACCCTGCCAACTTAGGGCGAACATAGCAAAACCAAAGGGGATGATGGACGGAGTGTTGAACATTGCAAGCACTCACCCCCAGTCAACTGATCTGGGTTTAATCCATCATCATTCTTTAGCTCACTCCGCCACCCCAGTTCAGACATGGCCATATGCAAATCAGTCTGACCCTGTGCCTCATGGGAACAGTCCAGCCCGAACTGCCAAGCCATGTCTTCCCTGGACCGGAAACAAGCATCCTGGGACCGGTTTCTGGCTTACAGCCGTCATCAGCCAGGCTATCTTGAATCCAGTGGCAAAGTGAGCAAGGGACCCACGTCTGGGCATACCCTGCCAACTTAGGGCGAACATAGCAAAACCAAAGGGGATGATGGACGGAGTGTTGAACATTGCAAGCACTCACCCCCAGTCAACTGATCTGGGTTTAATCCATCATCATTCTTTAGCTCACTCCGCCACCCCAGTTCAGACATGGCCATATGCAAATCAGTCTGACCCTGTACCTCATGGGAACAGTCCAGCCCGAACTGCCAAGCCATGTCTTCCCTGGACCGGAAACAAGCATCCTGGGACCGGTTTCTGGCTTACAGCCGTCATCAGCCAGGCTATCTTGAATCCAGTGGCAAAGTGAGCAAGGGACCCACGTCTGGGCATACCCTGCCAACTTAGGGCGAACATAGCAAAACCAAAGGGGATGATGGACGGAGTGTTGAACATTGCAAGCACTCACCCCCAGTCAACTGATCTGGGTTTAATCCATCATCATTCTTTAGCTCACTCCGCCACCCCAGTTCAGACATGGCTATATGCAAATCAGTCTGACCCTGTGCCTCATGGGAACAGTCCAGCCCGAACTGCCAAGCCATGTCTTCCCTGGACCGGAAACAAGCATCCTGGGACCGGTTTCTGGCTTACAGCCGTCATCAGCCAGGCTATCTTGAATCCAGTGGCAAAGTGAGCAAGGGACCCACGTCTGGGCATACCCTGCCAACTTAGGGCGAACATAGCAAAACCTAAGGGGATGATGGACGGAGTGTTGAACATTGCAAGCACTCACCCCCAGTCAACTGATCTGGGTTTAATCCATCATCATTCTTTAGCTCACTCCGCCACCCCAGTTCAGACATGGCCATATGCAAATCAGTCTGACCCTGTGCCTCATGGGAACAGTCCAGCCCGAACTGCCAAGCCATGTCTTCCATGGACCGGAAACAAGCATCCTGGGACCGGTTTCTGGCTTACAGCCGTCATCAGCCAGGCTATCTTGAATCCAGTGGCAAAGTGAGCAAGGGACCCACGTCTGGGCATACCCTGCCAACTTAGGGCGAACATAGCAAAACCAAAGGGGATGATGGACGGAGTGTTGAACATTGCAAGCACTCACCCCCAGTCAACTGATCTGGGTTTAATCCATCATCATTCTTTAGCTCACTCCGCCACCCCAGTTCAGACATGGCCATATGCAAATCAGTCTGACCCTGTGCCTCATGGGAACAGTCCAGCCCGAACTGCCAAGCCATGTCTTCCATGGACCGGAAACAAGCATCCTGGGACCGGTTTCTGGCTTACAGCCGTCATCAGCCAGGCTATCTTGAATCCAGTGGCAAAGTGAGCAAGGGACCCACGTCTGGGCATACCCTGCCAACTTAGGGCGAACATAGCAAAACCAAAGGGGATGATGGACGGAGTGTTGAACATTGCAAGCACTCACCCCCAGTCAACTGATCTGGGTTTAATCCATCATCATTCTTTAGCTCACTCCGCCACCCCAGTTCAGACATGGCCACATGCAAATCAGTCTGACCCTGTGCCTCATGGGAACAGTCCAGCCCGAACTGCCAAGCCATGTCTTCCCTGGACCGGAAACAAGCATCCTGGGACCGGTTTCTGGCTTACAGCCGTCATCAGCCAGGCTATCTTGAATCCAGTGGCAAAGTGAGCAAGGGACCCACGTCTGGGCATACCCTGCCAACTTAGGGCGAACATAGCAAAACCAAAGGGGATGATGGACGGAGTGTTGAACATTGCAAGCACTCACCCCCAGTCAACTGATCTGGGTTTAATCCATCATCATTCTTTAGCTCACTCCGCCACCCTAGTTCAGACATGGCCATATGCAAATCAGTCTGACCCTGTGCCTCATGGGAACAGTCCAGCCCGAACTGCCAAGCCATGTCTTCCCTGGACCGGAAACAAGCATCCTGGGACCGGTTTCTGGCTTACAGCCGTCATCAGCCAGGCTATCTTGAATCCAGTGGCAAAGTGAGCAAGGGACCCACGTCTGGGCATACCCTGCCAACTTAGGGCGAACATAGCAAAACCAAAGGGGATGATGGACGGAGTGTTGAACATTGCAAGCACTCACCCCCAGTCAACTGATCTGGGTTTAATCCATCATCATTCTTTAGCTCACTCCGCCACCCCAGTTCAGACATGGCCATATGCAAATCAGTCTGACCCTGTACCTCATGGGAACAGTCCAGCCCGAACTGCCAAGCCATGTCTTCCCTGGACCGGAAACAAGCATCCTGGGACCGGTTTCTGGCTTACAGCCGTCATCAGCCAGGCTATCTTGAATCCAGTGGCAAAGTGAGCAAGGGACCCACGTCTGGGCATACCCTGCAAACTTAGGGCGAACATAGCAAAACCAAAGGGGATGATGGACGGAGTGTTGAACATTGCAAGCACTCACCCCCAGTCAACTGATCTGGGTTTAATCCATCATCATTCTTTAGCTCACTCCGCCACCCCAGTTCAGACATGGCCATATGCAAATCAGTCTGACCCTGTGCCTCATGGGAACAGTCCAGCCCGAACTGCCAAGCCATGTCTTCCCTGGACCGGAAACAAGCATCCTGGGACCGGTTTCTGGCTTACAGCCGTCATCAGCCAGGCTATCTTGAATCCAGTGGCAAAGTGAGCAAGGGACCCACGTCTGGGCATACCCTGCCAACTTAGGGCGAACATAGCAAAACCAAAGGGGATGATGGACGGAGTGTTGAACATTGCAAGCACTCACCCCCAGTCAACTGATCTGGGTTTAATCCATCATCATTCTTTAGCTCACTCCGCCACCCCAGTTCAGACATGGCCATATGCAAATCAGTCTGACCCTGTGCCTCATGGGAACAGTCCAGCCCGAACTGCCAAGCCATGTCTTCCCTGGACCGGAAACAAGCATCCTGGGACCGGTTTCTGGCTTACAGCCGTCATCAGCCAGGCTATCTTGAATCCAGTGGCAAAGTGAGCAAGGGACCCACGTCTGGGCATACCCTGCCAACTTAGGCGAACATAGCAAAACCAAAGGGGATGATGGACGGAGTGTTGAACATTGCAAGCACTCACCCCCAGTCAACTGATCTGGGTTTAATCCATCATCATTCTTTAGCTCACTCCGCCACCCCAGTTCAGACATGGCCATATGCAAATCAGTCTGACCCTGTGCCTCATGGGAACAGTCCAGCCCGAACTGCCAAGCCATGTCTTCCCTGGACCGGAAACAAGCATCCTGGGACCGGTTTCTGGCTTACAGCCGTCATCAGCCAGGCTATCTTGAATCCAGTGGCAAAGTGAGCAAGGGACCCACGTCTGGGCATACCCTGCCAACTTAGGGCGAACATAGCAAAACCAAAGGGGATGATGGACGGAGTGTTGAACATTGCAAGCACTCACCCCCAGTCAACTGATCTGGGTTTAATCCATCATCATTCTTTAGCTCACTCCGCCACCCCAGTTCAGACATGGCCATATGCAAATCAGTCTGACCCTGTGCCTCATGGGAACAGTCCAGCCCGAACTGCCAAGCCATGTCTTCCCTGGACCGGAAACAAGCATCCTGGGACCGGTTTCTGGCTTACAGCCGTCATCAGCCAGGCTATCTTGAATCCAGTGGCAAAGTGAGCAAGGGACCCACGTCTGGGCATACCCTGCCAACTTAGGGCGAACATAGCAAAACCAAAGGGGATGATGGACGGAGTGTTGAACATTGCAAGCACTCACCCCCAGTCAACTGATCTGGGTTTAATCCATCATCATTCTTTAGCTCACTCCGCCACCCCAGTTCAGACATGGCCATATGCAAATCAGTCTGACCCTGTGCCTCATGGGAACAGTCCAGCCCGAACTGCCAAGCCATGTCTTCCCTGGACCGGAAACAAGCATCCTGGGACCGGTTTCTGGCTTACAGCCGTCATCAGCCAGGCTATCTTGAATACAGTGGCAAAGTGAGCAAGGGACCCACGTCTGGGCATACCCTGCCAACTTAGGGCGAACATAGCAAAACCAAAGGGGATGATGGACGGAGTGTTGAACATTGCAAGCACTCACCCCCAGTCAACTGATCTGGGTTTAATCCATCATCATTCTTTAGCTCACTCCGCCACCCCAGTTCAGACATGGCCATATGCAAATCAGTCTGACCCTGTGCCTCATGGGAACAGTCCAGCCCGAACTGCCAAGCCATGTCTTCCCTGGACCGGAAACAAGCATCCTGGGACCGGTTTCTGGCTTACAGCCGTCATCAGCCAGGCTATCTTGAATCCAGTGGCAAAGTGAGCAAGGGACCCACGTCTGGGTATACCCTGCCAACTTAGGACGAACATAGCAAAACCAAAGGGGATGATGGACGGAGTGTTGAACATTGCAAGCACTCACCCCCAGTCAACTGCTCTGGGTTTAATCCATCATCATTCTTTAGCTCACTCCGCCACCCCAGTTCAGACATGGCCATATGCAAATCAGTCTGACCCTGTGCCTCATGGGAACAGTCCAGCCCGAACTGCCAAGCCATGTCTTCCCTGGACCGGAAACAAGCATCCTGGGACCGGTTTCTGGCTTACAGCCGTCATCAGCCAGGCTATCTTGAATCCAGTGGCAAAGTGAGCAAGGGACCCACGTCTGGGCATACCCTGCCAACTTAGGGCGAACATAGCAAAACCAAAGGGGATGATGGACTTGAGTGTTGAACATTGCAAGCACTCACCCCCAGTCAACTGATCTGGGTTTAATCCATCATCATTCTTTAGCTCACTCCGCCACCCCAGTTCAGACATGGCCATATGCAAATCAGTCTGACCCTGTGCCTCATGGGAACAGTCCAGCCCGAACTGCCAAGCCATGTCTGCCCTGGACCGGAAACAAGCATCCTGGGACCGGTTTCTGGCTTACAGCCGTCATCAGCCAGGCTATCTTGAATCCAGTGGCAAAGTGAGCAAGGGACCCACGTCTGGGCATACCCTGCCAACTTAGGGCGAACATAGCAAAACCAAAGGGGATGATGGACGGAGTGTTGAACATTGCAAGCACTCACCCCCAGTCAACTGATCTGGGTTTAATCCATCATCATTCTTTAGCTCACTCCGCCACCCCAGTTCAGACATGGCCACATGCAAATCAGTCTGACCCTGTGCCTCATGGGAACAGTCCAGCCCGAACTGCCAAGCCATGTCTTCTCTGGACCGGAAACAAGCATCCTGGGACCGGTTTCTGGCTTACAGCCGTCATCAGCCAGGCTATCTTGAATCCAGTGGCAAAGTGAGCAAGGGACCCACGTCTGGGCATACCCTGCCAACTTAGGGCGAACATAGCAAAACCAAAGGGGATGATGGACGGAGTGTTGAACATTGCAAGCACTCACCCCCAGTCAACTGATCTGGGTTTAATCCATCATCATTCTTTAGCTCACTCCGCCACCCCAGTTCAGACATGGCCATATGCAAATCAGTCTGACCCTGTGCCTCATGGGAACAGTCCAGCCCGAACTGCCAAGCCATGTCTTCCCTGGACCGGAAACAAGCATCCTGGGACCGGTTTCTAGCTTACAGCCGTCATCAGCCAGGCTATCTTGAATCCAGTGGCAAAGTTAGCAAGGGACCCACGTCTGGGCATACCCTGCCAACTTAGGGCGAACATAGCAAAACCAAAGGGGATGATGGACGGAGTTTTGAACATTGCAAGCACTCACCCCCAGTCAACTGATCTGGGTTTAATCCATCATCATTCTTTAGCTCACTCCGCCACCCCAGTTCAGACATGGCCATATGCAAATCAGTCTGACCCTGTGCCTCATGGGAACAGTCCAGCCCGAACTGCCAAGCCATGTCTTCCCTGGACCGGAAACAAGCATCCTGGGACCGGTTTCTGGCCTACAGCCGTCATCAGCCAGGCTATTTTGAATCCAGTGGCAAAGTGAGCAAGGGACCCACGTCTGGGCATTCCCTGCCAACTTAGGGCGAACATAGCAAAACCAAAGGGGATGATGGACGGAGTGTTGAACATTGCAAGCACTCACCCCCAGTCAACTGATCTGGGTTTAATCCATCATCATTCTTTAGCTCACTCCGCCACCCCAGTTCAGACATGGCCATATGCAAATCAGTATGACCCTGTGCCTCATGGGAACAGTCCAGCCCGAACTGCCAAGCCATGTCTTCCCTGGACCGGAAACAAGCATCCTGGGACCGGTTTCTGGCTTACAGCCGTCATCAGCCAGGCTATCTTGAATCCAGTGGCAAAGTGAGCAAGGGACCCACGTCTGGGCATACCCTGCCAACTTAGGGCGAACATAGCAAAACCAAAGGGGATGATGGACGGAGTGTTGAACATTGCAAGCACTCACCCCCAGTCAACTGATCTGGGTTTAATCCATCATCATTCTTTAGCTCACTCCGCCACCCCAGTTCAGACATGGCCATATGTAAATCAGTCTGACCCTGTGCCTCATGGGAACAGTCCAGCCCGAACTGCCAAGCCATGTCTTCCCTGGACCGGAAACAAGCAACCTGGGACCGGTTTCTGGCTTACAGCCGTCATCAGCCAGGCTATCTTGAATCCAGTGGCAAAGTGAGCAAGGGACCCACGTCTGGGCATACCCTGCCAACTTAGGGCGAACATAGCAAAACCAAAGGGGATGATGGACGGAGTGTTGAACATTGCAAGCACTCACCCCAGTCAACTGATCTGGGTTTAATCCATCATCATTCTTTAGCTCACTCCGCCACCCCAGTTCAGACATGGCCATATGCAAATCAGTCTGACCCTGTGCCTCATGGGAACAGTCCAGCCCGAACTGCCAAGCCATGTCTTCCCTGGACCGGAAACAAGCATCCTGGGACCGGTTTCTGGCTTACAGCCGTCATCAGCCAGGCTATCTTGAATCCAGTGGCAAAGTGAGCAAGGGACCCACGTCTGGGCATACCCTGCCAACTTAGGACGAACATAGCAAAACCAAAGGGGATGATGGACGGAGTGTTGAACATTGCAAGCACTTACCCCCAGTCAACTGATCTGGGTTTAATCCATCATCATTCTTTAGCTCACTCCACCACCCCAGTTCAGACATGGCCATATGCAAATCAGTCTGACCCTGTGCCTCATGGGAACAGTCCAGCCCGAACTGCCAAGCCATGTCTTCCCTGGACCGGAAACAAGCATCCTGGGACCGGTTTCTGGCTTACAGCCATCATCAGCCAGGCTATCTTGAATCCAGTGGCAAAGTGAGCAAGCGACCCACGTCTGGGCACAGGGTCAGACTGATTTGCATATGGCCATGTCTGAACTGGGGTGGTGGAGTGAGCTAAAGAATGATGATGGATTAAACCCAGATCAGTTGACTGGGGGTGAGTGTTTGATTAGCTCAAACGCTCCGTCCATCATCCCCTTTGGTATCGCTTTGTTCGCCCTAAGTTGGCAGGGTATGCCCAGACGTGGGTCCCTTGCTCACTTTGCCACTGGATTCAAGCTAGCCTGGCTGATGACGGCTGAATGGCCAGAAACCGGTCCCAGGATGCTTGTTTCCGGTCCAGGGAAGACATGGCTTGGCAGTTCGGGCTGGACTGTTCCCATGAGGCACAGGGTCAGACTGATTTGCATATGGCCATGTCTGAACTGGGGTGGTGGAGTGAGCTAAAGAATGATGATGGATTAAACCCAGATCAGTTGACTGGGGGTGAGTGTTTGATTAGCTCAAACGCTCCGTCCATCATCCCCTTTGGTATCGCTTTCTTCGAATGCACAAGCATTACGCAACTGGCTGCGGCACTGGTCCTTAACGGACAGATGTTTGGCAAGCGCGTAATGCTGACTCACGGATATATACCTTCTACTCACCAGGCCATAACCTGCATGTGCAGCTGGACCGCATATTGACCTCAGCAGCGTTGCTCTCCCTAATCCAAAACACTGAGTATCTGGGCCGTATACACTCAGACCATAACCTACTTAGTTGGGAAGCGAAAACCCCACTGATCCCAACCTGGTGGCTGCAAACAGCAGCATTGGAAGATCAGACACTCCCTGGAAATGGCATTGCTCGATTATTTCGAGCACAATGCCGGCTCCACAGACTCTCCCTTGACAGAGTGGGAGGCCTTTAAGGTTGCAACTAGGGGACACTGCCTGAGCCTTACATGGAGCATTCGTAAGCAACTGGACGCCTCCCTGACCGCTATTGAGCGGCAGCTCCTTCACTGGGAATCATTCTGTCACCCACCCCGAAGCCAAAACACAATTAGACACTATACAAGCGGACCGGTTAGAACTCGTAGATAAGCTGCGCTGTCACAACTACTTAGCTCACTCAGCATGTACCCATGCAACTTCTGACAAGGCAGGTAAACTACTTGCATATTTAATTAGACAGGAGCACCCACACCGTCCCATACATTTGATAAGAGATGAGCTTGGGAAAATGAGATACACACAATTGGACATTCACACAGCCATGACAAGACATTACTTTATGCTTTACACATCCGGCTTGCACGGGGACTCCCAACAAATAAGCGCTTTATTGGACACTGTTGAATTGCCTGCTCTACCTCTTGACCAGCACCTAACATTGGACTCCCCCTTAACAGTACATGGGTATACCCCTAGGAGACGGCACACATACAATCTCTCTGTATGCTGATGACATACTACTGTATGCGAGAGACCTCCACTCCATCCCTCCCTCTTTAGACTTAGCACTTTCGTTATTCGCCACAGCATCAGGGCTACTTGTCAATGCAGCAAAGTCCAATCTCTTTCCTTTCTCTCTGGCCGCCCTAGACCCGGGGTACTCACCGGGTGGGGTCCCAGTGCTGAGGTGTACCGAGGCCTTCAGATATTTGGAGGTCCGTATATACCAGAACAAAATGGACCTATTCGAGGGCAATGTCACCAGAGCCACCTCTGCTATTCAATCACAGATGGCCTTCTGGGAAACTCTCCCTTTGGCTGTCTCTGGCAGAGTGGCCCTCACAAAGATGGTGATCCTTCCTCGCCTTCTTTACTATTTCACTACCCTACCTATCTTCATCCCAATTCCTTTTTCGGTAGATGGGAAAAGATAGTCAGAGATTTTGTTTGGGGGGCGTCTAGGCATAGAGTTTCCAAGAAGAAGCTTTATTAACCAACAGGACAGGGTGTACTTGCAATGCCTAATTTTGAGCACTATTACCTAGCAGCTCAGTTACAATGGATAGCCAGAGGCTAGCTACTCGATATTTGTCAGACACAGCCACTCTACAACCTCCTGTGTCACATCACACTCTACTTTACATGTTCCACCCATGTGCGAAGCCCAGGGATACAGACTCATTACTTCTTTCAATAGCATATAAATGTTACTGTAGAAGCCTGTTTATCACTTGATGCACCATGCCATATGCCCCTGCTATCCCCCTATTGGGAACGCCACAGGGAAGCTCACCTACCATGGCAGCAGAACTGTGTGGCTGGGACACAGTGGGTATCCACAACACAGAGGATCTCTTTCTCGATGGCACCCTCATCCCATATGCAGAGCTTATTTCAGAGGAGGGCCTACACCCGGTACAATTTTTATTGCACTGTGCACTCATAGTCTCTCTATCATCCAGGTGGGACAATCTCACTGCAGAACCTCCCACACACCATATGATCCAGTACTTACACATAATGGGGGAAGGGAGCCACCTGACCCGTTGATTTGCATTGTCTCTCCGTCAACATACAGCGATTACGCTGGCCTGCTTATAACAACACTGGGAAGAAGATGTGGGGCGTGCCCTCTCCGACAAGGAATGGACGGCCGTGTTGGAGGGTCCAACGCGCATCCCTCGTAATCAGCGCTTTTGCCAGATTCAGTTCTTCATCCTACACCGGGCATACCTCACCCCAGCCCAGATTAATAAGTACTTTCACCTCACTGACACAGTTTGGCTGAGGTGCCGTTTACCCAACGCTGACCTACTGCACATGCTATGGCAGTGCCCCGCCCTGGGAGAGTACTGGGCTCACGTAGCAACCACCCTGGCCATTCCACTGGGCATGACATCCCTCTTCATTGGGAGGTATATATTTTGCACCTCTTTAAGAGGGGCAAGAAAAACAGGGCCACCTCCCAATTTCTTGACTTGGGCCTAGTTACAGCAAAGCTCATAATCACCAACTGTTGGAAAACTCTGATGGCCAACCATGCAATAGTCTGGCGCCATTCATTGCTCAACTGGGCCAGGGCGGAAGGGGTGGCCCTGCGGAGGGAGGACCTGCTGAGACTTCGCAAGTTTCCTCTAGCTAATAGTGGGGGGGCTATTGTGACCGATCTACAGGGCCTAGATACGCCCGCAGGGGACTCTCAAGGGGGGTTGGGAGAACAGGCAGTCCAAATGTAACAACCTGAAGTCGCTTCCATGGAGACACAGGTAGAGCAGACTCCCACAATCACTAATTAGCCTGTTAAAGCATATGATGCCCAGCACCAACTATAAGCAGATGGCCCCCGAGGTAGCACATCACAGCAACAAGTCACAGGCGGTTATCCCTCCCCTCTATTGACTTATTTTGTCCTCATTTTGTTGAACCCTACTCCCACTGTTCAAATATGTAACATAAAACGTATAGACCATGGGCATGTTACTTATCACAAGGCAGTATCCAGCCATTACCATCACTGGCGTGCGTTCCTGTGAGATATGATCCTTGCTCTTCACATACGCACCATGCGAAACGCACAATAATGCCACTGTACCAGCATCTGTAGGCTTCTAATGTGGTTTAATATGTACAATGTCATTAAACGAATGTTGTTACTTAAAATGAAATGTCAATAAAAAGATTTAAGCAAAAAAAAACATCAGTGCATTGCGGGGGTGAACGTTATAGTTAGCTCAGCTAACTATAACAGCTGAATTTCTCTGGTTTTGTGCGAGTAAAATGTCACCCTAACTATAACGTCCCTGAAACTTTTGTTTTTTTCTATGAATATTTAAGGTATTTTAATATGCAAATTCCTAACTATAACGTCCCTGAAACCTCTGTTTTTTTCCAGTGACTATCTAAGTTTTATAAATGCTAATTTCTAACTATGCCTATATAGGTAGGACATGTGCAGAAAGAGGAAGAAAGGCGCAGAAATAGGCAAGAGAAGTGCAGAAAGAGGCAAGAGAGTGCAGAAAGACGAAGAAAGGTGCAGAAAGTAGCAAGAGAAATGCAGAAAGAGGCAAGAGAAGTGCATAAAGAAGAAGAAAGGTGCAGAAAGAAGCAAGAGAAGTGCAGAAAGAGGCCTACTTCGACTGGACCTTTCCACAGACTCACACAAAGTAGCCTAATCGCTAATCCTTCTCCCAAGATGTCTTCAACCTCACTTTTCTCTTGAAGGTTCACTATTCATCAACTGCTCAGAATGTTAGGCCTACCAAATGTAAAACATCAATCCTAACCATGTCACTGTTGTAAGTCTCACCAAGTATGTATGCGTATGTCTGTGCTTTTACCTAGTGACATGTTACATAAAAATAAACGTACAAATTCTTGAATACCTGTGTTTCAAACAGCATACTCTGTAAATTTGTGTACAAGAAGGTGTATGTATTTCTTTCTGCACATAATACAGGGCACATGGGTATTCAATAGTATATTTGAGGGGCTCTATAACACCTACAAATGTAAGACATGTCTGCCTGTGCAACTGAATGACAGAGCAGAACTGGGAAGATTTGATCACTATAGGAGAAGCTACCCGCTTTTTAAGCTACCATCTTCAGATGCATAACACATGTGAGAATACATGTACAAATAGACATAAACCTCAGTCACGAGAGGACGCAGACCTTTAAAGTTGACAGCTTGCACTTCACATTTGAGTACAGAAAGAGGCGAGAGAAGTACAGAAAGAGGCAAGAAAAGCACAGAAAAATCAAGACAGGTGTAGAAAGAGTAAGAAATGTGCAGAAAGAGGCAAGAGAAGTGCTGAACAAGGCAAGAAAAGTGCAGAAAGGCGTAAGAAAAGTACACAAAGAGGCAAGAGAATTGCAGAAAGAACCAAGAGAGGTACAGAAATAAGCTAGAGAGGTGCAGAAAGAGGACGAAAGCTAAAGAAATAGGCAAGAGAAGTGCAGAAAGAGGAAGAAAGGTGCAGAAAGAAGCAAGAGAAGCACAAAAAGAGGCAATAGAAGTGTATAAAGAGGAAGAAAGATGCAGAAGCAAGCAACAGAAAAGCAGAAAGAACCAAGAGAAGTACAGAAAGATGCAAGAAAAGTGATGAAAGAGACAAGAGAGTTGCAGAAAGAAACAAGAGAGGTGCAGAAAAAGCAAGAGAGGTGCAGAGAGAAGCATGAGAGGTTCAAAAACAGGCAACAGAGGTGCAGAAAGAGGGAACTGGGGTGCAGAAAGAGGCAAGAGGGGTGCAGAAAGTAGCAAGAGAGGTGCAGTAAGAGGCAAGGGAGCTACAGAAAGAAGAGAGTGAGGTGCAGAAAGAGTCAAGTGAGGTGCAGAAGGAGGCAAGTGAGATACAGAAAGGGGTAAGAAAAGTGAAGAAAGAAGGAAGAGAAGTGCAGAAAGAGGCAGGTAAGGTGTAGAAAGAAGAGAGTGAAATGCAGAAAGAGGCAAAGCGGTGCAGTAAAAGGCCAGACGGTTGCAGAAAGGGACAAGAGAGCTGCAGAAAGAGGCAAGAGAGGTGCAGAAACATGCAAGAGAGGTGCAGATAGAAGCAACAGGGGTGCAGAAAGAGGCAAGAGAGGTGCAGAAAGAGGGAAGAGGGGTACCGAAAGAGGTAAGAGGGGTGCAGAAAGAAGCAGGAAAAATGCAGAAAGAACCAACAGAGGTATAGAAAGAGGAAATAGGGGTACAGAAAGAGGTACGAGAAGTGCAGAAAGAAGAAACAGAGGTACAGAAAGAGACAAGAGAACTGCAGAAAGAGGCAAGTGAGGTGCAGAAACATGAAAGGGAGGTGCAGAAAGAGGGAACAGGGGTGCAGAAAGAGGCAAGAGGAGTGTAGAAAGAGGCAAGAGAAGTGCGGAAAGAAACAACACAGATGCAGAAAGAGGCAAGAGAAGTGCAGAAAGAGTGAGAAAGGTGCAGAAAGAAGCAAGAGAGGTACAGAAAGACGGAAGAGGTGTGCAGAAAGAAGTAAGAGAGGTGCAGAAAGAAGCAAGAGAAGTGAAGAAAGAAGCTCCAGAGGTCCAGAAAGAGGCAAGAGGGGTGTAAAAAAGAGGCAAGAGAAGTGCAGAATGAAGCAACAGAGATGAAGAAAGAGGCAAGAGAAGTGCAGAAAGAGTAAGAGAGGTACAGAAAGACAGAAGAGGGATGCAGGAAGAGGCAAAAGGGGTACAGAAAGAAGCAAGAGAGGTGTAGAAAGAATCAAAAGAGGTGCAGAAAGAGGCAAGAGGGGTGCAGAAAGAGGCAAGAGAAGTGCAGAAAGAAGCAACAGAGGTACAGAAAGACGCAAGAGAACTGTAGAAAGAGGCAAGAGAGGTACAGAAACATACAAGAGAGGTGTATGTATTTCTTTCTGCTCATAATACAGGGCACATGGGTATTCAATAGTATAAATGAGGGGCTCTGTAACACCTACATATGTAAGACATGTCTGCCTGAGCAACCGAATGACAGAGCAGAACTGAGAAGATTTGACCACCTATAGGAGAAGCTACCTGCTTTTTAAGCTACTATCTTCAGATGCATAACACATGTGAGAATACATGTACAAGTAGACATATACCTCATTCACGAGAGGACGCAGACCTTTAAACTTGACAGCTTGCACTTCCCATTTCAGTACAGAAAGAGGCAAGAAAAGTAAAGAAAGAGGCGAGAAAAGTAAAGAAAGAGGCATGTGAAGTGCAGAAAGAGTAAGAAATGTGTAGAAAGAGGAAAGAGAAGTGCAGAAAGAACCAAGAGAGGTGCAGAAAGAAGCTAGAGAGGTGTAGAAGGAGGAGGAAAGGTGTAGAAAGAGGCAAGAGATGTGTAGAAAGAGGAAGAAAGGTACAGAAAGAAGCAAAAAAAGACAGAAAGAGGCAAGAGAAATGCAGAAAGATGCAAGAGAGGTGCAGAAAGAAGCAAGAAATGTGATGAAAGCGTCAAGAGAGTTGCAGAAAGAAAAAAGAGAGGTGCAGAAAAAAGCAAGAGAGATGCAGAAAGAAGCAAGAGGGTGCAGAAAGAGGCAAGTGAGGTGCAGAAAGAGGCAATAGAGGTGCAGAAAGAAGCAAGACAGGTACAGAAACAGGAAGGAGAAGTACAGAAAGAGGCAAGAGATGAACAGAATAAAGGCAATAGAGGTGTAAAAAGAAGCAACAGAGGAGCAGAAAGAGGCAAGAGGGTTGAAGAAAGAAGCAAGAGAGGTGCAGAAAGAAGCAAAAGAAGTGTAGAAAGAAGCATCAGATGTGCTGAAAGGGGCAAGAGAACTGCTGAAAGAGGCAAGAGAGGTGCAGAAAGAGGCAACAGAGGTGCAGAAAGACACAAGAGAGGTGCAGAAAGAGGCAAGAGAGGGGCAGAACAGGGAAGGGGGTACAGAAAGAGGCAAGAGGGGTGCAGAAAGAAGCAAGAGAGGTGCCAAAAGAAGAAAGAGAAGTACAGAAAGAAGCAACAGAGGTGCAAAAAGAGGCAAGAGAAGTGAAGAAAGAGGCAAGAGAGGTGCAGAAACAGGGAAGGAGGAGCAGAAAGAGGCAAGAGGGGTGCATAAAGAAGCAAGAGAGGTGCCAAAAGAAGAAAGAGAAGTACAGAAATAAGCAACAGAGGTGCAAAAAGAGGCAAGAGACGTGCAGAAAGAAGCAAGAGAAGTGCAGAAAGAAGTAAGAGAGGTGCAGAAAGAAGCAAGAGAGGTACAGAAAGACAGAAGTGCAGAATGAAACAAGAGAAGTGCAGAAAGAGGCAAGAGAAGCGCAGAAAGTGGCAAGAGAGGTGCAGAAAAGGGCAAGGGAGGTGCCCAAAGAGGGTTCCAGAAAGAAGCAAGAGGGGTGCAGAAAGAAACAAGAGAGGCACAGAAAGAAGCAAGAGAAGTGCAGAAAGAAGCAACAGAGATGCAGACAGAGGCAAAAGAAGTGCAGAAAGAGGCAAGAGAGGTACACAAAGAGACAAAGAGGAGCAGAAGGAGGGAAGAGGGGTGCAGAGAAAAGCAAGAGAGGTGCAGAAAGAAGAAAGAGATGTGCAGAAAGAAGCAACAGAAATGCTGAAAGAGGCAAGAGAAGTACAGAAAGAGGCAAGAGAAATGCAAAAAGAAGCAACAGAGGTGCAGAAAGAGGCAAGAGAAGTACAGAAAGAAGCAACAGAAGTGCAGAAAGAGGCCTACTTTGACTGTACCTTTACACAGACTCATACAAAGTAGCCTAATAACTAATCCTTCTCCCAAGATGTCTTAAACCTCACTTTTCTCTTGAAGGTTCACTATTCATCGACTGCTCAGAATGTTAGGCCTACCAAATGTAAAACAGCAATCCTATTCATATCACTGTTGTAAGTCTCACCAAGTTTGTGAAGGTATCCATGTGTGTGTCTGAGCTTTTATCTAATGACATGTTACATAAAAATAAACATACAAATACTTGAATACCTGTGTTTCAAACATCATACTCTGGAAATCTGTGTACAAGAAGGTGTAAGTATTTCTTTCTGATCATAATAAAGGGCACATGGATATTCAATAGTATAATTGAGGGGCTCTGTAACACCTACATACATAAGACATGTCTGCCTGAGCAACCGAATAACAGAGCAGAACTGAGAAAATGTGACCACCTACAGGAGAAGCGACCTGCTTTTTAAACTACCATCTTCAGATGCATAACACATGTGAGAATACATATACAAGTAGACATATACCTCATTCACGAGAGGACGCAGACCTTTAAACTTGACAGCTTGCACTTCCCATTTCAGTATAGAAAGAGGCGAGAAAAGTAAAGAAAGAGGCGAGAAAAGTATAGAAAGAGGTAAGGGAAGTGCAGAAAGAGTAAGAAATGTGCAGAAAGAGGCAAGAGAAGTGCAGAAAGACGCAAGAGAGGTGCAGAAAGAGGAGGACGTGTAGAAAGAGGCAAGAGATGTGTAGAAAGAGGAAGAAAGGTAGAGAAAGAAGCAAAAAAAGGCAGAAAGAGGCAAGAGAGGTGCAGAAAAAAGCAAGAAAAGTGATGAAAAAGACAAGAGAGTTGCAGAAAGAGGCAAGTGAGTTGCAGAAAGAGGCAATAAAGGTGCAGAAAGAGGCAAGACAGGTGCAGAAACAGGTAAGAGAAGTGCAGAAAGAGGCAAGAGAGGTACTGAATAAAGGCAACAGAGATGCAGAAAGAGGGAAGAGTGGTGAAGAAAGAGGCTAGAGGGTTGCAGAAAGAAGCAAGAGAGAAGCAGAAAGAAGCAAGAGAAGTGCAGAAAGAAGCAGCAGAGGAGCAGAAAGAGGCAAGAGGGTTGCAGAAAGAAGCAAGAGAGGTGCAGAAAGATGCAAAAGAAGTGCAGAAAGAAGCATCAGATGTGCTGAAAGGGGCAAGAGAACTGCTGAAAGAGGCAAGAGAGGTGCAAAAAGATGCAACAGAAGTGCAGAAAGACACAAGAGAGGTGCAATAAGAGGCAAGAGAGGTGCAGAAACAGGAAGAGGGGGTTAGAAAGAAGCAAGAGAGGTGCAAAAAGAAGAAAGAGAAGTACAGAAAGAAGCAACAGAGGTGCAAAAAGAGGCAAGAGAAGTGCAGAAAGAGGTAAGAGAGGTACAGAAAGAGGCAAGAGAGCTGTAGACAGAGCAAAGAGGGGTGCAGAAAGAGGCAAGACGGGCACAGAAAGAAGCAAGAGAGGTACAGAAAGAAGCAAGAGTAGTACAGAAAGAAGCAACAGAGGTACAGAAAGAGGCAGCAAAAGTGCAGAAAGAGGCAGGAGAGGTACACAAAGAGAAAAGAGACGTGAAGAATGGTGCAGAGAGAGGCAAGGGGGGTGCAGAAAGAACCAAGAGAGGTACAGAAAGAAGAAAGAGAAGTACAGAAAGAAGCAACAGAAGTCCAGAAAGAGGAAAGAGAAGTACAGAAAGAGGCAAGTGAGGTGCAGAAAGAGGCAAGAGAGGTGCAGAAAGAGGCAAGAGAAGTGCAGAAAGAAGCAACAGAGGTGCAGAAAGAGGCCTACTTCAACTGTACCTTTCTACAGACTCATACAAAGTAGCCTAATAACTAATGCTTCTCCCAAGAGGTCTTAAACCTCACTTTTCTCTTGAAGGTTCACTATTCATCGACTGCTCAGAATGTTAGGCCTACCAAATGTAAAACAGCAATCCTATCCATATCACTGTTGTAAGTCTCACCAAGTTTGTGAAGGTATCCATGTGTGCATCTGAGCTGTTACCTAGTGACATGTTACATAAAAATAAACATACAAATACTTGAATACCTGTGTTTCAAATAGCATACTCTGTAAATTAGTGTACAAGAAGGTGTATGTATTTCTTTCTGCTCCTAATACAGGGCACATGGGTATTCAATAGAAATTTTGCTTTTGAAAATTGCTTTATTGCGTGATTTGTTAAAAACCCTTGCAACAATGTATAATAACAGAGATTCATTGCTAGGTACTTAGCTTTGATATAAAATTTAAAAGCGTTGTGGAAGCCTAATCTAACAAGACACTGAGGTCTAGTTTAAACAGTTAATAATTAAGAAAAAGAGAGTCATAATGACATAAAAAGCTCTACAGTCCCTGACACCCTGTGGATTATGTTCAGTTAAGGAGGAGAGTTTATCGTCTTTCTGGTAAGGGGGGAGAAATAGTGTAAGAAAACAGTATAGACAAACAGACTCCTCTGCTTATGCCATGCATTAATGGTGGGTCTGGAGCATGTCTGTTGGTCATTGACCAGAGGCGGTAATCTCTGTGAGGCGAGGAGTCAGGTTGCCTGCCCGACCATCGTGTGCACATCTCGCCTCCTCCAGCTTCTTAATGAAGCGATCCATAAATCTGACCAAGGCATAGTTAAGGGTAGTGTTCAAGGGGTCAAGGCAAGCCAGAACCGCTCCTCTGCAAGATCTTATGTCCTTTGCAATCCAACCCCTTTGTAATAGGGCCCTTTTGTCTTCTAGGAGATTGGGACACAAGCATATCATGTGTATTATCTCTTCCCTGTGTTGGCCGTAGAGCCGACACGTTTCCTGGGCACAGTATAATTGAAGGGCTCTGTAACACCTACATACGTAAGACATATCTGCCTGAGCAACCGAATGACACAGCAGAACTGAGAAGATTTGACCGCCTATAGGAGAAGCTGCCTGCTTTTAAAGCTACCATCTTCAGATGCATAACACATGTGAGAATACATGTACAAGTAGACATAAACCTCATTCACGAGAGGACGTAGACCTTTAAAATTGACAGCTTGCACTTCCCATTTGAGAACAGAAAGAGGCGAGAAAAGTAAAGAAAGAGGCAAGAAAAGTAAAGAAAGAGGCAAGGGAAGTGCAGAAGAGTAAGAAATGTACAGAAAAAGGCAAGAGAAGTGCAGAAAGGCGCAAGAGAAGTGCAGAAAGAGGCAAGAGAAGTGTAGAAAGAACCAATAGAGGTGCAGAAAGAAGCTAGAGAGGTGCAGAAAGAGGAGGAAAGGTGTAGAAAGAGGCAAGAGAGGTGCAGAAAGAAGAAGGAAGGTACAGAAAGAAGCAAGAAAAAGGCAGAAAAAGGCAGGAGAAATGCAGAAAGATGCAAGAGAGGTGCAGAATGAAGCAAGAAAAGTAATGAAAGAGACAAGAGAGTTGCAGAAAGAAAAAAGAGAGGTGCAGAAAAAAGCAAGAGAGATGCAGAAAGAAGCAAGAGGGGTGCAGAAAGAGGCAAGTGAGGTGCAGAAAGAGGCACTAGAGGTGGAGAAAGAGGCAAAACAGGTGCAGAAACAGGCAAGAGAAGTGCAGAAAGGGGCAAGAGAGGTACAGAATAAAGGCAACAGGTGCAGAAAGAGGGAAGAATGGTGAAGAAAGAGGCTAGAGGGGTGCAGAAAGAAGCAAGAAAGAAGCAGAAAGAAGCAAGATAAGTGCAGAAAAAAGCAACAGAGGAGCAGAAACAGGCCAGAGGGTTGCAGAAAGAAGCAAGAGAGGTACAGAAAGAAGCAAAAGAAGTGCAGAAAGAAGCAACAGATGTGCTGAAAGGGGCAAGAGAACTGCTGAAAGAGGCAATAGAGGTGCAGAAAGAGGCAACAGAAGTGCAGAAAGATACAAGAGAGGTACAGAAAGAGGCAAGAGAGGTTCAGAAGCAGGGAAGGGGGTGCAGAAAGGGCAAGAGAAGTACAGAAAGAAGCAACAGAGTTGCAAAAAGAGGCAAGAGAAGTGCAGAAAGAGGCAAGAGAGGTGCAGAAAGAGGCAAGAGAGCTGCAGACAGAGGGAAGAGGGGTACAGAAAGAGGCAAGACGGGTACAGAAAGAGGCAAGACGGGTACAGAAAGAAGCAAGAGAGGTGCAGAAAGAAGCAAGAGAAGTGCAGAAAGAAGCAACAGAGGTGCAGAAAGAGGCAACAAAAATGCAGAAAGAGGCAAGAGAGGTGCAGAAAGAGAAAAGATACGTGCAGAAAGAGGGAGGAACAGTGCAGAAAGAGGCAAGGGGGTGCAGAAAGAACCAAGAGAGGTATAGAAAGAAGAAAGAGAAGTGTAGAAAGAAGCAACAGAAGTGCAGAAAGAGGAAAGAGAAGTGCATAGAGATGCAAGTGAGGTGCAGAAAGAGGCAAGAGAGGTGCAGAAAGAGGGAAGAGAGGTACAGAAAGAGGCAAGAGGGGTGCAGAAAGAAGCAAGAGGCATGCAGAAAGAAGCAACAGAGGTGCTGAAAGAGGCAAGCAAACTGCAGAAAGAGGTAAGAGAGGTGCAGAAACATGCAAGAGAGGTGCAGAAAGAGGGAACAGTAGGCAGAAAGAACCAAGCAAGGTACAGAGAGAAGAAAGAGAAGTGCAGAAAGAGGCAAGTGAGGTGCAGAAAGAGGCAAGAGAGGTGCAGAAAGAGGGAAGAGGGGTACAGAAAGAGGGAAGAGGGGTACTGAACGAAGCAAGAGACACGCAGAAAAAAGAAACAGAGGTGCAGAAAGAGGCAAGAGAGGTTCAGAAACATGCAAGAGAGGTGCAGAAAGAGGCAGCAGGGGTGCAGAAAGAAGCAAGAGAGGTGCAGAAAGAGGGAAGAGGGTGCAGAAAGAGGCAAGAGGGGTGCAGAAAATAGCAAGAGAAGTGCAGAAAGAAGCAAGAGAGGTACAGAAAGAAGCAAGAGAGGTGCATAAAGAAGCAAGAGAAGTGCAGAAAGAACCAACAGAGGTGCAGAAAGAGGTAAGAGTGGTGTAGGAAGAGGCAAGAGAAGTACATAAAGAAGCAACAGATGTGCAGAAAGATGCAGGAGAACTGCAGAAAGAGGCACGAGGGGTGCAGAAAGAAGCAAGAGAGGTACAGAAAGAAGGAAGAGAAGTGCAGAAAGAACCACCAGAGGTGCAGCAAGAGGGGTGCAGAAAGAGGCAAGAGAAGTGCAGAAAGAAGCAACAGAGGTGCAGAAAGAGCAAGAGAACTTTAGAAAGAGGCAAGAGAGGTACAGAAAGAGGCAAGACAGGTGCAGAAAGAGGGAAGAAGGGTGCAGAAAGAGGCAAGAGGGGTGCAGAAGGAAGCAAAAGAGGTGTTGAAAGAAGCAAGAGAAGTGTAGAAAGAAGCAACAGATGTGCAGATAGAGGCAGCAGTGGTGCAGAAAGATGCAAGAGGGGTGCAGAAAGAGGCAAGAGAGGTACAGAAAGAGGGAGAGGGGTAGAGAAAGAGGCAAGAGGGGTAGAGAAAGAAGCAAGAGAGGTGCAGAAAGAAGAAAGAGAAGTGCAGAAAGAACTAGAGGTACAGAAAGAGGCAAGAGGGGTGCAGAACGAGGCAAGAGAAGTGCAGATAGAAGCAACAGAGGTGCAGAAAGAAGCAACAGAAGTTCAGAAAAAGGCAAGAGAAGTGCAGAAGGAAGCAACAGAGGTACAGAAAGAGGCCTACTTCGACTGTACCTTTCCATAGTCTCATACAAAGTTTCCTAATAACTAATCCTTCTCCCAAGATGTCTTAAACCTCACTTTTCTCTTGAAGGTTCACTATTCATCGACTGCTCAGAATGTTAGGCCTACCAAATGTAAAACAGCAATCCTATCCATATCACTGTTGTAAGTTTCACCAAGTTTGTGAAGGTATCCATGTGTGTGTCTGAGCTTTTTCCTAGTGATATGTTACATAAAAATAAACATACAAATACTTGAATACCTGTGTTTCAAACATCATATTCTATAAATATGTATGCAAGAAGGTGTATGCATTTCTTTCTGCTTATAATACAGGGCACATGGGTATTCAATAGTATAATTGAGGGGCTCTGTAACACCTACATACGTAAGACATGTCTGCCTGAGCAACCGAATGACAGAGCAGAATTGAGAAGATTTGACCACCTGTAGGAGAAGCTACCTGCTTTTTAAGCTACCATCTTCAGATGCATAACACATGTGAGAATACATGTACAAGTAGACATAAACCTCATTCACGAGAGGACGCAGACCTTTAAAATTGACAGCTTGCACTTCCAATTTCAGTACAGAAAGAGGCGAGAAAAGTAAAGAAAGAGGCAAAAAAGTAAAGAAAGAGGCAAGGGAAGTGCAGAAAGAGTAAGAAATATACAGAAAGAGGCAAGAGGAGTGCAGAAAGAGGCAAGAGAAGTACACAAAGTTGCAAGAGAAGTGCAGAAAGAACCAAGAGAGGTACAGAAAGAAGATAGAGTGGTGCAGCAAGAGGAGGAAAGGTGTAGAAAGAGGCAAGAGAGGTGCAGAAAGAGGAAGAAAGGTACAGAAAGAAGCAAGAAAAAGGCAGAAAGAGGCAAGAGAAATGCAGAAAGATGCAAGAGAGGTGCAGAAAGAAGCAAGAAAAGTGATGAAAGAGACAAGAGAGTTGCAGAAAGAAAAAAGAGAGGTGCAGAAAAAAGCAAGAGATGCAGAAAGATGGAAGGGGGTGCAGAAAGAGGCAAGTGAAGTGCAGAAAGAGGCAATAGAGGTGCAGAAAGAGGCAAGACAGGTGCAGAAACAGGCAGGAGAAGTACAGAAAGAGGCAAGAGATGTACAGAATAAAGGCATCAGAGGTGCAAAAAGAGGGACGAGTGGTGAAGAAAGAGGCTAGAGGGGTGCAGAAAGAAGCAAGAGAGAAGCAGAAAGAAGCAAGATAAGTGCAGAAAGAAGCAACAGAGGAGCATAAAGAGGCAAGAGGGTTGCAGAAAAAAGCAAGAGAGGTGCAGAAAGAAGCAAAAGAAGTGCAGAAAGAAGCAACAGATGTGTTGAAAGGGGCAAGAGTACTGCTGAAAGAGGCAAAAGAGGTGCAGAAAGAGGAAACAAAAGTACAGAAAGACAAAAGAGAGGTGCAGAAAGAGGCAAGAGAGCTGCAGACAGAGGGAAGAGGGGTGCAGAAAGAGGCAAGACGGGTACAGAAAAAAGCAAGAGAGGTGCAGAAAGAAGCAAGAAAAGTGCAGAAAGAAGCAACAGAGGTGCAGAAAGAGGCAACAAAAGTGAAGAAAGAGGCAAGAGAGGTTCAGAAACATGCAAGAGAGGTGCAGAAAGAGGCAACAGGGGTGCAGAAAGAAGCAAGAGAGGTGCAGAAAGAGGGAAGAGGGTGCAGAAAGAGGCAAGAGGGGTGCAGAACATAGCAAGAGAGGTGCAGAAAGAAGCAAGAGAGTAGCAGAAAGAAGCAAGAGAGGTGCATAAAGAAGCAAGAGAAGTGCAGAAAGAACCAACAGAGGTGCAGAAAGAGGTAAGAGTGGTGTAGGAAGAGGCAAGAGAAGTGCAGAAAGAAGCAACAGATGTGCAGAAAGATGCAGGAGAACTGCAGAGAGAGGCACCAGGGGTGCAGAAAGAAGCAAGAGAGGTACAGAAAGAAGGAAGAGAAGTGCAGAAAGAACCACCAGAGGTGCAGCAAGAGGGGTGCAGAAAGAGACAAGAGAAGTTCAGAAAGAAGCAACAGAGGTGCAGAAAGAGCAAGAGAACTTCCGAAAGAGGCAAGAGAGGTACAGAAAGAGGCAAGACAGGTGCAGAAAGAGGGAAGAAGGGTGCAGAAAGAGGCAAGAGGGGTGCAGAAGGAAGCAAAAGAGGTGTTGAAAGAAGCAAGAGAAGTGTAGAAAGAAGCAACAGAGGTGCAGATAGAGGCAGCAGTGGTGCAGAAAGATGCAAGAGGGGTGCAGAAAGAGGCAAGAGAGGTACAGAAAGAGGGAGAGGGGTAGAGAAAGAGGCAAGAGGGGTAGAGAAAGAAGCAAGAGAGGTGCAGAAAGAAGAAAGAGAAGTGCAGAAAGAACTAGAGGTACAGAAAGAGGCAAGAGGGGTGCAGAACGAGGCAAGAGAAGTGCAGATAGAAGCAACAGAGGTGCAGAAAGAAGCAACAGAAGTTCAGAAAAAGGCAAGAGAAGTGCAGAAAGAAGCAACAGAGGTACAGAAAGAGGCCTACTTCGACTGTACCTTTCCACAGTCTCATACAAAGTTTCCTCATAACTAATCCTTCTCCCAAGATGTCTTAAACCTCACTTTTCTCTTGAAGGTTCACTATTCATCGACTGCTCAGAATGTTAGGCCTACCAAATGTAAAACAGCAATCCTATCCATATCACTGTTGTAAGTTTCACCAAGTTTGTGAAGGTATCCATGTGTGTGTGTCTGAGCTTTTTCCTAGTGATATGTTACATAAAAATAAACATACAAATACTTGAATACCTGTGTTTCAAACATCATATTCTATTAATCTGTATGCAAGAAGGTGTATGCATTTCTTTCTGCTTATAATACAGGGCACATGGGTGTTCAATAGTATAATTGAGGGGCTCTGTAACACCTACATACGTAAGACATGTCTGCCTGAGCAACCGAATGACAGAGCAGAATTGAGAAGATTTGACCACCTGTAGGAGAAGCTACCTGCTTTTTAAGCTACCATCTTCAGATGCATAACACATGTGAGAATACATGTACAAGTAGACATAAACCTCATTCACGAGAGGACGCAGACCTTTAAAATTGACAGCTTGCACTTCCAATTTCAGTACAGAAAGAGGCGAGAAAAGTAAAGAAAGAGGCAAAAAAAGTAAAGAAAGAGGCAAGGGAAGTGCAGAAAGAGTAAGAAATATACAGAAAGAGGCAAGAGGAGTGCAGAAAGAGGCAAGAGAAGTACACAAAGTTGCAAGAGAAGTGCAGAAAGAACCAAGAGAGGTACAGAAAGAAGATAGAGTGGTGCAGCAAGAGGAGGAAAGGTGTAGAAAGAGGCAAGAGAGGTGCAGAAAGAGGAAGAAAGGTACAGAAAGAAGCAAGAAAAAGGCAGAAAGAGGCAAGAGAAATGCAGAAAGATGCAAGAGAGGTGCAGAAAGAAGCAAGAAAAGTGATGAAAGAGACAAGAGAGTTGCAGAAGGAAAAAAGAGAGGTGCAGAAAAAAGCAAGAGATGCAGAAAGATGGAAGGGGGTGCAGAAAGAGGCAAGTGAAGTGCAGAAAGAGACAATAGAGGTGCAGAAAGAGGCAAGACAGGTGCAGAAACAGGCAGGAGAAGTACAGAAAAAGGCAAGAGATGTACAGAATAAAGGCATCAGAGGTGCAAAAAGATAGAAGAGTGGTGAAGAAAGAGGCTAGAGGGGTGCAGAAAGAAGCAAGAGAGAAGCAGAAAGAAGCAAGATAAGTGCAGAAAGAAGCAACAGAGGAGCAGAAAGAGGCAAGAGGGTTGCAGAAAAAAGCAAGAGAGGTGCAGAAAGAAGCAAAAGAAGTGCAGAAAGAAGCAACAGATGTGTTGAAAGGGGCAAGAGTACTGCTGAAAGAGGCAAAAGAGGTGCAGAAAGAGGAAACAAAAGTACAGAAAGACACAAGAGAGGTGCAGAAAGAGGCAAGAGAGCTGCAGACAGAGGGAAGAGGGGTGCAGAAAGAGGCAAGACGGGTACAGAAAAAAGCAAGAGAGGTGCAGAAAGAAGCAAGAGAAGTGCAGAAAGAAGCAACAGAGGTGCAGAAAGAGGCAACAAAAGTGAATAAAGAGGCAAGAGAGGTTCAGAAACATGCAAGAGAGGTGCAGAAAGAGGCAACAGGGGTGCAGAAAGAAGCAAGAGAGGTGCAGAAAGAGGGAAGAGGGTGCAGAAAGAGGCAAGAGGGGTGCAGAACATAGCAAGAGAGGTGCAGAAAGAAGCAAGAGAGGGGCAGAAAGAAGCAAGAGAGGTGCATAAAGAAGCAAGAGAAGTGCAGAAAGAACCAACAGAGGTGCAGAAAGAGGTAAGAGTGGTGTAGGAAGAGGCAAGAGAAGTGCAGAAAGAAGCAACAGATGTGCAGAAAGATGCAGGAGAACTGCAGAGAGAGGCGCCAGGGGTGCAGAAAGAAGCAAGAGAGGTACAGAAAGAAGGAAGAGAAGTGCAGAAAGAACCACCAGAGGTGCAGCAAGAGGGGTGCAGAAAGAGGCAAGAGAAGTGCAGAAAGAAGCAACAGAGGTGCAGAAAGAGCAAGAGAACTTCCGAAAGAGGCAAGAGAGGTACAGAAAGAGGCAAGACAGGTGCAGAAAGAGGGAAGAAGGGTGCAGAAAGAGGCAAGAGGGGTGCAGAAGGAAGCAAAAGAGGTGTTGAAAGAAGCAAGAGAAGTGTAGAAAGAAGCAACAGAGGTGCAGATAGAGGCAGCAGTGGTGCAGAAAGATGCAAGAGGGGTGCAGAAAGAGGCAAGAGAGGTACAGAAAGAGGGAGAGGGGTAGAGAAAGAGGCAAGAGGGGTAGAGAAAGAAGCAAGAGAGGTGCAGAAAGAAGAAAGAGAAGTGCAGAAAGAACTAGAGGTACCGAAAGAGGCAAGAGGGGTGCAGAACGAGGCAAGAGAAGTGCAGATAGAAGCAACAGAGGTGCAGAAAGAAGCAACAGAAGTTCAGAAAAAGGCAAGAGAAGTGCAGAAAGAAGCAACAGAGGTACAGAAAGAGACCTACTTCGACTGTACCTTTCCACAGTCTCATACAAAGTTTCCTAATAACTAATCCTTCTCCCAAGATGTCTTAAACCTCACTTTTCTCTTGAAGGTTCACTATTCATCGACTGCTCAGAATGTTAGGCCTACCAAATGTAAAACAGCAATCCTATCCATATCACTGTTGTAAGTTTCACCAAGTTTGTGAAGGTATCCATGTGTGTGTCTGAGCTTTTTCCTAGTGATATGTTACATAAAAATAAACATACAAATACTTGAATACCTGTGTTTCAAACATCATATTCTATAAATCTGTATGCAAGAAGGTGTATGCATTTCTTTCTGCTTATAATACAGGGCACATGGGTGTTCAATAGTATAATTGAGGGGCTCTGTAACACCTACATACGTAAGACATGTCTGCCTGAGCAACCGAATGACAGAGCAGAATTGAGAAGATTTGACCACCTGTAGGAGAAGCTACCTGCTTTTAAGCTACCATCTTCAGATGCATAACACATGTGAGAATACATGTACAAGTAGACATAAACCTCATTCACGAGAGGAGGCAGACCTTTAAAATTGACAGCTTGCACTTCCAATTTCATTACAGAAAGAGGCGAGAAAAGTAAAGAAAGAGGCAAAAAAAGTAAAGAAAGAGGCAAGGGAAGTGCAGAAAGAGTAAGAAATATACAGAAAGAGGCAAGAGGAGTGCAGAAAGAGGCAAGAGAAGTACACAAAGTTGCAAGAGAAGTGCAGAAAGAACCAAGAGAGGTACAGAAAGAAGCTAGAGTGGTGCAGCAAGAGGAGGAAAGGTGTAGAAAGAGGTAAGAGAGGTGCAGAAAGAGGAAGAAAGGTACAGAAAGAAGCAAGAAAAAGGCAGAAAGAGGCAAGAGAAATGCAGAAAGATGCAAGAGAGGTGCAGAAAGAAGCAAGAAAAGTGATGAAAGAGACAAGAGAGTTGCAGAAAGAAAAAAGAGAGGTGCAGAAATAAGCAAGAGATGCAGAAAGAAGGAAGGGGGTGCAGAAAGAGGCAAGTGAAGTGCAGAAAGAGGCAATAGAGGTGCAGAAAGAGGCAAGACAGGTGCAGAAACAGGCAGGAGAAGTGCAGAAAGAGGCAAGAGATGTACAGAATAAAGGCATCAGAGGTGCAAAAAGAGGGAAGAGTGGTGAAGAAAGAGGCTAGAGGGGTGCAGAAAGAAGCAAGAGAGAAGCAGAAAGAAGCAAGATAAGTGCAGAAAGAAGCAACAGAGGAGCAGAAAGAGGCAAGAGGGTTGCAGAAAAAAGCAAGAGAGGTGCAGAAAGAAGCAAAAGAAGTGCAGAAAGAAGCAACAGATGTGTTGAAAGGGGAAGAGTAATGCTGAAAGAGGCAAAAGAGGTGCAGAAAGAGGAAACAGAAGTACAGAAAGACACAAGAGAGGTGCAGAAAGAGGCAAGAGAGCTGCAGACAGAGGGAAGAGGGGTGCAGAAAGAGGCAAGACGGGTACAGAAAAAAGCAAGAGAGGTGCAGAAAGAAGCAAGAGAAGTGCAGAAAGAAGCAACAGAGGTGCAGAAAGAGGCAACAAAAGTGCAGAAAGAGGCAAGAGAGGTTCAGAAACATGCAAGAGAGGTGCAGAAAGAGGCAACAGGGGTGCAGAAAGAAGCAAGAGAGGTGCAGAAAGAGTGAAGAGGGTGCAGAAAGAGACAAGAGGGGTGCAGAAAATAGCAAGAGAGGTGCAGAAAGAAGCAAGAGAGGTGCAGAAAGAAGCAAGAGAGGTGCATAAAGATGCAAGAGAAGTGCAGAAAGAACCAACAGAGGTGCAGAAAGACGTAAGAGTGGTGTAGGAAGAGGCAAGAGAAGTGCAGAAAGAAGCAACAGATGTGCAGAAAAATGCAGGAGAACTGCAGAGAGAGGCACCAGGGGTGCAGAAAGAAGCAAGAGAGGTACAGAAAGAAGGAAGAGAAGTGCAGAAAGAACCACCAGAGGTGCAGCAAGAGGGGTGCAGAAAGAGGCAAGAGAAGTGCAGAAAGAAGCAACAGAGGTGCAGAAAGAGCAAGAGAACTTCAGAAAGAGGCAAGAGAGGTACAGAAAGAGGCAAGACAGGTGCAGAAAGAGGGAAGAAGGGTGCAGAAAGAGGCAAGAGGGGTGCAGAAGGAAGCAAAAGAGGTGTTGAAAGAAGCAAGAGAAGTGTAGAAAGAAGCAACAGAGGTGCAGATAGAGGCAGCAGTGGTGCAGAAAGATGCAAGAGGGATGCAGAAAGAGGCAAGAGAGGTACAGAAAGAGGGAGAGGGGTAGAGAAAGAGGCAAGAGGGGTAGAGAAAGAAGCAAGAGAGGTGCAGAAAGAAGAAAGAGAAGTGCAGAAAGAACTAGAGGTACAGAAAGAGGCAAGAGGGGTGCAGAACGAGGCAAGAGAAGTGCAGATAGAAGCAACAGAGGTGCAGAAAGAAGCAACAGAAGTTCAGAAAAAGGCAAGAGAAGTGCAGAAAGAAGCAACAGAGGTACAGAAAGAGGCCTACTTCGACTGTACCTTTCCACAGTCTCATACAAAGTTTCTAATAACTAATCCTTCTCCCAAGATGTCTTAAACCTCACTTTTCTCTTGAAGGTTCACTATTCATCGACTGCTCAGAATCTTAGGGCTACCAAATGTAAAACAGCAATCCTATCCATAACACTTTTGTAAGTTTCACCAAGTTTGTAAAGGTATCCATGTGTGTGTCTGAGCTTTTTCCTAGTGATATGTTACATAAAAATAAACATACAAATACTTGAATACCTGTGTTTCAAACATCATATTCTATAAATCTGTATGCAAGAAGGTGTATGCATTTCTTTCTGCTTATAATACAGGGCACATGGGTGTTCAATAGTATAATTGAGGGGCTCTGTAACACCTACATACGTAAGACATGTCTGCCTGAGCAACCGAATGACAGAGCAGAATTGAGAAGATTTGACCACCTGTAGGAGAAGCTACCTGCTTTTAAGCTACCATCTTCAGATGCATAACACATGTGAGAATACATGTACAAGTAGACATAAACCTCATTCACGAGAGGACGCAGACCTTTAAAATTGACAGCTTGCACTTCCACTTTCAGTACAGAAAGAGGCGAGAAAAGTAAAGAAAGAGGCAAAAAAAGTAAAGAAAGAGGCAAGGGAAGTGCAGAAAGAGTAAGAAATATACAGAAAGAGGCAAGAGGAGTGCAGAAAGAGGCAAGAGAAGTACACAAAGTGGCAAGAGAAGTGCAGAAAGAACCAAGAGAGGTACAGAAAGAAGCTAGAGTGGTGCAGCAAGAGGAGGAAAGGTGTAGAAAGAGGCAAGAGAGGTGCAGAAAGAGGAAGAAAGGTACAGAAAGAAGCAAGAAAAAGGCAGAAAGAGGCAAGAGAAATGCAGAAAGATGCAAGAGAGGTGCAGAAAGAAGCAAGAAAAGTGATGAAAGAGACAAGAGAGTTGCAGAAAGAAAAAAGAGAGGTGCAGAAAAAAGCAAGAGATGCAGAAAGAAGGAAGGGGGTGCAGAAAGAGGCAAGTGAAGTGCAGAAAGAGGCAATAGAGGTGCAGAAAGAGGCAAGACAGGTGCAGAAACAGGCAGGAGAAGTGCAGAAAGAGGCAAGAGATATACAGAATAAAGGCATCAGAGGTGCAAAAAGAGGGAAGAGTGGTGAAGAAAGAGGCTAGAGGGGTGCAGAAAGAAGCAAGAGAGAAGCAGAAAGAAGCAAGATAAGTGCAGAAAGAAGCAACAGAGGAGCAGAAAGAGGCAAGAGGGTTGCAGAAAAAAGCAAGAGAGGTGCAGAAAGAAGCAAAAGAAGTGCAGAAAGAAGCAACAGATGTGTTGAAAGGGGCAAGAGTACTGCTGAAAGAGGCAAAAGAGGTGCAGAAAGAGGAAACAGAAGTACAGAAAGACACAAGAGAGGTGCAGAAAGAGGCAAGAGAACTGCAGACAGAGGGAAGAGGGGTGCAGAAAGAGGCAAGACGGGTACAGAAAAAAGCAAGAGAGGTGCAGAAAGAAGCAAGAGAAGTGCAGAAAGAAGCAATAGAGGTGCAGAAAGAGGCAACAAAAGTGCAGAAAGAGGCAAGAGAGGTGCAGAAAGAGAAAAGAGACATGCAGAAAGAGGGAAGAACGGTGTAGACAGAGGCAAGGGGGGTGCAGAAAGAACCAAGAGAGGTACAGAAAGAAGAAAGAGAAGTGCAGAAAGAAGCAACACAATTGCAGAAAGAGGAAAGGGAAGTGCAGAAAGAGGCAAGTAAGTTGCAGAAAGAGGCAAGAGAGGTGCAGAAAGAGGGAAGAGGGATACAGAAAGAAGCAAGAGACATGCAGAAAGAAGCAACAGAGGTGCAAAAAGAGGCAAGTGAACTGCAGAAAGAGATAAGAGAGGTGCAGAAACATGCAGGAGAGGTGCAGAAAGAGGGAACAGGGGTGCAGAAAGAACCAAGCGAGGTACAGAAAGAAGAAAGAAAAGTGCAGGAAGAGGCAAGTGAGGTGCAGAAAGAGAAAAGACACATGCAGAAAGAGGGAAGAACGGTGTAGAAAGAGGCAAGGGGGGTGCAGAAAGAACCAAGAGAGGTACAGAAAGAAGAAAGAGAAGTGCAGAAAGAAGCAACAGAAGTGCAGAAAGAGGAAAGGGAAGTGCAGAAAGAGGCAAGTAAGGTGCAGAAAAAGGCAAGAGAGGTGCAGAAAGAGGTAAGAGGGATACAGAAAGAAGCAAGAGACATGCAGAAAGAAGCAACAGAGGTGCAAAAAGAGGCAAGTGAACTGCAGAAAGAGATAAGAGAGGTGCAGAAACATGCAGGAGAGGTGCAGAAAGAGGGAACAGGGGTGCAGAAAGAACCAAGCGAGGTACAGAAAGAAGAAAGAAAAGTGCAGGAAGAGGCAAGTGAGGTGCAGAAAGAGGCAAGAGAGGTGCAGAAAGAGGGAAGAGGGGTACAGAAAGAGGCAAGAGGGGTACAGAAGGAAGCAAGAGACATGCAGAAAAAAGCAACAGATGTGCAGAAAGAGGCAAGCGAACTGCAGAAAGAGGCAAGAGAGGTTTAGAAAGAGGGAACAGGGGTGCAGAAAAAGCAAGAGAGGTGCAGGAAGAGGGGTGCAGAAAGAGGCGAGAGGGGTGCAGAAAGAAGCAAGAGAGGTGCAGAAAGAAGCAAGAGAGGTGCAGAAAGAAGCAAGAGAAGTGCAGAAAGAACCAACAGAGGTGCAGAAAAAGGTAAGAGGGGTGTAGGAAGAGGCACGAGAAGTACAGAAAGAAGCAACAGATGTGCAGAAAGATGCAGGAGAACTGCAGAAAGAGGCAAGAGGGGTGCAGAAAGAAGCAAGAGAGGTGCAGAAAGAAGCAAGAGAAGTGCAGAAAGAACCACCAGAGGTGCAGAAAGAGGCAAGAGTGGTGCAGAAAGGGGCAAGTTAACTGCAGAAAGAGGCAAGAGAGGTGCATAAAGAGGCAAGACAGGTGCAGAAAGAGGGAATATGGGTGCAGAAAGAGGCAAGAGGGTGCAGAAGGAAGCAAGAGAGGTGTTGAAAGAAGCAATAGAAGTGTAGAAAGAAGCAACAGCGGTGCAGAAAGAGGCAACAGTGGTGGAGAAAGAGGCAAGAAGGGTGCAGAAAGAGGCAAGAGATGTTCAAAAAGAGGCAAGAGAGGTGCAGAAAGAGGGAGAGGGGTAGAGAAAGAGGCAAGAGGGGTACAGACAGAAGCAAGAGAGTTGCAGAAAGAAGAAAGAGACGTGCAGAAAGAACCAGAGGTACAGAAAGAGGCAAGAAGTGTGCAGAAAGAGGCAAGAGAAGTGCAGAAAGAAGCAACAGAGGTGCAGAAATAGGCAAGTGAACTGCAGAAAGAGGCAAGAGAGGTGCAGAAAGAGGCAAGGCAGCTGCTGAAAGAGAGAAGAGGGGTGCAGAAATTGGCAAGAGTGGTGCAGAAAGAAGCAAGAGAGGTGCTGAAAGAGACAAGAGGGGTGCAGAAAGAGGCAAGACAGGTGCAAAAAGATGCAAGAGAGGTGCAGAAAGAGGGAGAGAGGTACAGAAAGAGGCAAGAGTGGTGCAGAAAGAAGCAAGAGAGGTGCAGAAAGAAGAAAGAGTAGTGCAGAAAGAAGCAACAGTGGTGCAGAAAGAGGCTAGAGGGGTACATAAAAGAGCAAGAGAAGTAAAGAAAGAATCAACAGAGGGGCAGAAAGACCCAGAAGAAGTGCAGAAAGAGGCAAGAGAGGTGCAGAAAGAGGCAAGAGATGTGCAGACAGAAGGAAGAGGGGTGGAGAAAGAGGCAAGATGAGAGCAGAAAGAAGCAAGAGAGGTGCAGAAAAAAGCAACAGAGGTTCAGAAAGAGGCAAGAAAGGTGCAGAAAGATGCAAGAGAGGTGCAGAAAGAGGCAATAGAAGTGCAGAAAGAAGCAAGAGCGTTGCAGAAAGAGGTGAGAGAAATGCAGAAAGAGGCAATATAGATGTAGAAAGAGGTCTGAGAGGTGAAGAAAGAGGGAAGAGGGATGCAGAAAGAGGAAAGGAAAGAGGGATGCAAACAAGGCAAGAGGGGTGCTGAAAGAAGCAAGAGAGGTGTAGAAATAAGCAAGAGAAGTGCAGAAAGAACCAACAGGGGTGCAGAAAGAGGCAAGAGGGGTTCAGAAAGGGGCAAGAGAAGTACAGAAAGGGGCAACAGAGGTACAGAAAGAGGCAAGAGAACGTCAGAAAGAGGCAAGAGTTGTTCAGAAACAGGTAAGAGATGTGTAGAAAGAGGGAACAAGGGTGCAGAAAGAGGCAAGAGAGGTGAAGAAAGATTGAAGAGGGGTACAGAAAGAGGCAAGAGGGGTGCAGAAAGAAGCAAGAGAGGTGCAGAAAGAACCAGGAGAAGTGCAGAAAGAAGCAACAGAGGTACAGAAAGAAGCAAGAGGGTTGCATAAAGAGGCAAGAGAAGTGCAGAAAGAAGCAACAGAAATACAGAAACAGGCAGCAGAGGTGCAGAAAGAGGGAAGAGTTGTGTAGAAAGAGGGGTGCAGAAAAAGCAAGAGAGGTGCAGAAAGAAGCAAGAGAAGTGCAGAAAGAAGCAACAGAGGTTCAGAAAGAGGCATGATGGGTACAGAAAGAAGCAAGCGAGTTGTAGAAAGATGCAAGGGAAGTGGAGAAAGAAGCAAGCGAGGTGCAGAAAAAGGCAAGAGAAGTGCAGAAAGAGGCAAGAGAGGTGCAGAAAGAGGCAAGAGGGTGCAGAAAGAGGCATGAGAAGTGCAGAAAGAAGCAACAGAGGTGCAGAAAGAGGCAAAAGAGGTGCAGAAGAAAGAAGCAAGAGAGGTGCAGAAAGAAGCAGGAGAGGTGCAGAAAGAAGGGAGGTACACAAAGCGCAAGATATGTGCAGAAAGCGGCAAGAGAAGTACAGAAAGAGGAAGAAAGGTGCAGAAAGAAGCAAGAGAAATGCAGAAAGAGGCAAGAGTGGTTTGCACACCAATAGTTCCAATTTAACACCCACATTTAGCAATAAGTAACAGGTGACCATTCCAGCTTTGCAAAGGGCCTTCCACCACGCTGTCACACTTCTCCTTGCATTTTTGGTAACGTTTGAGCCGTTTGAGCTAGAAACAAGGTTTTTTTGTTCAGATCTGCAGAATATGCGGCAGTTGATGGATTATGTGGCAAATGAGGAAAATGTATAATTATGTGAAAATAGCTGCGGCCGAACAGTCACATTATTCCAGTGGCCCTCCTCATATCTCTGACACAAGTAAGACTACCGTACCACATTATTACTCTCCATAACACATAATCTCACTCTTCATAATACCTATACACTAAATACCACATACTTTCTATCCACATAATTTCACTACACAACATACACATAATTTGACTACACACAACATACATCCACTCCATTTAAAAAAACATTAGTAAAAATGTTTACATTTACAATGCCAATTGCTCTAACTCTCGCAAATGTGAGACCTCTTGCATTGCATATGCTTCTTTAACTAGCAGTTGCGTTTGCAGAGTGGTGGAGAAAGGGGGCTGGGCCTCCGACCAGTGCTCAGGAATTCTGCTGCGTAGGACTTACAGGAGGTACCAGGACAACTTCTTGGCCCCCAAATTCCCTCAGGGGTAAAGTGGACTTAATGCCCCAACCAGTAGTGTGCCAGGAGGTGTGTTTGCAGAGTAGTGGACAAAGGGGGGCGTAGCCTCTGAAGACCTCTTAGAAATCCCACTCTGTGGGACTTACTGGAGGTAACAGATATGGTAGTTGGTACCCAAGGAAATCCTTGGGGGCCAACTACCCCTCCTATTATCTCCACTAAGTATCACACAGCAGGATTGCTAAATTCTGATAGAAGGTCACGCCCCCTTTTCCCACCACTCTGCAAACACGCTTCCTGCTATGCTCTTGGTTGGGGAATGAAGTCCCCTTCGCTGTTGGGGGTTCTTAGAGGCCAACTAGCCTACCTGTTAGCTCCAGTAAGCCCCAGTGGGATTGCTGAGAAGTGGTTGCAGGCCATGCCCCCTTTCTCCACCAACTCTGCAAACGCACCTCCTGGTGCGCTCTGGGTTGGGGGATGAAGTCCCCTTGCCTCTTGAGGGTCTCTGGGGGCCAACTAGCCCTCCTGTTACCTCCAGTATGCCCCACAAAGCTGGATTACTGAAAGGTAGTCAGAGGCCATGCCCCCTTTATAAGGAAAAACGGGCATGGCCTCCGACGACCTCTCAGCAATCCCACTGTGTGGGGCTTACTGGAGGTAAGTGTTGGGCTAGTTGGCCCCTAAGGACCCTCAGTAGCGAAGGCGAGTTGTGGTAAAAGTGGGTGGTACTTCAAGCGAGTTGTCCAGCTTCCTTTAATTTTTTTATTTTAGGAAGGGGGCTGTGTGGCCCCCCCTTCCCTTGACCCTTTTGGGCCATGGGGACCCCATACCCCGGGGCCAGATCCATTTTTTTTTTAAATGCAAAGGTAGGGGCACGTAGCCACTCTCCTGAGGCCTATTCTGGCCCCTGGGACCCATCCCCCGGGCTAGGCCTTTGATTATTTTATTTTTTTAAAGGGGAGGGGGACATGTGGCCCCCCTCCCCAGGCTGATATCAGTCCCGGGGACCCCATACCCCGGGGCCCGGCCAATTATTTTAAAAAACATTTCTTTTGTTTTAAGGGAGTGGGTTGAGCGGCCCCCCTCTCAGGCCATTTTTGGCCCGGGGACCCCATCCCCCAGGGCTTGGCCATTTAAAAAAAAAAAAGAATTCATTTTCAGGGAAGGGCCCGTGTGGCCCCCCCTCCCCAGGCTGATTTCGGCCCGGGGTCCCCATCTTCTGGGGCCCAGGGCCTGGCCATCGTTCAAGGGACCACGGGGGGAGCCTGAAGGCACCCGTGGTCCCTGCCAGCTCCCGCATTCTGCGGGGGGAGGCATTGCTTTTTACTCTCAGGGAGCTGGTAACATGCAGCTCCCTGTGGGTAAAAAGCAAGGTGTACTCGCTTTGAACAAGCGAGAGCAAAGTGCTCTCGCTTGTTCAAAGCCAGTACACTGTTTGCTATGGGATGGCGGGAGCACTCCATAGCAAACTGCAATGTCCCAGGAGTGGACACCCCGGGACACTGCTGGAGCCGACCCTGGGGGGTGGCAGTCTCAAGGGCCACGGAGGGCTCCTGGAGGGGGGCTGTGCACCCCCTCTCCCATCGTGTTTAAAGCCCCGGGGAGGTGGTGGTCCCCGGGGCCGGGGTCTGCAACGGCCCCCGCACTTAATAATTTATGTATGCCCCGGGGAGGTGGTGGTCCCCTGGGCCATGTGGGGGGAGTCGAGCCCCCACTCTACATTTTTTTAAAACAGAGCCCTGGGGAGGAGGCGGTCCCCAGGACTACGGGGGCCACGTGGCCCCCGCATGTAATAACTATAGCCCTGAAGAGGTGGTGGTCCCCGGGGCTGCTTGGGGGCAGAAGCCCCCATGCATTTTAATAAAAATAAAGCCCCGGGAGGTGGTGGTCCCCGTGGCTGAGGGGGTCTCGCATCCCTCCCGCATGTAATCAGTATGGCCCCGGGAGGTGGTGGTCCCCGGGGCTGTGGGGGCCCTCGCAGGCCCCCACAGCATATTCTGGCCCACCTACAGTCTCCCTCGCTTCGTTTTTTAAAACGTTTTGGCGGGATTTGTGCACCCAGTGTGAATCCTGCCAATTTGTTTTTTTAAAATGCTATTTTGGGCCCTGGGGGGTCCCTGTGGGACCCCCTAAGCAGGCCTAAGGGGTCAGGATGTATCTAATCTGACCCTTTTTCTTATTTATTATCTTTTTTTTACTTTTTCCTTGTGATTCGGTTCAACCGAGTCACAAGATGGCTGCCAACACTTCCTGGTTTGAAGTGTTGGCAGCCAATCAGATTGCAAGGCTCGAGATCGTGAGGGTTCGTGGATTCTTCGCGTCGATATATGGATATCTATAAATATTTAATTTTCTCAAAAACTACTGAACGGATTTACACCATTTAACAAAAATAGTGCACTCTGGACCAAGAGCTACCTTTCTGCCAAAGTTGGTATAATTCTGTTCAGCAGTTCGGGCTGTAGCTGCGTCAACAGTTTCCTATGGAAACTAACATGGAGAAAATCCGTTTAGGGAACTCCCTTTTTTCTCAGCCCCCCCTTGACGAATCACCCGGAAACTTTCAAGACAGGGGCTGACCTGAGCACCCCATTAGTTTTGAAAATGTCGTGAAAATTTGTCAAATGGCGCCAAAGATATTGGCAAGAGAAAAAATGCTTTTACCATGGAAACTAGGTACTAACTATACCTACCTACTGGAGACCGCTCTTATGCAAGTGCAGTTCTAAAACACCTGGAAGACGTGTTTCGGCTATTTGCCTTCCTCAATGCCAGTTTCATGTAAAAGAATTTGTCATCACAGGGATTTGAAATCCTCATTCGTTAACTCCCTTTAGAGGATACTGTGCGGTCATAGGGAGAGGACTGCAGGTTCAAGTAAATACTCAATCTCTGTCAGCTGTCAATACTGTCCTCTCCTGGAATCTGACTCGCATGATTTCATTGTCAGTGGAAACACAGCAAAATGCGCCTCAATTTCAGCCCCATATCGATGGAAATCAGCGAGCATTGGTTAAATAACCCCATCTTGTGCACCTGATAATATATATATATATATATATATATATATATATATATATATATATATATATATATATATATATATATTCTTCCACCGAATTCCCACCTCTGCCGCACCTCACGTCTCGGGTGCCACTCGAGCGGTGGTGAGCCGCTATAGATTCACAAACGGCGTCTCGCTGCAACGTGCCAAAAAGTGAGTGCACTCACGGGTCTATATTCAAATATACATTTAATAAGTAGGCAGCCGGCACTGACAGACGCGTTTTGGCACGTCACCTTCTTCAATGTCAGTTTTCCTTATTCACATGATTCAATTTAAATCTTTCAAAACAGAGTTCTCCTGCAATCATTTCATTAACATAAAAGAGGGCGAGGAAAGTCTAACCCAGTGAATACAATTCATGGCGGCCATCTTGGAGTGGTTGCAAATCAATTCATTATAATATAATTTCCATATCACGTTACTCCAAAATTGCTGGTATGACAAAGGGGGTAATAGCAAATCATCTTTGACTGGCATTGGAGAGAGCCAGCAATACAAAATTCAAAAATAATATTGCCAAACAGCTGAACACAACTGGCATAGTTCGAACTCATGAGCAAAAATCATAATTCAAACGTTTACAGATACACGTTCGTAATGTATCGACTGGTGAGGCTGATCTAAGCATGTATATCTATTCGGCTCTCTCAAAGCACGCATGTGATTAAGCCCTGAATGGGCAAGCACCCCTTCCTATACCTAATGTATACCCAAATGGGTGGCTCGTAGCAAAGAACTACCACTCTTATTCACTGGCTTCATCTCTTAGGAGTAGATCTCATGTAAGTGGAACAGTATCAATGCACCTATCAGTCTCCTAAATGTACCCACATCTCCTCCTCGTTATTCAGTCCCTGCGGAGTCTTAGTGTGTAACTGAATAATATATTTCAGCACCAATATTCTCAATTTTTTTGTTCTATCTCCTCCTCTTTCATCTTTCTGGATCTGATCAAGACAAAACATTTTGAATAAATTGTGATTACTTTGGTGTACCGATTCAAAGTGTCGGGCAACCGTGTAGTTGTGATCCTTATTAGTGATCGCCTGCATATGTTCAAGTATTCTTTTCTTTGCACGGTGTATCGTGCTACCAATGTACCTTTTAGGGCAAAGGACATTCAAGACAGTAGACTGTGTATTCTGAATTACTATTTAATAACTTGTTTATTTTCAGAATTTTCTGTCTTCCACCTCCTTCTGTCTTGAACTCCAGAATTTTATTACTATTTTTACACGCTTTGCACATAAAACATGGGAAGAACCCTGTTATGGGATCCTTTCTTCTTGGGTGGGCCTTATAATGGCTGTTAACTAGTTGATCCTTCAGGGAGGTGCTCCGTCTGTATGTAATTTGGGGAGCCTGAGTAAAGACATCTTTTAGAATATTATCAGTCAATAGGATTTTCCAATTTTTCTTAAAAATCTTTGCGACTTTATGGGACTTAGAGTTATAACATGTGATCATTCTAATAGGAGCCTCATCGGTAATAGTTGTGTGGTCTACCTCAGTCTTGGCAACTAGAAGATTAGATCTTACCAGCTGATCTGCTCTTGTTTCCGCTGTACCTAAGAGACTTTTGGTGTATCCTCTCCTAGTGAGTCTAGCTAGACCGTCCTTCTTCACTAACTGATACTCTTTGCCAGTTGTATTATTTCTTTTTATACAAATGAGTTCTCCATAGGGGATGTTTTTTATAAGGCTACGTGGATGCTGACTACCTGCATGCAATATAGTATTGCCTGCAGTGGGCTTTCTATACAGTTTTGTCAAAAGTTTGTTCCCTTCCACATGGGTGGACCACCATGAGGTCGGCTGTTGGTCCTGGCTTCTAGCAAAGCCCAGAGGCCAACTCACCTTGAATGAATGAATAAATGAATGAAGTAATTTCTATAGCGCACAGCTACTCTAAGGCGTGTCCCAGTGCTTTTACTAGGCTTCCTAAAAAGCATTGCACTGAAAAATCCGTCCCCAACACATCCGCACTAGGCTCTGAATAAGAATGTTTTCAATTCTTTTTTAAATTTGTCCTCATCCAAGATAAATCTCAAGCATTCCGGCAGTCTATTCCACAGACCTGCCTTTTTAACCGTAAAAGAGGAGCCAGCCCTGAGTTGTTTTTGAAAATGGGTAACCACAAAAAGACCTGCAGAACTGGAACGCAAAGATCTCCCAGGGCTATATGCCACAATGTGTTCGTTCAAGTACATAGGCCCTCTATTGTGGAGAGTACCTAATACATTGCCGAACTGGCAACCAGTGAAGTCCATCCCAATATGGAGACACTAACATAAGTTTTGGAATTTTAAAAAGTAGATGGATTGCCATATTCTATATGATCTGCAGCCGTTGGATTAGATATTCTGGTAGACCGAGGTACAGGACATTGGCATAGTCCAACGTCGATAAAATCAGTGACCTAACCACTGATTCTTGGGCCTCAAAGGGAAGCAGGCAAATAAATGTCCTCAACATACCCAAAATTCAAGAGCAAAGTTTCACAACTGCTGACACGTGCTGCAACCAAGAGCGGGACCTCAAACATCACACCTAAATTCCTAACCACCACCGTTGGGGAGGGTGGGCAAGGAACACTGTGAGGCCATGTACCACTCCATCCTGGAAGGGCGTCCCGCCCAAACAGTAAGACATTTGTCTTATCAGGGTTGCACTGCAATTTGTAGGCCTTCTGCCATCAAGCAGGACCTCCAAGCAGCTGGCAAAAGCAACCCTTGCCCTCGCAGGATCCCCATCATATGTGAGCAGGAGTTGAGTATCATCTGCATATGATATGATCTTGATGTTATAGGATTCCACTAAATATGTCAAAGGGGACATATAAATGTTGAAGAGAGTGGGACTAAGGGAGGAGCCTTGCAGCACCCTCACTTCAAACTTTTTCCTCCTGAGGCATATGGTTTCAATCATACCACCTGCTCACGTCCTTTCCGGAAGGAGCTCAGCCAGCCCAAAGCAGAACCTGTAACCCCCAAATGTTCTAACCTGTGCAGCAGGATGTTATGATCCACAGTATCGAACGCTGCTGACAGGTCCAGCAGCACCATAGCCACATTGAGGCCCGAATCCAAACTAACTTTAACAGACTCTGAGACCTCAAACTTTGTGGACTTGGTGCTGTACCTGGCTCTAAACCCTGACTGAGAGGGGTGGAGTAGATTATTCTCTGTCAAGAAGGTGGTCAGTTGACGATTTACCACCTTCTCAAGCACATTAGAGGCTGCTGGAAATAATGACACTGGCATATACCTAGCCAAGGATTTGGGGTCAGCGTTGACCTTTTTCAATAAAGGGATAACAGTGGCTCTTTTCGAGTCATCTGGTACTACCCCTGACTGAAGGGAGATCGCAAATAGTTCCTGATACAGTGGAGCAATAATGACCGGAGTGGGCTTCAAAATGTGAGGTGAAATGGGATCTATTGGAGACCCAGACCTACAATTCACAAAAGAAGTTGTCACCTCCTCCACTGATGGCACCAGAAAGTTTTACAATATCGACTGTGATTTTAAGCCAACTGGGTCTCCTAATTCTAACTCTTCCAGAGTATTATTCCCCCCTAACAGATTAGACTGAATTCTGAGGATTTTCTCCTTGAAAAAATCACTCAAACAGGAGCATAGGAGCTGACCAGGCTCCAGCGGGGAAATGTGAATTTAGGTTCTGTAAAGTTATCCACAATATTAAAAATCTCCTTTCCATCATTTTCCGCCTCCATGATACAGTGTGTGTAAAAGGTGCTGCGGGTCTTCTTAACATTTCTATGATAGGATTTCAAAGCTGGTTGATAGCGGACTTTATCCATGTCCTGATACGAGTGCCGTTGGAAGTCCAACCCTTCATCTGTGCACAGCAGGGGTGGTCTGTGTCCCACCATCTGCAGGTGTCTGTAGAAGGGGGAGCAGCAGGGTCTGTCTAGAGATCAGGCCTGCATCTCATCATCTGCAAGTGGACAAGTGTCCCTCGCTGTATGCAGCCTCTGGCCTCGAGTAGCGGGACTGAGATCAGGGGCTGGCCCATAGCCAGGCTATGCATCCCACAATTCCTGGATGTCCAATCCTGATTGTACACATCTTTTTCCCTTGCACAATAAGAAAGGGCCATTGGCCTGGCCTATGGTCAACAGTCCTGACCCACATTCCATGGATGGACAGCCCCCTACTTTTGCTTGTTTCCGGGCCCCATCCAGGCCCTGCCAGCCACCTCTGTGGGCAAATAGGTGAACCAAGCTGCACACAGTCAATGGCTGTGCATCGTGTGCAGTGGGATTGGGCTACAGACCCCAACCTACAGCCAGGTCCTTCAGAGGACCCACGATGGGAAGCCAATATTTTAGGTTTTTGTCTGTTTTCTTATTTATAATGTTATTATCATGATCCGCTTTGTGCTTTTTAAGTTTTTTAATCTTTTTTTGTTTTTTTGATAAACAGTTTTTTAAAATATATATTTAAACTGTGAGCAGCTTTGTGTTTTTTGTTGTTTTTAAATCTTTTTTTGATAAACAGTTTTTAAATATATATTTAAACGGTATGTGAATTCTTAATTTTTCTTAAATTTGATGAACTTTTTTGTAGTATTTTTTTCAGGTGGGCATTCATTATCTGGATTTTTTGGATTATCTCCCTAGAGTACATAATTTTCTTGCACTGATTATGGTAGGTGGAAAAATCTGCAGGTGTTGATCTTTCTCTTTTTCTGCTTTCTGCTTGACATCTGCAGAAAGGTTTCTTTCTTTCCATCCTAAGGCACCTGCTTGCATCTCCACTCTGGAGTACTCGTTGGGATGCATGGCACTCACATGATTTATTATGACACTGGTTCCAAATGAGCACATTTCTGAATGCCAACATTGTAAAACTTTCTCACATAGAGTGCATTTGTCTCTGTGGATAATAACTATTTTTCTCCATTAGGTTATGTAAAAATCTTTCACACCAAATGCTCTCTTTCAGGCTGAGGCGCAGCAGGAGTCCTTGATGTTGTAGTGACCACCATATCATTCTGGAGTTGCTTTACAAAATGTTATACTTCTGCTGTTATAGCTGCTTCCTGGCTTTCTACAGCAGTCTAAAATTTGCCATGATTCCAACAGACTGAGTTATTCTCTTCATCTCAAGGTAGAAAAGCAAAATGGTATCCCCCAAATGGTGGGCTCCTTGTCTCTAGAGGTTGTGAAATTGTTTTTCATATAGTGTGGATTGTTTAACCAATCACATAGCTCCTTTAAGTTTTTGGGTTGTTTTGGGAGTTATGAATCATAATATAGAAGCTATGCTATGCAGGCACGGCACTCTCACAAGATCGAGAAGGCAGGACTTAATTTCTGAGCATCATAACTCCAAAATGGGAGCACTGTATCTCATAACTATTTACAACTGGTGTTTGATAAGAAAACAATGTGACTTTCAATGCTTCAGAACAGGGCTTTGCTAAGGGCAACCTGAAATTCACATTCCACATTTAAAACCTTTAAATTGGTGCCACCAACAGTTTTTGAACCCTTGTAGAGAAATGAAATTATTTAAGTGGTTCCTGTTACTGTATTAGGCAACTTTCAAGTTGTTCCTATTGTTTTCAACACATCACTTCTCCCTGTGCTATAGCAGAGAACTACAGTAAGCAGGATATATAGCTGTTTTTGGTTTACAGTTCTCTTTTGGGATGAAAAACTTTTTGGAACTTAAGCAATGGCTTTTGGGCAGGATGAGCAGCACAGGAGGGGCCCAGAGGAAGCGATTCAGGAGAGCAATGAAGATCAGAGAGATTTCCAAGTTGAGGAATTAAGGTCTCCACCTTGGTCCATCATTTAGAGGTTCTTCACAATCCTTGCTCAAAAAAAAATGCTCTCTACAAAATAGGTCACATCTATATTATGCCTAAGCAACTGAGCCAGAGAAATTGTAGAGAAAATTATTTTGAAATATCGCTGATGCACAATCGATCAAAAATGAAGAGTGTCTCTGAAAAAGCAGCATCTGTATTTGCTGCCATATTACAATAAGACAATACTACTGGCAATATATTGCAACTTTATTTCCTTAAGCAAGAGCAGGATGAGGGTAGGTGTTAGACCTGGCAACCTTGGTGTGGTTTACCCCTAACTTTTTGTCTTCTGACCACCTGTTTTTGGTGACCTCATTTGTGCTGGCCTTAGGACTCTGCACACTTTACCACTGCTAACCAGTGCCTGTACTCTTTCCTTAAAACGTTGCTACGTTAATTTATACCCAATTGGCAAATTAAATGTACTTGTAAGTCCCTAGTAAAGAGGCACTGCATATGCCCTAGGCCTGTAAATTAAACACTCCTAGTGGGCTTGTAGCCCACTTGTGCCACCCACTTAAGCAGCCCTTTAAAAATGTCCCAGGCCTTCCTTCTAAGAGCCTGTGTGCAATTTCAACTTCCAACTTGATCTGGCAAAATAAACATATAAGTCACCCTTAAGGTAGGCCCTGGACAGCCCCAAGGGCACGGTAACGTGTGTTTAAAAAGTTGAATACATACTTTTAAATTTTACATGTACTGGTAGTGAAAAACTCTTACATTTGTTTTTCAATACTGTTCGGCCTAGTTCACTTGTAGGATAAAAAATTGGAGTTGACTTTTTACATTTTATATGTGTAACATCTAAATGGGAAGAGATTACCAGTTCATGTTTGGTGTCTCTGGAATCACAATCTAAAATCCTAACTTATGGTGAAATTGGATTTTAAATTGTAATTCTGAAAATTTCACTTTTAGAAAGTTGCCATTTTCTTGCCTTAACCATTTGGTGCCTGGAGCCAGTCTCTGGTCACATGACTGGGTGTAGTTGGCAGTTGGGCTTTGTGTATTTCTCCTAGACAGCCACACAATGGGAGCCGCTTAGGTGTGACTGGAAGGGCCATCACTGGCAGGATAGGAGGGAGGAGCCGGGCACATCCGCTCTTACACTTGAATGGTCTTTGTCCTGTCTCCACCCAACGGGCTGCATGCCCCTCTGTATTGAGTCTAGAGCAGGCTTCTCCAACGAGTAGCTCGTGAGCTACTGGTAGCTCTCCAGCTACCTATAAGTATCTCTCTGGTGTACAGCATAGCATACTAATTAGAAGATTTCTTTGGTTGAATTTATATATGTATACCAAAATTGAAAAGCATGTATACGAGACAATATTATGTGCATTTTCCAAACACATTTGCTGATGTTTAGACAAACATTTTTGAATTTTGAAAATATATTAAAAGCTAACACGTGAGTGATAAATCTTGCTGCATAAGGAGAGGCTTGTTAGATATTTTATCTGGGTGTCAAGGGCATTGAAGCTGTGGCTGTTCGGTAGTGCCCAGGTAGAGGCATTCCAAATTGACAAAGCCTTTTTGACATTACAACTAGCAACCCTCCTTGGCACACTAAAGTGATCACTGCTGGTAATCTTGCATAGGGTGGTGGTCACTATTACAACACTAATAACATTGGTAGCTCAGGATGATTTTCACTGAGCATAAGTAGCTCTAATTACAGAAAAGGTTGGAGACCCCTGGTCCAGAGGCAGGGCTTAGGAAGGCAGGGCTTACATGCACTTCAAAGGCAAACCTCTAGAAATATCTCCCCACTTCAAAGGCAGAATTGTGTATAAAAGAAAGACCTCAGACACCAACTCCTCAGTACACTTCTGGACCTGTGGATATTCTCCCAGGAAGAAGGACTGCTGGGCTACCACAAGGACTGCTACTCTGTTGGACTGCTGCTCTAAAGGAACTGCTGTCCTTCCGTGCTGACCTGTTGCTGGCTACCCTCTTGCTTGGGGAAGAAGAACTTAACCTGCAACTTCATCTTGAACCCAGGACCCCAGAGTGACTAAAAGGGATAGTGTGTTTGTCTCCTGATCTGAGCCCAGGGACATAAAGGCCTCCCCAACAAGCTACTGGACCCAGCTGCAGCAAGTTCCTGACCCCCAAATGGTGCCCATCAGGTCCTGGGCCTTTAGTGTGGCACATCAGACTCCTAAATCAGGCTTACGTGCTTTTTGTGACTGTGAATGGGCCCCATCATTCATATACTACAACTGTACTAAGCACAGGTTGACTACAGGAGCATTCCATCCTTGACTTCCCATTCACCGAATAATCACACTGTGAAAAGCTTATTTAAACAATTCAATATCTGGGATGTCTCAAAGCTCTACATATGTTTTACTGTTACTTCTCTATGCACTATCAAATAACATTACAATTACAATTTTTGAGTATTTCCTTTCAATCAATCATCCATTTGTAGAGCGCCCTACTCACCCGAGAGGGTCTCAAGGCGCTGGGGGGGGGAGGGGAGCAGCTACTGATCAAACAGCCAGGTCTTGAGGAGTCTCCGGAAGGTCAGCAGGTCCTGGGTCTGACGCAGGTGGATGGGGAGGGTGTTCCAAGTTCTGGCGGCGAGGTGGGAGAAGGATCTGCCGCCGGTGGTTGTTCAGTGGATGCGTGGGACGGTGGCGAGGGCGAGGTCAGCGGAGCGGAGCTGGCGGTTGGGGGTGTAGAAGGTGAGTCTTTTGTTGAGGTATGCTGGTCCGGTGTCATGGAGTGCCTTGTGAGCGTGGGTGAGGAGCTTGAAGGTGATCCTCTTGTTGACGGGAAGCCAATGCAGGTCCTTTAGTATATTTGACACTGATTTTTAGCACGATGCACCACAGGAACTAAACTTGCAGCACTGCATTTTACAAGGCGGAGAAGCAGCTGAGAACCATACTTAATAAAAATGGCCTGCCACTGCTGTCATCCCCTCCACTCGTGTTCCGAAAGGTTGTCTTGCATGATGCACAAACTTTGCACCATGGTGCAGAGGTGTGTGTGTATTGCCTACAATCATATATGTACATACCCTTACACTACAAAAACATTCCACACATTGAACGTTTCATGTAAAGTACAGGACAAATACAATGTGTTAAATGTTTGAGAAAATGAAACCTTTTTCCTTATTAGCTCTTGGATGCAAAGCCTAGTCTCACTTTTTTAGAAGATGGGACTTTGAGTCGAAAACTATGAATGCTTGTGCTAAGCTAACCGACCAAAGTTACGTGCCAATAAATCCCCCTTGATGCAAAATAGGGCAAAGCAACAAAGCATGCTACTTGGGAAGAGAGAACGACTTTTCCAGCACAAAACATCTTTTGTGTTGAAAATTAAACACCTTTGCAAGACTTTGGGCTGCTTTGCATCACTCTGCAATGATTGGGCACCTGAGGATGCATCCTACCGGGGAGTATATTGTAGCCCTGGTTGACCTGCCAAAGCTTTCGAGATTGCAAGTTGAGTGTGAGCCCACCAGGAAGGAGTTCTGTAGAGCTCAGAAAGAATACCCAGCTTAAGAGGGCTTGGGACAGAAAACAGAGGCCCAGGCAGCTGGTGACACCTCTGGAGATTCCCTGATCTATTGGGAGAATTAAATCCTAGGTAGTGAGCCTAAGGTTCCTGAGTCCTGGAGCAACACATGTTTTGATGGTCCTTAAATGCTGCAGAGTCTTCCTACTGGGTCTGGCTCATGATATACCCCTGGCAGGACAACTGGGGCAGAAAAAGACCATTGCCAGGCATTTTCAGCTTTTATTGGCATTGGATGAAGACAGATTCAGATGCATTCTGTAGGTCATGTCCCATCTTCAAGGGCAGTGGGAAGTCAGGGAAAAGGCAAAAGACTCCCCTTGTTTGCTTGCCTGTTGTTATCACCCCCTTTGAAAGTGTAGACATCAACATTGTTAGGCCCTCTGACCCCAAAACGGACTTGGGCATCATGTTATCCTGGTTTTGGTGTGCCATTCCACTAGCTACCTAGAGCCCTTACCTTTAAGATCTGTGACTGCACCTGCAGTGGCTAGGGCCCCCCTGATGGGGATCTTTGCCCGGGTGGGGGTTCCCCAAATATATATTGTCTGACAGGGGCACCAACTTCATATTTGCATACATGAAGTCCTTGTGGGATGAGTGTGGAGTATGCTATAGGTTCGCCACAACCTATCAACCTCAGACAAATGGGCTTATTGAAAGGTTCAACAAGACCCTAAAAGGCATGATTATGGGCCTGCCTGAGCCCAGGAGGTGGGAGTGGGACGTCCTCTTACAATGTCTGCCTTTTGCCTAGAGAGAGGTGCCATTGATGGTTGGGTTTAGCCCCTCTGAACTCCTCTATGACCACCCTGTTTGGGGTACAATAAGAGACTGAGTTATTGGTTTAGACTAGAGGGCAGTGAGCCCTTCTCAAACAAAAACCACAACCTCTTTTGGGGAGAAACAAAAAAGACAATTTAGTGTAATTACCCAATGTTTAGCCCATCTGAACTCATTTATGGCCACCTTGTGAGGGGTACTAATAAAAACTGAGTTATTGGTTTAGAGGGGAATGATGCCTTCTAAAAAAACAACTGCAACCTCTTTTGGGGTGAAACAAAAAAGGCACTAAATTAACTGGTGCTTAGCCCTCTGGTAGCTTGGCATAAAAGCAGACAGGCTTAACTTAGAGGCAATGTGTAAAGTATTTATACAGCACTTAAACAGCAAAAAAGTGAAAACCCAACACAAGAAAAATCTCATCTCAATTTAGAGAAATAGAATATATTATAATAAATAACTTGACATTGAAACGACAAAAACTCCCTTCAGTAGAATCGAAGATGTGCAATTTAGGTAAAAATAGTGTCTAAAAGCAAACTGCCAACTGTGGTTATCTGGTCATGCCGGCCTGGGACAAAATCACAAAGACAGACCAACTGTGATGGAGCGTGGACAGGATACAGGGACCAGATATGGCCTACTAAGGTTTGTACCTTATGTCCTGGATGAGGGTGTTGTGCCAGGCAGCAGCAGTTCCAAGGAGTGAGGCAGAGTCCTGGAATGAGTTGCATTGAGCTGCATCGGTTCTGATGAGGAGCTGTGTGGGCTGCGAGGCGAGGACCACGCTGATTTGCATCACACTACATCAGTTCCAATGTGGAGCTGCAAAGGCTACAATGTGAGATCCTGTGTCAAGTTGCATCGCGCTGCGTAGGTTCTGATGAGGAGCTTCGAGTGATGTATCAGATTGTGGTGCGCTGCATCAGTTCTGATGAGGACCACAACTGGGATGGTAGATCACCTTTATCTCCACTTCCAAGGTTCCAGGACTGTGAAGGTACCACTTGGAGGTTAGGACTCACAGGAGGCAGATTCCAGATGCAGGATGCAATGGTGGTTGAGTCCTTGAAGTCACTCCAGTGGTACTGGGTTCAAGATGCAGATCCAGTCCTTCTTCTGCAGGCAACAGGGCAGCAGAGCAGTTCTTCTTGAAGGCAGGGCAGCAAAGCAGCAGAGCAGTTGGGCAGTCCTTCTTGCAGCAGAGCAGCTGGGCAGTCCTTCTTGTAGCAAGTCAGCAAAGCAGTCCTTTTTCAGAGTCTTCCACAGGTCCAGAAGTGATCTCAAGAGTTGGGTCTGAGGGTCCACTCTTTATACCTGGCATCGACATTGAAGTGGGAGAAGATTCTGGAATTTCCCTCTACAGCAGTGTTTGGAATTTCCTGCCTCCCTGCTCTGGTCCCAGTCTGTCTGGGGGCATAATAGGCTAGTGTGATCTCCTTTGTTTGTGAGCTGAGCCAGTGCATTTGAAGTGCAAGTGTGGTACGTGACAGCTCCTGTCACCCTACCAAGTAAGAGATGGCCCATCCTGCCAACCACCAGACCCTTGTTTGTGAGACTGTCTAGGAGGAAAACAGAAAGGCCAACTGTCAACTACACCTAGTCATGTGACGCTGGATACAGGCATCAAGTGGTTGGGACAAGACAATGGAAACTTTCTAAAAGTGGCATTTCCAGAATAGGGACTTAAAATCCGACTTTACCATTAAAAAAAGGTTTTAAATTACAATTCCTCAGACACCGAACATGACTTTCCTATCTGCTCCCAATTGACCATTATTACTTATTAAAAGGAATAAGGTAACCAAATGTTAACCTATGAGAGCAGTAGGCCTCACAGTAGTGAAAAATGAATGTAGAAGCTTTTCACTACCAGGACATTTAAAACGTGCAAGTACATGGCCAACTATTTAAAGTATGGGCTGTTTAGAGCCTACCCTAGGGGTGACATATGTATTAAAAAAGGGAGGTTTAGGCCTGGCAAGAGGTTAATTTTATCAAAACAAGAAGCAGACTCCACACCTTCACTTAAACGTGGTCAATAGTTTTTGAAAGTGCTCAATGACGAGGTTTTAGCATACAGGCTTGACACGTTCTGTGCCCCAGTAGCACGGGTGTAAAATTCCAAAGGTACCTGGTGCGTTGTCACACACCAGTTTCAAGCCACAGAACCATATAGATAGTCGCAGAAACCAAACCAATTTTTTTTGAGTAATACATTTTTATTCATTTTTATTCCAGTATTCTTCTGTTTTATTTAAAGCTCACACAGAGGCAACGTGATTCCAAACTTCTAATGCTCAAGAACTGCCCATCCAGGCTATTTTCAACTGCACATTAGTTCAAATTTCATCTGGGGTAACCATGCAAATATTCGCCAAATTCATTTCGGGCAAAAAGCCCTTTGAGAGGGTAACTGTAATATTCCTGGCCCCCTGATATACCGCTGTAAAAAAATTGTTGCCCAGAGATTTTCATGTTTGATTTGTGTTTTTGGATCATTAGAGAAGCAATTTAGCTTGGGTAGACATTACTGATCGGGCCAAATTTTTCTGGATGGCATTTTTAAAAATGGCGGATGTGCTGCAATGATGATGTACAATTTCAGGATCCATGAGACCTAAATGCTTCATTTTGGTGTCGAAACATTAGAGACAGAAAATAACTCCTCAGAGCAACCCTTCCACTATTTTCTAAAATGGCGGCTATAATAGAGGAAAAAGAGATATATAAAGAAATGAAGCAAATATTAATAGTTTTAATCCTTTTATGTATACACCAAACAATGTTTATCATCTGAATGTGAAGAAAGTTATGCTTATAGCTCCTAATTTAGACACATTTTCCTAGTTCACTTTATTTATTTGTTTCAGCAATTGCTCGTGGTACATTTGCAGAATGTTGAACATTTGAGAAGACCATAGGAACAGGGACATCTTTTTGTAGGACAGGTTTTGCAAGTACATGTACGTGTAAGTCCTGTGGATAGAGGCTTTAGCAATTTCGTAGGTTTTAGCACCCATCAATATCTTCCCAACCAAATTCACACACATCTTTCTCTACATATGCATGATCTGAAACATTTACACATCTTATGATTAAGTAGAACTCTCTTTTAATGTGTCTATACACAGAATATGATGTAGGTGGATGGTCTCTTAGCAGGACTGATCTCTTGAACTCACTGTACTGAAGATCGTCAAATGTGAGACAGTCAGAACTTGTATCCACACATGCACAATGTATTTTTCTATGTCTTTAAAGTCACATACTTTTTCTGTCCCAGCAAATCCTTTTAGAAACTTCACAGGTTCAGCAGTTTAAGCTCCAAGCTTTGTTCCAATTTTGCTCATAGTACCATCACCCGTAAGATTATGTGCCTTGATAGAAACACTGGACATCTCTGGGTCAAGTTTCTTGTGCAGAATATGGGATTAAGTGTCGTTTCTCGCCTGTTCCATAACGTATCCATAACTCTGGCAATCCTTGACTTATGAACATTGCAACAAACCTAAGTAGAATAACAACATCTGTGTCATTTGAGAGTACAATGACTCGATTGCAACCATTTCGAACACCCCACTCAACATGTGGCACAACTAGGCCTAGGCTGTGAACTCCACTCAGTTTGCAGAGTTTTCCGCACTCCGTTGAGCACACAGAGTTCAGTAAAACTCTGCTCCAGGGAGCTGAGCTTTTTCCTTGCTCGTCAATGATAAGTTGGTGAGCACAAGCGAGGAAAATCCAACACTAGACCAACTCCCAGTGAGATTTCTCAAAACGGGCTGTTGCGGCTTGCTCGCAATCGCTTGCATTGCAAAACCATCTGTTTGCATTTAGGAAGCTGCCACTTTAGTAGAACATCTACTCAAGCAGCAGAAAGAAGCAGCGCCCTCTTGCGCTGCGCATGGTGCAGTTCACGCTGATTTTCTAGCGTTGGACAAACACCCGGTTCTAAAAATCAGTGCGAATGGCATGACCTAACGTACTCTGCCACCTGCCGAACTCTGTGTAGTGCAGATACGCACAACATGATGGCCAGCTTCCTCCAAATTGCTGTTAAGTTCTTGAACAATATGTACTTTTGGAATATATCTGTGCTGTAGGCACCAACTTCTCATTGACAATCATTCCACTTGTAATAATTGGAAATTCAGTGTTCATTGAAGCATCAGCAATGTTTTGGCGAGTTAACATCTCCAAGTTCATCTTGTTCGATGTTGATGACCAGAATTTATCAAGCTGCACAGGTATAGGTGTCAAATTTTTGATGCAGGCAAGGTCAAGTGTCATTCATTTAATTTTCTCTATTTCTTTGACAGAGAGTTCAAGATAACTGTCAAAGACAATGTGCAGTTCTCGCAAGGTGCACACTGACTTTGATATCTGAACGACCTCTCCGAAGTTTTGCATGGTTGAAATCTTGACCATTCGTAATTGTGACATATAGTCCACAACAACAGCAGTATTTATTGAGGACACCTTTTCGAATTAAAATTCTTCAAGTGAAAGTTTTTTCAAGCTCTTGTATTAGTTTGTGCTTCACTGGTTTGGTTGCAGCATCTCCATCAAACAATGCGTTTGTTGGAAGAAGATCCTGTGACAGAATGTCCTTGATCAATTTGCCCATTTCTTTTGCTACATCCATCTCTCTATGTGCTTGCAAAAGTTGTTTTGTGTAACCTATTTTGTTGTGGCAGTTGGATGAAACTCTTACTACAGCAATTAAATTGTGGAAGTTTGCTTTAGGGATTATGTCAAACATTTTCTCTTTCAATACAAATCCCTCCTTCTTCAGTTCTGCGTATGTTCCAGGACATTTAGTAGATGTGTCTTTATATCGTTATCCACATATTGTTTGGTCACAAAGTTTTATAGTTGCACAGGCTCAGTCATTTCAAAGGGGTTTACTTCCTGCTGCATGGATGAAGACAGCTGTTAACATGTTTATTAAAATGTTCCCCTCACTTTCCCACAAGTTTGTGGTGAGGACAGTTTCATGATGGTCCATTAATTTTGAATTTGTTACCTCTGTGAAAACATTGCAAATAGAAAGGACTTCATGGTAAACTAGCTGCCATTGATCAACATATTCATTTTTACGTGTCTGACCAACAATTCCCTTGGAGCTTTTCTGTGATCTCTGGATCGTCTGTTCCAGGTTCATATCTGGCGCCACAGCATTAAACCTTCCCTCTCTGTCTTTTGCCACAAAATGTCTTTGGATTAATTTTCTATAAAGGTATGGTTTTACCACCTCTAGCTTCTTCACTCTTTCCAAATACCTTGACCCATAACTGAGGTAGTTTATGCAATAAAAATTGTGAAACACAGTAATTACTGACTTCACAGTCTTCATGTGCAGCTCCCAATCACCTTCCCGATCAGCATGTACCAAGTTTTTCACTAGAGCTATCATGTGTAAAGAATTTCCCCAGTACTTGCAAAGTTCTGATCTTTCTTCACATTCTTTGACAAACTCTACGAACTTGGTTTTCAGGTTTTCTGGTTTTGAACTGAGTGTATTGAACATTGCCTGGCTTTGCATTGTCTTTTGAAGGAAGGGCACCCTGTGCCTTGTTCACTTCTGAGATAAGATATAAAAAACCTAATCTGTCATTCTTGTTCCAGAAAGCATTCCAACACAATGTTTCTATAGCCTCAGATATAATGAACATATCTTGTAACAAACGAATATAATGAGTTCTGCTCAATACTGGGCTGGACAGTTTTGCTTCCAAAGACTTCAGCCTCAATAAGTGCATCGTCTATGCCACATCCACTGAGATAACTTCCTGCACACCACAAGGCAACTTTTGCCATGTGGAAAACGTTAATCATTGGATAAAGATCATCAAATTCTACTGGATTACTCATAGAAATGTCAGCTCCAATACGGAAAGCAACTTCATTGCAGAAAATTGGAAGGATAGGCTGGTCTTCAAGCTGAGCATGCACATTTTGGAATTTTTTTAGTATCATGTTGACTGGAGATAGTATTACTGTTGAAAACCCAGATTGCATGAATCTGGACAATTGCTTAGACATCCCTTGGCTCAAATCTGTTAAAAAGGGCTTTGAAAGTCTGGGCATCCCAGCTCTTCATCATAGCCCGGCTCTTTTATCAAACATCTCCTCAGCACACATAAAAAATCTCTTTTATCAAAATGCGCAAAAAGCACGGCAGGGTGATAGCCGGGAAGAGTGCGGAATCAACTTTCAGGCTCCACTATTACATCTATCACTTTATTTACAGTTTATAGTAGATGAAAGACAGAAGTTCTTACAAGGTTTCGACTACAAACCATACACTTTTTGGTGGATTATCCCTTCAAAGGTACTTGGTTTTCATCTTTACCCCTCAGTCATTGTGAGATCCCAGCCGAACTAAGCACAATTTTACCTACATCAAAGAAGGCAGTTCCTGTGCCCCATATTGCGAGCTTTGGATTATAGATCCCACGTAGCAGCTTTTTCTTACTTGCAGTGCCTGGGAAATAATAATGTTATTACTGCTGTTTTAAATTACATCTTAAGTTCCCTGAGACTACAATCTAAATATTGAAACTTTTCAGTATTTTGCTGCTATTACACTATTTAATGGACCTTATCTGAAGTTTTTATGGTGTAATTTTCTTTCCTCTCCTGACTTTTTAATCATGCATGAACCCATTTGTACTGTGTATTTTATGATATGACTTTTAGGGCTCACTAGAGCCGAATAAAGAATTAAAGAAAGAGGACTAGAGATAGTATTACTGGTAAAAACCCAACTTTCTACAGTGGGACGGTATTCTGGGAGATCAGAGCATGAATTCCAGCCCATGGAGGAACTGGTTTTCTTCATCCTTCAGTCCGCACCGAATAAACAATATGATACATTTAGTTAATTCAGCTTTGCGGACTGCAGCATCAGGTAGAAGAAGATCCATGTCCTCAGCCACTTTGAAACTTTCATGTATTGATGACTTGTAGTGTTTTTGCACAATTGTAAATCCTTTCCTGGCAAAGTGACTTGGAAGTGGTGTGCTGTCGGATTCACAAGAATTTACAGAATGTGCTGCAAACATGTTCCTGCATCCTGCTCCGTACTATCTCATTATAATTTGTTGATACACCAATCCTATTCATTAAAGTGATTAGGTCCCTATTTTTGCACTTGTTATAGATTGCGTGGCGAGTCATCATGTGCACCAGAGTTTTCTTTTGCTTTAATGTAATTCATAAAACATGATTTGGAACAGACAATACATTTGCACAGCATAAGTCTGTCGGCTCATGGGATTGTCTTCCACTTCTTTGTTTATATCTTCAAAGCCATCATCAATGTTCTCGGCTTTTGTTATGAACTCAAGAACTTTAGTTTGTAGCAGTTTTGCTTTGCTGATATTAAACAATAATGTAAAAAATGTTAAGACAGCATCAGGCATTCTTGTTGACTCCCATGATTTGCAGAGCTCTGGGGCATCACAACATTGGTCATTAAGTCCAAAATCTAAGGGGCATATTAGCAAGACCCACGTTAAAATTATCGCCGTTTTAGCGGCAGGAAACTGCCGCTAAAACGGCGATAATGGGCTTGCTAATATGAGTTATAGAATTCCAATAGAAGCCCATGTTAGATGTGCAGGACATCTAACCTGGGCTTCTATTGGAATTCTATAACGCATATTAGCAAGCCCATTATCTCCGTTTTAGCGGCAGTTTCCTGCCGCTAAAACGGCGATAATTTTAACGTGGGTCTTGCTAATATGCCCCGAAATCTTTCAGGACATTTCTTGAAATGGTTCCTGCTGATTTTACTACTTCCTGTGATCTTATTTTGGCAGCAAGAACTTCAGCAGTCAAATCAGCTGAGAACACCATAAGTGGCTCATTCTTTTTGTTAGACTGACAAAAATGAATTCTGTCATTGTACATTCTCACCAGAAAAATCTTAATTTCATTATTATGGATAAATACAGTTTCATCAATGTTGACCATTATTTCTCTGATCTCATTGAGTGTGCACCCGTAGCCAACACTAAATAGTGGTTTAAAAAATTAATTTGCTTTTTCAAAGAGTGCAAACTTAACTGAAGGCTGACATTTATGTTTCTGCTGGGAGCTCATTGTACATTCATATTTTTAAATGTATGCATGCATGCAGTTCAGGCGGGCATACAAATCTGCTCCAAATACATTCACCTCGCTGTTTACATCAGATACTCGACTGAAAACGTCATCTTGGAAGAAACTAGCTTCAGATAAAAACATGTTTGCCCTTTGAGACTCACATACTCTGTACTTTTGTCAATCCCTTCGGTCCTTGTTATTGCTAAACCACAGATAACACATTGAAGATTTTCTGCTTTCTGATCAGTTGTTGGAGGTGAACGAGGGGGTTAACCATCAATCTTCTAAGTGGATGGGCATTGGATTTGGCTGTCGTCACTTTCTCCGAAGACTCTGATACTTGTTGTGATTCACTGGATTCTGTTATTTTTTGACAATTCTTTTCTAGGCTTCTTTCCATTGTATATCTTTTGTAGCACCAAGTGCTACAATGATAAAATATTTGATCCTCTTCAGCCATCAGTTTCAATCTTTTGTGACCTTCATCTTGCCATATTTCTGCAGCATCTTGAACTCTCTTCTGTCCAGCCGCAGTTGATGTCAGCTTTTCTTTCGGATTACTTTGGCATATGACACATTTTTCTTTGTTGAAGGAGTCCTCAGATTTTGTAGCAACACTCTGCCAGAAAGTAAAGATCCTCTGCTACCACCTGCTTCCTTCATGTTGACGAATTTGAATCAACCGTACACCTGAAACAAAAACAATATTAAAATAAATTACCAATATGATGGCTAAAATACATCATTATCGAGCCACCATTTTGGAAAATGGTGGAAGGGTTTCTCTGAGGAGGTATTTTCTGTCTCTATAAGACTACTTGACCCCCAAAATCTATGTTTTGAGACCAAAATGAAGGATATAGGTCTCATGGTTCCTGAAATATTACATCATCACTGCAACACATCCACCATTTTCAAAAATGCAATTCAGAAATATTCTGCCCTGATTAGCAATGTCTACCCCAGCTAAGTTACTTCTCTAATGATACAAAAACACAAATCAAAAATGAAAATATCTGGACAACTATTTATTTACGGAGGTATATCAAGGGACCAGGACTATAATGTAAAAAATCTCATTAGTAATCAATAGTCTATAAAACATTGCCAGTGATAATGATTAAACCATGTACAACATGCAATCCATAGATTATATTCACAAGCATCACCCCCAAATCATATTATGACCAATTACACTACTAGGTCCATCCTCAGTATGAACCAGAATTATTTTTTAAAAGAGACTAAACCAAAAAATGCTTAGTTCTGAAAATATATGCTGTTACACCAAAATAAACTGAACCACATGCTTAAATGAAACCTGTGCGCTAGTCCATTGTGTAAAAATAAACATGATCCTAACACCCACCTCACAGTGGTGTAAATGTCTGATTTGAATCTCCAATAACCCAATGCCATGACCCGCAGGGGGATCACTTAATCTGTAATCCATGAAATCAACAAAGTGTGCGTGTATTCAACTGATCTTTAAATATGCCCATTGTGAACACTGCATGTGCAACCATTTAAACCTGCTGTGAGGTTTGAGCATGCCATGAAATTTAAACATACTAATGTGACTCCAACAGTAAATGTTAAAGAAATACATGAACAAAAACCTAAAACCTAAAACCTACAAGGTTTAAATGGCAGTTTAAACCTCCACACACAGGCTGCAGTAGCCCACTAGTAGCATTCAGTTTACTGGCCTTGGGTAACAGTAGCACCACTTTATTAAGGACTTATAAGTAGATTAAATATGCAAATTGGGTGTAAGCCATATTTAACATGTTTAAAGGAGAGAGCACAAGCACTTTTAGCACTGGTCAGCAGTGTTAAAGTGCAAAGAGTCCCAAAAGCCAACACAAATGGGTTCAGAAAACAGATGGGGTGAAGGCAAAACTTCTGAGGGTGACGGTGCAGAGTCCAACAACCTCTCAGTTTGGAAAAAGAGGGGCGTAAGCAAGCTCCCAGGAAGCCTCTTCAGAATGTAGTCGACTACATGCTGGCACTACGAAACCAGATGCAGCGCTACTAGAAGAAAACCTCAGAAAATCTGGAAGCCAGACAGGAGGGGATGAAGCTCTGGCAGGACCACAAGGCCACCCTGGTCGAGTTTCGGCCTGGCCAAATGGTATAGGTGTTGGAGCCAGTGGCACCCAGGGCCCTCCAAGACTACTGATTAGGGCCTTATGAGGTGAGGGGAAAAAACAGGAAAGGTCACCTACTTGATGGATAGCAAGATCCCAAGGATCCCCTTAAGGGACCTCTCTGAATTACTACAAACCTCTTTATGAGAGGCCTGAAGTCACCATGCTCCTGCTGACTGATGATGTGGTGGAAGAGGAGGGTGAACCTCTCCCCGACTTCCTATCTTCCAAGGAGCAGGATGGGTCAATGTCTCCCCTACTCTGACCCCAGACCAGCAGAGGGACTATCACTAGCTATTGGGTCAGTTTGCTTCTTCATCTCCTTTGCCCCTGGACTTACACATTTGTGTACCCATGATATCGACACAGGAGACAATATATCAGTTTAAAGTTAATTTTTTCAAGCTATCTGACAAGGTGAGGTCTAGCATCAATTAGGAATTCTCTAAGATGCTTCATTTAGGGGTGGTTGAGTGATCCAATTGTCCCTGGTCCAGCCCAGTAGTGCTGCTACCCAAAGCCGCCCCACTGGGAGCCTTCCTAGAACTCAGGTTCTGTGTGGATTACAAGAAGCTCAAATCAGTCATCAAGAATGATGCTCACCCCATACCTTGCGCTGGGGAGCTTATTGACAAGATAAGAGATGCCAAGTTCCTGAGTACTTTTGATGTGGCTTCACTGTAGTGGCAGATTGCCCTTATTGAGGGGGGTATAGAGAGGTCAGTATTCTCTACCCCAGAGGCCACCCTCAGTTTAGGGAGATGATCTTTGGTTTGAAGACTGCCCCTGCCACCTTCCACAGTTTGGTTAACAGGATCATGTCTGGAATGCAGGCCTTCAGTATGGCTCTACTTGGATGACATAGCTGCCTTCAGCTCCAGTTGGGAGGATCACCTATTTCACCTCCTGGAGGTACTTCAGGTTCTACAACAGGCGTATCTGACTATCAAGTCCAGCAAGTGCCAGATAGTGCAGGGTTCCCTGGTGTATCTGGGACACCTTGTGGGCGGGGGCAAGGTACAGCATTGTCAAGCCAAGATTCATACTCTTCTGGCATGGAAAACCCCCAAAACTCAGACAGAAGTGAGGACTTTCATGGGCCTCACTGGATATTGTGGAAGGTTTCTCAAGGTGTATGACAGCAGTGTAGCCCCCTGAATAAGCTAACTTCAAACAAGCAGCCAACATAGGATGATATGGACAGATGCCTGCCAGAAAGCCTTTGCTACCCTCAAGGAGGATATGTGTGCAGAACCTGTACTCAAGACCCTGATGTCTCCAGGAGTTCAAAGCTCAGACTAATACTTCAGAGCATGGCATAGATGCTGTGTGAGAATGAGAAGGTTCTAAAATAACCTGTATCTTTTATTAGAGTAGGTACCGTCCCTGGAAACAGAGGTGGAATACTAGTGAGAGAGAAGCCTTTGCTGTGGTCTGGGCACTGAAGAAGCTGAAACCATACCTGTTTGAGACTCTCTTCGAGTTCAGACAGACCACAGGCCCCTCAGATGGCTCATGGTAAGAATATTAACCATTTGATCTCCTTACATGGAATGGACTTTGCTGGGAAACACTCCCATGGAGCAGACCACTCCAATGCGGTTGGTCTATCCAAGTTCTTCTGCCTTAGTGATGGGAACTCCCATGAGACTGGGTGGGTCTCTCGCTTTCAACTGGGGGAGCCACATGTTAGTCCTGTAAGCATTAGGGTGGTCTTCCATCAAACCTTTTTACCTACTCTTCTCCTGTTTGCTGAAATTCTTTTTGTTGGCTATAAGACACTGTGCACTACTAACCAGTGTTTGTGCTCTCTGCCATAAACATGGTAACATTGGCTTACACCAAGTTGGCATATTTAATTTACTTATAAGTCCCTAGTAGAGGACTACTACATGTACCCTGCAAATAAAAGGTTACTAGTGGGCCTATAGCACGTATTGAGCCACTCACTTATGTTGCCCTTTCAAATTTGTCTCAGGCCTTCCAATTCAGCATGTCTGCAGTTTTAACTCCCAATTCAACTTGGAACAGTAACCCCTTTGCCAGGCCTAAACCTTCCTTTTTAATACACATAATTCATCCTTAAGGTAGGCCCTAAGACAGCCTGTAGGACAGGGTGCAGTGTATTTAAAAAGTTGGACATGTGCTTTTAGGTTTTACATGACCTGGCAATGAGAAACTCTTAAATTTGTTTTTCACTATTGCTAGGTCTACCACTCCTATAGGATAATATTGGGTTACCTTACTACATTTATAAAGTGATGATAACTCTTGTTTGGGAACAAGTAGAAATATCATGTTGATCTCAAAGAATTGTAATTTAAAATACTCTTTAGTAGTAACGTTGGGTTCTAAGTCACAATTCTAAAAATGCAGTTTTAGAAAGTTGGCATTTTCTTGTCCTAACCATTTGATGTCTGCAAGGTATTTCCTGGGTCACATGACTATGAACAGTTGCCTGCCTTGCTTCTTAAACCCAGGACTACCAGAGTGACTCTTAGGGCTAGTTTCCTGGACTCCTATTCTGAGCTACAAGCAAACAAAATTCTCTAACAACTCGAACCCTGTACCTGGACCCTACCTGAAGTAAGATCTATCCTACAAGTAGTGCCCATCCAGTGCTGGGTCCTTGGAAGTGGTGCTAAAAGTGCCAAACAGCCCAAACCCAAAATTGGGACAAAAAGTGCTCTGAGAACAGACAAGAGACCAAGGCCTACTTCCGGGATGGCGAGAACATTAGACGAGAGCAGATATGATACAGATTTAGGAGACTTATCATGGACTCCTATGCAGTGACCTTTCGAGACTTATCCACATCATAGACTTCGTATGCCACTTGGCAGGACAAATTCTTGTGGTCGTCAACTGAACGGGAGGCCACATATCCTAAATTGAAGAAAGAACACTTTGGACCTTTTTGCGACCTTCGAGAATACATGGAACAAATAATCCACCACAATTTCATCAATCCTTGAAGAAGTCACTGCATGACGAAACACGTGTCGGCTGTTCTTCCTTGGTCTTAATACATGCTACGGTCTACAATCATTTGAATTTTGTCATGTATTTTTTATATGAAGAATCATGTGAATATAAAATTTGGAAATAACTCTCTTTGACTACTGTTGGGAGTGCTTTGGTACTGTGATCATACACGAGACCCGGACCTACCTGCTTGACGATTTGCCCAAGGTGCATTGCTGTTTGGCCTGATTTCACAGTAGTTCCTGCTACATTCCTCTCAGCACAAACAAATCCTGTTCAGCAGCTACACACAGAAGAGATATACAGCCTCGTCAACTTCTTGATGGCTAAAGTCTGTAGTATCATCCCACTGGAGGAACTTCTAAAAAAGTGACAAAGTCTTAATGTGGAAATCTTCACCCCGACTTTGTCCAGCGGCTCTCCGACAACAACACTTCCTCCTTGGGCATCACTGGCTGCCTTGTCCTGCTAAACCTCAACTTCTCAGCCATTTTTCTTCAAAATTACTTTCAAGTCCAAAGATAAGCCGAGACCGGGCTCAATTCATCTCTTGTATCCTAACAGCACTCCATTGTGGTTGGTCACATCTTTCAACTTTGCCCTGCCCTCGCATAACTGAATGCCCACGGTTGGCACTTTGAACTTTTAGGTGCTAATTTTGACTAAAAACTAAACAAAATCCTCATTTTTATTTTCTTGCTGTCAGATAATTTATTTAAAAAAAATACTCTCTTCTTCTAAATTGGTGTGGAATTTTTCTGATGTTGCGTCTTCACTTTATTACTGTTTGTGTGCTGCACAAATACTTAACACAGTGCCTGACTGCTTTTGTGCCAAGCTACCAGAGGTTTAAGCACAGGTTAATTTAGCGACGTTTGTGGTTCATACTGATAAGGATTGTAGGTGTTGCTTGAAAAGGGTTTTCAGCCCCCTCAATCAAATACTCAACTTCTAAAAGGCTGCTTTTTAAAAAAAATATGACAATATTGCATAAATTATCAGCACAAAAACAACACCAAACTTCCAATAACAACAGTATAATGCACTAATATATAAATACAACTGAACTTCACAATTGCACAACACCACACAATATAGTATGACACAACAACACAACTGGACACCTCAACACAAAAACACAACATTGAAAAAACACAGAACACCCTTCATAACACGATTATAAAATTGCACAGCACAAACAACAAAACACAGTAAAGCACATAACAATACAACAATATATATAATTACAGAAGGAGACAACACGCTATCACATAACAAACAACATCATAGCAAAGAAAACACATAAAGATAGCAAACTAGTAAACCACCACATCACAAAACACAGACAACACAAAAGGAAGACAGCAAAATGCAATAATGCAATAGCAAGACAAACAATTAAAATGAACACAACCACAAAACAGCATAAAATCAAACATAACAAAAACAAAACCAACCAGCTATACAGTACCACAACACTGTTTATGAAGATAGCAATGCAGAAGAAACAGAACACAACTGCACAATAACAATAAAAAAAGTGCAGCAACTTCACACAGAAAATGGACAGAAAAATACAACATCACAACATGATTCACAGGAGACACCACAGGACAAAGAACAAAAGACACTGATATAAGTTCTAAGGAGCACTGACACAGCAAAACAATTCAGTAGCTTGGCAGAACAAATCACAACAATAATTGTTTTTGGGGGGATTCTTGGAGTTTTATGGAATCTTTTCATTTTGAACACAAGAAAACAGCTGTGCACAGTACAGTGGGTGCAGCAATGAATACATTGCTCATCGTTCATGTGTAAGATAGTGGAGTCTCAGGTGTGAGATACACAGTCAATGAAACAAAACCGAAAGACGTCTGACTGCAATTGCTTACCATTATCATTCACATCAGACATCCCAAACACCCCCACCACCCTCTTTTGCCCTCCCACTGTAATTCGCCCCAGTAGGCGCACCATTTACCCCACACCTTGTCCCATTTTTTGGGGCTGCTACTACTCTGGTAGACCACTCATTCAGCCCTCTGACACCAGTCTAGATCAACCTTCTCTTCCTCCAGCCGAAGAGTGACCCGACACCCAGGCACATGCAATGTTATGCTTGGCCACACCTCTTCCTTGGAGATATTCAAGAGGAGTACTTTGGTGTCCGTGGGTACTTCCTGTCCCACTACCCCGGTCATGACCTGTAGGATGTCTGCCCAGAAGAGTTGAATAGACAGGCATTGCCACAGTATGTGGAAAAAGGTACCCTCTTGCCCACAACCTCGCAGACAGAGTGGCGTGTCACCCCGATTCATTTCATGAAGAAGAGTCCTGGATTAGTATGACCTATGGAGTAGCCTAAGTTGGATCAATCTAAATTGTGCCCAAATGGCTACCTCCCTGGGACTTTGAATGGCTTCAGCTCAGTTCTTGTCATCTAGTGCCCCCACGTCTCTCTCCCAAGACTCTCTCAAGGCAGCCAAGGGATCAGGAGAGTTATTCATGAACTTCCTGTATGTCATGGAGACTTCCTTGTTCTTTAACGGTGACAATATAAGGACATCCTCTAGTGAGACTGCCTCTGGCACCCAATCCCTCTCCACTATGTGCATGTGAAGGACATGTCTTAGCTGCAGGTATTTGTATTGTTCCCTCTCTGCCATGTTGTATTCCTGTCATAAGGTGTCAAATGACACCATCGCCTGCCCCAGTCAGATATTGCCCAAATGGGAAATGTCTATTAGATTCTATTGTGCGAGGCTCTTGAGGGCCACTACTTCACGCAAAACATCACTACACCACAGCAGGGTCAAAGCCTTCAATTCCCCGCATCCTAGATACCTCAACAACTCTCTCTAAGCAAGTGGACAACTGTCTGGGTGTGCGTCGGCAGTGTGCCCTCAACTGTCTTGTTGGACAGATCCATTTCATAACATCCCCTCCCCATGGCCTTTCGGTCCATGCGTAACGCTGGTTCCTCCCGTCCTACGAAGACCCAGTCATTAACTGTAATGACCTGTGCAGCCCAATATCACAACAATAAAATTTACTCAGCAATTGTTCACAATCACTGTCTGCTGATTTACATGAAACTAAATTTTCCTATAGATATATGTAATGCCTTCCTTGTGCCCTTTTATTGAATTTGCTCTTTCAAGTAACTTTTCATTGTTTCACTCAACTCCCTGCATGTCTAATTTCCTAGTGTTCAAGCTCCTCTTTCAAACAGTCCTTTCCCACCCCATGTCAAGGATGTGCACAAATGGAAATATGTTTGTTCAAATTAAGATTTGATTGTAGCAATTAATGGTTAATGATGGTTGTGAGAGGGTTAGTGATTAATTAGGTGGATAAAAGTCCACCACAGGTAATATGGTCACAGATGAGCCAGGCTTAACTAAGGACATTGTGGGAAGCATTTAGAAGCAGTAGATCAGTTAAAAAGTCAGAAACACAGCTTAATAAAAATCTCACTCCAATTTATAAAAAAAGAAGACTATTTAATGGGCAAAATGACACCAAAACAATAAAAAGCCAATCATTGGAACCAGAGCTATGGGTAGTCAATCAAGAAAGATTTCAAGCCAACTGTGAAGGATTCCAGGTTGGACAAACTAATCAGTTTTGACTTGGTCATAGGTTTTACCTTGGGACCTAGTATTGTTACTGGATGTCAAATCCTTTAGCACGGCAAGGCAGTAGGCTGTACCCGAAAAGGGCTCCACTATGTTGGATTGGCATTGAATGAGTTTGCAGTGAAGCCATTAGTCTTAGCTCTGAGTGGTCGAAATTTACATTTCAGACCCAAAGAAGTCCTCTTGTCAGCCAGATACTTTTGGCCAGGCAAGATTTCTACCTTCAGACTTATTACCTTTTTTGGAGCTCTGACTCCTCCAGTAGGGTAAAGCAAAAAGCTGCAGCTGAAGAGTGCTCCACAAGGCTGCATACTAGGGGTGGACATAAACTTGAATAATTTGCAGTAGCATTATTATGTGAAAGAATTACAGCAAAATTATGTGGAATCACATGAGAAGTCTAGACCAGGATTTAGCTGTATTTTCTCAGAGCAAAATGCACCCTTGTGCCAAAAATGGACCAGAGGATGCATTTTGCGTGAAGAAAATAGAGCTAAATGCAACAGACCATGAAGAGCAGCAGCTGCTTGAGCTTGTTAGGTTTCTTGCTCTTCTGCTCCAGTTGTAGTATTTTGTGCTAATGTGTGTAATTGTGCAATTTTCTTTAATTTCGTATCAAAAGAGTAATGCAAAATTACAGATATTACAGAAGTTACTCCGGTGTAATAAAAAATTCACCCAGGCTACTGAATAATTTCTTGGCAATGTCCCACTGAATTGCATTTGCTGCTGCGGGGAAGCTCTGAACAGGGAGGAAACTTGTTTCTTCTGCCCTGAGGTTTCACCTTGGGTAAATTGGCTTAGGGCTTTATTGAGACTGGTGGCATTGCGGGCTCTGCCACACCGGCGGTCTGACTACCCCATTACGACTTGAGTGGTCGGATCGCATTGGCACCCCTGCAACTGCCAGGAATCAGAGATCCCTGGTGGTGTTGCGGTGGTCTTGAGGCTGCAATATGCTTGGCGTAAACACTGCAGCCCCGCCAAGCATATTGCGAGTTTCCTCTCTGCCACGGTTTTCATAGTGGTTAACCCACCATGAAAAGTGTGGCAGAGAGGAAACAAAGGAGCCCTCTGTACCAGGGGGTGCATGCAGGAGGGCACATGGTGTGCCCCCTGTCTGCATGCACCCCCAATTCCTGCAGTGCCTGTTATGGCTCTCCTATGAGCCATTAAACAGGCACCCCCATGGGCCAGCCGCCGCAGGACCACCCAACCTGAATTCCAGTTGGAATCCGGCAGGAGGTCTAATTATGGCTTTGGCGGTGCGGGAGCGGGGCACTGGTGTGGCGGCCCACTCCTGCACCACCAAAGTCATAATAAGGCCCTTAGTAGGTTTGTCTCAGTCCTGCAGAGCTGTGGAAGTCCAAAAATGTTCTACGTCACATTTTCTGGGGAGATGGGAGAAGTTAAGTTGGACACAGCAAAGATTTCCTGGACACCAGGAGCAGCACTTGAGGCTCAAGACACACTCCAGCAGAGGTCAGAAGCAGGGACGAGGTCAGGTCCAATTGGTACTGATCAGCTAGGCACTTCAGGAAAACGCACAGCTAATTGTGGTCCTATAGTTTGAGCAGGAGGTCACTAAACTGATCCTTGGAGTTCACCTCCTTGTCCTGGGTGCAGGTGGGAGCATGTCCAGCACTTCAGTTCATCAGAACTCTTCACAAGTCTAAAGAGTTCTGATGAGGATGCCAGGTATTGCCACATTTATGCCTGGCACTAGCTTGTGAGTGGAGGTGATGTCTTATCCATCCCTCATTGTTGGAAAATGGCCTTTCCTGCAGGGTCACCCCCAAATGTTTGCCTTCCTCAACCCTTTTGTTTGCTGAAATCATTTTGTTGACTTAAGGACTCTGTGCACTTTACTACTGCTAACCAGTACTAAAGTGCTTGTGCTCACTCACTAAATCATTTTAATATTGGATCATACCCAATCGGCATATATAATTTACTCATAAGTCCATAGTAAAGTGCACTACATGTGCCCAAGGCCGGTAAATTAGATGCTACTAGTGGGTCTGCAGCACTGCTTGTGCCACCCACTTAAGTAGCCTTTTACCCATGTTTAAGTCCTGCCATTGCAGAGCCTGTGTGCAGTGTACACTGCTATATTGACCTGCCAAAAAAAACATTTTGCCAGGCCCAAAACCTTCCTTTTTAATACACATACGTCACCCCTAGGGTTGGCCTCGGGCAGCCCAGAGGGCACGGTGCAATGTATCTAAAAGGCAGGGCATGTACTTTTACGTTTTACATGTCCTGGTAGTGAAAACCTCTTAAATACATTTTTGATCTACTGCAAGGCCCATATCTTTCACAGTAAACATTGGTATTGATTTATTGCAATCTATAACTGTGATTCCCAAATGGGAGGATATAACTGGTTCAAGTTAGGTAACTCTGGAATTCTAATTCAAAATCCTAACTTATAGTGAAGTCAGACTTTAAATTACAATTCTGAAAATGTCACATTTAGGAAGTTTGCATTTCTTGCCTTTGCCATTTGGTGCCTGTAGCCTGTCTCTAATCACATGACTTGGTATAGTTGTCAGTTGAGCTTTGTGTATTCTTCCTAGACAGCCACACACAATGGGAGCTTAGGTGTATCTCAAAGGATCATCTCTGGGAGGATGGAAGGGATGTGCTGGGCACAGCCTCACTTACACCTGAATAAGCTATGTCGTGTCCACAGACAAAGGGCTACATACCCTCCTGTTGTGAGTCTGGAGCCAGGGCAGGAAGGGTGGGCCTCTGTGCACTTCAAAAGCATGCCTTTGAAGTCTCCCCCACTTTATAGGCACTACTGGGTATAAGTAATGCACATTGGAGAGACTGTTCCCGCCCTGTCATTGCAAACTTGTGCTTCGCTTCATGGAAGAGTTGCAGAGTGGTGTAAAAGGGGCGTGGCCTCGGACCACCTCTCAGCAATCCAGCTGTGTGGGGCTTACTAGAGGTAACAGGAGGGCTAGTTGGCCCCCAGGGACCCTCAGGATGCAAGGGGACTTCATCCCCCAACCAAGAGCGTGCCAGGAAGCGCGTTGCAGAGTGGTGGAAAAAGGGGGCGTGGCCTGTGTCCACTTCTCAGCAATCCCAATATCCGGGGCTTACTGGAGGTATCAGGTAGGCTAGTTGGCCCCTAAGCACCCCCAGCAGCAAAGGGGACTTTAATCCCCATCCAAGAGCGTGCCGGAAGGTGCGTTTGCAGAGTGGTGGGCAAAGGGGGCATGGCCTGCTATGAGAACTTAGCAATCCTGCTGTGTGTGAGACTTACTGGAGGTAATAGTGCAGTGTGGATTGTGGCCTCATGGTCGACATTGCTAAGTTAGCTTAGGCCTAGCTGCCATGATGCCTCCTTTGCACACGTTACTCCATGACTTTGTTTTTCCAGACTCTGCTTGTAACCGTTCACAATAGAACTGTCTGCATTTCTGCCTTTCACCTTTTCTGATGTTCTCTGTGGTTTTCGTCTGCACACAATGTACAAGGTCGAAAAACAACGTCCCTTGTTGTTGCTGTTCTGGTCAGCGCCTCGCACTTAGACATAACATGAACTACAGCTGCACTGGAGAAATTTGTGTGCTTTTAATATTGTGATCTCCCTGTTGGTGGCACTTGGATAGAAACCTTTCCAGGGAGAAGAGCTGTGCTTGCCTGATGATGTAAACTTTGCATCTAGTTCTTGAGGTATGGGGGTCCCCCTGACAAAGCCCAGAGGTCTTCTATTTTTATAATAAACTAGTTACTAGCACGGGGAGGGTGGCAAGGCATTATAGTCTTTCATCCCCTGTCTTTATAAAATGCTGTCCCCGTTTGTATTCTATGGAATTGTAACGATGCTTACTATTTTGTCTTTATGCATTATGCTGCTAGTACTGGCACATGTACTGTGTCTTAGAGCACGTTAGTTGAAATAAACATTTTAAACTATACTGTGTCTCTTAATACGCACGTTGTGAACAAGTATGAGTGAGTAATGAAAGAGTGTTCTTGCTCCCGCGATTCCTGAAAGAGTCCATGTTCTGGGATGTCTAATCATTGGTAGCTTCGCTGTAGTATGGAGAACGAATGAGACACTATAGCTAGTCAGGTTGGGATTTTGGGCAGTAAGGTGGATGGTTGGTACACCGCTATTCACCGAGGTCCTGTTTTCCTGCGCATAGTTCTGTATATGTGCAAAATCCCGCAACAATAAGAGGGGTAGTTGCCCCCCAAAGATGTCCTTGGGGGCCAACTACCCCTCCTGTTACCTCCAGTAACTCCCACATAGTGGGATTCTAAGAGGTCTTTGGAGGCCACGCCCCCTTTCTCTACCACTCTGCAAATGCGCCTCCTGGCACACTACGGGTTGGGGGATGAAGTCCAATTTACTCCTGAGGGACTTCGGGGGACAAGAAGCCCTCCTGGTACCTCCTGTAAGTTCCACGCAACAGAAATCCTGAGGTCTGGTCAGAGGCCCAGCACCCTTTCTCCACCACCCTGCAAACGCGACTACTAGTTAAAGAAGAATTTGCAATGTAATAGGTTTGCGAGAGTTAGAGCTATTGGCGTTGTAAATGTAAAAGTCTTTTACAAATGTTTTTTGGAATGAAGTGGATATACGTTGTGTGTAGTGGAATTATGTGATATGTTGTGCAGTGAAATTATGTGGATAGAAAGTATGTGGTATTTAGTGTATAGTAGAGTAGGATTATGTGTTATGGAGAGTAATTATGTGGTATGGTAGTCTGTGTTGTGGAGTGGTAACCTCAGGTTTAGTCTTCCTCGTTTCCATAGAAGCTAAACTATAAACTCAATGAGACAAAAAAAGAAGGAACCACTGAGGAGCCTTTCTGGACCTAGTCAGAGGTATGAGAAGGGCCACTGGAATTATGCGACTGTTTGGCTGCACCGACTTTCGCACAATTATACATTTTCCGCATTTGCCACATAATCCATCATCTGCTGCATAATCTGCAGATTTGAACCAAAAAAACCTTGTTTCTAGTTCAAATGCCTCAAACATTGCCAAAAATGCAGCAGCAAGTGTTACAGCATGGTGGAAGGCAAGCCTAAAATGGTCATCTGATATTTGTTGCTAAATGTGGGTGTTAAATTGGTACTAATGGTGTGCAAACCACTCATGCTTCTTTCTGCGCCTCTCTTGTCTCTTTCTGCACATCTCTTCTACTTTCTGCACCTCTCTTGCCTCTTTCTGCACCTCTGTTGACTCTTTATGTAGCTCACTTGCTTCTTTCTGCACCCTTCTTGCCTCTTTCTGAACCCTTCTTCCATCTTTCTGTACCTCTCTTGCCTCTTTCTGCACCCCTGTTCCCTCTTTCTGCACCTCTCCTGCCTGTCTCTGCACCTCTCTTGCTTCTTTCTACACTTCCCTTGCCTCTTTCTACACCTCTGTTGCTTCTTTCTGCAGTTCTCTTGCCTCTTTCTGCACCCCTCTTGCCTCTTTCTGCACCTCTGTTGCTTCTTTCTGCACTTCTCTTGCTTCTTTCTGCACCTCTTGTGCTTCTTTCTGCACCCCTCTTCCCTCTTTGTGCAACTCTCTTGCCTCTTTCTGCACCTCTCTTCCCTCTCTCTGCACCCCTCTTGCCTCTTTGTGCACCTCTGTTTCTTCTTTTTGCACCTTTTTTGTTTCTTTCTGCACCTCTCTTGCTTCTTTTGTTACCCCTCTTGCCTCTTTCTCCACCCCTTCCCCCTTTCTGCATCTCTGTTGCTTCTTTCTGTACTTTACCTTGCCTCTTTCTGCACCCCTCTTGCCTCCTTCTGCACCTCTGTTGGTTCTTTCTGCACTGCTCTTGCTACTTTCTGCACCTCTTTTGCCTGTTTCTACTATTCTCTTGTCTCTTTCTGCACTTCTCTTGCCTCCTTCTGGTCCTCTGTTGCTTCTTTCTGCACTTCTCTTGCCTCTTTCTGCACTCCTCTTGCCTCTTTCTGCACCTCTGTTTCTTCTTTCTGCACTTCTCTTGCTTCTTTCTGCAACTCTCTTGCCTATTTCTGCACTCCTCTTGCCTCTTTCTGCACCTGTTTCTTCTTTCTGCACCCCTCTTGCCTCTTTGTGCACCTCTGTTTCTTCTTTTTGCACCTTTTTTGTTTCTTTCTGCACCTCTCTTGCTTCTTTTGTTACCCCTCTTGCCTCTTTCTCCACCCCCTTCCCCCTTTCTGCATCTCTGTTGCTTCTTTCTGTACTTTACCGTGCCTTTCTGCACCCCTCTTGCCTCTTTCTGCACCTCTGTTGGTTCTTTCTGCACTGCTCTTGCTACTTTCTGCACCTCTTTTGCCTGTTTCTACTACTCTCTTGTCTCTTTCTGCACTTCTCTTGCCTCCTTCTGGTCCTCTGTTGCTTCTTTCTGCACTTCTCTTGCCTCTTTCTGCACTCCTCTTGCCTCTTTCTGCACCTCTGTTTCTTCTTTCTGCACTTCTCTTGCTTCTTTCTGCAACTCTCTTGCTTCTCTCTGAGCGGAAGCCCGAACTGCTGCCCGTATGTCCTGGTAATCCTTTCCACGCATTGCCGTAATATTCAATTGTATTGGACACCACTGCGTGTTGCAGGGTATCCTTGTATGTTTTACTGTGTTGACTTTTACTCTGCTGATTTTAAACACTTTTAGTCCTGTGCTGATTTTTACTGTACTAATTTTTAAACACTTCCTGTTCTTCACGGCGCTGTGCATTTCTGCGTGTTGCAGGGCGCTCAGCATCTTTACCTCTTCGCACTGACCTTTTTTGATTATTCGTCCTGTCTTGGGGGCACGCTCTGCTTCTCCTGTTCTTCGCCCTGGGACACGGTGGGGCAGGAAGTTGTACAGCCTGAGTGCCATTTTTCCTACGTCCGTGGGGACATTCCCTGCCGCCATATTTGGGGGTTAGCAGTCCAGTTTTCTTCTGGCTGCTATTTAGCTGCCACGGGGACGTGGTCGCGCGCAGCAGGCATGCCGCTGGCACGCCGAAGGCGCGCCAAAGGCAAGCCCGTCTGCGCCCGTCCGTGTCCGGATCACGGCCAGGGCCCGTTATGCTGCCCAAAATACTGCTGCCTGCATGCGCAGCTGGGACAGAGATGAGCTCCTTGCACTTAGGCCCTCCACTTGTCCGGGCCATTTGCTTGCTTCACTGAGAGATATAGATGGGCCTTTTCACTGCCCTTGTTGTAACTTTACTCTTAATCCTAGCCGCACTTCTTGGGTGGCCAAGGAGTCAAGTCCGACCCTTCCAAGTTCCTCAAAGCCCTCTGGCTTAAAAGCTTGCTTCATTAATTGTAGGTCGTTGCCCAAACACACCCTCGACATACACCAATCGCTAGTTGATAATGACTGGGACCTTATGTTCCTGACCGAGACTTGGCTGCGCGAAGACTCCAACCCAGTAGTGGCCTTAGCCATTCCCCAGTGCTATAGCATAGTTTGTGCTAATAGGAGAGACAATAGACTGGGGGGTGGTGTGGCGATTATCCATAAAGACACCTGGGAGACGTCAACTACCAATTTTGATCAGATGGGTAATATTGAAGGACTCCCCTTCTGCATTAAACTGTCCTCCTCTGCCTCCTTTGCGGGGCTCCTTCTCTACAGGCCCCTAGGCTGCTGCCATAGTTCCTCCCCGATTTTGGCAGACTATATCGCTCAGGCTAGCACCCATTATTCGAACTTTATGGTCCTAGGTGACCTTAACCTACATGTCGATGATCCCTCCTGTTCACATAGTGCGAACTTTATTGCGACGCTTGCTGCTTTTAACCTGACCCAACTGGTCTGTTCCCCAACGCACAAAGCGGGCCATACCTTGGACCTCATTTGTTCTAACCTGCAGGAGTTTATAGTGAACATTCCCACCCCGGTGATTTGGTAGGGCCATTACCTGGTCCCCTTCCAGCTAAACCTGAAGGTTAAGGCCAGGGTCACCTCGCTTCCTATGGATACAAGGAGGAACTGGAGTAGGGTCACCTCAGAGTCCCTAGCCCCTCTCCTCAAGTACTCCGAGCCCCCCCTTTCAAACAACCCTGATGATAGCATTGCAAATTTGAATGCTTGGTTCGTGGAGGCCCTGGACAAAATTGCGCCACTGAGGCCTGTCAGCTCTTTCAGAGCAACCCCCTCCGCTCCTTGGTTTACCGAGGACATCAGAGCTAAAAAAAAGCGATTGCAAAAGATTGGAGCGTAAGTGGAGAAAATCATATGCAATGGAGGATAAAATTGTTTATAGAGCTGCTCTGAAAGATTATCACAAACTTCTCATTAATAAGAGAAGAGACTTCCTGGCCGACCGTATTGCCAGTGCTAGGAACTCCTCTAGGTAACTGTTTAAGATCGTTTAATCCTTCACCAACCCTTCGGCACTTATGCACCCTGCGGTCCCTTCACTGGAACTGTGCAACAGCCTTTCAAACTTCTTTGAGGAGAAAATCTCTCAGATCTATGCCTCCTTTCATGCGGCTCCCTTCCCTAATGGGGAAGACGTCTTTTGTGGCCATAGCCAGAACCAGCCGGTGTTTTCTGAGTTCTCTTTGATTCCTGTTGATGCATCACTCGCTGAACTTCAGAAATGCAAATCCGGGTCACCTGGTGAACCATGGCCAGCTAGACAATCCAGCTTACTTGCAGAGTGGCTTAACCCACCCCTCAATGCCATCTGGAACTCTTCACAAAGGCTGGGGGTTTTTCCATCAGCCTGGAAACATGAGTTCCTACTCCCCATACTGAAGAAACCCAACGCTGACCCTGAAGTCGCCAGTAACTTCAGGCCCATTTCTGTTCTTTTAGCCCCCGCTAAAATCCTAGAGAAATTAGCTCATCAGCAGCTGGCGGCCTTCATTGAATCCAATGGGCTACTGCATGACTCCCAGTCTGGCTTTCACCCTGGCTACAGCACTGAATCGACACTGATTGAGATGGCTGATTCCATTCGCTGGTCGGTGGATGGGGGCTCTGCGACCATGCTGGTACTCCTTGACCTGTCAGCAGCGTTTGACACGGTGTCTCACTCCATCTTGCTGGATCGTCTTAAGCAAATTGGCATCCGTGGGATGGCGCTGGACTGGATCGCTTCTTACCTGCATGGCCGAGACCAACAAGTCTTTCTCCACCCTTTCACCTCGGCTGCAAAGCCTCTAAGATGGGGGGGTGCCTCAGGGCTCAGCCCCAAGCCCACTCCTTTTTAACATCTATCTGGCACCACTGGCGGAGCTCATTGTGAATATGAAGATTAAGGTGATATCCTATGCGGATGACACCCAACTGATGTTCTCCTTCAGCGAGGTGTCGTCATGAGTCTTTGACTCCTTCAGAGACTGTCTCAAAATCATTTCCGTCTGGATGAGCAACAATTTCTTAAAACTCAATGCCGATAAGACAGAGGTTCTGTTTTTCAACCAAGCAGTGCCTCCCCCTGCTGCCTTATGGTGGCCTGCAGAACTGGGGACTACGCCTGTACCTAAGGACTCGGTAAAGAACCTTGGAGTCAGATGGGACAAAGAGTTATCCCTTTCTGCCCATGTCCAGCACGTATCTGCAACCTGCTTTGGCAAGATGAAAACTATCAGAAAATTCATCGACTTCTTGCCAGAGAATTCCCGTAAAACGGTAGTGCATGCGTTAGTCACCTCGCATCTCAACTACGCTAACGGACTGTACCTAGGCCTGCCTACCAGCCTGATTTGTAGGCTGCAGATAGTGCAAAATGTGGCCGCCAGACTGGTCTGTAAGGTTCCACTCCGCCAGCATATCTCCCCCACCTCAGACAACTTCATTGGCTCCCGGTGGCCACGAGAGTTGAACTCAAGGCCCTTACATTCGCTTTCCGGGCCTACCAGGGCAGAGGCCCTAACTAACTGAGGAAGAGACTTCGCCCTTACCAGCAGGGCAGATCGTTGAGGTCCAACCATAAACCCTACCTCACCATCCCCCGCTTTGCTAAAGCGAGGGCGGGGGGCTGAACGTTCGAGGTGGGAACCTCCAAATGCTGGAATGAATTGCCGCTTCAACTACGTGTGCTGTACTCTGAACAGGAGTTCAGAAAGGACTTGAAGACCTGGCTGTTCAGGCGTAGAGAATAGCTCTTTACTGGCTCTGCTCTGTTGTTATCTGCTTTAGCGCCGGGACACCACAGTTGTGGTAGCTGTGAGCTTTACAAATGTTTTTATTATTCTTTCTGCACCCCTCCTGCCTCTTTCTGTACCCTTCTTCCCTCTTTCTGCACCTCTCTTGCCTCTTCCTGCACCCCTGTTCCCTTCTTCTGCACCTCTCTTGCCTGTTTCTGCAACTCTCTTGCCTCCTTCTGCTCCTCTGTTGACTCTTTCTGCACCTCACTTGTTTCTTTCTGCACTCCTCTTTCCTCTTCCTGCACCCTTCTTTCTTCTTTCTGCACATCTCTTGCCTATTTCAGCACCCCTGTTCACTCTCGCTGCACCTCTCCTGCCGGTTTCTGCAACTCTCTTACCTCTTTCTGCACTTCTCTTGCCTCTTTCTGCACCTCAGTTGCAACTTTCTGCAGTTCTCTTGCCTCTTTCTCCACCCCTCTTGCCTCTTTCTGCATCTCTGTTGCTTCTTTCTGCACACCTCTTGCCTCTTTCTACACCTTTCTTGCCTCTTTCTGCACCCCTATTCCCTCTTTCTGCACCTCTCCTGCCTGTTTCTGTACCTCTCTTGCCTCTTTCTGCACCTCTGTTGCTTCTTTCTGCACTTCTCTTGCCTCTTCATGCACCTCTGTTGCTTCTTTCTGCATTTCTCTTGCTTCTTTCTGCACCTCTCTTGCTTCTTTCTTCACCCCTCTTGCCTCTTTCTCTACCCCTCTTTCCCCTTTCTGCATCTCTGTTGCTTCTTTCTGCACTTTATCTTACCTCTTTCTGCACCCCTCTTGCCTCCTTCTGCACCTCTGTTGTTTCTTTTTGCACTGCTCTTGCTTCTTTCTTCACCCCTCTTGCCTCTTTCTGCACTCCTCTTGCCTCCTTTTGCACCTCTGTTGGTTCTTTCTGCACTGCTCTTGCTTTTTCTGTACCTCTTTTGCCTGTTTCTGCAACTCTCTTGTCTCTTTCTGCACTTTTCTGGCCTCCTTCTGCACCTCTGTTGCTTCTTTCTGCACTTCTCTTGCCTTTTTCTGCACCCCTCTTGCTTCTTTCTGCACCTCTGTTGCTTCTTTCTGCAGCTCTCTTACTTCTTTATGCACCTCTCTTTCTCCTTTCTGCACACTTCTTGCCTCTTTCTGCACGCTTCTTCCCTCTTTTTGCACCTCTCTTGCCTCTATCTGCAACTCTCTTGCCTCTTTCTGCAGTTCTCTTGCTTCCTTCTGCACCTCTGTTGCTTCTTTCTGCACTTCTATTGCCTCTTTATGCACCATTCTTGTCTGTTTCTGCACCTCTGTTGGTTCTTTCTGCACTGCACTTGTATTCTTTCTGCACCTCTTTATGCCTGTTTCTGCTACTCGCTTGTCTTCTTCTGCACTTCTCTTGCCTCCTTCTGCACCTCAGTTGCTTCTTTCTGCACTTCTCTTGCCATTTTCTGCACCGCTCTTGCCTCTTTCTGCACCTCTGTTGCTTCTTTCTGCACTTCAATGGCTTCTTTCTGTACCTCTCTTGCTTCTTTCTGCACCCCTCTTGCCTCTTTCTGCACCCTTCTTCCCTCTTTCTGCACCCTTTTCCCCTCTTTCTGCACCTCTCTGGCCTCTTTATGTACCCCTGTTCCCTTTTTCTGCACCTCTCTTGCCTGTTTCAGCAACTCTCTTGCCTCTTTCTGCAGTTCTCTTGCCTCCTTCTGCACCTCTGATGCTTCTTTCTGCACTTCTCTTGCCTCTTTCTGCACCCCTCTTGTCTGTTTCTGCACCTCTGTTGGTTCTTTCTGCACTGCTCTTGCTTCTTACTGGACCTCTCTGGAAAATTTCTACACCCCTCTTGCCTCTTTCTGCACCCCTCTTGCCTCCTTGTGCACCTCTGTTGGTTCTTTCAGTACTGCTCTTGCCTATTTCTGCACTTCTTTTGCCTGTTTCTGCACCTTTCTTCCCTCTTTCTGAAGCTCTTTTGCCTCTTTCTGCACCCCTGTTCCATTTTTCTGCACCTCTCTTGCCTGTTTCTGCAACTCTCTTGCCTCTTTCTGGAGTTCTCGTGCCTCCTTCTGCACCTCTGTTGCTTCTTTCTGCACTTCTCAAGCCTCTTTCTGCACCCATCTTGTCTGTTTCTGCACCTCTGTTGGTTCTTTCTGCACTGCTCTTGCTTCTTTCTGCACCTCTCTTGCTAATTTCTGCACCCCTCTACCCTGTTTCTGCACCTCCTTGCCTCCTTCTGCACTTCTGTTGGTTCTTTCTGCACCTCTGTTGCTTCTTTCTGCACTTCTCTTGCGTCTTTCTGCACCCCTCTTCCTTCTTTCTGCACCTTTCTTGCCTCTGTCTGCACCTCTCTTATGTCTTTCTCCACCTCTTTTGCTTCTTTCTGCACTTATCTTGCTTCTTTCTGCACCCCTCTTGCCTATTTCTGCACCTCTGTTGGATCTTTCTACACTGCTCTTGCTTCTTTCTGCACCTCTCTTGTAAATTTCTGCACCCTTCTTGCCTCTTTCTGCACCCCTGTTCCCTCTTTCTGCACCTTTTTTGCCTGTTTCTGCAACCTTCTTGCTTCTTTCTGAACTTCTCTTGCCTCTTTCTGTAGTGAAATGGGAAGTGCAAGTTGTCAAGTTTAAAGGTCTGAGTGCTCTTGTGACTGAGGTATATGTCTACTTAAACATGTATTGTCACATGTGTTATGCATCTGAAGATGGTAGCTTAAAAAACGGATAACTTCTCCTATAGGTGGTCAAATCTTCTTAGTTCTGCTCTGTCATTCGGTTGCAAAAGCAGACATGTCTTATGCACCTAGGTGTTATAGAGCCCCTCAAATATACTATTGAATACCCATGTGCCCTGTATTATGAGCAGAAAGAAATGCATACTCCTTTTTGTACACAAATTTACAGAGTATGCTGTTTGAAACACAGGTATTCAAGTATTTGTATGTTAATTTTTATGTAACATGTCACTAGGTAAAAGCAGAGACACACACATGCATACCTTCACAAACTTGGTCAGACTTACAACTGTGATATGCTTAGGATTGGTGTTTTATATTTGGTAGGCCTAAAATTCTGAGCAGTCGATTAATAGTGAACCTTCAAGAGAAAAGTGAGGTTTAAAACATCTTGGGAGAAGGATTAGTGATTAGGCTACTGTGTATGAGTCTGTTGTAAGGTGCAGTCAAAGTAGGCCTCTTACTGCACCTCTGTTGGTTCTTTCTGCACTTCTCTTGCTTCTTTTTCCACCTTTCTTCCTCTTTCTGGACTTCTGTTGCCTCTTTCTGCATTTTTCTTGCTTCTTTCTGCACCTTTCTTCCTCTTTCTGTACATGTCTTCCCTCTTTCTGCACTTCTCTTGCTTGTTTCTGCACATGTCCTACCTATATAGGCATAGTTAGAAATTAGCATTTAAAAAACCTTAGAAATTTACTGAAAAAACCATAGGTGTCAGGGACGTTATAGTTAGAAATTCGCATTTAAAAAACCTTTGAAATTCACTGAAAAAAACATAGGTTTCAGAGACAATATAGTTAGGGCACAAAGCGTTAGCGGTCGGACTACGAACACCACGGTCGGCGTCCTTTTGAAAGATGTGAGCTTACGTTTGGAATACACGGCCACAGTTTCACCTATCAAAGTGAAAGTTCACTTGTTTGCGTACGGTTATTTCTATTCGTAATACATCATCTTATGGATAGGCTACATGCCTACCATTGGAGCTAGTCTTAACGTTGCTTAGAAGGTCTTGCGTTTTTTACTTGATATATGCAAAAACTGCCCTGATGAAGCCCTATTTAGGGTGAAACGCGTTGGCTGCACGAGTTGGTGCTTTACCTCAGTAATTTGAAAATAAAAGAAGCAACAGAGATACTGAAGACTCCTGATCTTATTTTGTGGAATCGCAATTGTTGTTTACTTACCTTTTCTTTTGGTTTGCCTCTCCGTACTTTGTTTATCCATAGTTAGAAATTAGCATTTAAAAAACCCAGAAATTCACTGAAAAAAACACAGGTTTCAGGGATGTTATAGTTTGGCTGACATTTCACTCGTACAAAACCAGAGAAATTCGGCTGTTATAGTTAGCTGAGCTAACTATAACTCGTGCCCCGCAATGCACTGCTGATGATGTCACATATTACATCACTCATGACATGGTCAGTGACATCAATGATGACATCACTGATGACATCTCAAATGACATCACTGATGACATCACTGATGACATCATCCATGTGATCATCTGATGCGCCTCCTCACACCATAATATAATCTTTGATACATCCACTCTAAAATACAGACTATTAATCTCGAAAGCATCGACAGGCCAATACCAGTTAGTACATTCCCCCTCATTGATTCATACATCAACGCACACATCCACTCACTAACCCATACAGTCACTCATACACGCAGTCATTCATCAATTCAGCCACTGATATATCCATTCATACACCCATACAGATACTCACACACCACCACTCACCCAAAGATTTACTCAAACACCTAGTCAGTCACCCAAAGAATCAATCACACTGCCATTTACTCACCTATACAGTTATACACACACCACCTCACTTATTCATACAGATGCTAACACATACTTACTCTCTTCTACAATCACTGACACAAGCACACACTCATGTATACAGCCACTCTCACAATCACTCACTCTAACATATAGTCACTTATATACTCCAACACTCACATTTACTGCCTTTCACATATGTAGTTACTCACACATATACCACTGAGACATCCATTCACTCACCAACACAGCTATTCTCACACTCACTCACCCATACAGCCCCTCGCAGATCCACTCATGAACCCATACACCCAGTGAATCACCCACTCACACATCCATGTGGGGAGTCAAACACATCCCCACCCACCCACACAAACAATCAGGCACCCATACAGGTACACAGACAACCAATCATTAACCCATATAGACACTCATGTAGCTACTCACCAACCCATGCTGCCACTTACACACCAACTGACAGACTGATAAAGACATTCACACAGATTAGTCATTTACCCATGCATTCATTAAGACACGTTTAATCACTCACTTATACAGTCAGTCACACACCCACTAAATCATCCATTCAGACACTCATAGACCCACTCATTCTTCAATACACCTTGGCGTATATATATAACATTCGTCAACTTTTTAGAAACACTCATAGTCACTGGATGATGTCATCAGTGCTGTCATCCGTGATGTCATTTGAGATGTCATCAGTGATGTCATCAGTGATGTCACTGACCATGTCATGAGTGATGTAATATGTGACATCATCAGCAGTGCATTGTGGGGGCGCGAGTTATAGTTAGCTCAGCTAACTATAATGGCCGAATTTCTCTGGTTTTGTACGAGTGAAATGTCAGCCTAACTATAGCGTCCCTGAAACCTATGTTTTTTTTCAATGAATTTCTAAGGTTTGTTAAATGCTAATCCCTAACTATGATGTCCATGAAACCTGTGTTTTTTTCAGTGACTTTCTAAGGTTTTTAAATGCTAATCCCTAACTATAACGTCCCTAAACCTGTGGTTTTTTTCAGTGAATTTCTAAGGATTTTAAATGCTAATCCCTAACTATAACATCCCTGAAACCTGTGGTTTTAACAGTGAATTTCTAAAGTTTTTTTAAATGCTAATTTCTAACCATGCCTATATAGGTAGGTCATGTGCAGAAAGAGGAAGAAAGGCGCAGAAAGAAGCAAGAGAAGTGCAGAAAGAGGCTAGAGAGGTACAGAAAGAGGAAGAAAGGTGCAGAAAGAAGCAAGAGAAATGCAGAAAACGGCAACAGAAGTCCAGAAAGAGGAATAGAGGTGCAGAAAGAACCAACAGAGGTGCAGAAAGAAGACTACTTTATCTGTACCTTACACCAGACTCATACAAAGTACCCTAATCACTAATCCTTCTCCGAAAATGTCTTAAACCTCACTTGTCTCTTGAAGGTTCACTATTAATCGACTGCTCAGAATGTTAGGCCTACCAAGTATAAAACAGCAATCCTAAGCATTTCACTGTTGTCAGTCTGACCAAGTTTGTGAAGGTATGCAAGCGTGTCTATGTTTTTACCTAGTGACATGTTAAATGAAAATAAACATACAAACACTTGAATACCTGTGTTTCAAACAGCATACTCTGTAAATTTGTGTAAAAAAGGTGTATGCATTTCTTTCTGCTCACAATACAGGGCATATGGGTATTCAATAGTATATTTGAGGGGCTCTATAACACATATATAAATAAGACATGTCTGTCTGTGCAAACGAATGACAGAGCAGAACTGAGAAGATTTGATCACCTATAGAAGAAGTTACCCGCTTTTTAAGCTGCTGTCTTCAGATGCATAACACATGTAAGAATGCATATACAAGTATACATATACCTCAGTCACGAGAGCACGCAGACCTTTAAACTTGACAGTTTGTACTTCCCATTTGAGGACAGAAAGAGGCGAGAGAAGTTCAGAAAGAAGCAAGAGAGTTGCAGAAACAGGCAAAAGAGGTGCAGAAAGAGGGAACAGGGGTACAGACAGAGGCAAGAGAGGTACAGAAAGAGGGAAGAGGGGTGCAGAAAGAGGCAAGAGGGGTGCAGAAATTTGCAAGAGATGTGCAGATAGAAGCAAGAGCAGTGCAGAAAGAACCAACAAAGGTGCAGAAGGAGGCAAGAGGGGTGCATAAAGAGGCAAGAGAAGTATAGAAAGAAGCAACAGAGGTGCAGAAGGAAACAAGAGAGCTACAGAAAGAGGCAAGAGAGTTGCAGAAACAGGCAAGAGAGGTGCAGAAAGAGGGAACAGGGGTACAGAAAGAGGCAAGAGAGGTGCAGAAAGAGGGAAGAAGGGTGCAGAAAGAGGCAAGAGGAGTGCAGAAAGAAGCAACCGAAGTGCAGAAAGAAGCAACAGAGGTGCAGAAAGAGGCAAGAGGGGTGTAGAAAGAGGCAAGAGAAGTCCAGAAAGAAGCAACAGAGGTACAGAAAGAGGCAAGAGAGGTGCAGAAAGAAGGAAGAGGGGTGCAGACAGAGGCAAGATCGGTGCAGAAAGAGGGAAGAGGGGTGCAGCAAGAGGACAAGAGAGGAGCAGAAAGAGGCAAGAGGAGTGCAGAAAGAAGCAAGAGAGGTGCAGAAAGAAGCAAGAGAAGTGCAGAAAGAAGCAAGAGGGGTGTAGCAAGAGGCAAGTGAAGTGCAGACAGAAGCAATAGAGGTGCAGAAGAAGGCAAAAGAAGTGCAGAAACCGGCAAAAGAGGTGCAGAAAGAAGCAAGAACAGTGCAGAAAGAACCAACAGAGGTGCAGAAGGAGGCAAGAGGAGTGCAGAAAGAGGCATGCGGGGTACAGAAATTTGCAAGAGAGGTGCAGAAAGAAGCAACAGAGGTGCAGAAGGAGACAAGAGAACTGCAGAAAGTGGCAAGAGAGTTGCAGGGACAGGCTAGAGAGGTGCAGAAAAAGGGAACAGGGGTGCAGAAAGAGGCAAGAGAGGTGCAGAAAGAACCAACAGAGGTGCAGAAACAGACAAGAGCGGTGCAGAAAGCGGCAATAGAAGTGCAGAAAAAAGCAACATGGGTGCAGAAGGAGGTAAGAGAACTGAAGAAAGAGACAAGAGAGTTGCAGAAACAGGCAAGAGAGGTCCAGGAAGAAGCAAGAGCAGTGCAGAAAGAACCAACAGAGGTGCAGAAACAGACAAGAGGGGTGCAGAAAGATGCAAGAGAAGTGCAGTAAGAAGCAACAGAACTGCAGAAGTTTCAAGTTTCAAGTTTCTTTATCTTTGCATAGTTAACTAAAACCATTGCAATATTAGCACTTAAAAGAATAAAAAATGTAGCCGAACATTCAATGTAGTTTCATCCACCTTTGCTACCTTTTTAAGCACTGTAATTATAAAACGAAAATCTTCTAATAAAATCAGTTAAAACCCAGAGGTAGGGAGGTTCCTTACATTCTAAAATCAGAGTTAGTAATAGTGGTATTAATATATGTCCTTAATTCGCTTGGTACTACCAGAGGTAAGGAAGGTTCCTTGCAATCTAAAATCAGAATCTGGATTGATAATAGTAGTATTGATAAATGTCCTTAGTTCGCTGGGTACTACAGTCACAGATTTTTTGCTCCAGCCGTGCTTGCCCATTAACCAAGATCGTGTTATGTATGTTGTGCAGGTTGTCTGAACTTCTTGCGAAGTTTCCATTATGGTGCAGGTGGTCAGTGCTTAGCGTAGACTGAGAAAGGCCTCTGCCCTTCTTTAAGACGACCTGCAGCATCAGAACGTTGTGATTGGTGTATCAAGTTTTCGGTATTTTTGGCATTTTTTGTTCTGGCAGTGTAAGAAATTTTACAAATCTACAATTCAATTGTGTGTTTTCTGGGTTTAAACAGGCTAGCACTGCTTGTCTCCTGGTGCGGGTGCCTTTCTGCTTGAGAGGTATTTTTAGGAGCTGTTTTCGTTCTTGGTGCAGTTCCTTGCATGAGCAGATTAGATGTAAAATGTCTCCTTGCTTGATGTTGCACAACCTACACGTATCTTGTACTGTTGTCCTCAGCCATGGTGGGAGATGCTGAGCACACGGAAAAATTCCCAGTATGTGCCTTAGAAAGTTCATTTTTATGGCTTTAGGATATCCCTGGTTGAAGAATGATTGTGAAGCAAGAGATTTGTAGGAGTTCAAGGTCATCCAGGCATGAGATCTCTTTGAGAAGCTAGCCTTGTCCTCCACCAAGGAAATTTGTTTTATGGACTTCCAGACTAGTTTTTTAAAGGTTAAATTGCCGAGTTGTGTGTCCCAAAGTCCCATGAGTTTGGTAATTTCCAGGGCTAGCTGGAGGTAGGTTCTGGCTTGGGAGTACTCCCTGTACTGTATGTCATGCCACAGCAGGTAATTTAGCGTGTTTGTAGTGGCACTTCTTATCTTATGCCAACAGATTATGTAAGAGCCGTACCTGGCTAAGGCTTGTTGTAGTAGACCAAACTCCAGCCTTATTTGAGCAGGTGATGTATAGGGCGGAAGGCAGAACATGATTCTGTATGCTTTGACCTGTGTGTTGCCCAGATCCTTAGCATCTCTTCCCCGCATTCCCTCGCTGCCGTAGGCGATCGAGGGGAGAAGTTTGGCCTGGACTACCTTCAGCAGCAGGGTCAAAGTCGGCCCCATAAATTTATTTGCAAGGTTTTTCATCGATAGGGCTATCATCAGTCCTTTCCTTCTTATTTCCTCTTTCTGGCACTTAAACAACCCTTCCTTGTCGATTGTGACTCCTAGATACTTGTACTCATGAGCTCGGTCAAGTTTAGTGCCGCCCAGGAACCAGTTCCTCTGCAAGTTTTTTTGGTTGTTGTTTATTGACATTGTCCGAGTCTTGCTCAGATTTATTTTTAAGTTGTTTTCTGTAGCGTAATTCTGCATTTCCGTCAATAGATGTTGGAGGCCAACATAAGTGTGACTAAGCAGAACTACGTCGTCTGCATACATAAGATTGGTTAATGTTTCCCCTCCTATTTTGGGTGAATGGGAGTTGCAGGCATCGAGTGCCTTCGGAAGGTCAGCCATGAATAAATTGAACAGGGTTGGTGCGAGCACACAACCCTGTTTCAGTCCTTTTGTTGTGGGAACTTTCGAGGAGAGGTGGGTGCCTCCACCTAGTTTCACCTGCACCCAGGTATCCGTATGTAGAAGCGACAGAATGTTTAAGATGGGCTGTGGTATGCCCCATTGCGCCAGTTTCCCCCACAGTCTGCCCCTCTCTACGTTATCGAATGCGGTACTGAAGTCAGTATAACATAGGTGTAAAGGTAATTTAGAGGTTTTTGCTGCGTCAATCAGTAGAGAGATTGTCAGGATATTTGTTGATGTGCTGGCCATTTTGTGAAAGCCCATCTGGTTTAGCGCTATTATATGATTTGCCTCAGCCCAGGATGTAAGCTCCTCTAGTATGGTGCCCGCAAAATATTTTGCTTCATTATCTATCAGAGCTACTAGGCGGTAGTTATTAGGCTCGGCCGAAAGAGGCAAGAGAGGTGCATAAAGAGGGAAGAAGGGTGCAGAAAGAGGCAAGAGGGGTGCAGAAAGAAGCAACAGAAGCGCAGACAGAAGCAAGAGAAGTGCAGAAAGAACCAAAAGAGGTGCAGAAAGAGGCAAGAGGGGTGCAGAAAGAGGCAAGAGAAGTGAAGAAAGAAATAACAGAGGTGCAGAAGGAGGCAAGAGAAGTGCAGAAAGAGGCAACAGAGTTGCAGAAACAGGCAAAAAAGGTGCAGAAAGAAGCAAGAGCAGTGCAGAGATGTGCAAGAGAGGTGCAGAAAGAAGCAGGAGCAGTGCAGAAAGAAACACCAGAGGTGCAGAAGGAGGCAAGAGGGGTACAGTTAGAGGCAAAAGAAGTACAGAAACAAGCAAAAGAGGTGCGGAAAGAGGCAAAAGCGGTGCAGAAAGAGGTGCAGAAAGAGGCAAGGGAGGTGCACAAAGAGGGAAGGAGGGAGTAAAAATAGGTAAGAGGGGTGCAGAAAGAAGCAAGAGAGGTATAGAAAGAGGCAAGAGAAGTGCAGAAAGAAGCAACAGAGGTGCAGAAAGAGGCAAGAGGGGTGCAGAAAGAGGCAATATAAGTGCAGAAGGAAGCAATAGAGATGCAGAAAGAGGCAAGAAAAGTGCAGAGAGAGGCAAGAGAGTTGCAGAAAAAGGCAAATGAGGGGCAGAAAGAGGGAACAGGGGTGCAGACTGAGGCAAGAGAGGTGCAGACGTTTGCAAGACAGGTGCAGAAATAAACAAGAGCAGTACAGAAACAACCAAGAGAGGTGCAAAAAGAGGCAAGAGGGATGCAGATAGAGGGAAGAGAGGTGTAGAAAGAGGGAAGAAGGGTCCAGAAAGAGGCAAGAGGGATGCAGAAAGAAGCAAGAGAGGTGCAGAAAGAGGGAAGAAGGGTGCAGAAAGAGGCAAGAGGGGTGCAGAAAGAAGCAAGAAAAGTGCTGAAAGAAGCAACAGAGGTGCAGAAAGAGGCAAGAGGGGTGCAGAAAGAGGCACAAGAAGTGCAGAAAGAAGCAACAGAGGTGCAGAAGGAGGCAAGAGTAGTACAGAAAGAGGCAAGAGGGGTGGCAAAATTTGCAAGATAGGTGCAGAAAGAAGAAAGAGCAGTGCAGAAGGAGGCAGGAGAACTGAAGAAAGAGGCGAAAGAGTTGCAAAAACAAGCAAAAGAGGTCCAGAAAGAAGCAAGAGCAGTGCAGAAAGAACCAACAGAGGTACAGAAACAGACAAGAGGGGTACAGAAAGAGGCAAGGGAAGTGCAGAAAGAAGCAACAGAGGTGCAAAAGGAGGCAAGAGAACTTCAGAAAGAGGCAAGAGAGTTGCAGAAACAGGCAAGAGAGGTGCAGAAAAAGGGAACAGGGGTACAGGGGTACAGAAAGAGGCAAGAGAAGTGCAGAAAGAGGGAAGAAGGGGGCAGAAAGTGACAAGAGGGTGCAGAAAGAAGCAAAAGAAGCACAGAAAGAAGCAAGAGAAGTGCAGAAAGAACGAACAGAGGTGCAGGAGGAGGCAAGAGGGGTGCAGAAAGAGGCAAGAGAAGTGAAGAAAGAAGCAACAGAGGTGCAGAAGAAGGCAAGAGAAGTGCAGAAGAGGCAAAGGAGGTGCAGAAAGAAGCAAGAGCAGTGCAGAAAGGACCAACAGAGGTGCAGATGGAGGCAAGAGGGGTGCAGAAAGAGGCAAGAGGGGTGCAGAGAGTTGCAGAAAGAAGCAAGAGCAGTGCAGAAAGAAACAACAGAAGTGCAGAAGGAGGCACGAGGGGTACAGAAAGTGGCAAAAGAAGTGCAGAAACAAGCAAAAGAGGAGCAGAAAGAGGCAAGATGGGTGCAGAAAGAGGTACAGGAAGAGGCAAGAGAGCTGCAGAAAGAGGGAAGAAGGGTGCAGAAAGAGGCAATAGGGGTGCAGAAAGAAGCAAGAGAGGTGTAGAAAGAAGCAAGAGAAGTGCAGAAAGAAGCAACAGAGGTGCAGAAAGAGGCAACGGAACTGCAGAAAGAGGCAAGATAAGTGCAGAAGGAAGCAACAGAGGAGCAGAAGGAGGCAAGAGAACTGCAGAAAGAGGCAAGAGAGTTGCAGAAACAGGCAAGAGAGGTGCAGAAAAAGGGAACAGGGGTGCAGAAAGTGGCAAGAGAGGGGCAGAAAGAGGGAAGAAGGGTGCAGAAAGATGCAAGAGGGGTGTAGAAAGAAGCAACAGAAGCGCAGAAAGAAGCAAGAGAAGTGCAGATAGAACCAACAGAGGTGCAGAAGGAGGCAAGAGGGGTGCAGAAAGAGGAAAAAGAAGTGCAGAAAAAAGCAAGAGAGGTGTTGAAAGAGGCAAGAGAGGTGCAGAAAGAGGCAAGAGAGGTGCAGAAAGAGGCAAGAGAGGTGCATAAAGAAGGAAGAATGGTGCAGAAAGAGACTAGAGCGTTACAGAAACAGGCAAAACAGGTGCAGAAAGAGGAAACAGGGGTGCAGACAGAGGCAAGAGAGGTGCAGATAGAACCAACAGAGGTGCAGAAAGAGGCAAGAGGGGTGCAGAAATGTGCAAGAGAGTAGCAGACAGAAGCAAGAGCATTGCAGAAAGAACTAACAGAGGTGCAGAAAGAGGCAAAAGGGGTGCAGAAAGAGGCAAGAGAAGTGCAGAAAAAAGCAAATAAGGAGCAGAAAGAGGCAAGAGAGGTGCACACAGAGTCACGAGGGGTGCAGAAATTTGCAAGAGAGGTGCAGAAAGAAGCAAGAGAAGTGCAGAAGGAAGCAAAAGAGGTGCAGTAAAAGGCAAGAAAAGTGCAGAAAGAGGAAAGAGAGTTACAGAAACAGGCAAAAGAGGTGCAGAAAGAGGGAACAGAGGTGCAGACAGAGGCAAGAGGGGTGCAGAAATGTGCAAGAGAGTAGCAGACAGAAGCAAGAGCAGTGCAGAAAGAACCAACAGAGGTGCAGAAAGGGGCAAGGAGGGTGCAGAAAGAGGCAAGAGAAGTGCAGAAAAAAGCAAATAAGGTGCATAAAGAGGCAAGAGGGGTGCAGAAATAGACAAGATAGGAGCAGAAAGAGGCAAGCGAGGTGCACACAGAGGCATGAGAGGTGCAGAAATTTGCAAGAGAGGTGCAGAAAGAAGCAAGAGAAGTGCAGAAAGAAGCAACAGAGGTTCAGAAAGAGGCAAGAGGGGTGCAGAAAGAAGCAAGAGAAGTGCAGAAAGAGGCAACAGTGTTGCAGAAAGAGGCAAGAGAGGTGCAGACAGAGGCAAAAGAGGTGCAGAAAGAGGGAAAGAAGTGCAGAAAGAGGCAAGAGGGGTGCAGACATTTGCAAAACAGGTGCAGAAAGAAACAAGAGCAGGACAGAAACAACCAAGAGAGGTGCAGAAAGAGGCAAGCGGGGTGCAGAAAGAGGCAAGGGAAGTGCAGAAAGAAGCAACAGAGGTGCAGAAAGAGGCAAGAGAACTGTAGAAAGAGGCAAGAGAGTTGCAGAAACAGGCAAGAGATGTGCAGAAAGAGGGAACAGGGGTGCAGAAAGAGGCAGGAGAGGTGCAGAAACAGGCAAGAGAGGTACAGAAAGAGGGAAGAGGAGTGCAGAAAGAGGCAAGAGAGGTGCATAAAGAGGGAAGATGGGTGCAGAAAGAGGCAAGAGGGGTGCAGAAAGAGGCAAGAGGGGTCCAGAAAGAAGCAACAGAGGTGCAGAAAGAGTCAAGAGATGCGCAGAAAAAAGAAGAAAGGTACAGAAAGAAGCAAGAGAAATGCAGAAAGAGGCAAGAGTGGCACAGAAACAAGCAAGAGTGGTTTGCACTCCATTAGTACCAATCTAACACCCACATTTAGCAATAAGTAAGAGGTGACCATACTAGGTTTGCAAAGGTCCTTCCGCCACGCTATACTACTTGTCGCTGCATTTTTGGTAACGTTTGAGCCATTTGAGCTAGAAACAAGGGTTTTTTTGTTCAAATCTGCAGATTATGCAGCAGATGATGGATTATGTGGCAAATGCTGAAAATGCATAATAGTGCGAAAGTTGGTGCAGCCGAACAGTCACATGATTTCAGTGGCCCTGCTCATACCGCTGACTAGGTCCAGAAGTGCTTGTCAGTGGCTCCTCTTTTTTTGTCTCATTGAGTAAATAGTTTAGCTTCTATGGAAACGAGGAAGACTAATCCTGAGGTTACCACTCCACAACACAGACTACCATACCACATAATTACTCTCCATAACACATAATCCCACTCTACTATACACTAATTACCACATACTTTCTATCCACATAATTTCACTGCACAACATACCACATAATTTCACTACACACAACATACATCCACTCCACTCCAAAAAAACATTAGTAAAAAACTTTTACATTTACAATGCCAATAGCTCTAACTCTCGTAAATGAGAGACCTATTACATTGCAAATGCTTCTTTAACTGGTAGTCGCGTTTGCAGAGTGGTGGAGAAGGGGCTGGGCCTCTGACCAGATCTCAGGAATTCTGCTACAGAGGACTTACAAGAGGTACCAGGAGGGCTACTTGGCCGCCAAAGTCCCTCAGGAGTAAAGTGGACGTCATCCCCCATCCAGTACTGTGCCAGGAGGCGCATTTGCAGAGTGGTGGAGAAAGGTGAGCATGGCCTCCGAAGACCTCTTAGCAATCCCACTGTGTGGGACTTACTGGAGGCAACAGGAGGGGTAGCTGGCCCCCCAGGTCAACCTTGGGGGATAACTACCCCTCCTATTACCTCCAGTAAGTTCCACACAGCAGGATTTCTAAGTTCTCATAGCAGGCCACACCCCCTTTCCCCAGACACTGCTCTGCAAACGCACTTCCTGGCGTGCTCTAGGATGGGGATTAAAGTCCCCTTCGCTGCTGGGGGTCCTTAGGGGCCATCTAGCCTACCTGATACCTCCAGTATGCCCCAGATAGTGGGATTGCTGACATTTAGACACAGCGATACCAAAGGGGATGATGGACGGAGCGTTTGAGCAAATCAAACACTCACCCCCAGTCAACTGATCTGGGTTTAATCCATCATCATTCTTTAGCTCACTCCACCACCCCAGTACAGACATGGCCATATGCGAATCAGTCTGACCCTGTGCCTCATGGGAACAGTCCAGCCCGAACTGCCAAGCCATGTCTTCCCTGGACCGGAAACAAGCATCCTGGGACCGGTTTCTGGCTAATCAGCCGTCATCAGCCAGGCTAGCTTGAATCCAGTGGCAGAGTGAGCAAGGGACCCACGTCTGGGCATACCCCGCCAACTTAGGGTGAACAAAGCGATACCAAAGGGGATGATGGACAGAGCGTTTGAGCAAATCAAACACTCACCCCCAGTCAACTGATCTGGGTTTAATCCATCATCATTCTTTAGCTCACTCCACCACCCCAGTTCAGACATGGCCATATGCAAATCAGTCTGACCCTCTGCCTCATGGGAACAGTCCAGCTCGAACTGCCAAGCCATGTCTTCCCTGGAGCGGAAACAAGCATCCTGGGACCGGTTTCGGGTTCAAAACCCTCATCAGCCAGGCTATCTTGAATCCAGTGGCAATATGTATGTATGTATGTATGTATATATATATATATATATATATATATATATCAAGATTCTTAACTGGTAATTGAGTTCTGTGTTTTTTAACAATATGACATGAACAAGAGTATGAATCTTCAATGTATTAGTCAATCATATTGTGCATAAACACTATATGGCACTGTCACCTAGCCGAGGGCAATTTTGTGATTGGTCTAGGTGAAACAACCACGTTTTCTTTGAAACTGTTTTAAAGTGTGTATGATTTTTAATATGCATTTTTTAAACGTATTAAATTGCGGAGTTTTGCACATATATATTAACAATATAGGCCTTGCTGAGTGTTACATTGCATTCGGAACTATGCTCTTTCCATTTTTTAAAGTGTATATGATTTTTAATATGCATTTATTTAAAAATGTATTTAATTGCAGAATTTGCACATTAATATTAACAATGTATGCTGTGTTTAATGTTACATTGCATTCGCAACTAGAAGTTTCTTCCATGTCTATTATGAGTCCGTGGTCACATGGTTATTGCACTGTCACTTTAAAATGTACGATCACTCCTCATGGCGTCATGTGATCAAGGCCTTTCAGAGGCCGAAACGCGTCATGGCAGCAGTGCGTGGTTAAAGAAAATAAACTTTTTGCACTGAATTTGGGTCCGTACCGTCCTTTCTACGAGGTGGATTCTGTGGCGGATTGCGTGTGCATATATATATATATATATATATTCACTGAAAAAACCATAAGGTTTTAGGGACAGTTATAGTTAGTTGGACATTGCACTCGTACAAAACCCGTGAAATTCCCCCGTTATAGTTAGTTCAGCTAACTATAACTCACGCCCCCGCAATGCACTGCTGATGACGTCACATATTACATCACTCATGACATGGTCAGTGACATCACTGATGACATCTCTGATGACATCTCAAATGACATCACTGATGACATCACTGATGACATCATCCAGTGGCTGTGTGTTTCTGTAAAGTTTAAATATGTTTAATATATATAGGGAAAGGCGTATTGAAGAATGAGTGGGTGTAGAAGCGCCTGAATGGATGATTTAGTAGGTGCGTGACTGAGTCTATAAGTGAGTGATTAAACGTATCTTACTGGATGCATGGGTGAGTGACTAAACTGTGTGAATGTCTGTATCCGTCTGTCTGTTGTTGTGTAAGCAACTGCATGGGTTTCTGACTAGCTAAATGAGTGTCTATATGGGTTATGGATTGGTTCTCTGAGTATCTGTATGGGTGCCTCAGTGTTTGTGTGGGTGGGGTGTGTCTGACTCTGTGCATAGATGTGTGAGTGGGTGATTCACTGGGTGCATGGTTTCAAGAGTGCGTCTGTGATGGACTGTATGGGTGGGTGAGTGTGTGTATGGGTGTGTTAGTGATTGAATGTATATCTCAGTGGTACATGTGTGAGTAACTACATATGTGAAAGGCAGTATATATGTGTGTTGAAGTATATAAATGGCTATAAGTGAGAGTGTGTGATTGTGAGAGTGGCTATATGGATGAGTGTGTGCTTGCATCAGTGATTGCATAGGAGCGTAAGAATGTGCTAGTATTTTTATGAGTAAGTGAGCTGGTGTGTATAACTGTATAGGTGAGTAAATTGGAATGTGATTAATTATTTGCATGACTGACTAGGTGTGTGAGTACCTCTATGGATAGTTGCGTTGTGTGAGTGTTTATATAGGTGTATGAGTGCATATGATAGTCCTGTACTGAGTGACTGTAAGTATGAGTGACTGTACGGGTGAGTGAGTAGATGTGTGTGTGTAGACCTAAGAATCAGCGAGTGGGTATGTACTTATTGGTATTGGAGTGTGTATGGTTTTGAGAATGGCAGTCTGTAATTTAGAGTGGGTGTATCAAAACTTATATTAGGGTGTGAGAAGATGCATTAAATTCTCACATGGATGATGTCATCAGTGATGTCATCAGTGATGTCATTTGAGATGTCATCAGTGATGTCATCAGTGATGTCACTGACCATGTCATGAGTGATGTAATATGTGACGTCATCAGCAGTGCATTGCGGGGCGCGAGTTATAGTTAGCTGAACTAACTATAACGGGGAATTTCACGGGTTTTGTACGAGTGCAATGTCCAACTAACTATAACTGTCCCTAAAACCTTATGGTTTTTTCAGTGAATTTCTAAGGTTTTTTAAATGCTAATTTCTAACTATAACGTGCCTGAAACCTATGGTTTTTTCAGTGAATTTCAAAGGTTTTTTAAATGCTAATTTCTAACTATAACGTGTCTGAAACCTATGGTTTTTTCTGTGAATTTCAAAGGTTTTTAAATGCTAATTCCTAACTATAACATGTCTGAAACCTACGGTTTTTTCAGTGAATTTCAAAGGTTTTGTAAATGACAATTTTTAAATGTATTAATTGTTATATTTATTTTTTTCATACTGATTTACTACATTTTTAGAAACAATTTTTTTAACATATTTTATTTTTTAAATTACATTGTAATTACATTATACATTACAAAAAATACTTTCTCAGAATGAATTACTTTAGTTTAAATACTTTGCACATAGGCAATAGACTTTTAAGTACAGTAGTTACAGTTGTTGCAATGGGCAACACATTTTCAAACACAATGCAACATTCAGCTCAATGTGAATTTCTAGTTAAATGCAATTAGTTACTTTATGGATTACTTTTCTAACCACAGGACTGGATCCTAGATTCAGTCCTGGGACATCTCCTGTAAACAGTTGAGTAAAAGCGTTTTGGTTACAGTAGTGATTTTTAAGGAATATTATTGTATTTTAAAAGTTGACAGAAACTTTTCACATAGAATCACCAATGTTATCCTATGGGAGGAAATTCACTTAGCAGGTAAGTAGTGTTATTGTTACTTTTTCTTACTCAGTGTTGGATCCTGGATCCAGCACTGGTGCATCTCCTGTAAACAGTTGAAAGAATGCGTTTAAGTCAGACAGGCGATTTTTAAGGAATATTTGTAGTTTGTGAAAATCGACACTTTGAAACTTTTCTGCTGAAAACCAGACAATGGATTCCTATGGAAGAAAATATAAGTTACTGGTAAGTACGGTTAAAATTACTTTTCAGGGTCAGTGCTGGGCTAAAAGATGCAGCACTGAGGTCTCTCCTGATAACAGGTGAGTAAATCGGAATTCGTATTTCGGCTGATTTTAGAGGAATATTTTAAACTTCCAAAACTCCACACTTAGAAGAATTTCCAAGTGAAACCAGTCAATGTTAGCCTATGAAGGAAATTCAAGTTACCGGTAAGTACGGTTAAAATTACTTTTCAGGACCAGTACTGGGCTGAAAGATGCAGCACTGAGGTCTCTCCTGATAGCAGGTGAGTAAATCGGAATTCGTATTTCGGCTGATTTTAGAGGAATATTTTAAAGTTCCAAAACTCCACACTTAGAAGAATTTCCAAGTGAAACCAGTCAATGTTAGCCTATGAAGGAAATTCAAGTTACCGGTAAGTACGGTTAAAATTACTTTTCAGGACCAGTACTGGGCTGAAAGATGCAGCACTGAGGTCTCTCCTGATAGCAGGTGAGTAAATCGGAATTCGTATTTCGGCTGATTTTAGAGGAATATTTTAAAGTTCCAAAACTCCACACTTAGAAGAATTTCCAAGTGAAACCAGTCAATGTTAGCCTATGAAGGAAATTCAAGTTACCGGTAAGTACGGTTAAAATTACTTTTCAGGATCAGTACTAGGCTGAAAGATGCAGCACTGAGGTCTCTCCTGATAGCAGGTGAGTAAATCGGAATTCGTATTTCGGCTGATTTTAGAGGAATATTTTAAAGTTCCAAAACTCCACACTTAGAAGAATTTCCAAGTGAAACCAGTCAATGTTAGCCTATGAAGGAAACTCAAGTTACCGGTAAGTACGGTTAAAATTACTTTTCAGGACCAGTACTGGGCTGAAAGATACAGCACTGAGGTCTCTCCTGATAACAGGTGAGTAAATCGGAATTCGTATTTCGGCTGATTTTAGAGGAATATTTGTATGTTTCAAAAATCAACACTTAGAAATTTTTCAGCAAAAAGCAGGCAATGATATCCTATGGAAGGAAATTCAAGTTACTGGTAAGTACGGTTAAAATTACTTTTGAGGATCAGTACTGGGCTGAAAGATGCAGCACTGAGGTCTCTCCTGATAACAGGTGAGTACATCGGAATTCGTATTTCGGCTGATTTTAGAGGAAGATTTTAAAGTTCCAAAACTCCACACTTAGAAGAATTTCCAAGTGAAACCAGTCAATGTTAGCCTATGGAAGGAAATTCAAGTTACTGGTAAGTACGGTTAAAATTACTTTTCAGGACCAGTACTGGGCTGAAAGATACAGCACTGAGGTCTCTCCTGATAACAGGTGAGTAAATTGGAATTCGTATTTCGGCTGATTTTAGAGGAATATTTGTATGTTTCAAAAATCAACACTTAGAAACTTTTTCAGCAAAAAGCAGGCAATGATATCCTATGGAAGGAAATTCAAGTTACTGGTAAGTACGGTTAAAATTACTTTTGAGGATCAGTACTGGGCTGAAAGATGCAGCACTGGGTTCTCTCCTGATAACAGGTGAGTAAATCGGAATTCGTAGTTCAGCTGATTTTAGAGGAATATTATAAAGTTCCAAAACTCAACACTTAGAAGAATTTCCAAGTGAAACCAGTCAATGTTAGCCTATGGAAGGAAATTCAAGTTACTGGTAAGTACGGTTAGAATTACTTTTCAGGATCTGTACTGGGCTGAAAGATGCAGCACTGAGGTCTCTCCTGATAACAGGTGAGTAAATCGGAATTCGTAGTTCTGCTGATTTTAGAGGAATATTTGTATGTTTCAAAAATCGACACTTAGAAACTTTTTCAGCAAAAAGCAGGCAATGATATCCTATGGAAGGAAATTCAAGTTACTGGTAAGTACGGTTAAAATTACTTTTCAGGATTAGTATTGGGCTGAAAGATGCAGCACTGAGGTCTCTCCTGATAACAGGTGAGTAAATCAGAATTCGTAGTTCGGCAGATTTTAGAGGAATATTTGCACAATGGTGAAGGAAGGGGGTGAGGCCTGAGGTGACATGTCTGCAAACACACCCAGTGGCGCGTTTTAAGTTGGAGAATTAATTCCTCCTCAATCCCGAGGGTCCCTAGGGGCCAAGTAGCCCACCAGATACCTCCAGTATGCGCCAGAGAGCTGCGTTGCAGAGAGGTGTTCAGAGGCCACGCCCCTTTTGCACCTCTTTGCAACGCAGCTCTGTGGCGCTTTCTGGACGTACCTGGTGGGCTAGTTGGCCCCCAGGGACCCTCAGGATTGAAGGGGATTTAATTCCCCATCTTAAAACGCGCCACGGGGCCTGTTTGCACACATGTCACCTCAGGCCCCCTCCCTTCACCACTGTGCAAACGCGCCCGTGGCGCGTTTTAAGTCGGGGGATTAACTCCCTTGAATCCTGAGGGTCCCTGGGGTGCAACTAGCCCACCAGCTACCTCCATTAAGCGCCACAGAGCTGCGTTGCAGAGAGGTGTAAAAGGGGCGTGGCCTCTGTACACCTCTCTGCAAGGCAGCCCCTGGCGCATACTGGAGGTTCCTGGTGGGCTAGTTGGCCTCAGGGACCCCCAGTATTCAAGGGGAATTACTTCCTTTCTTAAACGCGCCAGGGGGCGCGTTTGCAGAGTACTGCAGGGAGGGGCGGGGCCTCCGGCACGATGCCGTTTTTTTTTTTTTTAATGGGAGGGGGCTGCGTGGCCCCCTTCCTCGGCCACTTTGGCCCCGGGGACCCCATCCCCGGGGCCTGAGCATTTTTTTTTGTTTTATTTATTTATTTATTTTTAAAAACGGGAAGGGGGCTGCGTGGCCCCCTTCCCTGGGCCTCTATTGGCCCCGGGGACCCCATCCCCGGGGCATGCCCTCTTTTAAATAAAAATATGGAGGGGGCTGCGTGGCCCCCTCCTCAGGCCATTTAAGGCCCCGGGGACCCCATCCCCGGGGCCGGCCTTGCCCTTATTTTTTATTTTTTTATTTTTTTTATTTGGGAGGGGGGCTGCGTGGCCCCCTCCCGGGCCACTTATAGCCCTGGGGACCCCATCCCCCGGGCCTGGCCTCTGGTTGGGGACTGTGGGGGTCCCCAATCCCCCACAGTCCCGCCGGCTCCCCGCGTCCTATGGGAGCCGGCATTGCTTTTCCACATGGGGAGCAGCTAAGATGCTGCTCCCCATGTGGAAAGCAATTGGTTTGCATTTTGAAAGAGAGAGCAGGTTTCCTGCTCTCTCTTTCAAAATGCAAACCAAGTTTGCTATGACAGGGCGGGAGCCGCGAGGCTCCCGTCCTGTCATAGCAAACAGCAGTGTCCCGGGGGTAGGCACCCGGGACACTGCAGGAGCCGGCCCTGGGGGTGGCGGTCCCCAGGGCCATCAAGGGCTCCAGGAGGGGGGCCGTGCGGCCCTCCCTACATTTTGAAAGCCCCGGGAGGTGGTGGTCCCCGGGGCTTGGGGGTCCAAAACGGACCCCCATTTTCAATTTTGTTAGGGCCCCGGGAGGTGGTGGTCCTCGGGCGTGTGGGGGCTGGAGTCCCCCACACAGGTTAATTTAAAAATAAAGAAGCCCCGGGAGGTGGTGGTCCCTGGGGCTGCGGGAGGGCTCAGAGCCCTCCCGCAACTTTTCTAATAAAGCCCCGGGGGTGGCAGTCCTCGGGGCTTGGGGCCCTTAGAGGCCCCCATACATAAAATAAACCCCCCAGCATGCCCCCGGGACTTGGCCCACCCGGGGCAATTAACATCGAAGCGCGGGAGACCGCGCTCGATTTTTTTTTCGGCAGGATTTGCGCTCCCTGAGCGCATCCTGCCGATTTTTTTTTTTTAAATGCTTTTTTGCCCAGGGGGTCCTTGTGGGACCCCTGAGCAGGCCTAGGGGTTAGGGTGTTTCTACCCTGACCCCTTTGTGCGTTTGCGCACTTGTTTCTTTTTTCTTGGCGGGATCCGCGCACCCTGAGCGCATCCCGCTGATTTAAAAAAAAAAAATGCTTTTCTGCCCAGTGGGTCCTTGTGGGACCCCTGAGCAGACCTAGGGGGTCAGGGTGTTTCTACCCTGCCCCTTTTGCGCTTTGCGCACTTGTTTCTGTCCCTCGGTTCTACCAAGGGACAAAATGGCTGCCAACACTTCTTGATTTGGAGTGTTGACAGCCAATTAGCATGCAGCTCGTGATCGGGAGGGTACGCAGATCCGACGCGCCCATAGATATATATGTGATTTTAATTGTGAATTTCTCAGGAACTACTGAACGGATTTACACCATTTTAGCAAAAGGCACCAGTCTGAACCAAGGGCTACCTCTTTGCCAAATTTGGGGTAATTCCGTTCAGCAGTTCGGGCTGTAGCTGCGACTAAAGGTTCCTATGGAAAAATGAATGGGGAAAACGCGCTTTGGGACCCCCTTTTTCTCGGCCCCGCTTGACGTATCACCCCGAGACTTTCAGGGTAGGAGCGGACCGGAGCGCCCCAACAAGTTGGAAGCTTTGCGAAGATTCGTCAACCGGCGCCAACGTTATTGCAAATAGAATGTCGCAGATTTCCTATGGATAATAGGTCCTAACTATAACTATCTACTGGCGACCGCCAGTAGATAATATATATATATATATATATATATATATATATATATATATATATATATATTGTTTCACGCTTTGCCCACAAAGCGAGGTGCACCCCCATTCGGCGGCTTCAGGGTCAGGAGAAGGAGGCTGCTTTTCTTTGTTTAGCGGAGCGGACAGAACAGGCGAGTGGCTGAATGGAGAGAAGTGTTGCAGGCATACCGAGGACAGTGAATTAATATTTTTCCAGAACTTACCAGTAGCCCACTTGGGAGTGAATGTTCAGGACTTCCAGTCCCATAATGCTATGCTGTTACTCACCTGAGTTGCATCAATAAAGGGTGAACACTGGGAGCCCAGTATGCTGGTTTTTATTTGGAAGCAGCAGGATACCTATGAGGAAGGGTGAAAGCTTGAAACGCGTCAGGTAGCTGCAGACGCTGGTTTGCCTGACACCTTCTCCTGACCCTGAAGACGCTGAATGGGAGTGCACCTCGCTTTGTGGGCAAAGCGTGAAACAGTATATATATATACAACACACAAAGCCTATGCACACGCTATATTGTTCATTCGATAGTTCAAGTGAGTACACATATGTCAAACAACTATTTTTATGTGTTATTTATTAGAACATCACGACGAGGTCCAGCCAACACGTGTTTCGTCCAAAGGGAAAGTAACCCTGGACTTCTTCAGGGCTGGAAACAATACAAAAGGGTTCTTTTACAATACTGACAACAAAAGGAAACCTAAATGACATGGTGGTTACAACATAAAAAAACAAACTATGTAACAAATGTGCAATTACATGTTGTGTTACAAAAAGCATGGGTTGCTACAGTACCACATATGGGAACCTAACGTTAAAATGAGAGTAGTAACATTATATCAGATTGTATCAAAAGTTGGAATAATGCAAAAAGAGAAATATTTCTAACATACTCAATTCTGTGTATGCTAGTGCCTATGGTGAATGGCCTTGTCTTTATGTTATATCTCATCAAGACCAAACAAAAACGAGGTTCAACCAATAAGGTCTGGTCATAAATTGTGAGAAGAAGAGAGACTCACGCAATTGCAACGACTATAGTGTAGACCATGCAAAGAAGCAACACCCCGAGTGAGATGACGAATATAGAAAATGAGTGCTGACCAAAAGAAAGAGTAAAGAGAACGCATACTTGATATGACTCATCAAGACCAAACAAAAACGAGGTTCAACCAATAAGGTCTAGTCATAAATTGTGAGAAGAAGAGAGACTAACGTAATTGCAACGACTATAGGTTAGACCCTGCAAAGAAGCAACACCCCAAGTGAAATGACAATTATAGAAAATAAGTGCTGGCCAAGGGAAGGAATAAAGAGAACGCATACCTGATATGAAAAGGAAATTCTAAAACCTGCGGGAATTTAATATCAATTTAATTAATGTTCCGTGTGAAGAACTAAATGGAGTATAATTCACTAGAGCGCCCGCCAATAAATATCTGAGAGGAAAATGCCTCACCTAAAACCGGTGTAAATTCAAAACGGCCGGTACTGCATGATGTGGTCTTAAAATTGAGACCAGGTAAATCTAGAACAAAAAGTATGTACATAATATTTAAGCATGGAATTGAATAACCGGATATGGATACTAATTTGACGTAAAACGATTACTCATCGCAAAGAAAAAGAGGTGAAAAGACTCACCTAAAATCGATTAATTCCGGACCGGTAGGTTAAATGGCACACTCCAATACTTAATTTAGAGTGTAGTCAACAAATCTGTTGATGAAAAATGAGCCCCATTACTACCAATAACCATCACTTGAAGGTAGATTAAGACTGTAAAAATTCACCCTGGACTGATATAGTACAAAGGAGATTTAAAGAAAACCGTATTATTGTGTTAGAACCCGGACCTATTCTAAGCTCATATAATATAATAAAACCCATTGGTAAAAAAACCGAGGCTGCCTATCATTAAACTGACTGAAGAACACTAAATCCAACAGAAAGGAAAGAAACGAGGTAGTACCTTGAAGCGAGTACGCTACAGTCCTGCTGCACAACACTCCCGGTAGCGCGTAAAACCAGATGTACAAACGCGCTGAAACCGGAAGTGCTTAAATAGTGTTTGAAAAAAGGAACCAACAACAACTAGAACGTCAATCACGAGTGATAATGCGCAAATGGGGCACTCAAACGAGTGTAACTAGAAATGTAATGTCTTTAATTAGATATGCTTTGCCCATATCACGAAGGGAATTAACCTGATTTAAAAAAATTGAAATTGTAGGCAATGATTAAGCCATCGGCTTATAATCCGGCAATTCAATTAAAAACAGAGAGTACGAAAGAAAAGAGGAGTCCTCCACCAGTGATGCTACAGATGATTAATAAACACATTTGCAAGTTGGAAAATGTTCAAATTCAAGTTTGCTATCGACATGAAAAGTGAACATTAAAAACATTTGAAAATTCTAAAACACAACATACATAAAAACTCAGACGCGGTATGCGTTCCAAAATCATGCCAGTTATCCAATAATCCATAATGGCAATATGCATAACAACATTGTTTGTAATGATGGGAGAAACACATTTAAAAAGTACCCTTCAGTGGAGATAAGACAGTGGAGCTACTGCAAAAGGAAAAGCCATAGACTAAGTTAATGACGGTAGTTGATGCAAAGAAGACAAATTTCTTTCAAGAAAACCAGATATTAGACAATAGTTTCTGCAACAGCTGTACATAATATTTGCTGTCAAAACACAAATAGCATATAAGACATCAGACAGCTGAAGCACAGTAGCAAGACGCAGCTAAGTTCAGGAAAACTGATCTACATATCAATTGATGGAAGACAAACATTGATACAAACCCTTATAATGGGGATTGGGCAATAACAGTAATTTGACCAACACGACCGAAAGGTTGGCTTGTGAGGTGACTTACAACACAAGTGCACAATCTGACATCATAGGAAGCATGGTATAAATATGCAAATTCATACAAATTATATTCATAGAAGCTGAAGTAAAGACTGATCCAACATACATACCTCCCATATTTAACTATGGAGGACTGCAATTTACAGGCAAATGGATAGTTACTGGCACGAGATGAAGAAATATGCAGGCGTAGGTGAGTTAATCACCCAAAAAGTAATGTAACTCATGATCACTATTGAGTCCCATCTCCACCGTTCTCAAACGCATGATCCATAAGGCCTCACTGCGCCTCAACCTTAATTCTCTATTGCCCCCTCTGGGATCGGGAGTGACAGTTTCTATACCATAGAATTTAAAACATTTGTTCATACCTTGAGCAGGGCAACTTGCTGTATGAAGTGCCATGGGGTACCTGGCATCCAGTTGTTTAATTGCTCTTGCATGTTCACTGATTCTCTCCCTAAGTGTCCTAATTGTACTTCCTATATACAGGCGTTTACAGGTACACTCCAGTGCGTAGATCACGTATTTAGTACCACAGTTAATGTTCGACCTGATGTTGTAGTTTTTATTGTGTCCAGCAAATTCACTTATGTTGCTCTTGGCCCACCTACACACACCACACGAGCCGCATTTGTAGAAGCCCAGTGATTTCTCTGTCAACCAGGTTGTGATCTTTTTCTCTGTTGGGAAACTGGGGCTAAGTCTAGCTCTCAAAGTCCTACCACGTCTATATGTGATCTGTGGTCGTTTTGTGATGTGATCCTTGAGAGCGTTGTCTCCTGTCAGTAGTCTCCAGTGTTTATTCAGACTTTTACTAAGAATTTTACTCAGATTGCTAAAATCTGTAATAAACCTGACTGTACGTTTATCAGTATTTGTCTGTGTCCTATCCTTGAGTGTGTCTTTCCTGCAGATTTTCTTGATTCTTCCTTCTGCTCTGGCTAAATTAGGTTGTCTGTAGCCCCTGTTCTTAAACCGTGTTCTCATACTGGCAAGGCAGTCCTTAAAGTCATCATCATTACTACAATTTCTTCTCGCCCTAGTAAATTCGCCAAATGGGATAGCTGAGATTTGATGTGGCGGATGTGCACTTGTCGCGTGCAAAATTGCATTGCAGGCGCTCTCTTTGCGAAAAAGGCGGCTATGTAGTGTATTGTCCATCACATATAGTTCTACATCTAAAAATGTCACACTGACCTCACTAATAATGTGTGTGAATTTTATGTCAAAGGAATTGGTATTGAGATACATACAAAACTGGATCAGTTTCTCCTGGGTACCAGACCAAATCAAGAGACAATCATCGATATAGCGACCCCAAAAAATAATGGAGTCACTGTAACAACTGCCTTTAGTGCCCCAGATCCATTCCTCCTCTAAAACACCCATAAAAAGATTCGCAAAAGACGGCGAAAACTTGGAGCCCATGGCCACTCCCCTTTTCTGCCTGTACCACTGATGTTCGAATAGAAACACATTATTCTCTAAAATCAGTTCCATCATAGATAACAGCATTTTTGTATGCTGCCATTGAGTTGCGGCCCTTTTATGCAAATGTTTCTGCATGGCCCTAAGACCCAGTTCTGGTTTGATACTCGTATATAAGGCCACAACATCTAATGTTGCTAAGATCATACCTGTTTCCCATGGCAAATCTGAGAGGGTACTGAGAATATGCTTGGTGTCTCTAATGTGGGAAGGGAGATTTTGTACCAAAGGTCCAAGAAAAAGGTCTACGTATTCTGCAAGGTGCTCTGTCGGTCCCCCTATTCCAGAAACAATAGGTCTACCTGGAGGGAAAGGCAACTGTTTATGTATCTTTGGCAGGGTGTACAGGCATGGGAATTTCGGTCTGTGGACTTTGAGATACAAAAGCTCATCATCATCAATAAGCCCGGCACTATGCCAATCCATAAGATGTTTGTTAATTTTAAGTGTCAACGGTCCTATGGGGTTTTGATGAAGAAATTCATAACAAGTCACATCATTTAGTTGTGTCATGATCTCCTGATTGTAATCTAGTTTATTCATCACAACCACGTTGCCCCCTTGTCTGCTTCTCTTATCATGATCTCATCATCCAGAGCCAATGAATTAAGAGCCTGACGTTCACTTGGGAGGAGATTATCCTGATATCTGGGTCTGATATGGCTATTCGAATCATTGTAGTTATTCAGATCTTCTAATACAAGTTGATAAAAGATGTCAATTACATTGCCCCCAGGTAAAGTCGGAGTCCATTTAGATCTATTCTTCAAACCACTGGTCAGTGTGTGATCTGTATCCACTTCTAAATCCTCTAGGAGTGTCTCTATCTGGTATGGTGTATGTTCCATATCTGTGAGTGAAAGTAAAAGATGTGTGTCATGCACATCTTGAATGCTAAGCTCATTTAACAAAAGACTAGTCGGAATATTCTTAGTTCTTTTATTTGGCATTGGATTGTCATTGAAAAACTTCTTAAGTTTAAGATTTCGCACAAATTTGAACAAATCAACTTTCACACTACATATATCGCCTTCTATCTTTGGATTGAAACTTAAGCCCTTTTCTAAAAGGGAGATCATATCATTGGTCAAAGTTTTAGAGGAAAGGTTAAGAACATTTACACCCTCCTCCTCAGTTGCAATCACTTCCTGGTGTCCCCAGATCTTAGTTTCTTTCTGTAGTCTTCTTTGTCCTGCCCTCTTGCCTCTACGGGTCTTGTGTCCTGATCTATTCTTCTGGGCTGTGCTCTGTTCCCCTTTCTGATTCGCTGCACCTCTCTTAAAAAAGAAAAATCACCTGGTCTGGTGTCCCCAGATGTGCCTGCATTATTCTCTGTTTCTCCATCACTAGAGGGTGGGGCGCTCAAAGAGGTAGAACTAGATGAAATGGAGATCGTCTCCAATCTGATGCCTCTGCTTTTATCCTGACCCTCCTGAAATAGCTGATCATACTTCTTTGCAAATGTAAATACTCTGCCTGCTTTATAATCTATCTCATCGCGTTTCAGTTTTCTGGCTTTCCTTTCTTTTATATCATTCTGATGTTTTAAGAGAATGTCATTAAGTATTATGTAATTCTTCTCGGTTGCCTCTTTCAGATCTAATTCCATAATTTCTCTCTCGAGGATGGTGATTTCAATCTGTAACTTGGAGACCTTGCGGTCAGCATTCTCAATGAGGATGTTCATTAGTGTATTGGAATTGACCGTAAGTGCCCCTTCCCATTGTTTGAGGAGGTCTTCTTCCAAATCATCATAGGTGGGGAATATCTGGGATCTTAGACCTCTTGGCACTCGATTGAGTCTAAGATACTGCTTAAGAGTAGCCCCATCCCACCACTTAGAGTTCTCATTTTTCTTTAATCTTTCAAGCCTCAGAAATTTATCTCTAAGGCCTTCTTTTCTTTGAAGGTTCCCACTGCTAAGACCTATACTAGTAACATTTCCCTTAGCTAGGTTGTCAAAAAGTTCTTCCGCTGCTTTGTCCCTGTCCATTCTTAAGGGATGTGTCGGCGTAGCGGCTGCCTCTCCTGATTACAATATACAGAGACAAGTGGCGGTTTCTACCCAGGAGGCAAATGGCGCACGCTTAATCACGCCCAGTATTCTTTGTACTATATCAGTCCAGGGTGAATTTTTACAGTCTTAATCTACCTTCAAGTGATGGTTATTGGTAGTAATGGGGCTCATTTTTCATCAACAGATTTGTTGACTACACTCTAAATTAAGTATTGGAGTGTGCCATTTAACCTACCGGTCCGGAATTAATCGATTTTAGGTGAGTCTTTTCACCTCTTTTTCTTTGCGATGAGTAATCGTTTTACGTCAAATTAGTATCCATATCCGATTATTCAATTCCATGCTTAAATATTATGTACATACTTTTTGTTCTAGATTTACCTGGTCTCAATTTTAAGACCACATCATGCAGTACCGGCCGTTTTGAATTTACACCGGTTTTAGGTGAGGCATTTTCCTCTCAGATATTTATTGGCGGGCGCTCTAATGAATTATACTCCATTTAGTTCTTCACACGGAACATTAATTAAATTGATATTAAATTCCCGCAGGTTTTAGAATTTCCTTTTCATATCAGGTATGCGTTCTCTTTATTCCTTCCCTTGGCCAGCACTTATTTTCTATAATTGTCATTTCACTTGGGGTGTTGCTTCTTTGCAGGGTCTACACTATAGTCGTTGCAATTACGTTAGTCTCTCTTCTTCTCACAATTTATGACTAGACCTTATTGGTTGAACCTCGTTTTTGTTTGGTCTTGATGAGTCATATCAAGTATGCGTTCTCTTTACTCTTTCTTTTGGTCAGCACTCATTTTCTATAATCGTCATCTCACTCGGGTGTTGCTTCTTTGCATGGTCTACACTATAGTCGTTGCAATTGCGTGAGTCTCTCTTCTTCTCACAATTTATGACCAGACCTTATTGGTTGAACCTCGTTTTTGTTTGGTCTTGATGAGATATAACATAAAGACAAGGCCATTCACCATAGGCACTAGCATACACAGAATTGAGTATGTTAGAAATATTTCTCTTTTGCATTATTCCAACTTTTGATACAATCTGATATAATGTTACTACTCTCATTTTAACGTTAGGTTCCCATATGTGGTACTGTAGCAACCCATGCTTTTTGTAACACAACATGTAATTGCACATTTGTTACATAGTTTGTTTTTTTATGTTGTAACCACCATGTCATTTAGGTTTCCTTTTGTTGTCAGTATTGTAAAAGAACCCTTTTGTATTGTTTCCAGCCCTGAAGAAGTCCAGGGTTACTTTCCCTTGGACGAAACACGTGTTGGCTGGACCTCGTCGTGATGTTCTAATAAATAACACATAAAAATAGTTGTTTGACATATGTGTACTCACTTGAACTATCGAATGAACAATATAGCGTGTGCATAGGCTTTGTGTGTTGTATATGGACTTTGGTCCACGTTTCAAGGGGTTTTGTGGTTTCTTTCCCCTACCTTGTGCACCGCAGAGATAGCTATAAAGAATACTGGGCGTGATTAAGCGTGCGCCATTTGCCTCCTGGGTAGAAACCGCCACTTGTCTCAGTATATATATATATATATATATATATATATATATATATATATATATATATATATATATATTATCTACTGGCGGTCGCCAGTAGATAGTTATAGTTACAACCTATTATCCATAGGAAATCCGCGACATTCTATTTGAAATAACTCTCTTGCCGGTTGACGTATCTTCGCAAAATTTTCAAACTTTGTGGGGCGCTCCGGTCCGCTCCTACCCTGAAAGTCTCGGGGATTCGTCAAGCGGGGGCCGAGAAAAAGGGGGGTCCCAAAATGCGTTTTCCCCATGCAATTTTCCATAGGAAACTTTAGACACGGTTACAGCCTGAACTGCTGAACGGAATTACACCAAATTTGGCAAAGAGGTAGTTCTTGGTTCAGAAAGAACCCTTTTGTTAAATGGTGTAAATCCGTTCAGTAGTTGCTGAGAAAATGAAAAGTAAAAAAGATAGATATATCTAGGGCCGCGGATCCTCCCGAGCACGAGCTTTATGTTAATTGGCTGTCAACACTCCAAATCAGGAAGTGTTGGCAGCCATTTTGTCCCTCGGTAGAACCGAGGGACAGAAACAAGTGCGTAAAGCGCACAAAGGGGGCAGGGTAGAAACGCATTGACCCCCTAGGTCTGCTAAGGGGGTCCCACAAGGACCCCCTGGGCAAAAAAAAAAATTTTTTTTTTTTTTTAAATCGGCAGGATGCGCTCAGGGAGCGCGAACCCTGCCGGAAAAAAAAAAAATCGGTCTCCCGCACTTCGATGTTAATTGGCCCTCGGGTGGGCCAAGTCCCGGGGGCATGCTGGGGGGTTAATTTTATGTGTGGGGGCCTCTAAGGGCTCCCCAAGCCCCGGGACCACCACCCCTTTATGTAGAATGGTGCGGGAGGGCTCTGAGCCTCCCGCAGCCCCGGGGACCACCACCTCCCCGGGCTTCTTTTTTAAATTAAAACCTGTGTGGGGGCTCCAGCCCCCACACGCCCCGGGACCACCACCTCCCCGGGGCACTAAGAAAATTACAATGGGGGTCCATTTTGGACTCCCAGAGCCCCGGGGACCACCACCTCCCCGGGGCTGTGCACTGAATGGGAGGGGGCCGCGCGGCCCCTCCTGGAGCCCTTGATGGCCCTGGGGACCACCACCCCCAGGGTCGGCTCCTGCAGTGTCCCGGGTGCCTACCCCCGGGACACTGCTGCTTGCAATGACAGGACGGAGCCTCGCGGCCCCGTCCTGTCATTGCAAACTGCTTTGGATATTGGAAGAGAGCAGGAAACCTGCTCTCTCTTCCAATATCCAAGCCGATTGCTTTACACATGGGGAGCAGCATGTTAGCTGCTCCCCATGTGTAGCAATGCCGGCTCCCGTAGGACACGGGAGCCGGCGGGACTGTGGGGGATTGGGGACCCCCACAGTCCCCAACGAGAGGGCCAGCCCCGGGGGATGGGGTCCCCGGGGCAGTAGTGGCTCGGGAGGGGGCCACGCGGCCCCCTCCCCCAAAAAAAAAAAAACGATCGGGACCGCAGGCCCCGCCCCTTCCTTCACCACTCTGCAAACGCGCCCTGGCGCGTTTGCAGAGGGGGAACCAACTCCCTTGAATACTGGGGTCCCTGGGCCAACTAGCCCACCAGGAACCTCCAGTATGCGCCAGGGGCTGCCTTGCAGAGAGGTGTACAGAGGCCACGCCCCTTTTACACCTCTCTGCAACGCAGCTCTATGGCGCTTTTGGAGGTATATGGTGGGCTAGTTGCACCCCAGGGACCCTCAGGATTCAAGGGGAGTTAATCCCCGACTTAAAACGCGCCACGGGGCGCGTTTGCACAGTGGTGAAGGGAGGGGCGGGGCTTCAGGTGACATGTGTGCAAACAGGCTCCGTGGCGCGTTTTAAGATGGGGAATTAAATCCTCTTCAATCCTGAGGGTCCCTGGGGGCCAACTAGCCCAACAGGTACGTCCAGAAAGCGCCACAGAGCTGCGTTGCAGAGAGGTGTAAAAGGGGTGTGGCCTCTGTACATGTCTCTGCAAGCCCCTGGCGCATACTGGAGGTTCCTGGTGGGCTAGTTGGTCCGTAGGGACCCTCATGATTCAAGGGGACTTAATCCCCAACTTAAAACGCACCACGGGGCGCGTTTGCACAGATGTCACCTCAGGCCCCGCCCCTCCCTTCACCATTGTGCAAATATTCCTCTAAAATCAGCCGAAATACGAATTCCGATTTACTCACCTGTTATCAGGAGAGACCTCAGTGCTGCATCTTTCAGCCCAGTACTGATCCTCAAAAGTAATTTTAACCGTACTTACCGGTAACTTGAATTTCCTTCATAGGCTAACATTGACTGGTTTCACTTGGAAATTCTTCTAAGTGTGGAGTTTTGGAACTTTAAAATATTCCTCTAAAATCAGCCGAAATACGAATTCCGATTTACTCACCTGCTATCAGGAGAGACCTCCGTGCTGCATCTTTCAGCCCAGTACTGGTCCTGAAAAGTAATTTTAACCGTACTTACCGGTAACTTGAATTTCCTTCATAGGCTAACATTGACTGGTTTCACTTGGAAATTCTTCTAAGTGTGGAGTTTTGGAACTTTAAAATATTCCTCTAAAATCAGCCGAAATACGAATTCCGATTTACTCACCTGTTATCAGGAGAGACCTCAGTGCTGCATCTTTCAGCCCAGTACTGATCCTCAAAAGTAATTTTAACCGTACTTACCAGTAACTTGAATTTCCTTCCATAGCATATCATTGACTGCTTTTTGCTGAAAAAGTTTCTAAGTGTTGATTTTTGAAACATACAAATATTCCTCTAAAATCAGCCGAAATCCGAATTCAGATTTACTCACCTGTTATCAGGAGAGACCTCAGTGCTGCATCTTTCAGCCCAGTACTGGTCCTGAAAAGTAATTTTAACCGTACTTACCAGTAACTTGAATTTCCTTACATAGGCTAACATTGACTGGTTTCACTTGGAAATTCTTCTAAGTGTGGAGTTTTGGAACTTTAAAATATTCCTCTAAAATCAGCCGAAATACGAATTCCGATTTACTCACCTGTTATCAGGAGAGACCTCAGTGCTGCATCTTTCAGCCCAGTACTGATCCTCAAAAGTAATTTTAACCGTACTTACCGGTAACTTGAGTTTCCTTCATAGGCTAACATTGACTGGTTTCACTTGGAAATTCTTCTAAGTGTGGAGTTTTGGAACTTTAAAATATTCCTCTAAAATCAGCCGAAATACGAATTCCGATTTACTCACCTGCTATCAGGAGAGACCTCAGTGCTGCATCTTTCAGCCCAGTACTGGTCCTGAAAAGTAATTTTAACCGTACTTACCGGTAACTTGAATTTCCTTCATAGGCTAACATTGACTGGTTTCACTTGGAAATTCTTCTAAGTGTGGAGTTTTGGAACTTTAAAATATTCCTCTAAAATCAGCCGAAATACGAATTCCGATTTACTCACCTGTTATCAGGAGAGACCTCAGTGCTGCATCTTTCAGCCCAGTACTGATCCTCAAAAGTAATTTTAACCGTACTTACCAGTAACTTGAATTTCCTTCCATAGCATATCATTGACTGCTTTTTGCTGAAAAAGTTTCTAAGTGTTGATTTTTGAAACATACAAATATTCCTCTAAAATCAGCCGAAATCCGAATTCCGATTTACTCACCTGTTATCAGGAGAGACCTCAGTGCTGCATCTTTCAGCCCAGTACTGATCCTCAAAAGTAATTTTAACCGTACTTACCAGTAACTTGAATTTCCTTCCATAGGATATCATTGCCTGCTTTTTGCTGAAAAAGTTTCTAAGTGTTGATTTTTGAAACATACAAATATTCCTCTAAAATCAGCCGAAATACGAATTCCGATTTGCTCACCTGTTATAAGGAGAGACCTCAGTGCTGTATCTTTCAGCCTAGTACTGGTCCTGAAAAGTAATTTTAACCGTACTTACCAGTAACTTATATTTTCTTCCATAGGAATCCATTGTCTGGTTTTCAGCAGAAAAGTTTCAAAGTGTCGATTTTCACAAACTACAAATATTCCTTAAAAATCGCCTGTATGACTTAAACGCATTCTTTCAACTGTTTACAGGAGATGCACCAGTGCTGGATCCAGGATCCAACACTGAGTAAGAAAAAGTAACGATAACAGTTTTTACCTGCTAAGTGAATTTCCTTCCATAGGATAACATTGGTGATTCTATGAGAAAAAGTTTCTAAGTGTCAACTTTTAAAATACAATAATATTCCTTAAAAATCACGACTGTAACCAAAACGCTTTTACTCAACTGTTTACAGGAGATGTACCAGGACTGAATCTAGGATCCAGTCCTGTGGTTAGAAAAAGTAATCCATAAAGTAACTAATTGCATTTAACTAGAAATTCACATTGAGCTGAATGTTGCATTGTGTTTGAAAATGTGTTGCCCATTGCAACAACTGTAACTACTGTACTTAAAAGTCTATTGCCTATGTGCAAAGTATTTAAACTAAAGTAATTCATTCTGAGAAAGTATTTTTTGTAATGTAATGTATAATGTAATTACAATGTAATTTAAAAAATAAAATATGTAAAAGAAATTGTTTCTAAAAATGTAGTAAATCAGTATGAAAAAAATTAATATAAAAATTAATACATTTAAAAATTGTCATTTAAAAAACCTTTGAAATTCACTGAAAAACCGTAGGTTTCAGGCACGTTATAGTTACAAATTAGCATTTTAAAAACCTTTGAAATTCACTGAAAAAACCATAGGTTTCAGACACGTTATAGTTAGAAATTAGCATTTAAAAAACCTTTGAAATTCACTGAAAAAACCAGAGGTTTTAGGGACAGTTATAGTTAGTTGGACATTGCACTCGTACAAAACCCGTGAAATTCCCCGTTATAGTTAGTTCAGCTAACTATAACTCGCGCCCCGCAATGCACTGCTGATGACGTCACATATTACATCACTCATGACATGGTCAGTGACATCACTGATGACATCACTGATGACATCTCAAATGACATCACTGATGACATCATCCACGTGATAATCTGATGCAGCTCCTCACACCCTAATATAACCTTTGATACACCCAATCTAAATTACAGAGTGCCATTCGCAAAACCATAGACACTCCAACACCAATAACTACATACCCACTCACTGATTCTTAGGTCTACACACACACATCCACTCACTCACCCGTACAGTCACTCATACTTATGGTCACTCAGTACAGGACTATCATATGCACTCTTACTCCTATATAGACACTCAAACACCGCCACTCATCCATAGAGGTACTCACACACCTAGTCAGTCATGCAAATAATTAAACACACTGCCATTTACTCACCTATACAGTTATACACACACCAGCTCACTTAATCATACAAATACTAGCACATTGTTACGCTCTTATACAATCACTGATACAAGCACACACTCATCCATACAGCCACTATCACAATCACTCACTCTCGCTTATAGCTATTTATATACTCCAATACACATATATACTGCCTTTCACATATTTAGTTACTCACACATGTACCACTGGGACATACATTCACTCACTAACACACTCTTACACACACTTACCCACCCATACAGTCTATCACAGATGCACTCTTGAAACCATCCACCCAGTGAATCACCCACTCACACATCTATGCACAGTCGCACACACCCCATCCACACAAACACTCAGGCACCCATACAGATACTCATAGAACCAATAAATAACCCATATAGACACTCATGTAGCTATTCGCAAATCCATGCATCCACTTACACACCAACAGACGGATACAGACATTCACACAGTTTAGTCACTAACCCATGCATTCAGTAAGATACGTTTAATCACTCACTTGTAGAGTCAGTCACGCACGTACTAAATCATCCATTCAGACACTTATACACCCACTCATTCTTCAATATGCCTTTCCCTATATATATTAAACATATTTAAACTTTACAGAAACACACAGTCACTGGATGATGTCATCAGTGATGTCATTTGAGATGTCATCAGTGATGTCATCAGTGATGTCACTGACCATGTCATGAGTGATGTAATATGTGACGTCATCAGCAGTGCATTGCGGGGGCGCGAGTTATAGTTAGCTGAACTAACTATAACGGGGGAATTTCACGGGTTTTGTACAAGTGCAATGTCCAACTAACTATAACTGTCCCTAAAACCTCTGTTTTTTTCAGTGAATTTCAAAGGTTTTTTAAATGCTAATTTCTAACTATAACGTGTCTGAAACCTATGGTTTTTTCAGTGAATTTCAAAGGTTTTTAAAATGCTAATTTGTAACTATAACGTGCCTGAAACCTACGGTTTTTTCAGTGAATATATATATATATATATATATATATATATATATATGTGTGTGTGTGTGTGTGTGTGTGTGTGGGTGTGTGTGTGTGTGTGTGTGTGTGTGTGAAAACAGCTTGACCTGCTGTTTATGACTACATCCACCTGCACGGCGGAGGGAGCAGGACCTGCGTTACAAATAAATGTAAATCCCTTGCTGAAATTCCACCAAAGAAAAGCCGGCACTCCAAGGATAATTGCACCAGTAATTTTATTGCGCTGGTTGACTCTTTTCAACCTGCACGGTCTTTGTCAAAGCCACTACAGTGAATTGTACCAATTTCCTTTAAAAACTGTGAAATCACCCCTTCATTAGGTGACATAGTAAAAAGACTAGGGTGACGTCTTAAGAACATAAGTTCCAGAGGATTAACAAAATTATATCAAACATTAAATGGTAATGTAAGCTCATCATTCATGCAATGTTTCAACCACTAATGATTTAACATCATGCATGTCAAAATCTGATTCACCAAATTATTAGTGTCAAGTGACCTAATCCTAATAAGCAATCAAACACAAGTGCCAAGTGGGTTTAATCCTCTACTTATACTATTAATTTAATTTAGTATTGATGATATTTTTGCATCTCATTAAACAGTATTCGACAATCATTTTCCCAGCAGCAGTGCTCCAAGTGAAAAACCATACGTGAAAAATAATGAAAATAGCTACTCCACCCATCTAATATTTTTCGACATTTTTATGTCCCAAACAATCCACCAACTTATTTATTGTGAAATTCATTAACTCCTGCCCCACGTATCTTGACAGAAATATTTAATTCAGTATGGGTAGTTTCATGAAGCAAAGCATGCAGCAAACAACAACACAAATGATTCTTATCACAATTCAAAACTCAAAACTCAAAAAACAACAAACAACAAAAACAGAAATCATAGGGGTCGCAGAAACAGCATACATGTGCCATATTGTTAGTCACCATAATTATCGACACTCCATATCAATCTCTTCTCTTCTCGAGAACAAGTCATCAAAATTTCAAGAGATTACAGTAAACTGGAAACAATAATCAAAATCAGTGACAGATGACCAATGCATTCATCCCAGATGTACATGCATCTCTTCATCTTGATTCAGACCTCCAGGGTAATGGCTATTCAACAGAATGATGTATTCAGACTCAAGTCTTTGCAAGATGCGTTCCTTTTCTCCACCTCGTTTGCTTAGTATCACCCTGTCAATGCCTTATTTCTGACAGCTCTAAGGTGTTCTAGGATTCTCTTCTTTACCGGGAAGATCGTGCTACCCACATTTTGTAACCGACAGTGGCACACCAGGACATAAACTACATGATCACTATTGCAATTGATGAATTTCTTGATCTTCACCTCTCTGCCTGTAGGTAATCTATATGTACTCCTAATCTTGCTGTGTATGTAGGCTCTGCAGTTACCACACTTGTAGAATCCTTGCTGTTCCCTGAGCCAAGACCCAGTGTTGCCTTGATCTTCATTGTAATGGCTATGTACTAACATGTCCTTGAGCGACCTACTCTACCTGTATGTTATCTGCGTGCGCGGACTTACAAGATGTCCAATCACCTGGTCAGATTTTATTAGACCCCAATGCTTTTGATCATCTTTCTAACTGAGTCTGATTCACTATTAAAGGTGGTAATCAATCTAACAGTGCTTTCCCCTTGTTTCTTAGGCTGGGGCTGCAATAAATTCTCTCTATCTCTTCCTACTGCCTTCATGCAGGCGGACTTGATGACTTTAGCTGGGTAGTCCCTCATCCTGAACCTAGTAATCATCTTTTCCTGCTCTTCCTTGAAAGTCTTAGCAGTGCTATTATTTCTCTTCGCCCTGAGCATCTCTCCATAGGGAATGCTCCATTTTAGATATGGAGGGTGGTGGCTACGTGCATGTAAAATGCTGTTCCCAGCAGTCTCCTTCCTGAAAAGCCTAGTGTGTATGATACCATTAGTCACCATTACAAGAATATCTAAAAACTCCATGGCAGATTTGTGTATTTTCCAGGTGAACTTTAAATTCAAATGGTTGGTGTTAATCAAACCAGGAAGGCATCAAGACTTTCCTGCGGCCCATCCCAGATTAAAAATAAATTGTCGATGTACCACGTCCAAAATGCTAGATGTTGTGTCTGCCTATGATTACTCTCAGTCCAAATGTATTGGGCCTCCCACCACCCCATGAAAATCCCTGCAAACTGGGAGCAAAGCAACTTCCCATGGTGGTCCCTGTTAGCTGTCTAAACCACTTGTCCCTAAAAAGAAAGATGTTATTGGTTAGAAAAAATCTCAACATATCTAACAGCATCATGGAATGATCGTGCATTGCAATGGGCTTGTCTCTAAAAGAATGTTTGCAGGCCTCTGTACCTAGCTTGTGGTTAATACAAGTGTACAAGAACACCACATCTATGGTGACCATGTTGTAAATTTTCCTCCCATGGGATGTCCCTTATTTTAGTCAAGAAATCTGTGCTGTCCCTACAGTAAGCTAGGAGGCTCACTACATAAGGACAGAGGAAAAAATCCAAGCAAATAGAGGTGTTCTCTAAGAGGCTATTTTTAGCCGATATAATAGGTCTACCTGGGGGTTCTATTTTGTGTTTGTGTACCTTTGGCAACATGTAAAAACATGGTACTGTAGGGAATTTCACCATCAATAATTGGAACTCATCCAAACTCAATAAGCCTTTGCCATGCCACTCAGATAATAGCATGTGGTATTGCATAGTGGTCTGTCTATACAATTCAATTGAAGATTTCTCATAACAACCTGACATAGCTAATTGCCTTTGAGCTTCCTTTTTGTATTTGTAAACATTTCTTAACACCACATTACCCCCCTTGTCTGATGGTTTGATGACAAAAGAGGTTTCTCATTTCAAGGAGGTTAGAGCAGTTCTCTGGCCAGGTATTAAGTTCCTCTCAAATTCATTTTTGCTCCCCTCCCAAATTTTCAATAAGTCCTGTGTTACCATCTCACCAAATGTGTCAATGTTATTATGTAGTGTAATGGGATTATACCTGGACTTGGGTCGGAAATCATTCCTGCTTGTTCTATCTGTTTCCAAACCCAAATATATTAATAACTCCCTCTCCGTGTCCCAGTTCCTCTCACCTCTTTCAAATTCATGCAAGATGGCTAATCCTGGTATATCACCAATATTCAAATTGTTGCAGGCGGAAATAATATCCCCACCCTTGACACTTGTGGTGTCCCCGTTCTTCTGCTGTTTGAACATCTTAAAAAATTTCAATTTTGTGATAAAAAGAAAGAGATCAATTTGTGTTTTCACATAGTCAAAACTAGCAACAGGGCAAAAGCCTTGATTAATTAATTTTGCAGCTGTGGAGCTGAGTGGGCATGTTGTTGATTTGCTGGGGGATACGATAATGTTGCAGGGGCTAATGTTATCTGAACCGGGTTCATTCCCTATCTTATTGGTAAACATCTATAATGCTAGAGGTGGGCCTGATGGGGTTTCTAGTCTTCAGCGTCTAAATTTGTCCTTGAACTTCCGGATGTAACATAGTGTGGGGGGAAATTGATAACACTAGCGGGGGATTTTAATTGCCACTTATGTGACTGCCCTTTAATGAATGATGTCTCTAAGCCTAGCTGTATGGTGTCAGAGGGGCTCCACTTTGTTCATTCCAAGGAAGGCGCGGAGCTTGGTGTGAGCTTAGAATTCCATAATCTTGTGTTTGCCTTGGATAAGTTGGTTAACTCTCCTAATCCCATTTTTGTTCCAACTTTTAAGGGGAGGGGTTGTACCTCTATCATTGAATTCATCTTTGTTTCATCCCCCACCCTACTTTTGCGTATTGCCAATTTCAACATAATTCATAGTCCATTTAGTGATCACAACCCCTTGTTTTTAGAAATTGAGGGTCTCATGGACTTCAGCCATTTACGGGCGAGGGCTCTTAGATGTCTCTCTCTTGTTGATCAAGCTAGGCGGCTAAATTGCTCCCAGGTGGAAGCAGTACATATTAAGGCTTCCCTCTTATCTAATACGACCCAGACGATATCCATCTGTCCCGATGCAGATGCCCCCGAGAAGGAGGTTCTGCAAGCATTTGAGGGTATCACCTGGAAAGTTAAGGAGTTGCTGTCTGTTCCTTCAACCCAGGTGGGTAGGCAATATCCAAAATGGTTTGATAGGGATTGCTCCACATGTTGAAGGGGCCCTGAAGCAGGTCCCAGGAGACAGGAGCCTTGTGGTAGCCTACAGGCAGGCCTATAAGCAGGCATCAGCCAAACATAGACATACCTTGCAGGAATTAGCCTGGGAGGACTGAGCCCAGGCAAGTGAGAAGGGAGATATCTCCCTTTTTTGGAGGGTGGTGAACATGCCATGCTTTGCAGCAGGGACAGGCCCTGCTATAAGCACTCACATTTCTGAGCAACAGTGGGTAGACCACTTTTCAGGGAACTATAACTTTGTGGTGGTGACTGAGGATGAGGCCCTAGTAGCTAAAGAGCTGGGGAAGGTCTCAGTGGTCTTCAACATGGAGGAAGTAATCAAGGCTATAAACGAGCTTATCAGAAATAAGGCTCCTGGCCCCAATTGTATCCTGCGGGTCCTGTTAAGGATGGATGATGAGCTCTGAGGTCCCCGGGTCTTGAATGCTGCAGGAAGTTGCGGGTCCCGCCCTCATGGTCAATGGCGGTGATCTTCCCGTATTCAAGAAGGGTGACAAAAACAACCCCAAATGTTACCGTCCAATATCATTGATTGATGGGGTACTGAAAGTCCTTGGGAGGTTTATACTTAATAGGCTGAATGCTTGGTCGGACGTTAACAATATTCTTACAGACGTCCAATATGGCGTAGGGCAAGGAGGTCCACATCTGAACAATGCTTGAATCTTTTTTTAATTATAAATAAGTATACTGTTACACGGCCCAAATCCCTCCATTTGGCATTCATGGACCTTACATCTGCATTACATAGGGTTAATTGTGCTAAATTGTGGGCCTTGCTGCTCCAATTAGGGTGGAGGCTAATATAACAGCTTTGTTGGTGGACCTGCATTCTGACATCTCGCCCTTTGTGCGTTTCTGGCATGGTGCTTCTTGCACTCAATCCTTTCCAACTAGCAAGGGGGTGTGACAGGGGTGTATCCTTGTACCTTTCATTTACCTTATATGTATATAGGCTGACTGTCCTAGGGTAGGATGGAGGTTGCTCCCTGTACTGTTATATGCTGATGATGCAGTCCTGAGGGCCTGCATGGCCCGGGGACTGCAGCTCCTATTGGATGCATTTGTCACCTTCATGGGCAGCCTGGATCTAGCTGTGAATTTCACCAAATCGTATGTCTACCAGCACTAAGACCTTCAAGGTGGCCACCAAACCCTGGGTAAAGTCTCAGCCATTCCTTATTTAGGGGTGTTATTTGATGTTAAGAATAACTGGCAGTCTCTGTTGGAGGGGAAAAAAGCAGAGCTTGCTTAAACTACTAGGGGCCATGGTGAGCTTTGCTCATAGGTTGGGTTCAGGGTCCCCGAAAGCCCAGCTTAAGCTCTACAATACTAAATGTGTGTCCTTGATCTGGTATGGTTATGAGATCTGGGGGTATGTGAAGCCAGAAAAAATTCAAGCGGCTGAAAACAAATTCTTAAGGTGACTTGTTCAAGTCCAGCAATGCACCCCGGCCTTTTCAGTACATGCTGAACTTGGAATTAGGTTTCTCGTCGACATAGCTCCTCTTAGCCTCCTCCTCTGTTGGATAAAAATCTGGACCAGGGAGGACCCCAAGCTCAATAGATTGATCCTCTCAGATGTTATGTCCCTAGAAGGTGCATACAGAATTCCCTAGTTTGACAATGTTAAGGCTGCATTTGCTGCCCTTGGGAGAGTGGACGTCTATCTGACTTCCCATTCCTTGACGTCCTGAGATTTATGAGGTATAAAAGAGCTGTATTTTGAGGATGCAACATAAACCATAGAAGGGGACGAGTTGTTGAAACCCCTGGTGAGGGGACACATGCTCCTAAAGTCTGTTCAGGGTATGGAGCACTACCTAGTTTAGGTATCCAGTGGGCGAGACTGGTTTCTGTTGGTCAGATTTCGATTAAACCAATTACATTATCTGCTGGCCACAACCTGCGAATTGGTCCACCCTAGAAACAGGACGCCCTGTGGCTGCGATAAGAAGTCTCCGCAGGACACTTTACATTTTGTTATGTTCTGTAACTTCTACAGATGGCCCAGAAAGGAGTTTTTGATTCCACTGTTTACCCAAGTGTGACCTGTTATCTTGTACTTACAATTGCTTCCCAATTAACATGTTTTACTTTGCGTGGCCAATTGTTTTACGCACAGTCTTAGTTTCTAAGCACTCAAGATCTGACTGAATATGTATTAATGCATCAAGGGTCCCTTTTAATCTGTTTTTATTGTATCTTGGGTTTTTATGCTGTATTTAATGTATATGTGTTTTATCTGCATGTTTTTATGGATCTTTGTCTTGTTCTTTCATGGTTACCTTGAACAACCGAACAAAGATTTATGATGATGATGATGTAATCAATTTTAAATCAGTATGGGGAGTCTCTATGGCCCCTCACCACAATGGTCTGAGGCCAGGGTTTGCTCGTCCTTCTCCCTTGTATGCCCTTTTTTACTGCAGCATCAAATTGGCCAATGGAAGAAATAACTGCCTTGACCAATCTAGTTTGAATATCATTTTTAATTTGGAACCGCAGGACTACCACGGTACTCCCACGAAATAACGGTCCACATATCTCTAACATTTTCTGGTGATTAACTACACCAAATAAAACAAATAACATGCTTTCTGAGTGACGTTCTAACTCCTTGTCACATTTGGCATAATTCAGTTACGCCATTTTTTCTAAATTGGAGAGTAAACTTTTTCAAGGGATTCAAAAGGGGAAATCAGTTTTGAGCCCTCTTTTTTCTTGGTTCCCCACTTGACAAATCAGTGGAAAACTAGCCATGAAAGAATCAACGTGGATGAACATTTTTGTCAGAATGTTTCGTGTAGATTCGTCATTCAATGCAAAAGCTATTAAGAAAAAAAAATACATTTCCTATGGGAAGTCTGCCCTACATGTACCTACACTGCGATGGCTGAGCTATTGGCAGTGTAATACATATACACACATATTTGTGTGTGTGTGTGTGTATATAGAAAGAGAGGGCGAGAGAGGAAAATTAACAAAGTTTAAAGGGTTGTTATAGTTAGGTCTTGAAATAATACAAAAACTAACATTCAAAAAGCAAAAAAGCAAACAAACACACTGAAAATTCACCATGTATAATTTACTGAGCTAGCTAAAACTTGTTCCGCCTCCATGCACTCCTTATAACCTCACATATTGCATCAATCATGACATTTTAAATTACAGTATTGATGACATCATCCAGTGGATATGAATATTTGTTATAAGCCTTTCATACTGAAAGATAATCAGCAAGGTACACTTAGACTCAATTTTCCATAACCTCTGTAGTACTAATGGCTGTAACCTTTTGCAACAAGCACAATATGAAGCATATCTGTCAAATCATCCACATGACATAGATTTGTTTTACTGTTATTGAGGTGTGTAAGAAACATAATGGCTATGTATACATTAATGAGATCAGCAGCTTATTAAACCTTGAATACCACACAAAAAACTGTATTTGGTCACCATTTACCCTAATGATGTGCCGTTACATACCTCAATTGATGGTAACCTTTTTAAATTTGGGCTTCAATACGAAATACAGATACATATTAGAAACAGTGTGCATCTCTGGTGGTGCACATACTCTAACTCTCACCGACAGATAATCCCCTAGCATCTTCTTCAGTTAAGCAGTTTTAACCTTCCAGGATATAAACGTGACAGATAATCTTTCATTTTAAATTACACATAAATATTAATTCCCAATCATGTTATCTCACAAAGTTCATTTTCTAACAGAGAGCAACATTTCACTTCATATAACGCTTGTTTTCACACTGTGCTTAATAGTTAAAAAATTCAAATTACAGCCTGTCTTCACACTATGCTCAATAGTTTAAAAATTGCAGCCAACACGTGCTTTGTGGTTTGAGTGATGGTAGTCACTTCTTCAGGGCTCTAAGAAAATATGCATCAAAAATACATTTAATATCTATTTTCCAGAAATACATATAAATTATTAAACAAACTCATTATACATACATCAAAACAAACAAAAAACATTTTTTGGCAAAATATATATTCTTCTTTACATAGACACAGCCTACCTAATAGATTGTGTTGGGATTGTAATTATTAAACTCCAGTTAAAAAGTGGTATTCACCATTATGAAATATCCAATAAATGTTCACTATATTAGTATATCTCACATCAATAATATTACGTACTCTGTTGAGATTTAAACACAACATACTGTGTTTTTTTAACAGAATACAGCTTTTGGATGGATTAAATGTGTGATCAAAGCTAATCAAAAAATCGTTTTTGATGTCTGTTGTCCATATTCATTAACAAAATAATTTTGATGTTAACAAATTATCTCTATGTATCTTATGGAGGGAAAAGAATCATGATGCCTTTAAATCAGGCTCTTAATCATTTGTATCATACAATAATTTATGAGTTGGGTTATACACTGAAAGTTCTAGTCATAATAAAACTTGCCTTCTATTATTATCTTCTGTTTCAAACATCTCTTGCATGTCTTTCCTATTTGTACTGACTCATATTGTCACAGTCACTACAAATCATATCTTAGCACAATATTACAGTATTGACTATGAATAAAAATATAAGCATTATTACATCAATACATCTTATCATATAACCAGGAAAAACATCCAATTTGAGTGTTAGCTTAACCAATGTATTTCAAATCTTTTTTTCTACTCTCCATTTTTATTGGGATCTATCACAAATGGAACTTGATAAGGCACAAGACACCTCAACTAGAAATTGGCAACACCACTACTATATCTATATTTTAGGCCACTAAGTCATCACTGGTGATAAACTGTAAAACAATGTAAATACACCAGAGCACAATTTATGGAATCAAATAGACCATTATATATTAACCATTTCCAATCGATTAACCATTCCCACTTGATAGAAAGACTCAATTTAAATTCTCCTATTTTAATACAGTTCACTACAAATACATGGCATGCTGCTATTTTTATTTATCAGTATAACATGTTTGAGTCCTAATCTGACCATATATCATGCAGCCATTTTCACTTACGCAATATATAATTGAAGCCGAAATACGTTACCAATTATTAGCACATATTTTTAATGGTGCCCTCTTCCTTTTACTCATGTCTATAAACTTTACCTAAAGTAAATAGCATGGTACTATGCTTGCTTGTCATATCATGTTGAAACTCAGTCAGATCATATGTTGTTTGCTTATTATTGTTTATTAAATATTTAATTGAAGTAACACCTCGCTACATTTATTCATACACTTTTAACAATGACGCTCATTTCTTATTACTTAACACAGAAAACTTTGATAAATAACAGCCACCTCATTACTTCCTTCACATAGCCCAGTAATAACATGTCATACTCGCTCAAATAACTGAGCATATCAATTTTAAAGGTAGCTGACTCAAACAGTCTTTTTTCAAAATAATCATCCAATTTCCTAAAGTTTTGAGTGCACACTATGCTTTCACAAATCACATGGCTTCTTTGTTATTATTTCAGAATGCCCATTTCTAAGCATCAGTTATTTACGCAAATAACACTGCATTTTAATGTGAAGGTTAAAAGTAAACTATTATTAACCATCCCATATTTTGTTAAATAACACCTCAATTTTAAAGTTAAAACTGACTCCAATACTCTGTTTTCAAAATAGCCAACCATCTAATTTCCCATTGTTTTATGTATACTTTATTTTCATAAATAGCATGGATTCTTCATTTTTTTGCAACCAGCCCATTTACAAACATCACTTATTTAGGCATGTATCAAAAAATGTTAATATAAAGATTAAACTCAGCGCTTAATTTGGGGCAGTGGTTTCCCGTGCTTGGCACCGACACTTTATTGTCAACACCCTCACTTATGATAGTCGACCACGTGGTGGCACTGTTTAACTAATTTTGAGATGAGCACAACAACAGTTATTTAATAATTTAATATACATTAAAAATTACTAATACTTTTTACCCAACCCACTCTTATTGCTTTCAGTGGTCTGAAATAATCTGAATTCACACTTGTAGATGTCTGATGTTTATTAGTTGTGTTGGTACTGTCATTGGTAGGGGTAATGGGTGGTGCAAGCTGAGGTGGCCTCCTGACAAGGGCCCTGGCACTTACTTGTTTACAAATTAAGCTCCAAAACAAGCGCTTTGTCTTTGAAACAACCACTCATCTAACCTAGAGTAGCAGGAATCCTATGGTGCTTACCCGATCTGACTCGACACATCTGTCAAATGCCACAAATGCACCAACATTCAACTTCAGGTATATGTATTGGTGCTCACTTTCTCTCTTAGATATATATATATTTGCACTCATTAAGGAAATTAATTGATCCTCAATTATTTAAATGAAAAAATGCTATAAATTAAAGCAAAAACAGAATTAAGAGAAAACGTAGGCTCACAATACCTGCACTCAGCAAAAGAACTAGTTCCACTAAAATATTGTGCATGATTTTGAGCAAAATATAATATTTCATTTATAATTCAGGGGCATATAAACTATATCATTGTTTTCACCAAAACAATAAAAGGCATGTTTTCACAAAATAATGCTAAATATCTAGTTACACCAATCACACTATGTTTATGTGAGCCTCATAGCGACTCTTTCTCAAGTCCATAAAGAGCTTCAGCATTCTGATCACAATCGCACTTGCATTCTAGAAGATTACACAAGAGCTCAAGAAACATCTCATCTAAAGAGGTTCTATGATTATAAATTGCAATATCACATATTTATAGATGCATTTTAAATTTAACCTAACTTAATTGTTAAAAGAACTCAATATTCCCCATCTTAACTGTATGTGTTGTACTACACAATTATAATAATAAATAAATGTGAATAAATTAAAAGATTTTCCTTTAACTTTCAGATTATTGTACTATCTCATACTATTAAAAATTCACAATCAGAACACTTTGCTCAAAATAATTTTAACCTTACTCATCCCATCCCTTTCTCTATGAGTAATGTTCCACCATTACTAAAGTATGTCACTTGTTCTAAAGCCTTCTTTTATTTCCACAATACAAAGGAGTTTCTTCCCATTAATCTCCTCCTACTGTCGTTTAGTTCCTATAAACCTATATAGGATCTGCACGGTTAGACAACATAGGCTGTAGGATTCATGTCCAGACTGATTCTAGACACCCCCATTGGGTATGTTTGCCTGTATACCAGCTAACTCACAGTGCCTCTAGAAACCCCTCTTACCAAGGAGAGAATTGTTCTTGGCAACAATCGAACATGACAACTCTGTCCCATCAGGGATCGTGGAAACAGTGCAATATTTTTTGCTCAGTCACTCGTGCTCACTTTGTCTCAGAGAGATACACAGAATAAACGATGGGAACGTTTTCAATAAGCATTTATTGAACCAGCATCATTCTAGTGTAAAATAGGTGTGCTGAAACAACCATTAGAAAGAAACAGATATAAATGATTATAAGCACCAACAGAGTAAAAGGATGGTAGATTTCTACCATAGTGCTCAAATAATGAATACAGGCAAGTATATAAAATACATGACAGTAATAAATGCGTACTCCCACGTTGCGACCCTAACTAGATGTACCTAAGTGTACCTAGCATGTATGTAGGTGTAGAGCCAAGAATCCCTCTAGGATAAAGTCAACCCCATTACCTGAAGTGAGAGACTGTGGGACCCCGTCTTGGTCTCGAGATGGACACCCCGCAAGGGATGTCAGACCACTGTGACCTGGAGTGTCTGCTTGCAGGAATCTTAGCATCTCACGTCAGTGTGTCAGCATGGAAGTACTTTTCTCCTCTGTCTACCTCAGCAAGATATGGGGTTTATATTCCCAAAGTGGTATCCTCAGGGTTTCTACCTTGCTGTGTCATGTTGGACTTAGGAGGACGAAGGAATGACCCTTATACATAGTTATTATGCAGGAGATGGTAGTCCTGCTGAGTTTCCAAGAATCCTCATGCATAATGGATGAGCCTAGTTTTCATGGAAAACCCTGCGTCCTGTAAGCAGTACCGTAACTAGGTAAAAGGTCAGTCCCAAGAACTGTTATGTAGTGTAATGGTAGGGGAGAATATAGGTGAAAGGTTAGGTGACTACCTGAGCCTATATTGGGGTACCTATATGAAACATAACACCCACTCCTCATCCAACTGGACAACATAAAAATTATAACGTACAGCTAGGTGTTGTACGCAAACAACTAATAAGTCCATAAAAATAGTACTTAAAAAATGTAAAATTCGAAAGTCATATATTGTAAGCGATAGAAGTCTGTACTAAACTATGTCTGTATATATAGTTCGAACAATGAGTGACTGAAAGCCATGCAGTTCAGCAAAAGCGGCTATTGTTTAAAATTCCAAATGTGGTTGCTTTGAAAAAAGACCAATGTTTTCCAAGCACACGATAAGCCAAATGTTTATGTGTCCTGGCTGGGAGATGCAACATCACTGTTGCTTGCCATCGCAGACAATGATCCTGGCAACACCTCACAGATTAGGTCAATCGAGCACAGATGTTCTTCTGCACTATCCACAGCCGATGCTGGGGAAGCATATGTGACATCCAAGGTCTAAGTATTTGTTGAGGAGTCGGTATCCTTTCCAACAGGAGCTGAAGCATCCCGCAGTGGCTCTAAGAATGCAGACATCAACATGGGAATACGCTGAGGATACAGCAGAACATGGGCCGTTATCGGGTCCAGTAAAGCATCAACATCCGGTGGCGCAACCGATGGAAATGTTAGACAGAGATCCAACACGCATTCTTGTCCGCAGAACAGGCCTAGGAGGAGAGGCAGAACACAGTCAATCCAGACTGGTCTAAATGACAGGAACCAAGACTCGCTCAGTTCGCGAAGTCGGAGTGTGCCCAGATGGAGTGCCATGCGATCATGGTAGCAGCGCTCCAATAGCATTTTTCAATCTCCTTGGTGACTGAGATGTCCATTGCATAGCAGAAAAATTACAATCAGGACACCTGCTATTAGGAACAGGATCAGCAGAAGCCCTCCAAAAATGCTTCCGAATGCGGAGTGTATGAAGTTGGGAATAACTAAGAAGACTGTCTGAAAGATTCTTAACAGTCCAGAATCTATGGTCTTAATAGGTGTACTATCCCCGTCGTATCAGACATGTTAAAGATACATTTCTGTGAATTGGAAAGGGCAGTTTGTTCGTACTAGTGCCAGTATCTCAGCTGAGGACCTTGCGACCTGAAGATCGTAAGTTTCTCTGACGGAGGTTAAGGACGCGGTTTTCTGTAAAAACATGGCTTTCATTCGGCTCAGAGTATCAAACCGTATAAAGAAAACATTCAACGAAGGCCATAACGGCACCTCCCTGACTGTATCGGTCGGTAGAAACAATACTTGCATACAGCAAGTAACCCTGGAGCTTACAGTGACAAGATATGCGATGGCCGTAGCATCCCACAGCAACCTTGATCATTCAGCATCAAGTAACTCCCATTCGAGAGTAACCTGAGTACCGGGTTAATCACGGCAGCTGGGGACACTTTCAAGTGACAGGATAAGTTTGCAATTGAACCATTACAGGCCCCGTGAAGCATGATATTCTGGCACATGAGAGATCCACTTAAAGTGTTCTCGCAGTTTGTACCGCTTACAAATACTTCCATGTCTTCACTCCTGCATCGAAATCTGTATGGCAATTCCCAACGTTCCTTGATGAATTCCCTACCCATCGCTTCATATCTGCCCGCCTGTTGTTGTTCTAGGCAATACTGAAACTGGAAAGTTGTGACCGGTAATGTTATATGGCCATGGATTAACCATTCAGTCAAGGTAACTTGTCCAGTTTTTCAATACACAGCATTGTATATTTTGCCCCCCTTTGTGCCATTGTTATCTGCTTCTTAGTTAGATTGTATGCAGAAAATAAGGACGTACTGTTGATAAATCGCCAAGGCACATAACCAGCGCGCAATGATTACAGCGTCCAGCTTAATAACATAATAGAACGTAGTTGAGATTGTCGGTGTTGTAGTATAGACAGATCCTGTTCTAGTACATCTATAGCAGAAGATACAATGTTGCCCAGTGAATAAATCCTGGATGTTAATGTAGTCATACCATTGTCCACTACAGCTAACGCCTTTTCTAGGTTAATTCTATCTATTTCACGAAGTCTCTCCGCAGCTTCTTGTTGAGAGATTTTCCAGATTTCATTATAGACAGCGTATAGGAAACGTTTCTGACCTGGCTTTCAGGGACCTAATTAAAAATCCCTTAGATCCACCTCATCTGAGAGTAAGGTTAAGTGCTATTTCACCTGGGACAGTGTTGAGGTTTTTAGCCAATCGAGGCATACCTTCCCAACACTGTATGATATCACCACCCCAGATGTTCTCTTTGTACATAGCGTTGGTCTGGCCTATGGATACTAAACCCTTCGGTGGTACCCCTGAATCTTGTTTGACATCTGTTTGTGTCTGTGGCCCAAACTAACCATCCCTTCCAATTGGGGTCTGATGAATTGTGCTGTATGATGTCATCTATTGTATCCCCTCCACGTGATGTAAAGTTTTGCCCCCCCTCAAAATGTGATGGTGTTGGAATCCGAGGTGTGTTCAAATCCTTGTTCTTGGCTAGTCCAAGACAGGAAGTCTGTTGCACAGTTTCATTCAGAAATATTATCTGCTGTGGAATGAGGCACGCTCGAAATAGTTCTTCTATTCCCTGTACCTGCCATTCCTTTGAACCCCAGACTGATTTTATGTCTATAGTGTCCTTCCATAAGTCGAAACCCTGTTCAGACAGTTGGGAAATAAAGGATGCAGAATAAATCTGTTTGGTGTTAGTTAGCATATTTTTCTGTGCAGTTGTTGGTGCAATCTTATAGTAATATGAGGTCAGGTCAGAAGTGTTAAACCCTGAAAAATAAGAAAATTTATGTGCAAACGTTTTCAAACTACTTTTTGGTGATGTTGGGCAATGTTCCCGTTGGTGGTATGTAAAAACATTTCGTGGGATACTGGATTTGTGTAAAAAGTGATGACCATAATGATGGTAACAGTACATAGTGTTATAGTCTGACGTGTATTCTAACATTTCAATGCTTGAAAATGCAGCAGATTGTTCTAAATCAGACAACATATTATTTATAGTTTCAAAATCCCAATCGTCAGAAAATGTACTGGAGGTAGTGATACAGCAAATAAATGATGGACGGAATGCTGACAATGCAAACATTCTCCCCCAGTCAAAAGATCTGGGTTAAATCCATCGTTCTTTTGCCCACTACGCCATCCCAGTTTGGACCCAGCCATATGCAAATCAGTCTTGACCCTGTGCCCCATGGGAACAGTCCAGACCGAACTGCCAGGCCAGGTCCTCCCTGGACCGGAAACAAGCATCCTGGGACCGGTTTCAGGGTATGTCACCCTTCTTCAGCCAGGCTAGCTTGAATCCAGTGGCACAGTGAGCAAGGGACCCACGTCTGGGCATACCCATCCCACTTAGGGCAAAAAGTGTTACAGCAAATAAATGATGGACGGAATGCTGACAATGCAAACATTCTCCCCCAGTCAAAAGATCTGGGTTAAATCCATCATTCTTTTGCCCCCTACGCCATCCCAGTTTGGACCCAGCCATATGCAAATCAGTCTTGACCCTGTGCCCCATGGGAACAGTCCAGACCGAACTGCCAGGCCAGGTCCTCCCTGGACCGGAAACAAGCATCCTGGGACCGGTTTCAGGGTATGTCACCCGTCTTCAGCCAGGCTAGCTTGAATCCAGTGGCACAGTGAGCAAGGGACCCACGTCTGGGCATACCCATCCCACTTAGGGCGAAAAGTGTTACAGCAAATAAATTATGGACGGAATGCTGACAATGCAAACATTCTCCCCCAGTCAAAAGATCTGGGAGGTAGTGATATCATTTAGAGAAATGTTAAATATATGTGGTATTTTCAAAAGTTCAGTGGGACCAAATACATCATAATCAACATTGTCCCAAACTATACCATTAGGAATTGGGGCAGCTGTAATGTTCATGAAGGACAGGTCTCTTTGTTCACAATGTGAAGATGTATGAGGTTTCAGCACCAAGTTCACGTTTGATACTGCAGAGCGTTCTGGGAGATAGTTTCCATTCATGAGTAAGCAAAAGACAGTCACTAGGCCAATCCAGAACAGAAAAAACAGTATTCCAGTTATTATCCAGAGCTGGATCCAAGGTGAAACTAGGTAGGTCTTTTTCAGAAAAGTGTAGAAATCATGAAGTTTCACTTACAGGAAACTGGAGCTGGCCTTGTTTCAGGTTCACTGGGATCCAGAGAAAATGTATCAAAATCGATGAAGTAGCCAGATGCAGTTCGATCTATTTTTGGTAGCTCAGCCGGTTTTGTTGAACTGGCAGACGTCTCTTGTAGAGGCATTTTGATGTAGACATCGGTGTTAGGCCAAATTGATATTTGTCTTTCATTTCTGTTTTGAACTTCTGTTTCAAGAGGAACGAGTTCCATTTCATTGTTGGATATTCCATTACTTTGTATTGGCGACTCTTCATATGTTATGAGTCTTTCTGTCTGAACTTCCTGTATGGTAGCGAGAGGAGAGCGTTGGCCCACGAGGCCTACTATTCAGTATCGGCCACATAGTGTGGTTTGATCAGATCAATGGAGACGAATCTCTTTTCTTTTTTGCTGGCAAGAGGCTGAAGAAGTACTGTTCTTGTTCCTTCGACAGCCAATACAGGGACTGGCTTTCTGTATGATGGCCCAAATTCTTTCTTGTCCACAATCTTTTTTCTGACCAGATCCTCGACTTTTGGGATCCAGGCAGGTCTTGCCATGACTGATTGGACCTCCCCAGTTGTGGTGCGTTTTACTTGCACGTTGCTTTGTAGTGCTCGGAATTCATTGAGATCCTGTAAAACAGCCAAACGTTTATTGATGTCAAATGGTTTTTCATCCACCACTGTGGTTTCACAATCAAGATCAGGTACCCACATTCTCGCCCCAAATAGGACTTCGTAAGGAGTGACACCTCCTAGGGAACTTCTTGGCATACTGTTAAGGGCTCTTTGGACCCCGTATAAGTGATTGACCCAACTACCACCCAAACCTAATGCTCTCGCTGTTAAAGATTGCTTTAAGTCTCGGTTTTTCCTTTCCATGACCGAATTTCCCTCGGGATGGTATGGAGAGGAGTACTGCAATGCAACACCCAAACTTCCCATGGCTTCCTTGTAAGCCCTAGAGCTAAACATGGGGCCGCGGTCACAATGTAATGTGCCAACTGCATATGTCCCTATAAAGACTCACAAATCTTTTATAACAGTTCAAGCGTCAGCCAAGCGCTGAGGCAATACCCATAGGAATCTAGAGCATGAATCCACTGCCACCAAGATATACTTGTAAGCCCCATCCAATTGTAGGGGGCTGCACTGGTCCAAATAGACACAAGCGAGTGGTCTGTCTGATATTAGTAATGGTGTCTGCGCTGGATGCGCCACTGTGAAACTCTTCACCTGCTGACAGATGTTGCAATTTAGGACATAATTCTTTGTCTGTTTAGTTAGTCCAGGCCACCAATAGCGTTGATTGAATAAAGAAACAGCCGCGGTAACTCCTGGGTGTGCAGAACCTTGACCCTTGTGTGCAGCTAGAATTAAAACTAATCTGTGATCTATGTTTGGTATTACTCTATCCCCCACTCCTGGAATTTGAGCATACGGAATGTTATTTGCATCTAACTTTTAGGAGTACTTGAGTGGAAAGCCTTTAGGTAAGGCTGTGCTGTTTTTGGGTGAAGCAATGACAGCTACCATGATCTGTCCATGTATTCTTGTTTTAGAACGAGTGATTGCAGCTACAGAAACAGTTTGTACTGCCCCTTTTGCTGCTTCATCAGCCAATGAATTCCCTTCAATGTGAACACCATCACGTTGATGACTCAGCGTGTGTATCATGTGAGCTCTTGGTAGTTCTTTTTTCAACTCAGCTACCTGCTCCCATAGCATTTTATGCTTAATTCTGCCACCTTTTGAGTCTTTAAACACATTCTGACCCCAGTAGTGTAGATATTCATTGTATGACTGTACACAGTAAAAAGAATCACACACTATCAGTGTGGGGAATTCTAGATCTGCATTTATTAGTGCCAATAACAGTGCTTTTAATTCTCATAGCTGTGCCGTGCAGTCTCCTAGAGACTGTGTCTTCGTACTGCTAGGATAGAAATTGCCTTCCTGCATACGACCCTTCACAATCGCACATGTGGCGCTGTATTGCTGTTTACTACCTATGGCCAGCTGAGCAGATCCGTCAGTGTAAATGATATATTCATACTGATCAAGAGGAGAGGATATTCTTGTTCATATTGCAGAAATGCTTGTGTTTTTAAAGTAGGGTCATATCTGTATTCTACATCTGTTGCAGTGAGAGAATTAGCCCATTGTATCCGTTTTGGATGTAATGATTTAGTATTAGGAACACTAGCCTTTGTAACAGCCTCTAAGGCTGGTACTGGAGTTACAACAATTATTTGTTTCCCCTGAGCCAGTGCTCTTTCTCTTGATACAGCGGTCTGTACCGCTCTCAGAATTTTTTCTGTAGAAGCAAAACACATTTCAGCATTTGTGTACAAGTGTGATTTGTATGCAATCGAGACTGTCTCACCTTCATTGAAAGTGATTTAGGTATATCCTGATAACCCGGGGACAGTCTTATTACGTCGTAAAAAGGTTTTACTTTTTCTGCGTAATCTAAAATGTATGTTCTACCAAAATTTAGGAATCCCAATATGGATTGTAAGTTTTTCAACGATTTGCGAGGATGGAGCAGCGCACACTTTTCTAAAAAGTTAGCTGCCAGGCTTTTCCCTTCACTTGAAAGTTCATATCCCAGAAAGAGGAGGTGGGCTATTTTGATTCTTTAAAGTTACATTTGTAGCCCTCAGAGGCGAACCCCAAAATGATGTTGCTCACCCTGGTCAAGTGATCCTTTAAATCATCATCCGTCAGATAAATATCATCTACCTAGGACAATGCCTATTCATCTAAATTCAGAAGTAACTCTATTACCCTAGCCAAGAACAACCCAGAGCTATTCTTATACCCTTGGGGGAGTTGACAAAATTGACGCTGGGAACCTAGCGCTGAGAATGCTGTCAAATATCTGCTTTCCCGCGCTATATTTTGGCAGAAAAATCCATTTGAGGTATCTAATGTTGCTTTGTATTTTTCCGCACAATGTTATTCATTAATGCTGCACTGTGTATATTCTGTACTGCAAATGTTTTAGTGCATGTGTTCAGATGTCTGTAGTCTCAAACTAGATGGTATGAATTATCATGTTTCTTCACGGGAAACATAGGACCATTCATGGAGGAGGTGCGAGTTTCAATTACACTCTGGTATTCAAGTTGATCTAAGATCTCCCTGACATGTTTAGCCGTTTTTTTTTGGGGTACTGTCTCTGTGGAATTGGAGTAGTTTTTACTCGGATTGTATGGCGAGGTGACTCAGCATTCCACCCAACATGGTTGCGATATAATGCTGGAGCAAGTGCTTCCGCCCACTCCTGCGCATATGTATGTTTTAAGTATATTGGAACGAGGTCGGAAAAAGCTGGTAAATTACTGTTTCTTCCTTTGGGCACTCCATAACAATCTCAGGCCGCCAATCTTTTTCAGCTAAAAGGATGTCATATCCATAAGTCAGGTTCTCCCAAAAGATACCTTTAATTTTCCTGAGTTTGTCCCCCTATCATTTGGAGTGTTATTTCATGTAACTTATGTGGGACACTTACCCTTGTTTCAGGTGTCTCCACAGTGATATGTTCATTCAACTCCGCTGTCACCAGAAATTCCATCAGGCTCTGGCGAGCTATTGTTACTTCTGTTGCGCTTTCTAGCATCATCAGAACCCATTCCCCGTTCAGAAGTTGAATCCTCAGAATTCTGGGCATGTCTAACTTTAAGACCTGCTACTTTCTTCTTTTTAAATTGAGTTTTTCATTTTTGTTTCTCTTGTTTTTTGGAAGTATAGTCTGAAGCGCGTTGCGTGTATCTAGACTTTGGACGCTCTTCTTGTCTGTGTTCTAACCGTCCTTCACTCTCGGAGCTTTTTGATGTACCCTGAAAGGAATGAGAGGAACGTGTATCAGTATCCTGATACCTGTCAGGTTTTTTAATGGTATCATGATTCCTAAGGTTGTACCTCCTTTCGGAGGGCTCCTGTTGAGGAGACCTACCCCTGGATTGTGATCTAATCTCTCTATTCTTTTGCTTTTATAGTTCTCCCATTTCTTCTTGGAAAAATCAGGTGCTTGCTTGATGTTATCCTTTTCAGGACCACCCATGAGGAGAGGTTTTGTTGCTCTAGCTCCCAAACTATCTCTACCTAATTCAGCATAGGTGTCTTCAATAATTTTAGGTAATTCACGTTCCTATTATAAGGAGTGAAGTCCCTCAGGCTTTGGCCTATTGCCACTGCTGCTGCCTCCCCTTTTATGTTTGCTAATATAATAGCTGATACCTGGGCAAAATGACCTAATAACTTCATCGTTAAGTTCAGAGCAGGTTCTGCTCCATACTCATTCTGTATTTATCTTAAATACATCTGGTATTACTGCTAATGAAGGGATACCATGAGTTCTGGTATATATAGCAGCGAAAACTGTACCCCATGTGGTACAATCCTCTATATGGGGAGCTATCCCCATTGGCAAGCAGATTGTTAACCTTCTGTGTTTTTCTTGAGGGCTTGTGTGTGGAAATACTGCCTCTAGATGTGTTATTTTTTGAGCTATCCAGAATGGTATTTGCTCATGTTTAGTGGGCATTTTACCCATAACTGCGTGTAGCGTTTGTGGTGTTATTTTAGTTGTAGATCTCTGAATTTGTCCTGCTTGTGTAGCCCTTGCTGGCTGAAGTGTGAGGGTTCTCATCACGAACTGTGTCAGGTTTCTGTAAAGTTTTATTATTTCTTTATGAAGTGGACGTAAGTCTGCCACTGGCATTGTGCCAATGTCTGGATGTGGTGTGTAGTCCGCTAGGACTGGCCAAGTTGATCCATCTCTTCCAAGAGGACCGAGTCTCTCTTTTTCTTTTGTTTGTGGGAGGGTGCCTTTAAACAATTTTATGTGCTCCTGGTAGGTGAGCAGAACTTCAATGTCCTCATACGGACAGAATTGGTCTGGTGTTTCATCCTCAGTAAAAGAATAAAATGTATTTGATTGTGCATCTGCTTGTGGGAATTTAACCCATGAATAGAATACCTCTGTTCTATATGATTCTTGTGTCTCAATCACGAATGTTACTGTCCCACCCCTAGCTGTGACTCCATAGTCTGCTAGTTTTAAAGTAAGGGCAGTTCTAACATTTTCTGAATTGTTGATTTCCCCTTCTTGTTCTTCCACTCTAGCTGCAGCACGTTGTACTGGTGCAACGGCATCTTCGTCAGCCATTATTTTTGAAAAAGAAGAAGTTTCAAGGAAACTGAGATAAGGTTTTATGCACAATAGGAACAATTTGTCCTACAAGCTTGTTAAACCTACAGCCAATACATAGGAAATGCTTACTCAGCTGTGGCGGATAGTTCCTTTCCCATTCCAGACGTCTCTGGGGAAATGTGAGTAGAGGTCTCTGAGAACAGCACATCTGAACTACTCAGATTTGCCCGTTAAATAAGTACCAAACCAATGTTGGCGGCGCCATGTTGTGTAGTTCCTATAAACCTATATAGGATCTGCACGTTTAGACAACATAGACTGTAGGATTGGTGTCCAGACTGATTCTAGACACCCCCACCGGGTATGTTTGCCTGTATACAAGCTAGCTCACAGTGCCACTAGAAACCCCTGTTACGAAGGAGAGAATAGTTCTTGGCAACTATCGAACATGACAACTCTGTCCCATCAGGGACCGTGGAAACAGTGCAATACTTTTCGCTCAGTCACTCGTGCTCACTTTGTCTCAGAGAGATATACAGAATAAACGGTGGGGACGTTTTCAATAAGCATTTATTGAACCAGCGTCATTCTAGTGTGAAATAGGTGTGCTGAAGTAACCATTAGACAGAAACAGATATAAATGATTATAAGCACCAACAGAGTAAAAGGATGGTAGATTTCTACCATACTGCTAAAATAATTAATACAGGCAAGTATATAAAATACATGACAGTAATAAATGCGTACTCCCACGATGCGACCCTAACTAGATGTACCTAAGTGTACCTAGCATGTATGTAGGTGTAGAGCCAAGAATCCCTCTAGGGTAAAGTCAACCCCATTACCTGAAGTGAGAGACTGTGGGACCCGGTCTTGGTCTCGAGATGGACACCCTGCAAGGGATGTCAGACCACTGCGAGCTGGAGTGTCTGCGCGCAGGAACCTCAGCGTCTCGTGTCAGTGTGTCAGCATGGAAGTCCTTTTCTCCTCTGTCTACCTCAGCAAGATATGGTGTTTATATACCCAAAGTGGTACCCTCAGGTGTTCTACCTTGCTGTGTTATGTCAGACTTAGGATGATGGAAGGAATGACCCTTATACATAGTGATTATGCAGGAGATGGTAGTCCTGCTGAGTTTCCAAGAATCCTCATGCATAATGGATGAGGCTAGTTTTCAGGGAAAACCCTGCGTCCTGTAAGCAGTACCGTAGCTAGGTAAAAGGTCAGTCCCAAGAACCGTTATGTAGTGTAATGGTAGGGGAGAATATAGGTGAAAGGTTAGGTGACTACCTGAGCCTATATTAGGGTACCTATATGAAACATAACACCACATCATCTCTCCTCCTGTTCTTTTTTGTGCCCTTCCATTCCTAGGCTTGAAGGAGGACTACAGAGGCTTGGTCTGGTTTCTTTTAAGGGTGCTGGGGCCCCCTTCCTTACTAGTTGATGTTCTGCCTAGAGGTAAGCAAATTGCATTGTCATTTAAAGAGTTTATTTTTTAAGGCTGCATTTGTAATGCGTCTCATACAGTTTTGCAGTGCTTGGCGGGGTTTGTGCCCTGCTGGTGTTTTTCATTTGAAGGCGGCTTGCATTCATCAGAGTGGTACTGTTGGGCAGTGCTTTGGCCCATTTCTCCTGTCTTGTAGCACATAGTCCATTAACATTTAACTTGGTAGCACTTGGGCCCATTAATGTTTAACCTTGATGGTGCGTTGGTCTGGTTCTTTTGTCTTATAGTGCTTGGGCCTGTTAATGTTTAACTACCCTGATGTTTTCAGGGAAAGAGGGGTACTATGGGATAACTTCTAGTAAAATACTTAGGACGTGCTGCAAAAGTGGATAGAGTCGCCCCTGAGAACTTTTAGCCCATTGATTAGGGAGTGTCCAGGAGTTTCCTTCACCCACAGGCTGACACTGAACATAAATGTGGCTGCCCCAGTACCCTCTTGAAAGCACTCCTGGGCCTGTGAAGCATCACAAGAAAGACTACCCTGCTGTCTGAAGAACAGGAAGGAAGGCTGGAGTTGCTTGCCTTGAACCCAGGACACCAGAAGTGACTCCAAAGGTCAGTTGGCTGACCTCCTGTTTGAGATACAGGGACACAACAAGCTTCCTAAAATTGCCCACCTGGACCTGCCCTGGACTCTGCTGTTGGCCCCTGCTGGAGTGAGTCTTGACCACTAAGTGCTTGCCCTAAGGTACTGGACCCTTGTGCTGGAATCAAAGTGTACTCATTCTGAATGTTTCTGAAAACTGAGACACAGAAACATTTTGCTTTGAGAACCAATGGGGGCTGGGATCAAACTGCCAAGCTGATCCGACAAAGGTGTATCACTGATGGGCCAAAGATTGAGGTTGATTCCACTATATTCTTCTCCACAGCAGCAAATCCAAGGTTGGACTTCCTGGAGAAGGTGTCATCTTTGGTGACAGCCTGCAGCCTTGCTCCGCTGGAAGAATACAAGGCCCAAAAAAGTCCGAAGGCACGAAAAGTATCCTGCTGGTGAGGGACCTTTTCTGGGTGCAAAACTCAAATTTCTCACTCTGACCTTCCCCCCAAGAGACAATGGCTCCATCGAGACCTCGTCCAGAGGCTACCCACCAAAGTGAAGCCCTGTTCAGCCGCAGCCTGTTAGTGAGGAACCCGGATTGCTCACTCCCAGGGGACTGGATTGACAGTTTCCCTTGTTTCTTCATCTCCGACATACTGCGGATCCATTAAATAATTCAGGCTGTGGGTTTTTGTTGTTGATTTTACTTATTGCTTTCCCCTGTTCCCCTGCCTGGGCATCCTCCACAGGTGCCCCCTTCTGTGCGATTGTTCCAGCCGCAGCCTGTTGCCTTGCCCCACTGAGGACTTTTGACTTCCATACCAGAGACTAAGGGGTCGATTCCGATCTCGGTCGGAGGCGCACCCAACACTATTTGGCTGGGAAAAAAGCCAGGCGAATGCCTGTTTCCCGACCGATTCGCACATTCTTCCGAACGAGCAAGTACGATGCGCACAACTGCATAGATTCCGACCCAGTCGTACTCACCCAATCCAGGTCCTGTTCTCCGACCGAGCCGGATCCGTAAACGCAGAATCGAGTCGCACGGAAGCCAAAATGCAGCCCCGTCCGGCCGGACAAGTACGATGCACTTTCTGTACGCGCCGAACCCGTCGCTACGCACGGCACGTCAAAGCATCCGGGAGAGGCGCACATAAGCTCCGATTCGCGCCACAACACGATCCACGGCTACGAGACGAACACGCCAGCGACGAGGACGAGGCGAAGCAAAGAGAAAGACGAACGAGACGAACCAACTATGAATCCCATTGTGCCGATCCTACCAATACTCTACATCTACTACCGGAACAGGCACGGACGCGTACGGCGCAGAAGGTAAGTCAGACACCAAGCACAAAAACAAACTACACGTACCTGACATATCACACACACACAGAGGGATGCAGAAATTACTTACACCAGCAACAGCAGCACCATAGGGGCGGGATGGCCATCACCAATACCACATATACACATAGGGGCCTGGATGCCCACCACCACTACCACCCCTACTCAGGGGGTGCCAGATGCCTGTCACTGCTACCACCTCCACCCAGGGTGTGCCAGATGCCTACCACTACTACCACCTCTACCCAGGGTGTGCCAGATGCCTACCACTACTACCACCCCTCCCCAGGGGGTGCCAGATGCCTACCACTACTACCACCCTTACCCAGGGGTGCCAGATGCCTACCAATACTACCACCCTTACCCAGGGGGTGCCAGATGCCTACCACTACTACCACCTCTACCCATGGGGGCTGGATGCCTGTCACTACTCCCACCTCTACCCAGGGGGTGCCAGATGCCTACCACTACTACCACCCCTCCCCAGGGGTGCCAGATGCCTAACACTACTACCACCTCTACCCAGGGTGTGCCAGATGCCTACCACTACTACCACCCCTCCCCAGGGGGTGCCAGATGCCTACCACTACTATCACCCTTACCCAGGGGGTGCCAGATGCCTACCACTACTACCACCCTTACCCAGGGGGTGCCAGATGCCTACCACTACTACCACCCCTACCCAGGGGTGCCAGATGCCTACCACTACTACCACCTCTACCCTTGGGGGCTGGATGCCTGTCACTACTCCCACCTCTACCCAGGGGGTGCCAGATGCCTACCACTACTCCCACCCCTCCCCAGGGGTGCCAGATGCCTACCACTACTACCACCCCTACCCAGGGGGTGCCAGATGCCTACCACTACTACCACCTCTACCCATGGGGAGCTGGATGCCTGTCACCACTACCACCTCTACCCATGGGGGCTGGATGCCTGTCACTACTACCACCTCTACCCATGGGGGCTGGATGCCTGTCACTACTCCCACCTCTACCCAGGGGTGCCAGATGCCTACCACTACTCCCACCCTCCCCAGGGGGTGCCAGATGCCTACCACTACTACCACCCCTACCCAGGGGGTGCCAGATGCCTACCACTACTACCACCTCTACCCATGGGGGCTGGATGCCTGTCACTACTCCCACCTCTACCCAGGGGGTGCCAGATGCCTACCACTATTACCACCCCTCCCCAGGGGGTGCCAGATGCCTACCACTACTACCACCTCTACCCATGGGGGGCTGGATGCCTGTCACCACTACCACCTCCACCCATGGGGGGCTGGATGCCTGTCACCACAACCACCCCTACCCATGTGGGGCTGGATGCCTACCACCACTACCACCCCTCCCCAGGGGGTGCCAGATGCCTACCACTACTACCACCTCTACCCAGGGTGTGCCAGATGCCTACCACTACTACCACCCCTCCCCAGGGGGTGCCAGATGCCTACCACTACTACCACCCTTACTCCAGGGGTGCCAGATGCCTACCACTACTACCACCCTTACCCAGGGGGTGCCAGATGCCTACCACTACTACCACCCTTACCCAGGGGTGCCATATGCCTACCACTACTACCACCCTTACCCAGGGGGTGCCAGATGCCTACCACTACTACCACCCCTACCCAGGGGGTGCCAGATGCCTACCACTACTACCACCTCTACCCATGGGGGCTGGATGCCTGTCACTACTCCCACCTCTACCCAGGGGGTGCCAGATGCCTACCACTACTACCACCCCTCCCCAGGGGGTGCCAGATGCCTACCACTACTACCACCCCTACCCAGGGGTGCCAGATGCCTACCACTACTACCACCTCTACCCATGGGGGGCTGGATGCCTGTCACCACTACCACCCCTACCCAGGGGGTGCCAGATGCCTACCACTACTACCACCTCTACCCATAGGGGGCTGGATGCCTTTCACTACTCCCACCTCTACCCAGGGGGTGCCAGATGCCTACCACTACTACCACCCTCCCCAGGGGGTGCCAGATGCCTACCACTACTACCACCCTTACCCAGGGGTGCCAGATGCCTACCACTACTACCACCCTTACCCAGGGGGTGCCAGATGCCTACCACTACTACCACCCTTACCCAGGGGTGCCAGATGCCTACCACTACTACCACCCCTACCCAGGGGGTGCCAGATGCCTACCACTACTACCACCTCTACCCATGGGGGCTGAATGCCTGTCACTACTCCCATCTCTACCCAGGGGTGCCAGATGCCTACCACTACTACCACCCCTCCCCAGGGGGTGCCAGATGCCTACCACTACTACCACCCCTACCCAGGGGGTGCCAGTTGCCTACCACTACTACCACCTCTACCCATGGGGGCTGGATGCCTGTCACCACTACCACCTCTACCCATGGGGGCTGGATGCCTGTCACTACTACCACCTCTACCCATGGGGGCTGGATGCCTGTCACTACTCCCACCTCTACCCAGGGGTGCCAGATGCCTACCACTACTCCCACCCCTCCCCAGGGGTGCCAGATGCCTACCACTACTACCACCTCTACCCAGGGGGTGCCAGATGCCTACCACTACTACCACCTCTACCCATGGGGAGCTGGATGCCTGTCACTACTCCCACCTCTACCCAGGGGGTGCCAGATGCCTACCACTACTACCACCCCTCCCCAGGGGGTGCCAGATGCCTACCACTACTACCACCTCTACCCATGGGGGACTGGATGCCTGTCACCACTACCACCTCCACCCATGGGGGGCTGGATGCCTGTCACCACAACCACCCCTACCCATGGGGGGCTGGATGCCTACCACCACTACCACCCCTACCCAGGGGTTGCCAGATGCCTACCACTACTACCACCTCTACCCATGGGGGGCTGGATGCCTGTCACTACTCCCACCTCTACCCAGGGGGTGCCAGATGCCTACAACTACTACCACCCCCACTCACAGGATGGCTAATACATGACACAACAAGCACACACCAACATAAACAATGCAACATAAAGACATCCCCCAACACCATGACAAGCGTGTGTAGACTGTGTCAAATGGCTACAACACTGAACATGACTTTGAACATACAATGTGACCCCCTATCACATGTGCCACACATAAATGTGTGTGGCCCCCACAATGCAAGCAGACCATGACCACTGTGGCAATGGGGTCCAACCCCCATCATCACAGTGACCAAAATGTAAGTGTGGGGCCCATAGCTGAAGCACATCTTGAACATTGTGGCAATGGGGTACAAACCCCCATCATCCCAGTGACCAAAAGGTAAGTGTGGGGCCCATAGCTGAAGCACATCTTGTACATTGTGACAATGGGGTTCAAACCCCCATCATCACAGTGACCAAAATGTAAGTGTGGGGCCCATAGCTGAAGCACATCTTGAACATTGTGGCAATGGGGTACAAACCCCCATCATCACAGTGACCAAAAGGTAAGTGTGGGGCCCATAGCTGAAGCACATCTTGAACATTGTGGCAATGGGGTTCAAACCCCCATCATCACAGTGACCAAAATGTAAATGTTGACATTGAAAAAGTTGCAACTGCCAAACTGCATGGATGATTCCTGGTCACAGAACAACAAACACATCACTGGCAAAGTAGTGCTTGTGTCCCATAGCAACATAGATTGGGGGAGGCAAACACTGCAGTGCAAATAAGACATACCTTTGGCCATGTGCAGACAAACATCACCCATGGGGGCTGACACTGTCAACATTCATCAATGACACAATGACAGAAGTGACCATGATAATGCAGACCCACATATTTGCACCAATGGGCACACAAATGCAGATACCCTGTGGAGACTGTAGATGTGAGGTGAACAGATACCATACCATGGCAGCAATGGGACACACAAACAATGATCATTGGGCTGACTGATGACCTAGAAGTCCCAGGGACAGCAGGGGAAACCCACCAAACAACATACAGCCAATGGCACACTAAAGACATGCCAATGCAGTGGTGCAGATGCACAAACACAAACAGGCAGACCCACACTGCACATCAAACACAACAGGTGAGGGGGGTGCCAGTGTCCCCAGGCAACCACACAACACATGATGAGGCCTGAATACCAATTACACAGATGTGCATACAGTGCCACACAAAGGTAACTCATGGATCCAAATCCCCTATGTGGGCAATCAGGCATTGTTAGATGAGAGGGAGCACAAATCACACATGTCACACAAGCATGTAGGAACAGCAACTGACACAGCAAGACACAGAGACACCACAGCACTACTCCCAGGGTCCCCACAATGTGGTGACCCTGGGCTGCATTACAATCCCACTGTGATGACAAAGCTAGATGTTGTTCACACTGTGAACCACAGTCATGTGTCCTGAGCAACAAACTACCATCACACCTACACAAGCACAAATCAATCAGCACGGCCAGTAAGCCAAGGCCAACATGGAGGCAGGGGTCTAGCCGTGCAACAACTCTCATCTGCACACACTCAACACCACACACCTCGACCTCCAACAATGTGCAGCAGTGAAGCTCACATGCACTGGTGACATTGCACATGCACCCATGACAATCCCATGGGTGGTGGTGGGAACCAAGGTGCAGAAACACATCACACATGGCCACTCAACAAGACCTTTGAATGTCTGACACACTGCACACTACGCTGTACATGGACATGACGGCAATACCACACCAACCAATGGGATCCCAGCCACAGTCCCACACCAATGAAGAAGCCAAGGTCACCCACAAAGAACACACATAGACAACTACCAACATTGCAGCCCTGACCCTGAGGAGTGCCAGCAGTCACTCACACAACGTGTCACAATCACTGAAAGCTAACACAAACTGGAAATCACATGACAGGTGTAAACAACAAGTGCCAAGGGGAATCCTGACTGTGACCCATCTGTGTCTGCCCACAAACTCAGCCCTCACAGCCAACACACCTATGGGTGACACCCTGATGACCAGTAATGTGCCATGCACCCACATCACAGAGAACCCAGGGAGAAGACTTTGGGGGAACATAGGTCAACTCAGCAAGCATCACAAACAGGAACACCACTAGGGATCCCAGCATGCACAGCAAAATGGAAGTGAACACACAGACATGCTCATACAACACACACCTTGGGCGCAGGCGATGTCACAGGAGTACACACTGCCATGAGGGGACTCCACTCCTGTGTGAGGAAAGCTGTGCCATATGTTGCCACAGTAGGGCTCCATCATGTCAGCAGAACACTTGGTCACACAGTCAACAATTTGCACCAAATGAAGGCTCCCGTCACATTAGCCTGGTCATGGGAGTGTCAACGAAATCATCAGCACAGATCCAACACACATGTAAAGCAAGTTGCACTGACAACACAGATGAGTCCTTCCCCATTGATGCCCAAACCTGCATGTCCAGTGGAGATGGCCACACGGTCAGGGAAGTAGAATAATTGAACAATGGCAAGCACAACAGATGTGCAGGGGTGGAAGCCACAGATGTGACATTGCTAATGTAAGTAGGAAATCCCATTGCCAAATATTGAAAATATGACACCCTCAGATGCTGCTAAGGATGACATGGATACACCACAGGATAGGACACATTCCCCTGGACCACATGGGTTCCTGAACAGTAACACTTCATTTTCATGAGACCAAATATCACCATCACTGCAGCAAGGGCATGGTTAGCATCATCAACATCATGTACATCAGAAGCAAAAGCACTAGAGAACAGAAAGTCGCTTTATTCAGCATATGTGGGTTCAAAAGTTGAAGTCCAGTTTAAAAGAAACAAAGGCCAATGGCCAGTCCATCCTGAAAGTCTAAACAGGGTGACATTGGCAGATTTCACCCTACGCATGCCTGCACTGATAAAAACCAGGGACAATCCCCTCGGAGGGGCATACGGGGGGCAGGCCAGGCACCGCAGGGACAGGATCAAGGCTCACCAGAAGGAGGCAGGGAAGGGGTGATGGGTGCTGAAGAGCCACTGACAACTGCAGTGGAGGTGTCTGACATGGTGTGTGCTGGCACAACTGGGGGGCATGACACTGATGGTGTGGGTGCCGGCACGACTGCAGTGGACCGTGCAGATGGAGTGGACAGGTCCCCACTGCAGTGCCCAAGTCAGACAGGGTGGTAGTGGACTCCACTGCAGTGCCTACCTCCAGGGGAGGAGAATGGGGATCAGGTAAGGTGGACAGGACAGAGGGGGAGGACACCGTCTCCACACCAGTGGCACAGACAAGCGCAGCGGGGGTGTGGGGCTGGAAGAGCAAGTGGCAGGGGGAGAAGGCCGGATCTTTTTGGGGATGGTGTATCTGTGGGTGGGGAAACCTGGGGCAGGGTGTGGTGGTGGCACCTGTGGAGTAGGGGCCTGAGGGATGGAGGAAGGAGACTTGGTGCCTGAGCTGCAGGGCGGCGGCGGGGTCTTGCTCTTCCGGGTCCGGGGGGACTTGCGGATGGGTGCGTCAGTCGGTCTGCTCCTGGGGAGGGTGTCCGGGGGCGAGGGGTACTCTGCTCCGTGTGGGTGGGCTTCCTCTTCCCCTGAATGCTGGATCAGCTGGATCGGAGGGGAAGAGGCCGGAGGTCACTGAGGAAGAGCCGCTGTGTCTTTGGGGTTGCAGGTGAGGCAAGGGAGGGGGCTTTGGAGGGAGAGGCAACTGAGGACTGCGCAGTGCTCGTGGATGCGTGTGTGTGTGCTTGGGCCCCATCCCCTGTGAGTGTGGTTTCAGTCCCCTGACTGTGCGTGCATGTGCGTCTTGTTTGTGGTGTGTGTGTCTGTGTGCTGCTCGTGTCTGTGCTGGTGTGTGCCTGTGCCGGTGTGTGTGTGCTTGGGACAGGTAAGGTGCTGGGGAGTGTGGATGGGGCAGAGGCAGGAGGGGTGAGGGACTGTTGGAGGAGGGACACTGCTGCCATCAGGGAGGAGTCCATGGACCTATTGCCCCTCTGTAGGGCAGACATGCCCGATGATATGCCCTCCATGAATGACACCAGCTGAGTCAACAGAGTGGTGTGTGCATGGAGAACACTCAGCATCGCTGTCTGCCCTACATGGAGCTGGCGAAGGAGGTACACAGACACCTCACTCAGGGCAGCAGGGGACACAGGGGGTGCGGTGCCTGGCCCGAAGGAGACATGCTCCCGAACATGGGAGCCTCCACGGACCTCGGGAATGGGAGCCGATGGGAGGGCGGTGGTGGTGGCGGGGACAGCATCACTAGCTGAGGTGTGGTGGCTGCTGACACCCGCATCCACAAGGGAGTCATCCTCCGAGCTGCTGTGGTCCTCAGCTGAGGTGGATGGTGCTGAGGACTCCTCGGTGTGGCTCCCCTCGCCCTCCGTGCCACTGGGTCCCTCTGACCACTCCTCGGCTGCTGACCCAGTCTGGCTCTGCGGCTCCTCCTGGTCCATGGAGCTGTCCCCTCCTGTGGCCGTGGATGTATCTGCAAACAATAGGGAAACAGACAGACATCAGTCACCTGCACCGAACGCACACACCACAGTAAGTACAGCACATTACAGTGCAAGCCCTGGCATCCTTAGTTGAACATTGCCAAAAGTGCCCAAACAGAATAGGAGTAGCCAATTGTCAGTCTGATGGTCAACCATGGCACTCACATCCCTCCTGGCCTTGCACACATCTGTCTGGTGTCTGTTGGATGGCAATACCCCAGTGTGGACACATGCACCACCTACACAGTAGTTGGACAGTGCAGAAAACACGGTGAAGCATGTGAACATGCACACATCACAACTCTTGCCACTGAATCAGTACAGGTGTCCGGATGAAAGGGATGCCCAGAGTCAAATATGAAATGCATGTGATGCATGCCAGCGACAGACACCATGATGCACCCATGTCCTGATAGCCATTGCCACAATGGTGTGCATGTAGCACATGTCACTCCCCTGCAGGATCACTCATAGTAAGTTACATGCCATGGCACAGGCATGCCTGCTAAGTCATACATCACTGTCTCCAGTCACATGGGCAGGGCAGCCAGACAACAACAGTCTGCACTGTGTCACAATAGTAGGTCATGGGGAATGCAAGTCCTGGAGCTGAACAAGTGCACATGTACATCCCCACACACCACATCATCTGAACCCTTATCTGTCCACGTCATACCGATTGGACATATGGGAGACCTGTAACACAACCCTCTGAACCTGAGCACCTCACAATCTGCTGTGAATGGGAAACAGCTGCCTGAACTTCACATTCGCATACCCCAGTCTGCACGGTCAGGTGATCAAACACCTATGTGTCACCCAAGTATCGTCTCCTATGGTCACATCTCCGGTGGCATGCTGAGCCCCAACCGAGAGACACCCCAGCAGTCATGACAAGGAAGTCCCAGCACACTGACACAGAGGCAGACACCTGAGGGGACATATCACTGAGCACAACGTGTCAGCTGATACACGGGAGTGGGAGTACAGAGTGTATTGTATGGCCTGGAGTAGGCATGACTGTCCTGCCCCACATGAATGAGGGATGAGCCCTGGACAGTAGGCAGCTGGCTAAGTATGTGTGACACACATAATATACACACTCCTGGGGCCCAAGCATTGTTCCCACCCGCAGCATGGGTGTGTGCCAGATACCCCAGGAACATGTGGTGGATCAGCTCAGCAATTGGACCACATATCAAAGTAACACGCAGATTACATGTCAGAACACAGGCATTGTGTAAGCAAAGGACCCATCCATGATGCCCACCACAGAGTTAGGGGAACAGATGCTGTCCCCCACCTTGAGTCAAGCAAACTGCAAGGACACAGTACCCAAGTGACACAATTCCCTGACTGCAAGGGCCACACCTGGGTATCAGATGAGGAGTGGGCAGTGCACAATCGAGGGACATGGGTCCTGGACCACATGACTGATGTACTGTGGAAGTTCAACCAGGCCAGAGGAGGGCACATAGCATGGCAGACAAAGTTCACAATGCAGTCATGGACTCACCCCCTCCTTGCTGCTCTCTAGCCTTCAGCTGCCCATCCAGATCAGGGAAGACCACCGCCAGGATCCTGAGCATGTGGGGGTCAGGGTCCGGTGTCCGCCCCTCCTGCGAGGAGGCGACAGCTTCAGCTGGACCCGTGCGATCCTCCGGGTCCAGCCCCGAAGGTCCTGCCACCTCTTCTGGCAGTTGCGGATCCGGCGCTTGTAGTCCCCACGGATCTCACTGCCCGGACGATGGTCAGCCATATCTTCTGCTTCTGGTGGGCATCAACCTGTGAGGAAGACAAAGTGAGAATGCCATTACTACACATGCAACATATCCGTGCATTACACAGTTGGATATACATGTCTCAATCACAGGGGCATATGATGTACACAGGCAGTGCAACGATGGCTATGGACAGTATGCCAGCAGTTACTACATGGTATCATTGCCTGGGAAGTAAAACCTTGTTTAAATGCACTGTCACTGCACTATACCTGTTCAGTGCATGTAACTACACACTATGGGGGGTGACAAATGTGAGAAGTTGGCCTGGCATATGCTGTCCACTAATTATAGTGGGCACCTTGCACCAGTCCAAATCGACTCTTATGGTAGGTAGGTTAAAGACAACCTTATTGAAAGCTATCCTAGTGGTAGCTGTGGAGAGCAGCCTTCAGGCTAAGTCTTGAAGGAATGTAAAGCAGCTTGTTTTACCAGTCTATAATCTCTTGAGTGACCAAATGAAAGAGCACCACACCAGGTATATATTCAAAATATATGTATTTATTACTAAACACACCCCTCTAGTCTCTTTATGAGGCTAGAGTTCGAAATACATAGGTTATAAGATCTTAAATCACAGTAATAGCACAAATACACGTTTGGGCCCTAGGGGCGTACCAAACCATATACCAATAAAGTGGTATGCGAACCACGACTGAACTAGACACTAGGCCTAGAGCCTCTAGAAGTGCTTGGACCACAAGGAACCACCCAAGGTAGTGACACAGGGGACCCACGGGAGACAGCGTGCAGTGTAAATACACAACCGCGATACGCCGTTAACTTCTATGGAGAAAGTCGGGATCGGGAAAATAGAGGAAAGGGACACTTTAAAGAGGACTAGGACAAAACCCTTTGAGATCTAGGACTTTGAAGAGTCTCTACCCACGGGAGCACCGGAGTACTCGTGTTACCTCACCCAGGGAAGCCGGGTGCATAGGTGCCTTTCGGGGTCGGGTTTCGTCGTCGTTTCTTATGGCGATCTGCTGCAAAGTGCTGCTGGCGACCAGGAGAAAAGTGTCCGGGTGGATCCAAGAGTGGATCGGAGTTCTGAAGAACCTGAAAGCAGAGGGGACAGAGTCTGGGTCACTAGCCAGTGACCAGGAAGGCGATGGACAGATGCCCACCGATGTCGAGTGCTTCAGGTGCGTTGACGGTCGTCTCGTTTCTGCAGCCACGAGGTCCAGGAGGCGTTGTCGGCGACCAGGAGCAGGATTCGGGCTGGTACACAATGTCTGTCGAGTGCTGCGGTGTCGGCGACCGGATTGGACCCAACAAGCCTTGGCAACGGCAAGTCTTGTTGTAGCTGAAGATCGTCAATGGTGCAGACCAGCAAGGTCTGGGGAACTCACCCAGCGAGGGTAAGTCAGGACAGGCCTGGAGCAACCAGGGGAGCCCTTTGGTTTCTTTAGAAAGTCTTCTGGGGACCCACGAGCCAGCTGGCAAGGGATCGCAAAGACACCTCAGGTGGAATCACTCAACAGGGGCCCCCGGTCACTCGGGATGGTGTAGGCCTCTGATCTTCGGAGGGATTCCTGCTGGAGGTTGGGAACACACGTGGTCTAAAGCACAGATTCGTAGAACGTTGTGAAGGGGTTGCACTCGACAATAGTGCATGGTACCCAGGGGTCACGGTTCCTCATCACTCGTGGAGTCCACTTGCCTCAGCTTCACTGGGGACTCACGATGGCCTTGGAGAAGTCAGGAAATCCACTTCTTGGGCTGCAGGGACTTCGGACTCCGGCGGGAGCGGCGTAGTTTGCGACCGTCGTTATCGTTTTTGGTGCCTGCCAAGCAGGGAGTCACTCCTTGACCCCAAGGGAGATTCTTCAGTCCTCTAATCGTGATGTAGAGCGTCGAAGGTCCAGGATTCAGTTTCAAAGTTTAGTCCAGGGATATCTAATCTTGCTGTGGCAAGGGTTCCCCATTTTAACCAGTAAAACAGGGAGGGACTAACTCTATGACCCCACCTATGGGAGGGTCAAGGGAGGGGTGGCTACACCCACTTCCCTTTGTCCAGTTTCGCGCCAGAGCAGGGGCAGGTAGCCCCTGAGCTGGTTTGAACTGGCATATGCACAGAGGAGCCTTTTGCTCCCCCAGTGCAGGACTTCAAAGCACTCTAAGAGTGCACCCACCCAGCCCCAATACACATTATCCTGTCTGGGGAGGTGGTCACACCTCCCTGCAACAGGAAACCTATTGTCCAGGCCTCCCCTGCCGGAGTTTCGTCCAGCAGCAGGAGGCCAGACTTGTGTCTGTGGCAGCAGCATCCATTTTGTGATGCCAGGGCTTCAGAAAGAAGTAACCGGGTAAGCCAGAGTTAACATGTCTTTCCCTCTAGAAGGGTGGAATGCTACCCCCGCCGCCAGGATTGGCGGGGGGGGGGGTAGTATTCCAAGATGTTTGACACCAAACACGACATGTTTAGGTGCAGCCATTCCAAAGTTAGCATTTTACAGCGAGGATATAATGCGCTTAAGAGTATATGGTCAGGCTGCACTTCAAACAGCATCAGAGATGGTCTCCGAACGCTGCAGAGGGGCCCTGCTCATGCAGGGGCACCCTCTCACATAGGAACCATGCACTCTGCCTTTAGGATTGATAAGGCCTGCCTTAGGAGTGACTTATAGGTTTATATGTGTGTATGTATTTAGTGATATAGGTAACCTATATCACAGTAAGGAGTGCATGCACCACCTTACCCAGGCTGCAGTAGCAGACCTGTGGTGTCAGTTTGGATGGCCTTCCAGGGGTGGCATAATACATGCTGCAGCCCCTGGCAGGCCTCTGAGGTACCTATGCCCTTGGTACATAGTATACCATATACTAGGGACTTATAAGGGCACTCCAGATTCCAATCAGAGATGTGCCTAAGGCACATGGAAACCTTTTACAGAGAAAGCAGATAGACTGGGGCCCTGAATAGCAGGATCCCAGTCCAACTAAGTCATAAACCAGCAAAACACCATAAAAAAATGGGGGCAACCATATAGTCAGATTCCACCTTCCTACATAACCCCCCCAAACGAAAGGAGATAAGGCTAACCTTGGCCAGTTGAGCCTATATTGACTAAGTGGCCATATAAGGAAGCACCTGCACTAGCATGGTTGCCCCCTATGTTATGGTCCACTAAGCAATCCCTCACCCTAAGGGTATGAGAGGGTCTCCACCATGGGGAATCACTACCTCTGGTGTGCTTAGGTAAAGTACAAGGCTGGTGAGGTGTCTGAGTAGGGAAGTGAGGCCCTAGGAATGTTGGCCTCAGCTTCCTCAGATCACTGGTCACCATGTATGCCTGTCTTTCCATGACTGAGTTGCACTTTGCTCTAAGGGTCAACCTTTGGCTGCCTACAGCTGGGGGTTGGGTCCCTTTGGATGGAACACTGGAGGGACATGGCAGGTTTGGAACCTTCTGGTCCCAGGTTTGCCCTTGCCTACCAGAGTCCTTCTGGGGGAGGTCCCTACATAAAGGTATGGGGGATCCCTCAGTGTGTAGAGGAATTTTCACCTGGCTAGGGCTACTAGACTGGGTGCCCCTAATCTGCTGATGGGGGCTTCCTCTGGACAGAGGGCCCGGGGGGTCCACTGACCTCCCTGACCTCTGCAGCCCTGGGCTGACTGAGGCAGGGTAGAGAGGGGCAGGTTACCTGCTCCAGACTGGGTACCACCTTGGAAGGGTCCTCTGCCATCAGGGGTGTGGCCAGGCCAGGCCTGACTACCTCTGTGTCAGTTCCTTCACTAGGGGTAGGGTCAGTTCCCTGAGGAGGCTGACCCTTACCTACTGTCTGGGGGAAGAAGACTTGTCTTCAACCCTTGTGCTCTCTTTTGGGGGAGAGTGGGCCATTCTTTCAGGCTCCATCTCTCCAAATTCTTGGGCTGGGGCTGTGGCCATCACAGCCCCACTAACCTTGCAGGGATGCCCAACATCCTAAGATGGGTTTGGTGTTCAACTTCAGCCCAGGCTGAAATTTCCAAATCATTGCCCATCAGGCAATCTACAGGTAGGGTTGGGGACACTGCCACTCTTTTGGGCCTGTGACCCCCTCCCAGCTGAGATTGACTATGGCCATGGGGTGATCTGTTCTGACACCATCAATGTTGGTCACCTGGTATTTAAACTCAGGTAAAAGCTGGTGAGGGGGGACTAGTTTCCCTGCCACCATGGTGACACTAGCCCCTGTGTCCCTAAATGCCACAGCTTTCTGACCATTAATCATTGGCTCCAGTCTGTACCTGCCCAATGCTATGGGACCCATGGTAAAGGTGGCAAATCCTATACCACCATCAGAGTCAGAGGAATCTGTTGAGGGTCCCTGTCTAAACTAGGGCCCACCTCTGTTCCTCTTGCAAAAGCACCTAACTTTTTGGGTGCACTACTCCCAACTGGAGGATTACTACTGGTAGTACCAGGAGGGGTGGTAGTAGTTGTGGGAGGAACATTTTCTTTATTGCCAATGCTGGGGCAACTGGGATCAGTTTTCCAGTGCCCAGGCTTTTACAGACATGGCAATATGGTTTCTTTTCAGGAGAGGAAGGAGTTTGGGACCCACCCCAGAAGAGGAATTTTGGGGCCCTGTAGGGGACTTATCCTTAGATTTATCCCCACCTTTCTCTTGGGACTTAGTAGAATCTTTCTTCTGGTCACCACCCTGATTTCTAGTTTTTACTCTGGTTCTGACCCATTTGTCTGCCTTCTTTCCCAATTCTTGGGGAGAGGTCAGATCAGAGTCCACCAGATACTGGTGCAAAAGCTGGTTTTGACAATTATTAAGGATCTGCTCCCTCATAATCAAATTGTACAATCCTAAAAAGTCATGCACTTTGTTGCCATGTATCCAACCTTCCAGAGCCTTTGTAGCACAATCTACAAAATCAACCCAGTCTTGAGTCTGAGCTTTTTGGGTGTCTCTGAACTTCAACCTATACTGTTCAGTGGTTAGGCCAAACCCATCTATCAGAGCACTCTTCAAGACTGTGTAATTGTCAGCATCCTCTTCTCTTACAGTGAGGAGCTTGTCTCTACCTTTGTCTGCAAAGGAGAGCCACAAGATTGCTGCCCACTGCCTCTGGGGGACCTTCTGAACTTTACAGGCCCTCTCCAGTGCAGTTATCCATTTGTGGATGTCATCCCCACTCTGGTAGGGAGGGACAATCTTGTTTAGGTTTCTATGGTCATAAGACCTTTCCCTATCTCTAGGGATATTGCTGCCACCATGGGACTCTAGTCCCAACTTTCTTCTCTCTCTAAGGAGATCTAGGGATTCCCTATCTAAAGCTAATTGCTTCTTCCTGATCTCTAGTTGAGTTTCCTCATACTGGACCAGTCTCTTTCTTCTCTCATGAGAGGATTCCCTCCTGTGAGAAGAAACAGAGCTCCCTATGGAGGTGCCAGAGTGGTTAGACTCCTGAGAAGGAGACCTAGACTTTCTGAGCACACTCATAATCCTTCCTGGGGGACAAAGGTGTGGTTTTCTAGATCCTCATCTTCATCTTCCCCAGAAGGGATTGGGTTCTCCAGGTCAGGGTCATTGTCACCCTCCTGGTCAGTTTCAGAGGGGGCTGGGGGTAGTGGTACCCCTGGCCCCTTCCTCATCTGCTGGCCCACCCTCTGCTCCTACCCCTTCAGTCTCTGAGGACTTACTAAGATCATAAGCCACCAACAACTCCTGGAGGTGTTGGGTGGTGGGACTTTGGCCTGTCCTTAATTTCCTCACGTTACACAAAGCTCTCAATTCCAAGAATGGGAGTGTATCATACTTGGAGGGTGGAAGCTCAATGGCTTCCTGCAAGGCATCTTTGGATCCTGCTTTTAAAGACATTACTAGTGTGGTGTGGTGTATGCACTACCTACTCTAGTGTGGCCTACTAAACTCTCTTGAGTTGTAGAAAGGGTTGTGCTATCCCTTAACACACAACTCTAAGTTCAGTAGAACTTACTGTTATTCTAAGCTTAAATTATATGTACCTTAGGTACCTTTAGTGGTTTTCAGTTGATCAATTCAATTGAGATTATCTGGTAAAACAATAGCAAGCTGGAATCCCACACGCTGCACACCAATGTGAGAAGTTGGCCTGGCATATGCTGTCCACTAATTATAGTGGGCACCTTGCACCAGTCCAAATCGACTCTTATGGTAGGTAGGTTAAAGACAACCTTATTGAAAGCTATCCTAGTGGTAGCTGTGGAGAGCAGCCTTCAGGCTAAGTCTTGAAGGAATGTAAAGCAGCTTGTTTTACCAGTCTATAATCTCTTGAGTGACCAAATGAAAGAGCACCACACCAGGTATATATTCAAAATATACGTATTTATTACTAAACACACCCCTCTAGTCTCTTTATGAGGCTAGAGTTCGAAATACATAGGTTATAAGATCTTAAATCACAGTAATAGCACAAATACACGTTTGGGCCCTAGGGGCGTACCAAACCATATACCAATAAAGTGGTATGCGAACCACGACTAAACTAGACACTAGGCCTAGAGCCTCTAGAAGTGCTTGGACCACAAGGAACCACCCAAGGTAGTGACACAGGGGACCCACGGGAGACGCGTGCAGTGTAAATACACAACCGCGATACGCCGTTAACTTCTATGGAGAAAGTCGGGATCGGGAAAATAGAGGAAAGGGACACTTTAAAGAGGACTAGGACAAAACCCTTTGAGATCTAGGACTTTGAAGAGTCTCTACCCACGGGAGCATCGGAGTACTCGTGTTACCTCACCCAGGAAGCCGGGTGCATAGGTGCCTTTCGGGGTCGGGTTTCGTCGTCGTTTCTTATGGCGATCTGCTGCAAAGTGCTGCTGGCGACCAGGAGAAAAGTGTCCGGGTGGATCCAAGAGTGGATCGGAGTTCTGAAGAACCTGAAAGCAGAGGGGACAGAGTCTGGGTCACTAGCCAGTGACCAGGAAGGTGATGGACAGATGCCCACCGATGTCGAGTGCTTCAGGTGCATTGACGGTCGTCTCGTTTCTGCAGCCACGAGGTCCAGGAGGCGTTGTCGGCGACCAGGAGCAGGATTCGGGCTGGTACACGATGTCTGTCGAGTGCTGCGGTGTCGGCGACCGGATTGGACCCAACAAGCCTTGGCAACGGCAAGTCTTGATGTAGCTGAAGATCGTCGATGGTGCAGACCAACAAGGTCTGGGGAACTCACCCAGCGAGGGTAAGTCAGGGCAGGCCTGGAGCAACCAGGGGAGCTCTTTGGTTTCTTTAGAAAGTCTTCTGGGGACCCACGAGCTGGCTGGTAAGGGATCGCGAAGACACCTCGGGTGGAATCACTCAACAGGGGCCCACGGTCACTCGGGATGGTGTAGGCCTCTGATCTTCGGAGGGATTCCTGCTGGAGGTTGGGAACACACGTGGTCCAAAGCACAGATTCGTAGAACGTTGTGAAGGGGTTGAACTCGACAATAGTGCATGGTACCCAGGGGTCGCGGTTCCTCGTCACTCGTGGGGTCCACTTGCCTCAGCTTCGCTGGGGACTCACGATGGCCTTGGAGAAGTCAGGAAATCCACTTCTTGGGCTGCAGGGACTTCGGACTTTGGCGGGAGCGGCGTAGTTTGCGACCGTCATTATCGTTTTTGGTGCCTGCCAAGCAGGGGAGTCACTCCTTGACCCCAAGGGAGATTCTTCAGTCCTCTAATCGTGATGTAGAGCGTCGAAGGTCCAGGATTCAGTTTCAAAGTTTAGTCCAGGGATATCTAATCTTGCTGTGGCAAGGGTTCCCCATTTTAACCAGTAAAACAGGGAGGGACTAACTCTATGACCCCACCTATGGGAGGGTCAAGGGAGGGGTGGCTACACCCACTTCCCTTTGTCCAGTTTCATGCCAGAGCAGGGGCAGGTAGCCCCTGAGCTGGTTTGAACTGGCATATGCACAGAGGAGCCTTTTGCTCCCCCAGTGCAGGACTTCAAAGCACTCTAAGAGTGCACCCACCCAGCCCCAATACACATTATCCTGTCTGGGGAGGTGGTCACACCTCCCTGCAACAGGAAACCTATTGTCCAGGCCTCCCCTGCCGGAGTTTCGTCCAGCAGCAGGAGGCCAGACTTGTGTCTGTGGCAGCAGCATCCATTTTGTGATGCCAGGGCTTCAGAAAGAAGTTACCGGGTAAGCCAGAGTTAACATGTCTTTCCCTCTAGAAGGGTGGAATGCTACCCCCGCCGCCAGGATTGGCGGGGGTAGTATTCAAGATGTTTGACACCAAACACGACATGTTTAGGTGCAGCCATTCCAAAGTTAGCATTTTACCGCGAGGATATAATGCGCTTAAGAGTATATGGTCAGGCTGCACTACAAACAGCATCAGAGATGGTCTCCGAATGCTGCAGAGGGCCCTGCTCATGCAGGGGCACCCTCTCACATAGGAACCATGCACTCTGCCTTTAGGATTGATAAGGCCTGCCTTAGGAGTGACTTATAGGTTTATATGTGTGTATGTATTTAGTGATATAGGTAACCTATATCACAGTAAAGGTGCATGCACCACCTTACCCAGGCTGCAGTAGCAGACCTGTGGTGTCAGTTTGGATGGCCTTCCAGGGTGGCATAATACATGCTGCAGCCCCTGGCAGGCCTCTGAAGTACCTATGCCCTTGGTACATAGTATACCATATACTAGGGACTTATAAGGGCACTCCAGATTCCAATCAGAGATGTGCCTAAGGCACATGGAAACCTTTTACAGAGAAAGCAGATAGACTGGGGCCCTGAATAGCAGGATCCCAGTCCAACTAAGTCATAAACCAGCAAAACACCATAAAAAAAATGGGGGCAACCATATAGTCAGATTCCACCTTCCTACAACAACTACTCAGTGAGCCTGCTAGCCAGTGGCGTGCAGACTGTTAGCCTTGCTAGTCAGACAACATGCACATTTAGTAAGGCAGTGGACAGCACACTCACCTGCTCCCCTGCTTTCCCATACAGCTTGCTGTACTGTGGAAGGAGGCTGTCCAGCAGGGCCTGGTTCTCCTCAGTGCTGAAGGCTGGGGCTCTCTCCACAGTACGTGCCATTGCAGGGTCCAGAGGGTGCAGATACAGCAGCAGTGGTGGTGGCAGATGTCGTCCTGGAGAATGTAGTGCAGGCAAGTGAGCTCTCAGGGGAACAGCCAGCATTATATGTGTGCTGCAGAGGCAGATACTATCCCATGTGTCCAAAGTGATAGGTCCAAGTCTTTAGCATCTTCTGAATCTGGCCAATCCATGGAATTGCACCACTTACACGCCCACAGCATCCTTCAAAAGTTCAACTTCATGACACCCATGAATTTGCAACATTGTTGTGGGCGACCAACTGAATTTCCAGCATCAGACTCGTTCAAGATTTGAAAACGCGTCCGTTGCCAGGCCAGGCCATAGTCAATGGGTGCGCACCGATCGGTCCACTGCTGTTTAACGCGTATTGCGGATACAACGCGTACCCGCTCACATTGAATGCAATGGGCCGGCCGGGCACACCGATCGGTCCATTGCTGTTCAACGCGTACCCGGATACAACGCGTACCGGCTCACATTGAATGCAATGGGCCGGCCGGAGCACACCGATCGGTCCATTGCTGTTCAATGCGTACCCGGATACAACGCTGCCCGCTCACATTGAATGCAATGGGCCGGCCGGGCACACCGATCGGTCCATTGCTGTTCAACGCGTGCACCGGATACAACGCGTACCCGCTCACGTTGAATGCAATGGGCCGGCCGGGCACACCGATCGGTCCATTGCTGTTCAACGCGTATTGCGGATACAACGTGTACCCGCTCACATTGGATGCAATGGGCTGGCCGGGCACACCGATCGGTCCATTGTTGTTCAACGCGTACCCGGATACAACGCGTACCCGCTCACATTGAATGCAATGGGCCGGCCAGGCACACCGATCGGTCCATTGCTGTTCAACGCGTACCCGGATACAACGCGTACCCGCTCACATTGAATGCAATGGGCCGGCCGGGCACACAGATCGGTCCATTGCTGTTCAACGCGTACCCGGATACAACGCGTACCCGCTCACATTGAATGCAATGGGCCAGCCGGGCACACCGATCGGTCCATTGCTGTTCAATGCGTACCCGGATACAACGCGTACCCGCTCACATTGAATGCAATGGGCCGGCCGGGCACACCGATCGGTCCATGCTGTTCAACGCGTACCCGGATACAACGCGTACCCGCTCACATTGAATGCAATGGGCCGGCCGGGCACACCGATCGGTCCATTGCTGTTCAACGCGTATTGCGGATACAACGTGTACCCGCTCACATTGAATGCAATGGGCTGGCCGGGCACACCGATCGGTCCATTGCTGTTCAACGCGTACCCGGATACAACGCGTACCCGCTCACATTGAATGCAATGGGCCGGCCGGGCACATCGATCGGTCCATTGCTGTTCAGCGGCGTATTGCGGATACAACGCGTACCGCTCACATTGAATGCAATGGCCAATGTATGCGCACTGATCGGTCCATTGCTGTCCAACGCGTATTGCGGATACAACAGCGTACCCGCTCACATTGAATGCAGCGGGCCGGCCGGGCACACCGATCGGTCCATTGCTGTCCAACGCGTCCCTGTACAAGTCACTGGCATATGTCACCATGCCTGTCACAGGTGAATATATGCCAGCAACATATACTTCCCAGGAGTGAGGGCACACCTACAACACCACACCCTGTCCACACTGTATCCTGAGGCATGTAAGGCTGCATTACCTATTCTGTGTATGGGGGTGAACATGTTGTTCTGTGGGTGGCACTTGGCGGCAGCCACTCCCAGGCTGTGCACGTGTTCATGGGGACAGAATCCTTGGTGTTTCATGTACATGACCACTGTGATGTGCAACTGTTCATTTCTGTGCATGTGGCATGGTCACATTTCACGGTGGTGTATGTGTATGTCATGTCACATACCCCCTGAGTCCCATGTGTGACGGTATGTACATCCCAGGGTGACCCATTGCCACAATGGTGATGGTCCTCCACAGTCTGTGTGCATGGTGTGTTTACAATGTCTCTGATTCCATGTGCACAATGGGAGACAGTCTCCACATCCACGTTGTTTGTGCATGGACTTTGATGTTGTACGTGTGTGTGTCACAGACATCCATGTCTGTCCTGCAGAGGCAACAGGGACCACTACCTGTGGGGGTCATGGTTGTTTTGCTGTGGTGTATTCATGATACACCATGTCATGCCAGTGTCCATGTGGCAATACAGGGTCCCTGGGAATCTACCTGTCATTGAGCTGTGATGCCTGGGGCACATCTGTCCTCACATGTCACTGTGGGGTGTGTTTGGAACGTGGCAGCAGGAGATGGGAACTGTGACACGGCCTCATGATATCCCATGGCACAACCTGGGACTTGTTGATGCCACTTGTTGAACTGTGATGTTAGATGTTGGCCATGTATGTGCCATACATGTCCTTACGGAACTGCACACATCATGCACTTGTGCCTCATAATGATGTATCATGTGATATTGAGTATGGTCAATGCCACATATGTGGGGTGACTGACAATCTTTCTTTCTTCACCTATGCACTGCAGGGCACCAGCTGTCCATAGACCATTCCCTGACCTTGCAACCATGGTGGAGCGGGACTGCATCCGACGGTACCGCTTCACCAGGCCGCTGATTGAGGTGTTGACGAGTGCGGTTGGCCCCACATTTGCAAGCTGGCCGGACATACCCTACAGCGCTGACCCCCAAGGTGAAGGTGATGGCAGCCCTACACTTCTTTGCCACCGGTACCTTTCAACACACTGTGGCGACTGCTGGTGGGATGTCACAGACCATGTTCAGCCGTGTGCTCCGCGATGTTTTGGAGGCTATGTTGATTTACCTGAACCAGTACATCTATTTCCCTAGACTCCAACAACTCACTGTCGTGAAGAGTGACTTCTATGCCCTGGGGAGGATGCTGCATGTCATTGGCTCCATTGATGGGACACATGTTGCTTTGGTACCACCACAGGCCCAAGAGCAGGCATACAGGAACCGCAAACACTACCACTCGGTCAATGCACTGGTGGTATGTCTTGCAGATATGAGCATCTCACACGTCTGTGCCCGTTTCCCCGGTTCTGCACACGATGCCTACGTGATGAGGAGTAGTCGCATCCCGAGGATGATGTCACAGATGCGGAACCAGCGTGCCTGGCTTGTTGGTGTGTACTGACTTAGTGCCATTGTGTGTGTTCTGTAATGTAGTGTTCCACCCTCTTTTCCAACTCAGCTAATGTGCAATTGTCTGTATGTAGGTGACTCCGGATACCCAACATGCCGTGGTTGCTGACGCCCCTCAGGAACCCTGTGACACCAGGCCAGATGCGCTACAATGAGGCACATGGTCGGACCAGGAGAGTGATTGAGCGGACATTTGGTCTCCTGAAGAGCCGCTTCCGCTGCCTGGACAAGACAGGAGGGGCCCTCCCATATGCCCCAGCAAAGGTGTGCAAGATTGTCATTGTCTGCTGCATGCTACACAACCTGGCAGTGCGGAAGGAGTTGCCTCTCATCCTGGATGACGATGACCAACATCCACCACCTGTGGAGGATCCTGGCCTGGACCACGATGCCAGTGATGATGATGATGATGATGATGGTGATGTCCGCACACTGCTCATCACCAACTTCTTCAGCTGAATGTGAGTATCCAGAGATGTCATGTCAATGATGTGAGTATGCATGATATGTGTTGGTGGTGCTCTGGTGCTGTTTGAGTGTGTCCATGTGCTACATGACTGTATGCGTGTAGCGATGTGTCCTTACAGGTAGTCTGTACTCCCCAACAGTGTTGACATGCTAACTTGGTTCTGGGTGGGTATCTTGTGACATGTATTGAGCATGAGTTTTGCAGTTCTGTCCTGTTCTTCAGTGCTTTTGACTGTGTTTCATTTCTGTCCTTCACAGGGTACTTTCAGAGTGGTTTGGTCAACTGTGATCCCCGACACCGTGATTCGACTTCCAGGGTGGTAGCTGTCATGTCCCTACAGGTGATGTGCGCCACACCCATGGACTTCCTTCCTTCTACACTTGTTGACTGTGTGCCCGCTGCCAGGTGGGATTGCCTTCCATCTGTAGTGGTTACAACATGTTGCAAATGTGTAATAAACCTGTGCTTCACTTTGTGATGTGCGTTGTCTGTGGTCACACATCTGACTGACATTTGCTTACTGCACCAGTGGGCTAGTTGACAGAGACTGTGAATAGGTGTTGTGTCTGTGCATTGCACCGTATTTCCTGGCAACATCACTGTAGGCGATGAGTCAGATGGGCTAGGTGTGTACATGTTGTGTAGCCCTGGTGGTGTGTCTCCCTCATATGTGTCACATTGCCATGACTCACATGCTTGTGTTGTACTTGCTGTAGCAGTTAGCATGCACAGTGTAATTTCGCAGGTCATCATCTCCATGACAGGAACCACGTTGGAATCACAACAGAGGCAGGTATGGTGTATTAGTGTGTTTATTGTCATACATGTGTGTGTATAGTGCACAGGATGGTGGGTGCTGTACATTTTGATTTCAATCCTAAGTTCCTAGATGAATTGGAAGTCCTGGTAGCAGATATGTCCAGAATAAAGTCCACAGTCATCTGATACATTGAGTCCAACTTGTACTCCCCATGTCATGTGGGGGAGTTGTGTTGCAGTCAACAGGGTGAACAGTTTGCACACAAAGGTGATTATCCAGTACAGGTTTTGGCTTCCTGGGGGTTGCACATGGCCATCGGCCTCTCACTTGCCCCTCCTCGGATGACCCCTCTTCTTTGGGGGGGACCCTCAAGTGCAGGCTGCTGCGGTGCAGGGGACTCTCCGCCAGAGTCATCCTCCCTCCCTGTGGCAGTTGCAGTTGTTTCAGCACCAGATGTTGTGGGCACACAGGGAGGTGTTGACTGGTTGCTGCTCATCTGGCGGAGGCATTGTAATATGTCCCTATGTACCGCTGTCATCTCTTGCAGTGTGTCCCACTTGGACTCCACGCGGGACATGTGCGAGTCCAAGCAGGCATGATGGGCAGCCTGCTGCTGTTTAATGTCCCTGAGAAGCCCCACTACCTGGCTGAGCTCTCCGGTGCTGGACTGGTACGCATCGGCTATGCGTACCAGTTGTGGGTCATCATGCAGTCCAGACCCCTCTGCGATCAGTGACCTATGTCTCCCACCCCTCCCACCACCCCCTGGCGACACGTGCAGTACCTGAGGTGGCACGCACAGGTGACCCTGGGCCCCTTGGGGGTTGTTGGTGGTGTTGGTGTCCATAGCCCCACGTTGGTCCAGGGTCCCTGTGCTGGTGGTGGTGGTGCTCCTTGGTCTGTCCGTGTCAGCAGGGGTGGTATGTGTGTTGACAGTCGTTGGAGGGTGGGTGCAGGGGTGCAGCTGGTGGTCCTGCTGGTGCTGCATGATGACTTGCTCCGGAGGTGCCAGGTAGAGTCTTCGTCATCCGAGGAGGGCAGAGGCTGTTCAGCTCCGTTTCCCCTTGAGCCTGGGACAGGGACTCCTCAGCGTCTGCTGCTGTGTCCCCATCATCACCTGTTTTTGGGAGACATACACAATGTATGTTATGTTTCTGCAGGCATGAATGGTTGACACACATGACAGTTGTAACTGTACCTCTGGATGCAGGCCTGTACATTGCATTGTCCTAAGTTGTCACAGTCAGAGGTTGATATTGGTGTAGCACATTGTCCTGCATACTTTGGGCATTTCTATATGAATGTTGGGGTGTGTACATGGTCTGCATTGGTTGTATTTGGTTGACATCCGGCCCTCCTTCCCACCCAGCCAGATATTCCACCATGGAACGTGCTTCCATTGCAGGGAGTGCAAGTTGTCTTTCAGGATGTCAGTCAGTGGTGTCCTGCTGTTGGTTGGTGCACAGTTGCCAGCAGGGCCTTGTGCTCCCCACAGCAGTACCCAGTGTCAGCCATCTTGTCAGTTCTTTTCCACTCCCTGTGATGTGCGCATGGTTCAGGGTGGTGTTGATGGGACAGTTGTGGGGGTGACCAATATCTGTGACTACCACTCCCATCATGCTATTGCCTCCACCCTACTTCCCAGCATGCCCATACTTACTTGCTTTTGGGTGGACTTCACTGTGTGTGAGTGTGAGAGCAATGGCAAGATGGCTGACAGTGGTGTCCTGCTGTTGGTTGGTGCCCAGTTCCCAGCAGGGCCATGTGCCCCCACAACTGAGCACCAGTGTCAGCCATCTTTGAAGTGGCTTTTGACTCCCTGTGAGGTGTGCATGCTTGGGTGTGAGCTTGCTGGGCCATGTGGGTGGGGGATGTTGGGCTGTGACTACCACTCCCATCATGCTATTGCCTCCACCCCACTTCCCAGCATGCCCATACTTACTTGCTTTTGGGTGGACTTCACTGTGTGTGAGAGCAATGGCAAGATGGCTGACAGTGGTGTCCTGCTGTTGGTTGGTGCCCAGTTCCCAGCAGGGCCATGTGCTCCCCACAACTGAGCACCAGTGTCAGCCATCTTTGTAGTGGCTTTTGACTCCCTGTGAGGTGTGCATGCTAGGGTGTGAGCTTGCTGGGCCATGTGGGTGGGGGATGTTGGGCTGTGACTACCACTCCCATCATGCTATTGCCTCCACCCCACTTCCCAGCATGCCCATTCTTACTTGCTTTTGGGTGGACTTCACTGTGTGTGAGTGTGAGAGCAATGGCAAGATGGCTGACAGTGGTGTCCTGCTGTTGGTTGGTGCCCAGTTCCCAGCAGGGCCATGTGCTCCCCACAACTGAACACCAGTGTCAGCCATCTTGTCAGTTCTTTTCCACTCCCTGTGATGTGCGCATGGTTCAGGGTGGTGTTGATGGGACAGTTGTGTGGGTGACCAATATCTGTGACTACCACTCCCATCATGCTATTGCCTCCACCCCACTTCCCAGCATGCCCATACTTACTTGCTTTTGGGTGGACTTCACTGTGTGTGAGTGTGAGAGCAATGGCAAGATGGCTGACAGTGGTGTCCTGCTGTTGGTTGGTACCCAGTTCCCAGCAGGGCCATGTGCTCCCCACAGCAGTACCCACTGTCAGCCATCTTGTCAGTTCTTTTCCACTCCCTGTGATGTGCGCATGGTTCAGGGTGGTGTTGATGGGACAGTTGTGGGGGTGACCAATATCTGTGACTACCACTCCCATCATGCTATTGTATCCACCCCACTTCCCAGCATGCCCATGCTTCCTTCCTTTTGACTCTGCTTCCCTGTGGGGTTGTGTGCCTGTGCTGACAAGATGGCTGACAGTGTTATCCTGGGGTTAGTTTTGCTACAAGTCCCATGTGTGTCCCTGTGCTTCACACTGCATGACCCAGGGTTGTGGTTCTTTGTGGGATATTTGATTAGAGTGTGAGGCAATGCATTCTCCCAGGTGAGTTGTGTGGAGTTTGTGTTAGGGGTGTGTGTGAGTGGAGCTGCTGGTAACTATGGTCAGTGCTGTCAGTCCTCCTTCCCACCCAGCCATATTCTCCACCATGGAACGTGCTTCCATTGCAGGGAATGCAAGTTGTCTTTCAGGATGTCAGTCAGTGGTGTCCTGCTGTTGGTTGGTGCACAGTTGCCAGCAGGTCCTTGTGCTCCCCACAGCAGTAGCCAGTGTCAGCCATCTTGTCAGTTGTTTTCCACTCCCTGTGATGTGAGCATGGTTCATGGTGGTGTTGATGTGCGCATTGTGAGGGTGGGCAATATCTGTGACTACGACTCCCATGATGCTATTGGCTACACTGACTTGCCCAGCATACACAAGATTCCTTCCTTTCAGTGGGCTTCACTGTGAGGTGGTGTTGTAGTGGTGGCTACATGTCTGGATGTGTTTGTTAGTTATATTTGTGCCACTGCCTAGCTGTAGTTGTAGTTGTGTTTGTACATGTGATGACACAGTTACATATCACTATGAGATGGCATGTGTTGTGTTTATCTGACTGACATACACATTTTGGGATGATTCTGTTCTGGTTGGTGTGTATTTGCTTAGGGTGCATGGTTTGACTCTCCCCTTGACAGTGATGTGTGTGTATTGTCGCACAATATTGTGTACATTTGTTGTGTACTCACCAGGCTCTGGGATGTTTTCTAGTCCATAGACGCTCACTGGTGGTAGGATGGCCCGCACCTTCTCCTCCCAGGGCCTGAGGTATACTGGTTTGGCAGGAGGGCCACTGCCGGTGTGTTGGCTCAAGAGGTAGTCCTTCTTCAACAGCTCCCTGACCCTCCTGCGCACGTCATACCACCTGTTCTGGATGTCTACCTTTGTCCGCAAACATGGTGATTGTGCATTCACCCTGTCGACGATCCTCTCCCACATCTTGGTTTTCTGCGACATGGGTGTCTGTTGGACCAGTGTACCAAACAGCTGTGGCTCTACCCTGAGGATCTCATCTACCAGGACTTCCAATTCACTATCTAGGAACTTATGATTCTTCTTTGGGGGCATGGTGATGGGTGGTGATGGTGAGTGATGTGTGTGTTGGTGTGCAGGTGAGGGTGTGTGAGTGTGTGTTTAGCTGGGTGTATGTGAGGGTGCTATTTGTTGAGGTGCTGATGGTGTGTGGCTTGTGTGATGGATGAGCTGTGGGTGGTTGCTGTCTGTTGTGTGCTGGCAGGTCATTTGAATTTGCAAAGGATCATGGTAGGGATTTGTGTCCTTTATATGGGTGGAGTTGTGGGTGTGTCTTTGTTCCCTGTCCCCCCCCCCAGTATTTATTGGCTTTGTAATTGCTTGTTTGGTCTTTTTTTGTGTGTTTTTCCCTTTGTACTTTTTGTGCATGTAGGAGACGTTCTTGTGACCGAGTCGGACCCTGCAGTTGTCTCGTACGAGCTTCTCCGAGTCGTTCACGCTGTGTTTGTGCTGTTTTCTATGCTGCGTACGCGTCGGTCGCGGTGTATTGGGTTGCTTCTGCTCGCAGTTTTGTATGCGTGTCGGTCGTACGGCTTGGGCTCCGTGCGACTCGGTCGTGTTTTCCACGCGTTGCATCGTACTGTGCGGGTCGGACTTTGCGGGTACGCTTTCGTTCGGGTTCATTCCTGGTGCGTGTCGGTCGGTTCGATTCGCGTGGTTTTCCGGCCGGATGGCTGTTTTCCGCGCGGCTCGGTCGTTCGGCTTGTGTTCCGTACGAGTCGGTCGGATTTTGCACGCTTCTCATCGTACTTTGCGGGTCGGTCTGCACCTGTACGTGTCGGTCGGTATTAATTCCGGCTCCGAGTCGGTCGGTACGTTTTCCGGCCCGAATCGGAATCGGCCCCTAAGTCTGAAGCTAAAACATTTCTCCTGGATGAACCTAGTCCCTGTATCCAACTCACGCTCCATCTTGGTTGGCCTAAAAGCTTACCATTGTCCTGGTCAAGCGCACCCAGATGCCTGCTGTTGCAAGTAACACTTTTTGGTGCAATTTTTAACATTAAATTAGAAAAATTCATAACTCCGGTTCTACTTATTGGATTTGTGTTGCTTGGTGTCATTTTGTTTATTAAAATATTATTCTCTATTTTTCTGAATTTGTTTGGGATTTTTCTTGTGTTGTTTCTTCACCCTATTACTGTGTAAGTAATGCATAAATACTTTACACATCGCCCTAAGTTAAGCCAGACTGCGTATGTGCCAAGCTGCCTGAGAGTTAATCACAGGTTCATTTTGTGACTTTTGTGTTATTATTATCTGAGGTGGGCCCTTACCCCCCTCAACTAATACTCCAATGTCTTAAAGCTTCAGTATATTATGCTCTAAAGTTAAAAACCCTTTCCTAGCATGGGGGTTTCCCTTGGTCTTTTCTTCCCTCCAGGCTGCCCCACTTAGTCATTAGTGACTATCTTTCAAATCTTTCATACCCTTAAGGTTTTTTTGGTAGTGATAGGGAAGTTAGGAGCATTGGTTTGTCGTCACTCCTAGTTAAGGATTTTTGAGGATAAGGCAGTCTTGTCCCTAGGTCCTAGATCATGCCAAAGATAAGTTCCAACATCCATAGTGAGCATGAAATAATACTACCTTCCTTGAGTTCAGATCCGAGTTCCCAGAGTGACTCTTTTTACCCCTTAGATGTGGTAAGGGTGCTGAAGATCAATCTTAAGAGAACCTTTAGAATATAGGAGTTCAGATAGCCTCTTTATAAATTTCAGCCCGGTCAAACTAGGATCAAAAACATCTTCTTCCAACCAGGAAAGGTGGGTAAAAATGGTAATTACTTTGGCTTATCAGAGTAGTGCTAGGCATATACATACTTTAGTTCGAGCACATTCCACTGGGGGGTGACAGCCTGGTGAGCGGGATGGTCCGAAATCTCCTTATTGGTTGTGTGTAGAGCAACCACTGAGGCTTCCCCCTTCATACTCAATAACTATTACAAGCTAAATGTTATTCAGTTTTCCAAGCTGTCTTTTGGTTCTCTTCTCATTAAGAGGTCCATGTTAGGTAATGAACATTTTTTTTGGTTATCATTTCTCAGAAATTCTGTTGATGAGTGAGATGACAAGATCTAACAAGGGAAGGATATAAAATGATAACATTAAGTTTCTCTTTCCTGAAAGATTCTAAAACCTATGTCATTATTTATCGGCTGACGAGAGTCTTGCTTGGGCACTCCTGATGGAGTAAGGAATGGAATGGATTTTGTACTGGTAATCTTTATTAATCTTCCTTACTCATCCCAATACGAATGTCTCCCTCCCTATCTCCGTCTTTTATATTTTGGGCTTGTTACAAACAGGAGGAGAGATGAGCTGGGAGGAGGTTTATAGGAGGGAACTCCCATGTGTTATGGAAAGCAAAGTTTGCATTGGAATGGGTAACAGACTTTAGTAATGGTGGCACATTAATCATTGAGTAATTACTGCAACAAGTAAGGAAGAATCAGAGTAATGAAGCTTACTGGTAAGTAATCCGGGTGTTAACAAGTTGTCATACTTGCGTAAATAAATGATGTTTATAAATGGGCTGGCTGAAAAAATAATGAAGAAGCCATATGATTTATGTAAACAAAGTATGCATAACACAGTAGGAAATTAGATGGCTGGCTATTTTGAAAACAGAGCGTTTGAGTCAGTTTTAACTTTAACATTGATGTGCTTTGTTATTTAACCATAACAGGAAGCTTATTAGTGGTTGTTTTAGTTTTAACCATCACATTAACATGCAGTGTTACTTGCGTAAATAACTGATGCTTATAAATAGGCTGGCTGAAATATTAATGAAGAGGCCTTGCGGTTTAAGTGTACACAAAACTAGGAAATTAGATGGATGATTATTTTGAAAAAAGAGTGTTTGAGTCAGTTAAGTTTAGCATGGATGTGCTCTGTAATTTGAGCAATTATTACTAGTTATTAGTGTGTCTAGGCAAAAATTTGTTTACATCGGAGTAATCAGAGTAATTTTGTGTCATTCTTTTGATGCGTAATGACTGAAAATTAAGCAACTATGTACAGTTGTATAATTATGAATACTTTGGCACAACAATCTTACTGCAAGATCACAGAAACAACAAATTTAGTGGGTGGTTGCTGCTGTTCATGTTCTGTTGCATTTAGCACTATTTTGAACGTGGGGGTGCATTTTACGCTAATAAAACAGCACTAAATGCTGGGTTATGCTCCTCACGTAATTCCATGTAATCTCACGCGATTCTGCTGTAATTTTGTATAATTATGCTACAGGAAATTATGAGAGTACCACCCACCTCTAGTTATTCCCGAGCAATCAGACAGAATTAAAGAGGTGGGTATTATTTTTTGAAGCTCACTACGTATACAGAGTAATAGGAAATGAGTATCACTGTTAAAAATGTATGCATAAAGGTAGCAAGCTTTTAGCTCAATTAAATATTGTTCAAACAACAATGAGTAAACAACACATGGTGTGATTTGGTTTCAACCATGATTTGACAAACAAACATAGCACAATGCTCTTCAATTTATGTGAAGTGCATAGACATGAATGAAAAATGAGGGAATCATTAAAATATAGGCTACAGATTGGTTGTTTTTTCCACTTTAATTATGTATTGCTTAAGTGAGAATGGGTGTATTATTTATATGGTCAGATTAGGATTCAAGTATGTTTTACTGATAAAAATAGCAGCATGCTATAATATAGTAGTAACATTTATTTAAATAGGGGAAAGAAAATGGGGTTATTTTTAAATGTTACTGGACATGAGTTAAGTTAGAATGGTTACTATATTGGTCTATTTGATTCAAAATCGATAGTGCTATGGTACATTCACATTTATTTTTACACTTTATAACAGGTGATGACTTACGGACCTAAAAATTAGATATAGCAGTGGAGTTGCCAATATCTAGTGGAGGTGTCTTGTGCCTTATCAAGTTCTATTTGTAATAAATCCCATTAATAATAGAGAGCAAAACATTTTTTTTTGATAATCATTGACTGAGATGATATTGAAATTAGATGTTTACCTGGTCATTGGTTGAGTTCACTTTTTTGTATAAAATAATAACTAGTATAGATTTAGTTAGGTAATAACGATTACATTTTGTTTTATATTCTATTTTCTAATATGTTGCTAAAATATTATGATTTGTAGCAGTGGTGGCTTCCACCAATCTAAAGTGGAGGGGTGGCACGGGCAGGGTGTGTGAGGGGGAGTTAGGGGAATAATAATAAATTTAAAGAAAAGGTTTACCTGCTGCTGACACTGCCGGATGCCTCGGTGCTCCTCTCCAGCTCTCCTCCCGGCAGCCCATGGGCATCAGCACAGCCTCCCTGCCCAATCCAGATGCTGCTCTCATGCTATACTAATATTGAGAGAAGCGCCTGTATTGGCCTGAGCGGGCTAGTCTGACGCTCGCTCAGGCAGGCACAGTGAGTCTGTGGCTTTTCTCCAACACTTTTCCGTGCAACACAGCTGGGTTGGAGAAATATAAGTGCTCATGTCTGTTTGGCCGGCCTAAAACAGCTGGCCAAACTGACATGCGCACTTATAAGAGCCCACCACTCCTCCTCCCTACAATAGCCCGGCCCATCCCGGCCCGGCCCGGCCCCACCCAAGACTCCATGGGTCAGGCTACTCAGGCAATGATAAATAAAATGATAATAAAAAGGTTTTATTATCATTTTATTTTTCATCTGCTGGCAGTGGGGTGACACTCCTCCACTATTATGGAGGAGCTGTGCCTGATTTGTAGTAACTGTGACAATATGAGATAAGGAGATAAATGCATGAGAATCTTTGAAATTAAAATACTACTAGAAGTGGGGGCGTGGCTACGCTGCGTAGCGAAATGGCCGCATAAACCGATAGCTCCGTCTTAACTGTCCTCCCCACGACAATCCGGCTACTTATCCGACACCCAAGCCCAAGAAATACTAACCGGAGAGTAAGCGGATCCCCGCCTGGGCACTGCTGTGTCCCGAGGTCATTTTTAACCGGAGCAGTGGCTCCCGGACGTTTCTGGCCTGTTTTGCTGCCCGAGCCGGGACCTGGAGTGCCTGCTGTGGCCGGAGATTGACGGGGGAGAGGCGGGCACAATCCAGCGCAAGACCGGGGCCCCGGTCGGCCCACTCGGCAGCGGCACCGCTGCAATTTGAAGCTTCCGGCGGACCTGCAGCGCTCACATCGGCCCCTCGGGACAAACCCCATCGGCGCCGGACGACGGAGGAGGCGTGGGAACCAGTGGGCTGCTGGTTTTGGTTCCGGTCCTCCGGCTCGACCCTAAGGGAGGTGAGGAGCGGTTGGGGGGCAGCATTGGAGCCTCCTCGAGCCCCCCTCCCCCTCACGCCCCGTGACCTCTTGGCATCCATCCGAATCGGAGTGGCTGAGGAGCCGGTGCGGGACTTCCACTCCCTTCTAGTGGGGCGGCCCATGCGTGGATAGAGACTGGGTGGCCCTGGGAAATATCGGAGGGCGGCCGAGGCCTTGGCAGGTGGCTCTGGCGGCGGGCCTCTCGAGGTGGAAGGCTGTAATATCCTAGCACCAAGTGGTGAATGCCTGCGTGGATCGGCTCAGTGGAGCTCTCATTGACTGCCTGAAACTGCCCGCCAACCCGGAGAGAGCGACCCAGGGAACAGCGCACGTGCCTTTTCCTCCTGCTTCCTTCCCCAACTGGGTCCAAGCCCATACTGCAGGTGGGTGCCGGCTGGTACTCAACCTGAGCCGCACGCTCAGAGCGAATAGAGACGAGGAGAGTGCACCATTGTGGCCTCAGCCCGCCGAGAGGCAAACATGGAGAAGGCTAGGGGAGCGGGTGCGAAGGGCCTTAAAACTGTCCAAACAAACAAACTAGACCGGTATGCCTTTCCAAAAGACGCACTGCAGGATATGCATACCAGAAGCAGGTCCGTGGGCGAACCAGGAGGGGAGAGCCAGGAGCTCACGCTGAAAGATGTCATGGAGGCAATAACTGGGGTCAAGACCTCACTAGAGCACAAGATGGACACAATCTCGATTGAAGTGAATCTTATACGTGCTGACCTCACCAAAATCAGCGAAAAGGTCAAACAGGTGGAGATTACCACGGCGAGTTTGGTAGACGACGTCATGCAACTCCAAGAAAATATCCAGGACCTGCAAACCTTCCGTAAGCTTGCTGAGCATAAGCTGGATGATTATGAAGGGCACCTTCGGAGGAACAACATCCGTATACTGGGGGTGCCGGAGGGGCGGAGAGGCAGGCGCCGGACCTCTTTGTGGAAGAACTTATCCTGAAGCACCTACAACCTAAGGGCCTCAGCAAATTCTTTGTGGTGGAGAGAGCACACAGAGTCCCAGGGGGTCGTCCGAGGCCGGGGGCCCCCCACGTCCACTGCTAGCGCGAGTGCTGAATTTTAGGGACAGAGATGTGATCCTTCAGAATGCCAGAGTGGGCTCCCCTCTACGTTATGAAAACGCCGAAATAACCTTTTTTCCAGACTTTACACAGATGGTGCAGAGACAGAGGAGATCATTTTTGATGGTCAAAAGAAACTCCGAGACAGAGGGTATAAGTATGCAATGCTCTTCCCGGCCAGGCTTCGAGTTGAGGCAGGGGGACGGGCTTGGTTCTTCGAGCAGCCAGAAACAGCCTCCGAATGGCTTGAGAACCGAGCAGAACATGACCCTGCCCTCCACGACCAGAGCGATATGCCAGACGCCCAGCAGAGGAGATGAGGAGGGAATGGAATGGTGATGGATCCTCTATCGTCCCTGCTGAATCTCCACCTATATAGGGGGAGCTCCTGGGCCCAGTGAATGCACGGGACTTTAGAGAATGTCTCTACATCGATTACAATATGGACCTGTAGGGTATGACTTTCCTTGGGTATTACACAGTTGAATTCTTCAGGGGGCAGGGGGCGGGATGTCGTGCCCCATACTTTTCTTCTTTTAGTACACTTGTTGGGCGACAGGCACTCTGCAAGTTTTCAATGGGCAGTTCCACGCCCAGAGTGCAGGGGAGCAGGGTGGGGGGTGGTTGGGCTCGGGGGTTGCAGTTGTTTGCTGTTTTAGTTCTATCATCGACAAGACTAGTTGGTATCGATGCAGAGGTAGCGCAGATTTACTTTAGCCGCAATGAATGCGCACTGGGATAAGAGTGTCAAAATATTGAGCTGGAACGTTAACGGGCTGGGAGACAAGATCAAACGTAGTGTTGTCCTACAATATATTAAAAGGCTGGCCCCTGACGTTATCATGTTACAAGAAACGCACTTGGTGGGGAACTCCTGTAAGGCACTACACAGATGGGGATACAAAATGGTGGCGCATGCGGGCTTCACGACCGGCTCACGGGGTGTAGGTATTATGATGAGAAACTCCTTCCCCCTCGCCGTGGGCTCCACATGGGCAGACGACCGGGGCAGGTATATAGGGATCACAGGTATGTGGGAGGGGTACAGTGTGACCCTCATGTCAGTTTACATACCACCGGGCCTGCAAGGTACCACATTTAAAGATCTGAGTGCCACCTTGCTCACGCTCCCAGAGGGCCTATTAGTAATAGGTGGCGACTTCAACTCAGTGGTCTCGGGTGAACTGGACCGTCACCCCCCACGTGAAATAGGACCTTCATCTCGATGGTTACCAGACTTTCTTGAAGCCTTAGGGTTAGTCGATGGGTGGCGAACATATAACCCCGGAAAAATTCAGCACACCTTCCACTCTGGAGCCCACGGTAGCCTCTCACGCATAGACTACGTCCTGGTCCCCGCTTCGCAAAGTGCTTACATCCAGGAAATTAGACATCTAGCACGGGGCATTTCTGATCAATCCCCGATGTGGATGCACATTGTTCTTAGCCGGACAAAAGTGGGGACGGTTGCCCCCATCAACCCGTGGTATCTCCGCGACCCCGCAATCCGTAAAGACCTTCTCAAAGCCATAGACAGCAATTTTCAAGACAATGAGGGTACGGTGGACTCTTCGCAGACCCTTTGGGAGGCTTTTAAGACGGTGATACGGGGACAAGCCCTGTCGCTAATAGCTGGGAGGAAGAAAGATAGACAGAAAGAAATCTCGGCAGCAGAGGCTGAGATCTATCGGCTAGAGAGGGAACTGGAAACTGAAATGACACCGGAGAAACTACATATACTTCGTCTCAAACAGCAGGACTATAGAGCACTGGCGACTGACAGGGCCAAAAGTTTGGGGAGGGAAAAACTGGGAAGAATCTATGACCTGGGAGATAAAGCAGGAAAGTTAATTGCTTGGCTCGATAAAAAGGAGTGGGCACGTAGACTGGTCCCGGAACTCATGACAGAGGGTGAATCTCCCATAATAGACCCGCAAGAAATCGTTAATCAGTTTGCCAGTCGCTGCAGTACGGTATACAAGACCACAGCACCCTATACTGAGGAAGACTCTCGCGAATTATTGCGAGACATAGCGCTCCCCGCACTATCTGGGGAAGACCGTGACCTTTTAGATAGCGCTCTGACTCCGGACGAAATAGCACAGGCCATCAGGGCACTGCGCTCTGGGAAGGCCCTTGGCCCCAATGGAATCCCCATTGAGCTGTACAAACTCAGACCGGACAAACTGGCCCCATACTCGATGGCCATGTTTGAGGAGAGCAGGGAGAGGGGGGTGCTACTGGTGGACCAGAGGGTTGCCACTATAGTTACCATACACAAGGAGGGTAAACCTAAGATGGACTGTGCCTCTTACAGACCGATCTCCCTGCTGAATGCGGAACCCAAGATTCTGGCCAAGCTCCTTGCTGCCCGCTTGGCCGGAGTGATTGGGGGGCTGGTACACCCCGACCAGTCCGGCTTTATACCGCACCGTAACACGGCGTTGAACTTGCGCAGAGTTCACGGGGTTATCGGGAGAGCAGCCACGATTCAAGAACCAGCCATAATAGTGTCGCTGGATGCCACCATGGCATTCGATTCTATCGAGTGGCCGTATCTCTTAGCAGTGCTTGTCAAGATGGGGTTTGGACCAGGTTTCATCCAGTGGGTGCGACTCCTGTACTCGGAGCCCATGGCGCAAGTCGTGGTCAACAATAAGAAGTCGGCTGCTTTCACTTTGAGCCGAGGTACCCGTCAGGGATGTCCCCTTTCCCCCCTCCTGTTTGCCCTGGCCCTGGAACCATTGGCAGCATGGATTCGAAGGAACCCAGTAATACGGGGTCTGCGTTGGTCCTCTGAGTGGGAAGACCGTATTTCATTATACGCAGACGACATCCTCTTATACCTGGCCTCTCCCAGGAAATCTTTGGTGGCAGTCTTAGATATCCTGGCAATATTTGGCAGATACTCCGGGTTCTCAGTCAACTGGACTAAGTCCCTCTTGTACGCCCTCCAGGGGGACCCCCCACTTCCGCCACGAAACTGCCCGATCCAAATTAGCTTAACGGGTTTCAAATACCTGGGAATCTTCATCTCCTTGGATTCAACGCTCCGCTTTAAACACAATCTTCTTCCGCCACTACAGAGGCTTAAGCGCGATATAGCATGTTGGAAGACACTTCCCCTTTCGCTGTTGGGCAAGGCGGCCCTTTTTAAGATGATGTCATTACCCCGGTTTTTGTATGCCTTGCAAAACTCGTTCGACCTTGTCCCAATGGCGTACTTTAAAGAAATTGAAGGCCTTCAGAGGGACCTGTTGTGGGATGGTAAACCCTGCATCGCCCTCGGTAAACTCACACTGCAGTGGTACGATGGGGGAATCAGCCTCCCAGATGTTAAAAAATACTACTGGGCGGCGCATTTGGCTGCCATTAATCATGGTACCTATGGTCGCCCTGACGATCCAGGGTATGGCATGGACAGATGGCTCTTACCGGGAGGGAACTATAACAGGGCCCTTTACTCCAAACCTAACCAATATCGCTTGACAGGCCCCACAGGGCACTCAATCCATGTATGGCATGCTGCTACTAAAGCCCTAGGTTGGGGACAGAAACTCACGCTGGCAACCCCCCTATGGGACTCTGAGCAATTGGGCAATCTATGGAAGTCTAAAGGATTCGATAGGTGGGAACTCATCGGGATCTCATGAATTAAAGACCTGTGGGAGAATGGCGAAGTGAAGGCTTTTGCCTCTCTACAACAGCAGCATGAACTAGCAGACTCAGAGTGCTTCCGATACACACAGGCCCGCCACGCGCTACAAACACATCTCCCTAAAGGCACATCCCCCCCTGAATCCTCTCCGCTGGAAGATCGGCTGCTAGATGGCCATCTGCCGGAAAAGACCATATCGTTAACGTATAAGAAACTGATCAATAACATGACGGACCCCCTCCATCCCCTGCGGGAGAAATGGTTGAAAGATGGCATTGAGCTAGACGACGAAGATTGGCAGGATGCGGTATCCTCCCCGAGGGTGGTGGTGATCTCAGCGAGACTCAGATTAGTGCAACTCAAGATCCTCCATAGGGTATATATAACAGGGCCTCGCTTGGTGCAAATGGGTAGAGCGGGGGGCGGAGAGTGTAGACGGGGATATGGCGAAGAAGGCACCTTCATGCACATAATCTGGGAATGTAAACATGTACGATCTTATTGGCAGAAAATACACAATGTTTTAAGTGAGGTACTCGCACTAACTATCCACCCTGAAGCGCGTAGATGCCTGTTGAACGTATGGGAGCCTACTGATCTGAATAGCTATCACAAGCAGTGGGTTACATTGGGATTAATGCTGGCAAAGAGGAATATTGCGCGGCTGTGGGGAGCAGCTCAACCTCCCTCGGTGCAGGCCTGGGAAATTGATCTCGACTGGAGTATGTATAGGGAGAAAGATGTCTATGTAGCCCGGGGCTGCCCCCAGAAATGGTCCCGAGTTTGGAGCCTGTGGAACTCCTATCGAGGGGATATCTGCACACCCCCACGTAGCATTGATCGGGATGATCCAATTGCCCCGTAGCCTACTCTGTAATGTAAAGTATTAAAATTGTGGCGTATTGTCTCCGTTGATTGTAAAAGTACTATTCCCTCTGTACTGCTTGTTCTATGTCGATGAATGTTAATAAAAATAATTATTAAAAAAAAATTCTACTAGAAGTCATTTTGTGATGACGAGAACTTTAAGTGTATATCACATCTCATAAATTATGACATGATACTAATGATTTAGAGCATGGTTTAATGGCATTATGATGGTTTGCCCATCATCAGATACATAGAGATATATTTTGATATCTAAATATTTTGTTAATGAATATGGACAACAAACATATATTTAAAAAAAAAAATGTTTATCAACTTTGCTCTTAAACATTTATACTGTCCAAAGACGTAGCAAATTCTGTTTAAATATCATTGGAAGACTCAATATTATTGATGTCAGGTATACTGATATAGTCGGAATGTATTGGATCACTCATAATGATAAATACCACTTCTAGGTGGAGTATAATGGATACAATCGCAACACAAACAACTAATCAGGCTGTATCTCTGTAAAGATGTTTATAAGTTTGGTCAAAAGTCTTTTTTATTTGCTGTTTTGTGTTGGTATATGTATTTTGAGTTTGTTTATAAATGCATATATGTTTCTGAAAAATAGATATTAACCCTTTCGGTGCTCATGACGTAATGGTTCCGTCATGAGCACCAGTGCTCCTGTGCTCATGACGGAACCATTTTGTCATGAGGACAGGGGCACGAAATCCCTCTGCTGTAGACAGCAGAGGGATTTCCATTTTTTTTTTGGGCCTCGGGAGGTGGGGAAGATCTTCCCCAACCTCCCGAGGCCCTTCCCTGGTTTTCAATGACGCGGCATGGCGCGCTGTCGTCATTAGATTGAAGACAAAACTGAAACTTAGTTTCACTTTCAGTGTTTCAGTGCTTGTGGGGCTATCTCAGCCCCCCGAGCACCGAAACACTTGGGAGAGGTATCGTTGGGAAGGGGAGAATCTCCCCTTTCCAATGGTACCCTTCCCTAGTGGATCCCTGCTTGGGGATCACCCCAGGAGGGCGATCCCCAAGCAGGGATCCACCCACCAGCACCAGGGAGGGGGGAGCGGCCCCTTTGGCAAGGGCCTTTGCTCCCCCATATGTTTTTGGGCACAACAGTCTTTCTGCTCCCCTGGGGGGCATATGGGGGCAGGAGCCCCCATTCTGCCTCCCCGGGGGGGCAGAAAGCCCACTAGAAACCAGGGATTCTTTTTCTATTGACCTTGGGGTCGGGGGCTGCCCACAAAGGGCATGGCAATGCCCCTCCCCAGAGAAATGTCAGTCTTTCTGCCCCCCCAGGGGGCAGAAAGCCCACTAGAAACCAGGGATTTTTTTCTATTGACGTTGGGGTGGGGGCTGCCCAAAAGGGCATGGCAATGCCCCCACCCCCGAGAAATGTCAGTCTTTCTGCCCCCGGGGGCAGAAAGCCCACTAGAAACCAGGGATTTTTTTTTATTGACGTTGGGGCTGCCCAAAAAGGGCATGGCAATGCCCCCAAGAGAAATGTCAGTCTTTCTGCCTCCCAGGGGGCAGATGGGGGCAGTAGACACCATTCAGCATACCCTGGGGGGGCAGAAAGCCCACTAGAAACCAGGGATTATTTTTTTTATGGACCTTGGGCTGGGGGCTGCCAAAAAAGGGCATGGCAATGCCCCCCCCAGAGAAATGTCAGTCTTTCTGCCCCCCAGGGGGCAGATGGGGGCTGTAGCCCCCACTAGAAACCAGGGATTTTTTTTTATTGATGTTGGGGTGGGGGCTGCCCCTACCCACCCCCCAGAGAAATGTCAGTCTTTTTGCCCCCCCAGGGAGCAGATGGGGGCAGTAGCCCCCAATCTGCCACCCGAGAGGGCAGAAAGCTTATTAGAAACCAGGGATTTTTTTTATTGATGTAGGGGTGGGGGCTGCCTAAGATGGGCAGGCCAATGCCCCCACCCCCCCAAAAAAATGCAAGTCTTTGTGCTCCCCCCAGGGGCAGAAGGGGGCAATAGCCCCTGATCTGCCCCCAGGGGGAGGGGGCAGAAAGCCCACTAGGCACCAGGGATTTTTTTTTTATAATGTAGGGGTGGGGGATTCCCAGAATGGGCATGATCATGCCCCCACCCCAAAAACAATTACCACAGTCTTTCTGCCCCTCCCCGAAGGCCTATTGGGGCAATAGCCCCTTATCTGCCCCCGGGGGGGGCAGAAAGCCCACTAGGCTTCAGGATTTTTTTTTTTTATTCAGGGTTGAGGTCATCCCAGAATGGGCATGCCAATGCCCACACCTACCCCCCAAAAATAGCCACAGTCTTTCTGCCCCCCCACCGAGGGGCAGATGGGGGCAATGGCCCCTGATCTGCCACCGGGGGGGGCAGAAAGCCCACTAGGCGCCAGCGATTACGCTGGCTATTTTTATGCGTGGGGGTGGGGGCTGCCCAGAATGGGCATACCAATGCCCCCACCCCCCAAAAACATAACCACAGTCTTTCTTCCCCCCTTGGGGGCATATCGGGGCAACCCCCCCCGATACCCCGCCGGGAGGGCGGCAGAAAGCCCACTAGGCACAGACTTGTTTTTAGCAATGTGCCTACCTGTGGATTTTGGGCCCTAGCGCAGCGGGCACATTTGGAAACCTAGCAAACCTGTACATTTTTTAAAGCTAGACAACAAGGGGAATCCAGGATGAGGTGACTTGTGTGCCTCTCACCAGGTTCTGTTACCCAGAATCCCTTGCAAACCTCAAACTTAGTTAAAAAAAACACATTTTCCTCACATTTCTGTGAACGAAAGTTCTGGGATCTGCGTGGATCCACAAAATTCTACCCACCCCGCATTCCCCAAAGTCTTCAGAGAAAAATTATACCTCACTTGTGTGGGTAGGCCTAGTGCCCGTGACAGGAAACGGCCCAAAACGCAACGTGGACACACCACATTTTCACAGTGAAAACGGACCCTTTTTTTGCAAAGTGCCTAGCTGTAGATTTTGAACCGTAGCTCTGCCGGCACCTAGAGAAACCTAGCAAACCTATACATTTTTAAAAACTAGACACCCAGGGGAATCCAGGATGGGGTGACTTGACTGGCTCTCACCAGGTTCTGTTACCCAGAATCCCTTGCAAACCTCAAAATTTGTCCAAAAAAACACATTTTCCTCACATTTCTGTGGTGGAAAGTTCTGGAATCTGCGTGGATCCACCAGATTCCAACCACCCTGCATTCCCCCAAAGTCTTCCGAGAAAAATGGTACCTCACTTGTGTGGGTAGGCCTAGTGCCCGCGACAGGAAATGGCCCAAAACGCAACATGGACACACCACATTTTACAGTGAAAACTGACACTATTTTGCAAAGTGCCTAGCTGTAGATTTTGAACCCTAGCTCTGCCGGCACCTAGGGAAACCTAGCAAACCTATACATCTTTTAAAACTAGACACCCAGGGGAATCCAGGATGGGGTGACTTGTCTGGCTCTCACCAGGTTCTGTTACCCAGAATCCCTTGCAAACCTCAAAATTTGTCAAAAAAACAAATTTTCCTCACATTTCTGTGGTGGTAAGTTCTGGAATCTGCGTGGATCCACAAAATTATACCCACCCCGCATTCCCCGTACTCTTCATAGAAAAATGGTACCTCACTTGTGTGGGTAGGCCTAGTGCCCGCGACAGGAAACGGCCCAAAACGCAACGTGGACACACCATATTTTCACAGTGAAAACTGACCCTTTTTTTGCAAAGTGCCTAGCTGTAGATTTTGAACCCTAGCTCTGCCGGCACCTAGGAAAACCTAGCAAACCTATACATTTTTTTAAACTAGACACCCAGGGAAATCCAGGATGGGGTAACTTGACTGGCTCTCACCAGGTTCTGTTACCCAGAATCCCTTGCAAACCTCAAAATGTGTCCAAAAAACATATTTTCCTCACATTTCTGTGGTGGAAAGTTCTGGAATCTGTGTGGATCCACAAAATTACACCCACCCTGCATTCCCCAAAGTTCTGAGAAAAATGGTACCTCACTTGTGTGGGTGGTTCAAGTACCCGAGACAGGCAAGGGCCCAAAATCTATTGAGGCAACATCAAAATTACCTATCACAAAACAACCTGGTTTTGCAAGGGGTGTCCCATGAGTTTTTGGTCCCAGGCTCGGCGGCCATCTAGGGAAACCTACCAAACCCACACATTTCTGAAAACTAGACACCCGGGGGAGACCAGCAAGGTATGGCTTGCATGGGTCCCCCAACATTTCCCTACCCAGAATCCCCTGCAAACCTCAAATTTTGTTGAAAAAATAAATTTGTTCTCACATTTTTGTGTGGGAAAGTTGTAGGATCACCGGGCTGACACAAATTTCCTACCACCCAGCGTTTCCCCAGGTCTCACGATAAAAATGGTACCTCACTTGTGTGGGTAGGCATAGTGGCTGCAACAGGAAATGGCCCAAATCGTACTGTGGAGACTTCAAAATTACCTATAACAAAACTACCTGGTTTGGGGGGGGCACCTGGGGTTTTGGCCCCGGGCTCACCACCATCTAGGGAAACCTACCAAACCCATACATTTCTGAAAACTAGACACCCTGGGGAGTCCAATGAGGTATGGCTTGCGTGGATCCCCCAACGTTTCCCTACCCAGAATCCCCTGCAAACCTCAAATTTAGCTGAAAAAAACACATTTTTCACATATTTTTGTGTGGAATCACCATGGCGGCACAAATGTCCTACCCCACTGCGTTCTCCTTAGTGTCCCGAGTAAAATGATACCTCACTTGTGTGGGTGTCCAATGCAGAATTGGCTAAAAACGTATTTTTAAAGAAATGTAGCGCTTAGAATTCTCTGTGCTATACCCTTATTCCCTATGTTTTGGGCTCTTCCCAGTCACAAGCCCTTGCCCCACCCACACAGGTGAGGTATCATTTTACTCGGGAGTCTGAGGGGAACGCTGTGGGATAGGACATTTGTGCGAGGACGGTGATTCCACCCAAATATATGTGGAAAATTTGTTTTTTTCAGCTAAATTTGAGGTTTGCAGGGGATTCCTGGTAGGGAAATGTTGGGTGACCCATGCAAGCCATACCTTGCTGGACTCCCCCAGGTGTCTAGTTTTCAGAAATGTTTCTGTTTGGTAGGTTTCCCTAGATGGCCACCGAGCCCGGGGCCAAAAACTCATGGGACCCCCCTTGCAAAACCAGGTTGTTTTGTGATAGGTAATTTTGATGTCGCCTCAATAGGTTTTGGGCCCTTGCTTGTCGCTGATACTTGACCTACCCACGTGAGTGAGATACCATTTTTATCGGGAGACCTGGGGGAACGCTGGGTGGTAGGAAATTTGTGGATCCACGTAGATTCCAGAACTTTCCCACACAGAAATTTGAGAAAAAGTGATTTTTTCAGCTAAATTTGAGGTTTGCAGGGATTCTGGGTAGAGAAACGTTGGGGGACCCACGCAAGCCATACCTTGCTGGTCTCCCCGAGTGTCTACTTTTCAGAAATATTTGGGTTTGGTAGGTTTCCCTAGATGGCCGCCGAGCCCGAGGCCAAAAGCTCATGGGACCCCCCTTGCAAAACCAGGTTGTTTTGTGATAGGTAATTTTGATGTTGCCTCAATAGGTTTTGGGCCCTTGCCTGTCTCGGGTACTTGACCCACCTACACAAGTGAGGTACCATTTTTCTCGCAAGACTTTGGGGAATGCGGGGTAGGTGGAATTTTGTGCATCCACACAGATTCCAGAACTTTCCACCATAGAAATGTGAGGAAAATTTGGTTTTTTTGACAAAGTTTGAGGTTTGCAAGGGATTCTGGGTAACAGAACCTGGTGAGAGCCAGACAAGTCACCGCATCCTGGATTCCCCTGAGTGTCTAGTTTTCAAAAATGTATAGGTTTGCTAGGTTTCCCTAGGTGCCGGCAGAGCTAGGGTTCAAAAGCTACAGCTAGGCACTTTGCAAAAAAAGGGTCCGTTTTCACTGTGAAAATGTGGTGTGTCCACGATGCGTTTTGGGCCGTTTCCTGTCGCGGGCACTAGGCCTACCCACACAAGTGAGGTACCATTTTTCTCGGAAGACTTTGGGGAATGCGGGGTGGGTGGAATTGTGTGGATCCACGCAGATTCCAGAACTTTCCACCACAGAAATGTGAGGAAAATGTGTTTTGTTTGACAAATTTTGAGGTTTGCAAGGGATTCTGGGTAACAGAACCTGGTGAGAGCCAGACAAGTCACCCCATACTAGATTTCCCTGGGTGTCTAGGTTTAAAAAATGAATAGGTTTGCCTAGGTGCCGGCAGAGCTAGGGTTCAAAATCTACAGCTAGGCACTTTGCAAAAGAGTGTCATTTTTCACTGTAAAATGTGGTGTGTCCATGTTGCGTTTTGGGCCGTTTCCTGTCGCGGGCACTAGGATTACCCACACAAGTGAGGTACCATTTTTCTCCGAAGACTTTGGGGAATGCGGGGTGTGTGAAATTTTGTGGATCCACGCAGATTCCAGACCTTTCCACCACAGAAATGTGAGGGAAATGTGTTTTTTTTTTACAAATGTTGAGGTTTGCAAGGGATTCTGGGTAACAGAACCTGGTGAGAGCCAGACAAGTCACCCCAGCCTGGATTCCCCTGGGAATCTAGTTTTCAAAAATGTACAGGTTTGCTAGGTTTTCCTAGGTGCCGGTAGAGCGAGGGTTCAAAATCTACAGCTAGGCACTTTGCAAAAAAAGGGTCCGTTTTCACTGTGAAAATGTGGTGTGTCCATGTTGCGTTTTGGGCCGTTTCCTGTCGTGGGCACTAGGCCTACCCACACAAGTGAGGTACCATTTTTCTTGGAAGACTTTGGGAAACGCGGGGTGGGTGGAATTTTGTGGATCCACGCAGATTCCAGTACTTTCCACCACAGAAATGTGAGGAAAATGCGTATTTTTGGACAGATTTTTAGGTTTGCAAGGAGTTCTGGGTAACAGAACCTGGTGAGAGCCAGTCAAGTCACCCCATCCTGGATTTCCATGGGTGTCTAGTTTTCACAAATGTATAGGTTTGTTAGCTTTCCCTAGGTGCTGTCAGAGGTAGGGTTCAAAATCTACAGCTAGGCACTTTGCAAAAAAAGGGTCAGTTTTCACTGTGAAAATGTGGTGTGTCCATGTTGCGGTTTGGGCCGTTTCCTGTCGCGGGCACTAGGCCTACCCACACAAGTGAGGTACCATTTTTCTTGGAAGACATTGGGGAACGCGGGGTGGGTGGAATTTTGTGGATCCACGCAGATTCCAGAACTTTCCACCACAGAAATGTGACGAAAAAGTGTATTTTTGGACAGATTTTTAGGTTTGCAAGGGATTCTGGGTAACAGAACCTGGTGAGAGCCAGTCAAGTCACCCCATCCTGGATTCCCCTGGGTGTCTAGTTTTCGAAAATGTGTAGGTTTGCTAGCTTTCCCTAGGTGCCGGCAGAGCTAGGGTTCAAAATCTACAGCTAGGCACTTTGCAAAAAAGGGTCCGTTTTCACTGTGAAAATGTGGTGTGTCCACGTTGCGTTTTGGGCCGTTTCCTGTCGCAGGCACTAGGCCTATCCACACAAGTGAGGTACCATTTTTCTCGGAAGACATTGGGGAACGCGGGGTGGGTGGTATTTTGTGGATCCACGCAGATTCCAGAACTTTCCACCACAGAAATGTGAGGAAAATTTGTTTTTTTTTACAAATGTTTAGGTTTGCAGGGGATTCTGGGTAACATAACCTGGTGAGAGCCAGTCAAGTCACCCCATCATGGATTCCCCTGGGTGTCTAGTTTTTAAAAATGTATAGGTTTGCCAGGTTTCCCTAGGTGCTGGCAGAGTTAGGGTTCAAAATCTACAGCTAGGCACTTTGCAAAAAAAGGGTCAGTTTTCACTGTGAAAATGTGGTGTGTCCACGTTGTGTTTTGGGCCGTTTCCTGTCGCGGGCACTAGGCCTACCCACACAAGTGAGGTACAATTTTTCTCGGAAGACATTGGGGAATGTGGGGTGGGTGGAATTTTGTGGATCCACGCAGATTCCAGAACTTTCCACCACAGAAATGTGAGGAAAATGTGGAATTTTTTGGACAAATTTTTAGGTTTGCAAGGGATTCTGGGTAATAGAACCTTCTGAAAGCCAGTCAAGTCACCCCATACTGGATTCCCCAGTGTGTCCAGGTTTCAAAAATGTATAGGTTTTCTAGGTTTCCCTAGGTGCCGGCAGAGCTAGGGTTCAAAATCTACAGCTAGGCACTTTGCAATAAAAGGGCCAGTTTTCCCTGTAAAAATAAAGTGTGTCCACATTGCGTTTTGAGCCGTTTCCTGTCGCGGGCAGTAGGCCTACCCACACAAGTGAGGTACAATTTTTATCGGGAGACTTAGGGTAACACAGAATTGTAGAGCAACTGTTATTACATATTGACTTTTGATGCATTTCTGCCTTCCAAATGAAAGACAATGTTTAAAAAAGAAGTCCTTTTGAAAAATGACCTATAATTCTCATGCTAGTATGGGTACTCACAATTTCGGAAATGTGCAAATATCTACTGTTTCCAAACTCTATATTTTGTTCTAATTTCAGAAATACATAGATATCTTTCATACCAATTTTTCCATGTTTATATTTTCCAAAATCTATTGCTATATACCCGGTACATAATAAAAAACCATTGCAAGACGCTGCTCAGTTATTGGCTCTGGGTTCGTCAGGTTCTTGGTGAACCTACAAGTCCTATATATTCCCACAACCAGAACAGTCCAGCAGATGTAACGGTATATTGCTTTCAAACAGTTGTCATAATTAGAAGAAGTTACAGGTGAAAATATTGACACAAATGGCTGTTTCTTTCAACTAATTTTCAATTTTTCCTATATTCAACTGTTAGTTTTTTATAAAGAAACCTTGAAGGATCTACACAAATGACCCCTTGGTGAATTCAGAATTGTGTCTACTTTTCTAAAATGTATCGCTTTCCAGGATCCATTATTGCCTCCATACCCATTTCTACCATTAACTGGAAGGAGGTTGAAAGCACAAAAAATAGCAAAAATAGGCTATGTCCTAGAAAAATGCCAAAACTGTGTAAAATGTTTTGGTTTTCTGACAAAAGTCTGCTTGTCCCTGAAAGCTGGAAAGATGGTGATTTCAGCACCACAACCCCTTTGTTGATACCATTTGCAGGGAAAAAGCCAGACGCTTTCATCTGTAGCCCTTTTTTCCCATTTTTCCCCCAAAAAACCAAAATTTAGCTTTATTTTGGCTAATTTCTGGGTCCCCTCCAGGGTAATCCACAAACCCTGGGTACCTTTAGAATCCCCATGATGTTGGAAGAAAAGGACACAAATTTGGCATGGATACCTTATGTGGTCAAAACGTTACAGGGGCCTAAGCGCGAACTACCCCAAATCGCCAAAAAAAGGCTTAGCACAGAGGGGGAAAAGGCCTAGCAGCGAAGGGGTTAAAATTATCTCGGGGCCAATTCACAGAACTAACTTAAGACAAAATCCTAAACTTACTATCATTTTGGTATTCACAGAAGGCACTTACTCATTTTGGTATTCACAGAAGGCACTTACTCATTTTGGTATTCACAGAAGGCACTTACTCATTGATGAGTAAGTGCCTTCTGTGAATACCAAAATGAGTAACTTACTCATTTTGAGTGAGTAAGTGCCTTCTGTGAATACCAAAATGAGTAACTTACTCATTTTGAGTAACTTACTCATTTTGGTATTCACAGAAGGCACTTACTCATTGATGAGTAAGTGCCTTCTGTGAATACCAAAATGAGTAAGTGCCTTCTGTGAATACCAAAATGAGTACGTGCCTTCTGTGAATACCAAAATGGTAGTAAGTTTAGGATTTTGTCTTAAGTTAGTTCTGTGAATCGGGCCCCTTGATTGTATATTTTCATACAGCCCTGAAGAAGCGGTGTGAAGAAATCTCTATTATGAAGATAAATGTTACTCTCTATTAGAAAATGAAATCTCCATTGCATCAACAAGTAGGTGAGGTAAACTTAAATTTGGAAAAAGATGAAAACCATAGGCAAATAAAAAATAAATAAAAGAGAATGTAAAAAGAGGGTGAATCTAGTATCATGGGGGCATATTATCAAGAACGGCGTTAAAATTATCGCCGCTTTAGCGGCAGAAAACTGCTGCTAAAGCGGCGATAATGGGCTTGATAATATGCCCTTGAGAATTCCAATTGAAGCCCATGTTGACACCAGAACATGGGCTTCTATTGGAATTCTCAAGGGCATATTATAAAGCCCATTATCGCCGCTTTAACGGCAGTTTTCTGCCGCTAAAGCGGCGATAATTTTAACGCTGTTTCTTGATAATATGCCCCAAAGTATTTTTGAGATTTGTAGTGTCCCACAAACCACTATGCGGCACTGCACAAACACAAGCACTGGATCCCACCACTAAGCACCAATGTTAGCAATTGGGTTTTTGATTGAGGAGAATGAAAATACTTCTCAACCAACAACCATAATCCTTGTCAGGGTGAACAACAAAAGTCAGTAAATTAACCTGTGCTTTACCCTCTGGTAGCTTAGCACAAATGCAGACAGGCTTAACTTAGAAGCACTTTGTTAAGTATGTATGCAGTACACAAGCAGAAATAAAGTGAAAACACAGCACCGCTAACATCCCACACCAATTTAGAAAAATAGAGAAACTTGTAATCAATTTTTGACACCAAAGAACAAAAATCCAATTAGTAGAATAGGAATTATGAATTTTTGAAATTTCTAGAAACAAATATCACCTAAAATATCAAAGCGCCAACTGTGGAAATATAGTCACGTGAGACTGGGGAAAAGTCAACAGTTATGGCTGACTGTGATGGAGTGCAGTTCGGATACACAAGATGGATTATCCTGGTCTCAGCTTACCTTCAGACTTTGAGGACATTTTGAAGAAAAATGTCTGAGAAGATCAAATTTAGCAGGGCAAGGCAGCTGGCAATGTCAGAGAGGAGCTGTTATCATCAGGGAGCCGCTGTATGAAGTCACAGTGAAAGTTTTAACATTCAGACTTCGTCATTTATTTAGAAGTAAAAAATCTCCAGCCAGACAAATGTTCAGGTTGTAGACAGCAAAGGGTACATAAGGCTGGATACCCCCTCTATGAGGAGCCGCTGAACAGGATTTGCTACTGCATAGAGGAACTTAGCAGGAGCTACCGCGAAGTCAGGCCAACTGACTTGCTCACCACTTTGGGCAGATTGGTGAGCACGTTTGGAGTTTTGGCTGTTTGGTCACCTTTAGCACCACTTCAAAGGGTCCAGGACTGGGTGGGCACAACTTGGCAGGTGGGACTCCCTTCAGGCAGGGTTCAGGTGCGGGGTTCAAGTTGTTGGAGCTTTTGTGTCCCTGTAGGTCAGAACAGGAGGCTAGCAAACTAGCCCTTGGAGTCACTCTATTAGTACTGGGTTCAAGCAGCAAGACAGTCATCAAGCAACAGTGCAGTCATCTGTGGGTTCAAGGCAGGTTTCAAGCATGCTTGTTTCTGGTCTAGGGAGGACCTGGCTTGGCAGTTCGGGCTGAACTGCTCCCATGAGGAGCAGGGTCAAGACTGATTTACATATAGCTGGGTTCAAAATGGGGTGGCATGGTGAGCAAAAGAATTATGGATTTAACCCAGATCGCTTGATTGGGGGTGAATATTTGATTTGCTAACCATTCCGTCCATCATTTGTTTGTGCAGCATTTTTTGCCCAAAGCGGGATGGGTATGCCCAGATGTGGGTCGCTGGGCCACTGGATTCAAGCAAGCCTGGCTGATGAGGGATGATACACCCAAAAACGGTTGCAGAATGCTTGTTTCCGGTCCAAGGAGGACCTGGCTTGGCAGTTTGGGCAGGACTATTTCCATGAGGAGCAGGGTCAAGACTGATTTGCATATGGTTGGGTCCAAATTGGGGTAGCAAGGTGAGCAATGGAACAATAGATTTAACCCGATATCTTGACTGGAGGTGAATGTTTGATTTGTTCAGCATTCCGGCCATCATTTGTTTGAGCAAATTTCTAAAAGTGACATTTTCAGAATTGTTACTGAAAATCCAACTTTACTACTAAAGAGAATTTACAATTACAATGCTTTTTAGACCAAACATGCCATTCTACCTATTCCCAAACAAAAGTTCTCACTTATTCAATATAATAAGATAGCCCAATGTTATCCTATAAGAGAGTTGGGCCTTGCAGTGGTGAAAAACAAATTTAAGAGTTTATCACTACCAGGACAAGGAACACTTAAAAGTACATGTCAAACGGACACTGCACCCTGCCCGAAGGGCTGTTTAGGGCCTATCTTAGGGGTGAATTATGTGTATTAAAAAGCAAGGTTAAGACCTTGCTAAGAATATTATTCTGCCAAGTCAAATTGGCTGTTTAAAACTGCACACAGGCCGCAATGGCAGGCCTGAGACATGTTTGGAATTGCTACTTAATGGGGGGCACAAAAAGTGCTGCAGGCCCTCTAGTAGCATTTCCTTTTCAGGCCCTGGGTAAATGTAGTACCCCTCTACTAGGCACTTCTAAGTAAACTAAATGTGAGAAATGGGTGTAAGACAATTATTCCACATTTAGGGGAGAGATTATAAGCACTTAACACTGGTGAGCAGTGGTAAAGTGCACAGAGTTCTAAGGCCAACAAAAAGTAATTTCAGAAAACAGGAGGAGAGTAGACAAAAAGTTTGGGGAAGACCATAGTAAGTCTGACAGGTCTAACACAGCCCAGGCCTGTACTGATATAGTGGAGAACTATTGAATGATATGTAATGATGAAAGGACCAATGATGGAGGGACCAGGGAATTCCCTAATGGATCAAAAAATATGGCAAATGGACTACAGTGGAGGTACATATTGTAGTTATTTGGTCCCCAAGGGAAATCAGAAAGTTTGACTAGCTTGAGTGCTATATGAGCAATGCACCACCCTAGGGGGTCTCAAGAAGGTATGTGTCAGCTGAGATATTGAACCTGTTATCAGTGACTTAACATTGCATGTTACATGTGGTTCACAACAACCCAACAAGTGTCACAGGAGCAGAGCGCCAAAAGTCCATAGAAAACATGCAGACCATCACCTGTGGGCACTAGCATGGCCTAGGAGCTCGATTAAATAGCAGACTTAAGGTCCATGCATGTTCTTTGTTGCAATGTGGTGCAACAAGGTGCAAGAGGCAAGGGTGATCTTGCACACTACTTAGGATGAGTACAGTAGCACACCCCTGTGTAATCAAGATATCTGAAGCATGACTTGGATAGATCAAATGGGTTCTCTAATATATTTTGGGTTATGTGTATATGCTGATTGTACCTCAGTGGGGAAATGTTGGTGGAAAAATGGAAGGGAGTCAGGAGAAGTTGGGAAAAGGCAGATGCAAAATCATGTTGGAAGAGGAAGGAGGGATAGATAATTAAATATCTATATAGACAATCATACACAGTTGCTCATGCAAACATTGCAAAGCAGGGAAAGGGGTTTTAAAGGGAGAAGCTATATGATGTGTGCCAGTCATTGTGATGACATGTTCCAACTGAACATTCACATTTTGTGTGCAGTCAGGATACTCACTAAGTAGGCACAAACTCTATAATCCCCACAATTCAAATGAAAAGCAATCGCTAACTGATAGAAAGTGAAGCTTTCATGTGCTACATAGAAGAATGGCACAACATAACACATAACATAACATGTGTATTTGTAAAGCGCACGTTCACCACTACGGGTATCTTGGCGCTGAATAACAGATGTTTGTTGTTACCCAACTCAATGGTACTCATTTTTATCGACCTCAGATGGATGAAAGGCTGAGTGGACCTGCCGGGATTTGAACCTGTGACCATGAGGTCGAACACAGGCCCCTGCAGTAGACGCATTAGTCCACTGAGCCACCAGACCCGGCACAAGCATGTCTAAATTAGCCCCTGGCCAGCAGTGTTGCTCATGATAAAGTTGTGTAGTGTGCTGGAGTCCCTGAAATGCAATACATATGCAGTTACTGGCTCCATGCACCACTGGAAAATTGGTAGCAGCATAAACTTGCCATGCCACTCTTTACTCGTCCTGTTGTGATTGTTTCATGGTCTTTAAATGCTGCACCCAAATGTTGATGTATCTTAATACCTGATGAAAGCCCCTCAGTTGGCGTGGCTGTGAAATGTCATCCATGATCCACTGATCCTCCAGAATTTGGCCAGGGATAAGAAATGGAGTGTGATGAGTGCTTTGAACTTGGAACGGATGTAATGGAAAAAGGTTGTGGGGCTCATTTATGGGAAAGTCACGCAGCAAGTCTCCTTGCTACGCTGCATTGCATATCAGAGAAAGGGCAGGAATTTGCTGTATTTATGGTAATATTGCTTTTTCCTGTCTGTTCCCTAGCACTGGCGTCCTTTAGGCAGCCTAGCACAAATGCAGGCACCCTTGCACCATGGTGTAAAGGTGCCTGCATTGCATGCAGGATTGTTTTTGTGCAGGAAGGGACACCTTTCTCCTCGTAACTTCTGCCTTGGGAAGGTGTAAAATTTTGGCTCATTCCCAGGTTTACAAGTTATTGCAAATCTGGGGATGCATAAAAATCCATGGGAGATGCATGGGAACACCCACACAATGCCCCTGGAATCCCTTTCCAATGGCAGATCAACACAACCAGCGATTTGCGCTGCGTTGCATTACTCCAGATTTTTGAAGCCACCCAGAGTTGTGCAAAGTGGCTTTGCCGGGCTTGAAAAATCTGTCCTAAGGTTTGCGAATCTCTTCCACCACATTGCATGGTGCATGATCGATGCAAACAGCCTCATAAATAGTCCCCTGAGTGTTTAGTTAGTTTGTATTACCTTTCTGAATCACGTGTGAGGGAAGCAGTATCTTTCGAGCAACTCTTCATGAACCAAACCATAATATGTGAAACTTTGTCTGGAAATGTTCTGCTGGCTGTTCTTAAGGATCAGACCCATTGCTGCAAACACAGAAATTGGTAATATGAAAACAACTTTGGTGTGCGGCTGGTGTTGAGCTGTGTGAGGTTGGTCACTGACTGTAGTTTGTTTTACATTAAATAGGGAATTTTCATTTTTTGTTGATGCTTTGCTTAATGTGACTGTTTTACTTTCCTCAAAATAGTTTTGTAACATTTCTTGTTACGTTGAATTTTCCTCGTCTTTCTCTCATTTGTCATTGTAGCGTGGTTCACTACGACCATTGGTTTTTGTAAAATTCCATTTCATTTCCTGCGAGTGGCCTGAGCATGGTGTGTGAGTTATTTCAAGCTGAAGGTTGTACATATGAGCCTCCTTGGCTTGCAGTACTTCTTGAGTTGTGTGTTTCTTTTGTAGTTTGTAATTGGGTGCACCCGCCCCTCCCGCAGAAAGCCTCTTTCATTTTCTCCTTACCATATTCATGATGCAGTATACTCTATTTGTAGCCCAACGCCTTTTCAGTAGTAATTTTTCTATTGGGCAATAGTTCATTGACTAGTGGAAGTCCATCTACTACAACATCTACGTTTTACGAGTGGAATTTTATGAATTCATAAAGTGTGCACTCTACACCAATCGTATTTTTCTGCATTTGGATGAGGATTAGGAACTCACTAACTTTAATCAGTAGATGTTCGCGGTACCAAGGGCAGTGCCTTTTATTCAGTCTGCCTCATATACACTATTTTAAGGTGCCATGGTCCCACAGAGACATTGATCGTTTGATACAAGTGTATCTTTTTTTTTATCAATGATCTAATCATCACAAGGGCTTATTCCTGTTTTTGGTTTGCTGATGGTCGGTATACTTTTGGAATTGGATTGACTATTCATGTGCAATGGATAGGTTTAGGTCTATTTTGAGATGTCTGTATAAAATACAATTGTTAGCATTAACACAAACATAGTGGATTGACAATATGTTTTGTCGCAGCAATCTTATAACCTATAATAAACAGTCAGGTAGGTTCTGTTGAGATTATTTAGCTTTCTATTAACCTTTCATTGCTATTTACTAACTCCCAATAGCTATTTTTCCAATGCAGCTGAAATCTCATTACATGCAGTCAGTGTTAGCTGTTGCAAACTAATTAAACCTGTTTTGAAGTGTGTATGAGAGAGGAAGAAATGTGCGAAAAGATTTGCCTAAAGCCTTTTGCATCCCGGAAAATTTGTATCACACTAGTAAGCATTAGCAAAAAGGTCATTATAATGTTATTAACTTTATATTCTAAATCAAGAAAATAGGTGTTATTCATTAGTTCTCGATGCTTTTCTTTCTCTATAGACTGGGAGGTAATAGAATGCTCCACTGGAGTGTGAGGCACGCTCCCTGCAAAAGATTTTGAAAAAAGCCTTTTTCTAATTAGATTACTGGATGTTCAATATAGCTATGGGTGATTACACGTTTATAATAACTTTAAAAAAATGTATCAGTAATTCAGTTTTACATGCCTCACAACCAGCAGAAGAGTTCAGATCAACACACCTAAATCATGTTTATGCATCTCAAATGTAAACCTGCTAAAGGTCTTCATTATTTTGAAATGCAATCTAAGGTTGCAGGTACACACTGATATTTTTTGCTCCTTAAATCACAAGTGTATGCTGAAATGTTTGGTCTACATAATTATTATCAGTGAAAAGTTTGCACCACATAAATGGAAAATTACAAAAAATAGCATCGGATCCGCGTTCAGTTGTTCATATCAGCAGAGATGAGCAATTAGTAGAATCGAGGAAGTGAGCCAATCCTCTTATCCCACGAAGTATAGCTCACCTTCTTTTGTGAGCAAATTACTTCTCCTGTTGCACCTTCTCCTTAATAAAGACATTCGAACTTATGGGCCTATTCATGAAAAAGTCATGCAGCGAGCAGGTCAGCTTGCTGCACTGCGTGCCAGGGGAAGGGCAGGAATGCGGCATATTTCAAAGAATATGGCTCATTCCTGGCTTTTCCCCTATGCTGGCGCCCTTTTGGCAGCCTAGAGCCAACGCAGACTCCTTTGCACCGTGGTGCAAGGGGACCTGCATTGCATGCAGGATTGTTTTTGTGCGGGAAGGCACACCTTTCTGCAAAAAAAACTATCCTGAGAGACATATTCCTCTTTCTATATGTGCTGCGAAATGCAGCACATATAGATTTCGCAGCACATATAGAAAGAGAAAGTAACAAGGAAAAATAAAGATACTTCTCCTCATCACGCCTCACCGAGAAGGCGTATCTTTTTGGTGCATTCCCAGGTCTACCAGTTCTGGTAAATCTGAGAATGCATCAAAAACCATGGGAGCTGCGCGGGAACACCCAGGCAACGCCCATGGAACGCCTTCCCAGGGCAGAGTAAGGCAATGCAGCAATTTGCACTGCATTGCCTTACTCCAGATTTGTGGAGCCACTTAGGGCCACGAAAAGCGGCCTTGTGTGGCTTCATAAATCACATGTAAGGTTTGTGTCGCACTTGCACCACATTGCGTGGTGCAAGAGCGAGGCAAACTGGCTCATAGGACCTTATTTGTTACAAACACAGCACTATGATCAAGGCTGCACCTAACAGAGAATGCCGAGAGTACTTTTAACCATTCAGCATACATTTGAGTCTGTGAAGTATGCTCAGGACAGTGATACACTACCGTGTAGCTTAGCATTGGAGACACACAGTGCATTTACAGCTTCCTCTTGAACAAATGTGATGCCCAACAACGTAGATACATTTAAATGACATAACAATACACTTTCTGTAGTGGATTTATCTGTGGAAAAAAAATCAATAACAAACATAAACTCAATGCCTCATTTTAAAAGAGAATAAAGGTGAAGCATGAAGAAGTTCCAAGGATGTAGTTTTAGTTGTTCAGCTTATGGCATTAATTATTCCAACTAAATTATAAGAGTAATCATTTTCCTCATCAAACTTTCTGAGTCTTAACTGAACATGCTTAATTTTCTAGCTTCACTTTTAATGGAGCTCGCACCATTTATTGCAAATATATTGTAATCTATAGTGCAATCTTGTAATCTATAATTCACAGAGCTTTGTGTCAACCCCGTTCAACCATCGATTATTTGGGTGCGCCATTTCAGCCATTGATCACAAAGGTGTCATTCACATGTAGGTTTCCGTCAAATGAGTATTTGCCTTTCATCCACCACTGTGCATGTCATTGATCGATTATTTTGCTTCATGTACATCAATTGAGGACTTCCATTGCTGTGCAGCAATGCAAACAGTGCCTGCACTGCAATGGAAGGACACTACTTTTCTCTTTTTTGGTACGTTCTGCTCAGTGTGTGTGCGTTTTATGGTGGTGCTCTTTCTGAGAGCATCAGCCCTTCTGACACTAATTAGACAAGTGCTTGCACTTTTGCTTGGCTGACATGTTTGTGCGTGTGGAAAATGTTTTCAGAGGTGTAAAAAGAAGGAGACAGTGAACCATGTACTAAGGGACAGCCTGTTATCATGGTGATAAATAGCCAATTGCCTTCTACTTTCCAGTGGATGTGGGCTGTCCGCGGTATGAGGCACTGTATAGTCACTATGTATTTATGCAAATGAACATGGTGGCCATCTTAGAACGTTAACATGTTTAATGCCTCTTGGACATTGGCAATATTCGCTAGAAAGCGATAAGAATTGCTGACATGAGATCTGTTGGAACACCTGAGGCTCTATTATGTTATCTCAATGATTGCTTTTATTTAATAGCAGCTGCAGAATAACACAAACTACAATAACTAAGACCCCCCGCAATGAGATAGAAAGTGGGAAAAATAAACACCAAATCAGGTTCTACAATAGGCAATAAAGAGGCAGTTTTCTCGTCAAACCAATACCTTTCTTGCTGTTTTAGTTCTAAACAACAGTTCAGTACATGCTTGAAAAAATAGAGTGTATGGTAAACTTTCAGTGTGTGTGTTACCGTGCTTGTTCCTCACATTATGTTCTTCCTGCCCGAGGCCCTATTTTTTACTCAGTGTTCTGCCTTATTGCTGTGATCTTTATGGCCAAGGGTCAGGTGGGACTGCGTTTGACGACTCGCATGGCTGCTCTTGCTTCCTGGCTTGAACCAGCGGTAATCCTACATGCTAGCAGCCAGCCTATGTTTGAGCCAGTCCTTCTAGAACACAAACTACTCTAACTGAATCCTGCATGAATATTTTAGAGTTATTTGAGAGGACACTTGGACAAGAGTCATAGATCAGCAAGCATTGGCATAGCCAATAGGTCTCGCCTTTGGGACCTTATAAGTGTTTAGCCATGCAACAGTTGATATTGTTGCACCAAGGATATTGTGCTGCATAACTAAATACTTATAAGGTCCCAAAGGCGAGACCTATTGGCTATGCCAAAGCTTGTTTACTTTCTGCTGTCTACTTTATTGCTTTTTGGAAACCAGCACAAAGATCTGCATATCCTCTTACAGAAAGAATTATAGGTGACCGATCTGAATGAAAGCCCTGGCTTTTAAATTAGCAAACTATGATCAAGAACATAAAGGCTAACCACAAATAAATCCATCAAATGTCCTTGTTGGGGAGCTCTTGTTCCAGGATCCGAGCTGAATACATTAGCTTAAATTTCAGTCGTACATTATGTTACTGGCACCTAGTGTGTTCTCCCTTTTTACGGGCATTTACTTTTCCTGCCTCTTGAAGTTGTCTCCATGTGTCAAGATTAATGTTCGAATACTGAACATCCAAAGAAAAGTTAATCAAATATAGAGTAATAACCTTCAGAATACAGACTGGAATCCAGAAGCAGAACTAGCAGGGAAACGACATTACATTAAACAGGGGGTGCAATCCATTTACTATTCTGCCTCTCTCGAACCGCAGTGTTCAAGAAACACTGCTTGAGCAGTTGAATCTTAGATAATAAAGACAGGGAAACAAAAAGATTATCGACTAAAGTTCAAAAAGAAAAAGAAAGCAAACAATGTCAATTCCACGGGTTTGCCAGAAGGTTAGAAACTAATGCAGGGTACTGAAGCAGGATAAAAGGGAGAAACCATTTGTTAAAATTTTCTTTCAATTTTTCCTTAAATATTACTTTTGGTGCCTTGCTTAGTGCGAACCAGACTTCAAAAGGAGTTAGAATGCTTTACCTTAAGGAAAACGTATTGCCATGTGAATTTATAGATGAAATGTGACAAGAGTGCTTGCAGAGTATGCAGGACTGAAAGAAAGCTAGAAAAACAAGCGCGGCCTTGCTAGTTACAAACAGATGGCCCCTGTGCGCCGCTGCTCGCTCCCGCAAGGTGGATGCCGTGGCATGCACAAGTTTGTAAAAAGTGCAGAACGATTCCAAAAGGCCATCTCCTAGTGCAGCGCATGCGCGCTGCGCTAGGCTCGACCTAAAAAGGAAATCTGAGTTTCATAGGTGCATTGCATTTAGCAAGGTGTGTTCATGATACTATGAGGGGTAACAGCAGTGAATGGCCTGCATACCAAGATGAGTTTGTTAAATGTTATTGAGCCACTTACAAAATTCCCCAGTATGGCTGAACAGGCCATAAAATCCTGGAAGCACATTGATCTGGAAACAATATTTAGTTGGACACACAGGGTGATTTGTTTTTTCAGAAATGGCAATTAGTTGAACTTATTAGAATGTCTGCACGCAATTGCTGATTAATATTGATTGCTGGCAAATGTGGCTAGTTCAGTGTCTGGACAAGGAGAGCGAGTCTTATTCTTAGGAGACAACTTCATCAAAAAGATGGGGAAATATGTTCAGGCTTTTTACTCATTGGACTAAGCTGACGTCTCACTATCTTGAGTCTTTCTGAGGAATGAGAGAGAAAATACTTTATTTAGACATTTAAGTCCATTAAGTGCGATAGTAATATAGTTTAAAATTGTATCAATAAAATGTGAAATTTTTATACCACCTGCAACTTCCAACTATTCCCCCTTGGGCAACCAGAGAAACAATTGACAAAAAACGGAGGAAAAAGCAACGCAAGGCAAGTAATAAATCAAAAAAAGTAGCCTAGTAGCCATTTCTCACACTAGTATAAGCAACACAATTGGCAATGTTTTAGGATGTCAGGGTCGACTGCTGCCATGTAGGGCTGCTGATAGCCAGCCCAAGGTTAGTTTGACAGAACCGAGTTTGCCCATTGGGCAATGTGCTATTTGCTCCAGCGAAGAGGAGGATGGAACCATTTCACCAATGGAGTGCCTGAGGACTGAGTGTATTTGGTTATTGCCTTAGGAGCCTTGCATCGGGGTAAGCTCGCTCTGGTGGGCGAACAGGGCTGGATTGGCTGCTGGGCAAGGCTAACTTATCTTGATTCATCAGCCATAAAAGCACTCTTCCTCCAGGAGGACCTGCCTGGCTAGCGAGTTGGAGTCCCACGTCACAAGGGTAGATTCTTGTGCTTTGTTGCTTGTGGGTGGCGAGATTGATTCAATGTCTACCACGGTTACCTTCTTAAGAGATGGAATTGCCTGCAGAAGTTTCAAGATGTTACCACGATATATGGTCTCCCCTGGCACTGAAATTCTGTGGTGAAGACTAGTTGGTTAGTGTTGGCTGCAGGATGCACTTGAGCCGACTGTCTTAAACTGGGCTCACAGGATCCTTCCCAACTTGTTAACTGGGCCTCGGGAGGATCAGGTGATCTTCTCCCGGAGGTTAATTGCAGCTGAAGTGTGCCGCTGGGCCAGCACAGGCTCATCGACCTTGGGTTATGTCGAACTTTGGGATGGTGGTGGGTGATTCGTTTGGCGGGCTTTTAGGCTGTCCCCAATGGCAGCCGTTTATTCTTGGTGGGTTGATACTCCTCATTTTGGCACTTATCCAGAGGAGTGGGGTCTGAGAGGTAGCTTAGATTTGCAGGGTCCAGGCTCCGGTCTAGGATGAGGGTCTCATGCGCATCAAGGGGAATGTTGCTTCGAGTTGTTTTCCCTGATTAATTGTTAAATAAGGGGTATAGCTTCCTTTTCTGTAACAGGCCCTTGCTGATTTGACTTTGCACTTGCATGGTATTTTCTTTAAGATTAATTGCGTTGCCAATTGTGTTGCTTATGCTAGTGCGAGAAATGGTAATTAGGCTACTTTCCGATTTATTTATGGTCTTGTGTTGCTTTTTCCTCTGTTTTTTGTCAATGGTTTCTCTGGTTGCCAAAGGAGGAATAGTTGGAAGTTCCAGGTGGGGCATTCCCATGGATTATTATGCTCTTTAGTGAAAGTATGTGCCACCTCTGTTGGCATTAGGGGTTTGCGGTTACTCTCTATTCCAGACATTCATGTGGTCGAGTTACTAAGATCAGTAGTCCTACCACGTTGCTGAGTCTGTGTCCCCAGTGAGTTTAAATCTCTTTTGCAGCAGAGAACGTCCAGGTTTAGTTTTAGGTCTTCTATTAGGGTAGATAGAACATCTGGAATTGTTGCAAATTTATTAATCAAAAGGGCACTGGTGCAATCTACATAGGTTACTACCAGGTGATTTTGTGCCAGGATTATGAGATTGTTTAAATAAGCCAGCTTCTGGTCAATTCCGTATACTGATTTTGCTATGACATTAAGCAAGTCCGCTTGGACCTTAATTTTGTTTGATTGATATGTCAGGGCACCTAGCGTCAGTTGAGATGTTCTGAATAGGATGTCCCAAACGGCCCCAGCTTCTGCTGTGCTTTGCTTTTTGGGGTGTTTTGCTATTATTTTGCTATTATTTATTCCTGGGCTCTAACATACTGTGGGTGACCCTGCGTAAACCCCTGTGTTTACTTTGAATTGTTTAATGCGGGCTTAGTGGACAGGTTATTAATGAGTCCCAGAGTACTCCAGCTGTTAGTTTCCTCTTCCTCTTGTGAGTGTGCGTTGCTTGCGCACTAATCAGACCATATTTGCACTATTCTACGAGACCATAAGTCGCCCATAGCTTGCTCAGGTTGTGAGTTGGGAGTGGGTTGAGGTGAACCCAGTTCAAGTCCAAGGCTGTACTGTTGCAGCTTAAGCTGCCCATTTGCTGTATGGTGAGATTGGTTTTGGGCTTCCGGGTGTTGCTGCATTTCCTGGCTGTTTTGCTCATTGCTGAATTTTACTCTGACCTCAATCAGCAGTGGAATGCCGTTTTGAAGAAGTAGTCTGGGCGACATTTGAGGTGTAGGTGGACTCGGAGAGAGTTGTGACAAGGACCTCAATCAGAGTAACTCTAGGTCAGTTATCGATCCGCAAGTAGGCTCTTTGTTTTCAATCTGCACTGAGTTGACCACTTTGTCCACAGTCCCTTTGGAAGGCCCAGTATTGAAACTTAAGTCCTGGTCGGTACTCTTAATACTTATAGTCGGGGAGATTGGAGCTGGAAGAGAATTTGTGTTGCCTAAGATGGAAAAAATAGCCCAGACTGGGTCCTTTAAGAAATAAGTAGTATATTTGTTGATTTTTCAAACATGCGAGAGATAGGTGAAATTAAAGACTGGTTCTCCCAGAGAGATTTTGCTTTAGTACTTTTTGCTACCAAGAGAGTTTGCAGTTTTTCTTTCTCCTTGTAGGAGGTTGTGGCACCTTCACTCGCCCTGATCGCATGTTGGCACTTTCACGCAGAGTAGCAGTGATGGTTAACAAGGTGGGCAGAGGGCTTTTCTGGGAGCAGAAGTTATACTGTAGTGGAGTTTGAGGGCGCCAGTTTGAAGACGGAAGTTGAAAGGTGGCAGTTAGTGGGCAGAGGTGGGGGAGAAGGTAAAGGGCAAGAGCAGACATCTGAGCATGCACATGCTGCACCGGCATAATGCCAGCTGCCTCTGTATGTCACATGACTCCACAGCCTAGTGCTTGCGTACTGCCCTCTGTCTCCTCCCACCCTTCAAGGTGCCTGACCCCTCCATGCTCTGCAAGGTTATGCTGCCTTTGCCAAGTTCCAAATATGCCTTGCCATGCCAGCCTCCACAACTCCCTTGTTGTGTTCCTGTTCCTACCTTTGCTTGATTACTTAAGTGCCTGGCTACTTAGTTGCCTGGTAGCCTGATAGCCGGTCACCAGATCCGGCGTCAATGGGGCGGCGACTTCCAGGCGGTAGCATAGCGAGCTTAAAGGGTGACTGTAGGCTTGATGGAGAATTCTGTGGCTTGTAGACTTTCTGGTCTCAGGGGACGCCTTGAGGATGCCTTTGAGCGACATGTGGTCCCATTGTGGGGGGTAGGCCAGCTTTTGGGGGTTGAGGACAAGGTCGAGATCAGCTAATTGGGTGAGTCTGCCACTTCACCGCTGGACAGGCTACCCGATGTGCTGGTACCATTGATGCCACTCTCCTTGCTGTGTGCCGCGCTGCCTCTCCATGCCTGGGGTTCGGTACCTGCCCTCTTTGGACTGCAGAGATGCATGGGCAGAAGTTGGGAGGACGCTAGCACACCAACGCACTAAAGCTTTCAGGCAGCTTTCCCCGCCAGCTGGTCACTTACCAGCCTTCCTCCGGCCTTCCCCGGCCTTCCCCCGGCCTTCCTCTGGCCTCCTCCCTTTGGCGTCTTGCATGGTCACGCTCATGGTAATCCATGCTCAACTAGAAGTACTCCTTCAGACAGTTCCAACCCAGTCACACTATCTACTGCAGTCTGAGGAATGTGTTCGCATGAACTGGCAGGTCCAGTGGGCAATTGCATTTTTGGTCCTGAATTTGGGAGAAAATGCAGAAGACTCCTGGGTACTTTAAATAGTGCAATTGTATTAAATAGAATTCTTTTTCTGCTCATTTCAAGATGATCTTCAAATTCCAATTTTCAACGGAGCAGACAGATTTGATAATAAAGAAAGTAATCAAGGGCATAAAATGTCGGTTTGTTCATCCCCAGAGATTTGCAAGCAATATTTTTCTGGTCAACAGAAAATCAAAAAGTACTATGCAGTTATAAATCTGGAAGGATTTAACTAGTTTGTTTGTTATCTTCATTTCAAAATGGAGACAATTGTACATCTTAGAGATGTGTTTCTTCATGGGGATTGGGCAGTGAGATTAAATCTCAAAGACCTATATCTCTCAGTCCCGGTTTATCAGCAGCACAAGAAATTCCTTGAGTTCCTGTGGCATGTCAGATATACAGTTTTGCTTCCTTTTGATATTTCCTCTGCGTCCTAGAGTTTTACCATGCTCCTGGTGGCAGACTGAATTTCACTACAAAGAAAAGGTTCATTATCTCTGATTTGTGTTAAACAGAGAGAAATCCACTCTGGTCCCTCCAAAACAAAAAGAATTCCTAGGATTTTTGGTAGAATCCAAACAAGTCCTATAGCATCCACCTGCAAATTTTAGATAGTTAGACCTGACATCCTCGGTGTGATATTCCCCAAAACATTTTGCCTTATTGGTTTTGCATGAATTCGTTTTTGTTGGCGCTAAACAGTGACAAGGTGCTTGTTTTCTCTCCTACAAACATGGTAAAATTGGCCTACGCCTAATTGTCACATCTATCTTACTTGTAAATACCTAGTAAATTGTAATACATGTACCCATGACCTATAAATAAAATGATACTACTGTGCCTGCAGCACTCATTGAGCAACTCACTAAACTAACCTCTTAATCATGTCTCAGCCCGGTCACTGCGGTGTGTAGTAGCTGCAGCATTTCGACCTGGCAAAATAAACCATTTGCTAGGCCTAAATCCTCCTTTTAATATGTATAAGTCACTCCTAAGGCAGGCCATAAAGGTTCATAGTGAATGGTGCATTACAAATAAAAAGTAGGACATGTATACTTCAGTTTTACATCTCCTGGCACTGAGAAAACTCCTAAAGTTGTTTTTTTACTGTTGTAATGCTATCTCTTCCATTGACTAATACTGGGTTATCTTATTAGATTTAAAACATGGGGCTTGGGAGCAGATAGAGATATGCTGTTTACACTCAAATGAAGTGTAATTTAAGATCTTCTTTAATGGTAAAGTCATCTTTTAAGTCACACTTCTGAATATGACACATACAGAGAGTTGGCATTTCGTGTCCTAACCATCTGTGCCTTCTGACAGTGTCCTAGGTCACATAAGTGTGAATGGCTGTGCTGTTGGGGTTTGTGTATTGCTTCCAGACAGTAACACAAATCGGCCTTATGTGTGGACAGGATGGGCCATCCTGGCAGGATGATAGGGAGGAGCTGTACCCAGCTCCACATAAATTTCAAAGGGCTTTGCCTCCTACCCATGAAAACAAATCGGACACCATGCCTAACTATCTTTTGTCAACCCAAGACTGTTTAGAGCCTTGATAGGGGAAGGGAATAACTTTCCAGATCCAGATGTGCGTGCAGGGTATCCCTCGACACAAATGTCTGGCACATGTTTAAATATTCAACCCTCAGAACCATTCGTCAGTACACTCCTGTGCCTGTGGACATTATAGAAAAATAACTGCCCTGCGGCTTGAGGACTGATTGCTGTATGAGAAGAAAGTTTGGACCTGCTCCCTTCATCCAAGGCTAATGTGAGTGACTTCAAAGGTCAGTTGACTGAACTCCAGTCTGAGTTACAGAGACACAACACATTCCAGAGGCCTTCCTGCAACTGCCCCTCTGTACTAGACTTTCCTGTACCTACAACTGGATCTGCCTGAGCCCTGCTGTTGGCCTTTGCCTGAGTGAGTCTTGATTCCCAAGAGGTGTTCCAGGTCCTGGACTCTCCCAAGAGATGTCCCAGGTCCTGGACCCTTAGCTGGCATCAGAGTGTACTCCTCCCTGTCTAATTGTGAGTTCCAAGAAATTCAGCGCAGCACATTGCAGCTCAATGCAGGAGCCAGCATTGGAGCCCCTTGCAGCTCCTGATCAGTGTCCTCATTGTAACCAATGCAGCACAATGCAACCTGAATTGCAGTTCTCGCAACTCCTCATCACTACCAACACAGGACAATGCAACTCAAAGCAGGACCTCGCATTGCATTCCTGGCAGCTTCTCATCGGAGTCTATGCAGCACAACACAAATCAACGCATGACTTTGCATTGCAGCCCTGTGCCGCTCTTGATCAGAACCTATGCAGAGTGACACAAAGCCTTGCATCAAGGACATAAGGTACAACTTTCAGTGGGACTAATCCGGTCTCTGTATCCAGCCCATGCTCCATCATGGTCGGCCTGAACTTGTGACTTTGCCCCAGTCTGGCGCAACCAGATTGCCATAGTTTCAAATGAAATATCTCTGGTTGTACTGATTTGATTTTTGTCATTGTGGTATAATCGTAGGTATAATTTTATTTATTAGATGTAAGAAATTGGGTTACTGGTTCAGCGGGGTAAATCCTACTCAAGCAGAATCCACAATCCTTGTTAGGGTGAAGTCACTAGCAACCCCAAATTAACCTGTGATCAACCCTCTGGTAGTTTGGCACAAGAGCATTCAGGCTTAACTTTGAGGCACTGTGTAAAGGATGTTTGTAGTACTTCAAACAGTAATAACGCGGAAATACAACACAAGAAAAATCCTGCAGCAATTTAGAAAAATAGAGTTAAAAATTAATAAATAGATTAGGACAAATATTACAGAAATCCAATCAGGAGAACCACAGATATGCAATTTTAAATATTTAAGTGAAAATAGCACCAAAAAGCACAAATCGCCAACTGTGATTATCTGGTCGTGATGCACCAGGATGAAGTCACAAGTGCAGGCCAACCAATATAGAGCGCGGACTGGCTACAGGGACCTAGTCAGGCCTGCTAAACAAGAGTATATTAAATCCTTGTTGCAGAGCATTGAGAAGTTCCGAGTTGTGGACCCGCCGTGCAGCGGTGATTCCTAGGAGCTGCAAAGCTTGTGTTGCGAAGTTTTGTGTTGCCATCGAGGGTGCCATTGACAAGGGGCTTGAGATGAGAAGGCCTGCATCGAGATGAGTTGCATACCAGCTGGTTCCGTAGAGGCTGTGGAGCTTCCTATGCGGAGTCGTCGAGGTCTGCAATGGCAGACCTGAGACATGTTTAAAGGGCTATGTAAGTGATTGACATTTATTTTACAGTGCCTGGGTACAGGGTAGTACCACTTTACTAGGCACTTAAAAGTAAATTAAATGTGCCAATTAGGTATAAGCCAATTCCAACATGTTTAAAGGAGAGAGCACAGCACTTTATCACTGGTTAGCAGTAATAAGGTGCGCAGAGTCCTAAAACAGCAAAAACAATGTCGGCAAAAACAGGATGCTTTTCATATGCAGAGTTCCCCACCGAACTGTAAAATCTTCACATACATACATTTATTATTAAATCATTGTTTGTGAATACCAAAAAAGGGGAAACTTACACAAAAGTGAAAGTTTACCTTTGTGAATTAGTCCCACTAATAGTAACTTTACGCTCATAAATTCTGTCAGAAGTGGTGAATAGCAAAGTAGTGGAGGGTTACACCTAGGTTTAGTAGTGTAGTATGGATTGTGGGTCCATTGTTGACATCTGCTAAGTTAGCATGAGCTTCGCTGCCATGAGGCTGCTTTTGCGCACGACACTGCATGCATAGATTTCGCAAGACTCTGTTTGTGCTCTTTTACATGAGAACTGTCTGCTTTTCGCGTTCTCTGCTGTGCTCTGAGGTTTAGTCTGCACACGATGTACAAGGTCGATCAACAATGCCCCTTGTTATTCTGTTCTGGTCAGTCCCTCGCACCTAGACATTACATGACACACAGCTGCACTACTGAAAATCGTATGCTTCAATATTGCAAGCAACACATGTGGTGCAGGCACTTGGAGAGATTCCTTTCCGGAGAGAAGAGCTGTGCTTGTCCTGGGATGTAAATCTTTCATCTAGGCCTTGAGGTATGAGGTCTGGTGACAAAGCCCAGAGGTCTTCTTTTTTATAATAAACTATTTCTTACCACGGGGAGGGTGGTTCGGTATTGTAGCCCTATTCCAGTGTCTTTACAAAATGATATCCCCGTTTATATTCTATGGAATTGTGACAATGCGGACTATATTGTGTTTATGCATTTTGCTGCTAGTAATGGCACGTGTACTGTACCATAGAGCGCGTTAGTTAAAATAAACATTTTAAACTATACCGTGACTCTGATTACTCGCATTGTGGACAAGTATGAGTGAGTGAGCGAAAGAGTTGTCTGGCTCCCACGATTCCTGAGAGAGTCGGGAGTGTCGTGTTCTGGGTTGTCTAATCATTGGTAGCTTCGCTGTTAGTCGGAGAACGAATGAGACACTATAGCTAGTCGGTTTGGGATTTTGGGTACTAATGTGGTAGGTTGGTACACCCCTATGCACTGAGGTCCCGTTTTCCTGCGCATAGTTCTGTATATATGCAGAATCCCTGCAACATGGTGCCGCCAACGTTTGGTCTGGTTCTTATCTGCGAGACGCTTGAGTAGTGCTTGTGCTTGTCCACAATCCCCTCACCTCTGTTTCCGAAGACAGTTGTGACGGTGTACCCTCCTATATTCATGTTTTTATAGGTTCTTTCAAGCTTGAAGTTTTAAAAGGTTTCTCTTTCTTATATAACGCTTTATTGTGCTGCCGTGCTTTAGGTTGTTATTTTTTCTTCTCGGTTATGTCGGTCCCGATTGCGGCCGCTAACAGGGCAGCACTCATGGCTTATTTGACTCAGTATGGAGTACCTAATGCTGGTGTTGCGCTGATTTTTGTAGTAGAAGCAGATGCGGCTTACCGCTTCGAAGTATTTTGACCTTGGGTCACCTTTCCGGCGGCGGATGGAACAGATAACTTGTTTCACGAATATACGCCTACGGCCCTTCCTAATGCTTATCAGCCCTATCGGGCTCTTGAGGTTCCGCTTACAGCTTGGCAACACCAAATTTGGTTTAATGGCACCCTTCCTCACCCTTCCTCACCCTTCCTCACCCAATAACGCCGGTACGTTTAGGTCCTTTATCGATAGATGGGGCCAAGTGGCCCGTTTTGGCTGGGTATACCCCTCACCCGCGTCGTTTGACAACGGCAACTCTTGCAGAACTCCGCGTGTTACATACGTCTTTAATACGCGTACATAGAGCTGTTATACAGTTCATGTCGCGCAACTTTCAGGCGGGACCACCTGGAGTTGCTGCGCAACCTGCGGGACCCGGTGGTGTGACCATCAGTCCCGTTATGGTAAATTCAGTGATGGGCAAGCGTCCACAGAATAAGGATGAATTACCTTATTGGCTTGCTGAAAAATTTGGCCAAATTGAGGCTGTTTTTCCGAACACATCTCCTGTGGAGAAACACAGGATATTGACTATTAGTTTGCCAAAGGACTTACTTCCCGAGTTGGCTGATTGTAACACCTGGGGTAAGGTGTTTGCAGCGGTATATTCGAAGTGTTTCGGCACTCCTTCCATGACCGTACTCCCTTCCGTGATTAAACGTGTCAAGATGAACATGGAGCCGAGACGGCTGTAGAGTTGGGAATGAGACTGGTGGGTGGGTTCGACGTGGTTGCAGATATGATCCTTGCAAATGTCAAGGGCGATGCGGTAAGCTTTCAAATGGCAAATCGCTTGGAGGCTGTGCCTGATGCGGACAAACCACGCGAATTACCGAAAATTATTGCAAAGGCTTATAAGACAATAGGCCGCAATAGTTTGGGGGTTAAGCCTTTTACTCAAACGCAACCTCAATCTCAAACTACACAAAAAGTCCAGCCAGATAAAGAAAGACGTCCGTTCTTTCCTAAAAAGAACTGGAAAAATAAAAAACAGGGGCAGCAACAACAGAAGCAGGGTTCGTGTGCTGGTTCACCGACATCTGACACTTCTGAGCGTACTTATGACTTGCGCGACCGCTTGAAAATTAAGTCTCCTGATAGGTTTCAAGTCCATGATCAGCATTCTCCTTGTTCTTTACAGGACACATCTGGCTCTCAAGTTGGTGGTGGAGATCGCCAGGATCGTGGCAAAAGTCATCCTGCACCACAGGGACGTGATCAGCCTCGTCAATTTGACGTCAAGGGAAAACAAGAGGAGCAACCACGCTTCCGTCCCCCGTTTCCAAAGAAAAAGGTTGCCGCTTTGACAGTGAGATATGCCTCAGACGGTGAGAACCCGACTGCTGGATTGGACTTGGGCGGTGACTCTGCTCGACAGCGCAGCGGAAGTTACCATAGTGCAGGAGGCACTGCGTCCTTGTCTGGAGGCGACAGCAACTGAAACTTTCATTACAGTAGAGACAGCTGACACCCGGGTTGCCCCCCGGATAGGTTGTAATATAGTTTTTCAAATTGAAGGTGACATTGAACGTGTGGTCACAGGGATTTTTTGGGAGAATCTGACCACTTCCTATGACATTTTGTTAGCAGAGGCAGATTGGCCCCCACCTTTTGTACTGGCCGCATCAAGGGGTGAGGACGTGATTCTTCCGAGTTTTTCGTGTTACGTCCCCAAGGAGCATGCAGAGGCTTTTGCAGCTGAGTGGGCTTTGGCCCTGGCGCCGGCATTGTACCATAATCAAGTGGGCTGGGATAAAGATTCTCCACCACATGAGATTCCATTGCGGTCTATGCCTCAACCTCAACCCCAATATCCCATCCGGCGGGAAGCCAAAGGTCCCGTTTCTGATGTTCTAACTGAGTTGGAGTTTTGGATTCGGCAACAGAATAGAAAGTGACCACAGCCCTCAAGAAATATCGCTTAGCACCAGTTTAGTGCAACATGCAGAGGCAAGGGCTCAAGCCTTTGATAGCTATACGATCAATTTAAAACGAATCAAGTGCTCGGTTAACAAACTTCAGCAGGTGACATCGGAGGCAAAACAAATTTTTGAAAGCAACAGCAGGACAACCGATGATCAAATTGCTAACTGGACAACATTTGCAACGAATTTGACAGATAGATACGCAAAACCAACATCGTACGCAAAATCAAATGGGACGCAGCAGTCGACCTCTTGCAATCCCGCGATACGATTAGCGAAAAGAACTATGAACCGGCTATGACCGGAGTTAAAAACAAAGCCAATGGACCCACCAACAAAAATTAAACTGAGAGAAGCCCGCAACCATCTGAAGATAGTCAAAAGTGAACATCGCAGGGCTCACTGGAATTCTTTTTGGGCTAAATTATATCAAGACATTAAGTCAAATAATTCTGCGAGGTTCTGGCGTACCATCAATAGTCTTGGAGGGAATGTCCCGAAAGCTGCTTCATCAAATATACTGGAGTCCGAGTGGTACTTTTTCTTGCACATTCACTTTAACGATCGACAAGAAAACACTATTGATCAGTGTCCTGGCGAAGAGGGCAGCAAAGCTCCAAAAGTGGCGCACATGTCTTCAGAGCGACTTGTTAAAACGCTAACCACGGAAGAATTTCCCTACAAAGGTCAAACACCTGAAAAGGTAACAGTGAGATTAAATCATTCAAGCTGCATCGAACAAAGTATAGTCCCGGAGGACCAAATTGAAAAACAGATTAAAAAGGGTCGGAAAGATGGAGCTCCAGGTCCAGGGGGCATTCCTCCGGCTCTGTTCAGGGAGGATTCGGCCTTCTGGGCTTCTAAGTTATCTCCACTCTTCACTTCCATCTTACAAAAGAACATCATTCCGCCCTCTTGGCAAGGATCGATTCTTGTGCCAATCTTTAAAAGTGGGGACAAAAAACTTCCAGGGAATTATCGACTGGTCGCCCTCATCGACAACGAAGCAAAGTACTTCGCTGGGATACTGCTCAACTCACTTCGGGCATGGGCCGACGAACATTCAGTAATTCCTCCGAACCAAACTGGCTTTACAAGTGACACTGGTACCTCGGTCAATCTTATGACTCTTTCCTGCCTGATAGACCAGGCGGAATCCAGCACCAGCCCGTTTTACATGGGATTCATAGATTACAAAGCTGCGTTCGACAATGTCAACAGGGCCAAGCTCTGGCAGAAGCTTTCCGGACTGAATATCCCAAATGGCCTTCTAAGAGCCATACAGCTACTGTACCAGGACACATGGGTCAGAATCAAGATTGGGGATGGCTCTAGACTGTCACGCCCAATCGTAACAACGAAAGGACTAAAACAAGGATGTGTCCTGGTCCCCACACTTTTTAACCTATTTTTATCGGACTTGCCGGAAGCCCTCAACAAGGTAAACTCTCATGCTCCTAAACTAGCCAGTTTCCAGTTGTCAAATCTCCTATACGCCGATGATGAAGTTCTCCTAAGCAACACAAAGATTGGCCTACAAAGACTTATGGACGCTACTGCCGAATACTCAATTAAGAACGAGCTCCAGATAAATAATAAGAAAACTAAAATTTTGGCGGTACGTTCAGGAAGGCCCCAGAAGCTGGCATGGGTCCTAAATTCCGAAAGCATTGCAGAATCTAAGTGCCACAAGTACCTAGGAGTTCTTTTCAATAACAACGGTAGATATAAAACCCATCTAGAAGAGCAAAAAAAGAAGGGAGTAGCGCTATCTTTCACACTCAGCTCCATTCATAAGAAGCTACTTGGCCCAACATTTGCTCCAACATTGCAGGCAGCACAGGCAAAAGTCATTCCCACACTAACGTACGGAAGCGAGGTGCTAAAAGGGCTAGACAGTGGCCAATTAGATAAAATCATTGTGAAAATCTTCAGAACCGTGTTCCAGTTGCCTACACATACATCACCTGCTCAAATCAGGCTGGAACTGGGCATCTGCAACCAATCTTTGGCCAGATTGATGAGCTTCCTAACATGCTGCCACAAAATAAGGTCGTCAAAAGAAGGCACCCTAGCGCAATACCTATGGTCCAGCCTGCACACGAAACGATGGCGAGCAGGGTACGAATATTGGGCGAGAGGACTAAAAACTTTAGCCTTGAACGAAGTTTGGGACCTACAAGTCAGTCAAAATGAATTCAAAAGGCTAGGTAAAATAAGTGCAAAAAAACTCTCCTCATTAGAAGACAAGGCAAGCCTCGCAAGAAGAAGACACGGCTGGATGACTCTTAGATCATACGAAAAGCTGACGCCTCAGAGCTATCTAATCCTGCCGTTTACGGCACGCACTAAACTTTGTTTCCTAAAACTAAGAATGGGAGTGATCAACTTGTCTTGCCATTTTCCCAAATGGAAAAGAGACCAAGCCCAGCAACACTGTCGGCTTTGTGGGAACCACAGGGAAGACATAATACATATCATATGCCTGTGTCCAAGTCTGTTGAAGGAAAGAAGGTCCCTTTTACGGAGAGGCTGGAACACCAATGAGGTCAGATCGTGCAGAGCCGCAGTATTGGCCTGCTTCGACCCACGGAACACCAATCTAAACTGTGCATTAGTAAGGTTTATGGATCGTGCTGCAAAAAAACTAGGGGAGGGGATCAGCAACCAGTAATCTCCACCAGAAAAACAACCGGCAGATCCTCCCAGTAGGCACCCAGACAAAGGAAAAAGACTTGCCAGAGTCACCAAACTATCTGATTAGAGGGGCTCAGTGCACAGGCTGGCTTACTCCGGGACTCAATTTCCAAATCTTGGACAGTATCACCAATGCCCCTAAGGGTTTATTATTAATGTATTGGTGGCAGGGCAATCACAAGCATACTCTGGAAATCGGGGGGCCCGGGGGTATTTTACTACAAAGAACTGGGATTCTATTTTTCTTTTAATGTGCAAATTTTTATCTTTTGTAACTTGCAAAGGTTTTTTTAAATCATGCAATAAAGTTTCTTAACTGAGTTGGAGTATCAATGAGTGATTGAGACATGTGTGTCACCGATGAATAATCCTCTTTTTACTGTGTCCAAACCCGATGGGTCTTATCACATAGTTTTAGATTACCGGCATTTGAACTCTCATTGTCGTACTTGTGCGGTACAGAATACCCATAGCTCTGCTCATGTGGACAGTATAGTGCGTAAAAAATATAAAACGACCCTTGACATTTCCAATGGCTTTTATAGTCATAACCTGGCCCCTGAATGTAGTCAATGGACCGCATTCACGTTCGGTGGAAAACAGAAAAAATGTTGGCGTTTACCTATGGGGCATAAGAATAGCCCCGGGGTTTTCGCCGTGCGTGTTGTCTCTTTGTTAGACAGCATAGACCCAGATGCATACTCGTATGTTGATGATATTTATCTCACAGACGACGAATTATGGCCGCATCTATGCCATGTTGACCGCATCATCCTTGAATTTGCGGAGCACGGATACAAATTTAATTTTTCTAAATCACACATCGCTTGCTATGCAGTGCTGTTTTTGGGCTATGAGCTCAATAATGAAGGTCGGGGCTTGACACCCCACTTTCTGGAGAAATGCGCACGCTTGCAATCTCCGACTACCCTGAAAAAACTTCAGTCTTTGCTGGGATTTTTGAATTTCGGGAGGTCTTACATTCCCGAGTATGCCCAGCGTATCAAGCCTCTTTATGCTTTGATACAACCTACCTTTTCAAAAGCCAGCTGGCTTCCGGAACATTCTGCTATTCTGCAATCTTTACAGTCTGATCTACTTGAATCTAAGTACTTGTTGACACGTGATAACCACACAAACCTGGTGATAAGAATCGTGCCAGGTGCAGTGGGTCTCACTTACTTGACGTACAATGAAGGCGACACAGTACCTAATGCATACAAATCACATTTGTACACTTCGGCTGAAATGCGGTTTTCCTCTGTCGAAAAGGTTTTGACAGCTGTGCAGATGGCGGTCCTGAAGGAATGCGCACTGGCACAGGGGAAGCGCATTTTAGTGGTTACATTTTTTCCTGCTTTGGAAGCAGTAACTAGGCGAGTGTGCCAAACTCTAAAGCATTACATCCCCGTTGGATACAATGGACTGCTTCTTTGACGTCTCCGGATGTCACGTTTATCTTTGACCCCTCTCTACAGACACAGGAGTTCCTGCAGTATGAACACGTTCATCCACCTCCTCTGTCTTTGCTTCCCTTAGAGGAGTACACATGTATCATCTACACCGATGGTTCGGCGCAACCGGCCACTGGTTCTATACATGCTTATTCAGCAGCTTGCGCTATTGTGGCTGGTACGATGGTGAATGGTGAATTCAAGTCTAGTATAGTGCATACACAGGCGCTAGGAGACTGTACCGCCCAATTGGCCGAGCTGCGCGCTTTGGTTCTTGCTCTAGAGTTTGCAGATCCGAGTGTTTCTACACTCATTGTGTGCGATTCTTACTACTGTGTTCAGTCTTTCAATGACAACTTATTCTTTTGGTCTCAAAATGATTATCTCGATTCTAAAGGCAGCACAATTAAGCATACAACGCTATGGGTTCGAATGGCTGATCTTAAACAACGTCTGCCACTCACACATGTTATACATACTCTTGGCCATCAGCGTGTGGGAGCACACGCTCTTGGGAATTGTTTGGCTGATGAAGCAGCCAAATCTGCAGTAGCCACGTGTTCCGTAGCAGCCGTTACAAGGTCCATGACTAAAATTGATAATTATATTTTGGCAGCAATTGCTGCAACTACGGAGGGCTCTAATTATCTACGGGGTTTCCCTTCGAAGTATTCTTATCAGTTAACTCCTGAAAATATTCCTTTTGCTAGAATACCTAACGTTGGAGATCGGCTGATTCGCAACGCGGACCGCACACACACTTTGGTCAAAACTGCACACGAAGGTATGTCTTTGGCCCATGCTGGAGTGTCCGCAACTGTTTCCATCTTGCAGCAACGTTATTGGTGTTGTGGTTTATATAAACAGACCTGTACTTATGTGCTTTCGTGTGACATCTATCAACAAATCAAGCCTTCTACGGTAACACGTCCGCCACAAACACAGCTTTTCATTGTGACTCGCCCCTTTGCCTGTGTTTATCTTGATCACCACGGTCCTTTTACTTCTGATACTGCATATAAATACATTTTGGTTGCAGTTGATTTGTGCACTAGATTCCTTTGGGTTTGGCCACAACGCAGTGCTGACACTCGAAATGTCATCAGGGATTTGCGTGTCTTTGTAGGGATTTTTGCCTGTGGCACCTTTCATTCAGACCAAGGTCCTGCGTTCGCATCTAAGGCATACAGGGATGTGATGAAGTCTTTGGGGGTGCTGGTGCAGTTTTCGTCTCCATACAGGCCTGAGGGCAATTCAATTGTGGAGCGAATGAACCGTGAGTTAAAGCAATCCTTGACAGCTAGAGTCTTAGGTACAGGCAGGGACTGGCTGGCCCACTTGTATGGGGTTCAACGTTCACTTAACAATCTCCCAAGAAGACCTCTGGGTGGGCGGACCCCATGCGAGATGCTCTTTGGCATCAAAATGTTTGTGCCAGACTTGATGGTCTAGACGTTGCTGCAGCAGCCGCAACCTTTGACGTAGATAATCATTCTACTATGTTACAGGACTTACAAGAGACCTGTGCCCGTCTTGCTACTGAACATTTGCCTTCGGCAACAGATGCTGCACTGCTGATTCCGGTGGCCGGCTGGCTTCCAAAAGTTGGTGATCTGGTCCGAGAGAAGTTGGAGAACAAAAAAGAATATGGTCCCTCTTATCGTGCACCGGTTCCAGTGCTTGGCTTGAAGGGCACTCGTACAGTCATTTTACCACTGCTTCCTGGTCGCAAAGACAACAGATACATCTCTATTGACAATGTCAAGCTACAACATCTGGCCGATTCTGAATAGTGTGACGCTTGCTGTTTCATGTCCCACAATTTCGAGAAATCCTGGGGTTAGCGCATCTTTCAGTTCACCTAGTGACACTGTCCTCGAGATGGACCCTGTTGTTGACCATTTATCTGTCCCTCCTGCTCCCTCCTGCAACGAGGATGTTGAGTATACTCATCCCACAAGTGAGTCTTTGCATGGCTTGCCTGAAGGCTCTTTACACCAGGGCAGCTTTTCTTTTGACTCGTCTTCCACCACTTCCATTGGCCCTACAAAATTCTCTATTTTTATTTCCTGGTTTAAACAGACTTATTTGGTCCCTCCTTGGACATACATCTGGTTAATAATGGTCACGATTTTTCTTTTTATGTCAATTGGGTTTGTGACGGTGTTTTTCCTACTCATCAATGGTCACTACTTACCTGAACACTCTGCTGTGAACTTGGTTGATGGTATTCTGGCCCCTCACTCATCTTCCCACATCATGAAGCATGACCAATCTCTTGTTAACATTTCAGCATTTCCAGTTGCGGATGGCATCATCTGGGATATAGTGGATTATCAAGTCCTTGGGCCGACGGAAATTATTAAAGTTCCATACGTGTTTCGCGTCTCCATGGGTGATGTGGTAACGAAGGACATACGCTCAGACGACTGGGATGTGCATGCAATACAATCATATTATGCTGCTTTTAATGCTGAAGATTTATATTTAAATTCTGCCAATTATGCTGATTTATTCTGTTATCAACATTATGGACATCATTTCCTGCATAAGACTAATACATTATGTCCTGTTGTCAATTAAACACAGTGGGAACATTGCCCTGCACCATTAAAAGGTAGTTCGAAAACTCTTAGAGACAAATTTACATATTTTACAGACTTTGATAGGTCAACACCCGAGTCGTATTATTTTAAATTAAATGTTCCATCAACTCCCAAAGTAATGTTGAACCATACAAAATTAATTTATTCAAATTCTTTCAGACATGACCTGTCTGTCAAGGGTTATGATTACTGGAGGGCCACCGTTGATTTGAAACCGATCTGGGGTTCTAGGTCCTGGCAGGTGTGAGGCACTGAAGCCTTACATCGTGCCTGCCTCATCCCAAAACAGATTTTATTTTTAAATGAAACAGTTTACCAGACAACTTGCTTTGGTTTGGCAACTGCAAAAAATTTAAACGCCCCTGCCATTCCCTCTTTAGCTGAGTATAATAATAGGCGCATATACACAAATTATACCATTGAAGCCTTACAATCTTTATTTCAACATAACACTTTTGATGTGTCTGAATTGGATTCTTCAGGTTGGCTAGTTTGGCAAACGAGTTCGAATGCCTGCCAACTTCGTTTTCATAACACCAATTCGGGTTATATGCAAGACAGACCCAACCCAAGATTTCCAGATACACATTCGGTAACAACCTATTCGGTTGGAAAATTATGTCAACAGTGGTTGCAGCACTCTACACTATTGTCCATTAAACAACATTTATAGTTGTTGTCCAACAACATTAATTTGGCTGACTTTGTCTTAGGACCCAGGGTTCCTAGAACAAAGAGATTTTATTACGCAGCTTACAATGAAATATGGAAACTTTCCCAGATTGAAGCGGTGTGACGTCTGCGGGAAATTGACTAAGCGAACTTAGAAAAGGTTCTAGCTGTTGTCAATAATAGTATTAACACACTATCTTCCTGCATTTACACATTAGATAATATTGTTTCTTCTGTTATTGATATTGTGCAAGAAGATGTGTCTCTGTTATATCATGGTCAAAATCAATTGCGTTCTGTCATGCAATTCGCATGGACTTTACAAACTCTAAAAATGGGAAAAGTACCAATGGGATTATTTAAATGCGACTGCTTTGTTTTTACCATTTAATTTAACTGACAAACAGCAGTTCATGTCCATGAAAGATGCAACTTACACTCTTCTACACATAGAAAAAATAGACCCTTTGCCCTTTTCTGTAGCGGAAACTGACACCGCTGTTTGGCTAATTCATGGGGTCATATCTTTGCCTTTCTCGCTATTCCAATTCAGCTCCTGTATGAAACATTACCCGTTAGGCCACTTTGAACCCCTGGGTAGCGCTTTCTGCATGAACTGTGGTCTTTGCCTCTTACCTATCGAGGTTTGCGGGAAGAAACTGAAGTATACCTTACAGGGGAGGACTGTGATTCTACAGTGGGTCATTCCCTTGTTTGCAAAAATATCAAGTTGCACGGAGCATGTAATATGTCGGCTCCGAACCATGCATGTGTTTTAAAAGGTAATCCGGTTCCCGCAATAATTCCCACGTTCACTCTGCTTACTAACGATGTCTACATGCGATGACCTTACCAGGGGGAGGGTGTAGTATGGATTGTGGGTTCATTGTTGGCATCTGCTAAGTTAGCATGAGCTTCGCTGCCATGAGGCTGCTTTTGCGCATGACACTGCATGCATAGATTTCGCAAGACTCTGTTTGTGCTCTTTTACATGAGAACTGTCTGCTTTTCGCGTTCTCTGCTGTGCTCTGAGGTTTAGTCTGCACACGATGTACAAGGTCGATCAACAATGCCCCTTGTTATTCTGTTCTGGTCAGTCCCTCGCACCTAGACATAACATGACACACAGCTGCACTACTGAAAATCGTATGCTTTCATATTGCAAGCAACACATGTGGTGCAGGCACTTGGAGAGATTCCTTTCCGGAGAGAAGAGCTGTGCTTGTCCTGAGATGTAAACCTTTCATCTAGGCCTTGAGGTATGGGGTCTGCTGACAAAGCCCAGAGGTCTTCTTTTTTATAATAAACTATTTCTTACCACGGGAGGGTGGTTAGGTATTGTAGCCCTTTTCCACTGTCTTTACAAAATGATATCCCCGTTTATATTCTATGGAATTGTGACAATGCGGACTATATTGTGTTTATGCATTTTGCTGCTAGTAATGGCACGTGTACTGTACCATAGAGCGCGTTAGTTAAAATAAACATTTTAAACTATACCGTGACTCTGATTACTCGCATTGTGGACAAGTATGAGTGAGTGAGCGAAAGAGTTGTCTGGCTCCCGCGATTCCTGAGAGAGTCGGGAGTGTCGTGTTCTGGGTTGTCTAATCATTGGTAGCTTCGCTGTTAGTCGGAGAACAAATGAGACACTATAGCTAGTTGGTTTGGGATTTTGGGTACTAATGTGGTAGGTTGGTACACCCCTATGCACTGAGGTCCCGTTTTCCTGCGCATAGTTCTGTATATGTGCAGAATCCCTGCAACAGTAGTAAATGTTCTTAAATGCACATGAGTAAATTTATCTCTGTATATTTACCTTTGTGAATCGGGCCCTATGTGTCAAGAAAAGCACCTTTGAGAATGTTTTCTCCTTGATTTTCAATATCCTTTACAAAACATTACGATTAGTTAAAAGGGTGAAGTTCTTGGTAGGGGATAGTACAAACAGTTTTAATGCACACTCAGCTGGAGGTTCAGTGACCTCTAATGCGTTTTGATCTGGGGCAAGGCTTGAAGAAATTGTTAAACCATCCAATTAGTCAAAAGTCTTCACATTTAGAAGATGTTATTGTAAACCGTTTGCTGTTTTTCAGTACTGGATATGCATCAAACCAGAATAATAGAACCTTTGCACTTGATATAAAATGCAGATTCTCCTACTTATTAATGAAGGATGTCTGGATTTTATTGAAGACTCATATGTTAATATAATCACTCCTCTATTTGTTATTGATTTGTTTTGTCTTGTACAATTTTGTGATGTTATTTATATTATCTGTTGTTTCCTCTTGCAAATTCCTATTGGGTATGTACATTTATCTTAATTTAGTTCAAAGTTCTACCACAAGTATTGCACAGGAAGCCTTGAAAGGATCCCAATGCACCATCTACAAGATGTGTTTCTACACCCATTCAAGCAGGTTCATTGGCCAAGACCAGAGATATAGTCCTTTTATTTCTGCTGGTATTTCTGTTGCTGTTTAAGTTTTCCCATTTTGTCCATGTTTTTTAGTGTAAGAAGTTTAGTTTGAGATAAATACTGCCTCTTTATGGACTATTGTAGGATTTGATCGATGTTTGTTTTCCCTCTTTCTTCCTCACTTGATGGATTATGGTGATTGTATATTTCATTATTCATTATTGTGATGCTGCTGTTAATTTAAAGGGAGACTCCGAATATTATTTTTTTACATTGAGAACATAATATACAAATACCTCTGTGCACAAGTACTCAGGACTGTATCTAGCAGCAAGACATGATGAAACTCAGAAGGCATCTGGAGTCGGTGTTTGTCAATACGGACGTTAAACAATACGACTTCTAAAATGTCTGCCACTAAATTTATGTGAGTTTAGCAGTCAAATAAAGATAATGTTATTAGTGTTATCAGTAATTGACTTGATTTCTCTAGACATCATTCACTTCTTTCTTTTCTTAGAGTTCCACAGTCTGTATCATGATCAATTTTGATAGTGCAGGTCACATTTCTGATTTATGTATCTAAAGTGAGTAAACTGAATTCATGTAACATGATATCTCGCTACATTAGCGCTTTATTTTCAGAAGTACAGATCAGAAACAGAACAAGACAAACCTTGCTGACTATTTCCGAGCTGTACTATCTGAAAAAAAGCCATTTTACATTATTGTGTGGTAAATCTGCACCAGTACTGTGCAATTACTATTAAAACCCCACAAAATAGAGAATTATTGTTTGGGGCCAAATTTTCCAGTCATAGAATTCCACATTCCATGGAGTTTTAATGCATAACTTTGCCACCTGCTCTGAACAGGTTTTTAAATGTTTTCAGGGACCTGTAGGAGGGTTGAAAGGTATGCCAGATGAGTAGGGGAAGAATTTTTTCTGGCAGTAGGGCAAATAAAACACTCAAGATGATAACAGGGAGTGAGGCTTGGCTCCTACTGGAGCCAAAGCCTGGTGTGAATGTTCTAGCTAGAATTACTAGCTGGAAAAATTGGCGTGGTTCTCCCACAATCAGAAAAGAACGTGGTGAACAAACCAAATATGGCAATTCTCTTTGTTAATTGCCACATGCACATAATTCTGATTTTGGGGGGAAAAAACCTGTGAACAGCTCCTTTGCGTCCCACAATTTGAGTTTTGAAGGAAGTGGGCATTGAGAAATCCCTCTAAATCACCATACAGTTACCAGAATTGAAAATATCTAATGTGATGACACCCCAAATAAATATAGAATTGCTCTTTATGAACATTGACCATATATTTAAGTCCCTGTAACCTTTGTTTTTTTCAATGAATTTCTAAGGTTTATTTAATTACTATTACCTAACTATAACATACATGAACCTTTCGTTTTTTCAGTGAATTATAAAGGCTTTTCAAATTCCATTTCTAAAGTTTTATGTCTCTCTAATGTTTAGTTTTTATAGTTAATTTTTGGGGTTTATTTTTAATACTACTGTAATATTATAATTATTTTGATTTTAAACGTAGTGTTTTTTTGTACTGTAGACATTCTTTTTTATATAAGTGTACTTTTTATACATTTAAACACATAAAAATCGCATATGTAGTTAATGTAAAGTATATGAAGTTGTTTTAATGTAATTAAACAAATAATAATATTTTTTTAATGTTTTAGTGTAGCACGGCACCTTTGCGGGTCAGTAGCATAGATGGACAACTGCTCTATGATTTTTAATCCTGATCACATGATCGGAACGAGTCTGCGAGTCTGAATCTGCGGATTTGCCTAAAAGTTTTATAAATTACTGCAAATATGTGCACCCCTCCATTGTCATTAATGACATCATTGTGAGCATATTTACAAGTATATATATAAACCACCTTATATCTGTTTTTCAATGAAGTTACCCATTTTCCAACTTTCACAAATCCTCAAATTTATGGACCGGATTCACGAATTCTCTCAAAAGGACACTGAACCCTTGCCTTCTGATTAAGTATATTAAGACCCCGCCCTTGCACATGGAGAACGACACCCAAAAGCAGTTAGTTCTCCAGTGAAGTCTCTTGAAGGAGTATTGAGACCCAGAGGTGCTCTGCTTTTATACAATAGCTGAAGCTACATCGTCTATCCAGGCTGAGCTTTCACAACTTGCTGAGGATGATGCGGAAGGCACACCACCTTGCAGAAAAGGAAGTGATGTGTGGAAGCACTTTACTATACGTTTTGGTGAAAAGAAGGTAATAGCAAAATATGTGCAGTGTAATATTTGCAGCAAGCAGTTCAGTTATACAGAGGCACTGCAAAGAAGTAGTCACATTGGAAAAGTTCCATATGGAAGCACCTGAAAACAATTCATGAAAGGGTCTACAACTAGATGATGCAAATGAAAACAGTTGCAGCAGGACAGTCGACCTCTACAGCAGCCTTGGGAGAGCCATCATCAGCTGCAGTCATTAAAATACCAGATGCCTGTGAAGAATTGAGTGACATGGTTATTCACTGTGCAAAAGGCCACATGCTTGTCGCTATAAAAATGTCTTCTGTGGGTGCATTCTTGGACACAGTGAAGAAGCATCGCTGTTAGTTTTTTTCTTTTTTTTTGCTTCCAGTGACTACACAATAATTTTTTAAGACTGAAGTCAGTTGCTTCATTTCATTTCCCTTTCATTGCCCTTTTTACTAAAAAAATAAAAAAGAAGATACATTTTTTAAAACTGTTAAAAAACCCGCCAAGAAAAAAGCGATTCTTGTTAGAACTACCATCTAGTCAAACAAAGCGCTAACTCTGTATTTTTAATGTGTCAATGACTGCATCAGTGTGAGAGTGGGTATGTTAGTGTGTGCATGATCGTATGCCTGAGTGTGCTATTGGATGCATTAGTGTTTGGCTGGGTGTGTAAATGCCTGCTTTGGTGTATGCCTGGTCATGTCAGTTTCTGCATCAATGTATGCCCAGTTGTGTCAGTGTATGCATTAGTATCACCCTGGGTGTGTCACTGTATGCATCAGTGTGTGTCTGGGTGTGTTATTGAATGCATTACAGTTAGAATAGGTGTGTCAGTGTCTGTATTGGTGTATGCCTGGGTAAATAAAAGTCTGCTTTAGTGTATGCCTAGATGCATCAGTGTATGTGTCAGTGTCTTAATGGATGTATTAGTGCTTGGTTATGTGTGTCAGTGTCTGTATTGGTGTATGCCTGGTTATATCAAATCCTGCTAAGGTGTATGCCTGGGTGGGTCAGAGTTTGCCTGGGTGTCTTATTGGATGCATTAGTCTTTGGATGGACGGGTTCGTGCATGCATTGCTGTATGCCTGTGTATGTCAGTGTCTGCAATGGTAAGTTCCTGGGTGTGTCTGTGTGTGCATCAGTGTTTGCATGGGTGTATTATTGGGCGCATTAGTGTTTGGCTGGGTGTGTCAGTGTCTGCACTGCTGTATGCCTGGGTGTGTCAGTGTCTGCATTGCTAAGTCTCTGGATGTCTCAGTGTGTGCGTCAGTGTGTGCCTGTGTGTTATTGGATGCATTAGTGTTTGTCTGGGTGTGTCTGTGTATGCATTGCTGTGTGCTTGTGTGTGTCAGTGCCTGCATTGATAGGTCTCTGGGAGTGTCAGTCTCTGCATCACTGTGTGACTGGGTGTGTTACTGGATATATTTGTGTTTGGCTGGGTAGGTCAGTGTCTGTATTGCTGTATGCTTCAGTGTGTCAGAGTCTGCATTGGCAAGACCCTGGGTGTATCAATGTGTGCCTGGGTGTGCTATTGGATGCATTAATGTTTGGCTGGATGTGTCAGTGCCTGTATCGGTGTGTAGTTGGGTGCGTCAGTGACTGTATTGATGTCTGTCTAGGTGTGTTAGCGGCTATATCAGTGTGAGCCTGTGTGTGTGAGCACCTCTATCTGTGTGTAGCTGGGTGTGTCACTTCGTGTACTGATGTGTGCCTAGGTGTGTTAGTAACTGTAGCAATCTCTGCCTGAGTGTGCATCCTCAAAATCTAAAGTTATGGAATTAAACTGCAAGAACTAATTAGTAAAGTGAATTACTCCAATAGATGGTGCCATTAATCTGTATAAAACGAAAAAACTGAAATATTTATTAGTTTTACAAATAGAATTACAAAAGTAACTTACAATTTCAACAATGCATAAACACATAATGTAAAGGTATGCATAATATAAATAAGCATTTAATTTTCCCTTTTTACTGTTCTCAGCTTCGTTGAACAGTGAAGATAAAACAAACATAAAGATTGTGGGAAAAACTGCACACTATCTCATTGCAATTAGGAACCCTGTGCTTTGCACTCACTACAAATAAACAAATAAATATAACACAGCCTATTTAATTATTAACAAATACATTATTTATGCGCAACCACTTTAAACACATGCAGGTATAACTTTACACCAGCAAGCACAAAAGAATGTGATGTCTGCAAGCATTTTAGAATACCTTCAGTGGAAAAGATTACAGCTAAATATGTGCAGTGTAATATTTGCGCATGCAGTTACCCAGCAGCACTGCCAAGATGTATTCACATGGGACAAGTTCCAATTGAAAGCACTTAAAAACAATTCATGAAAGGGTGTACCACTGAATGTTCCAGGAGAAACGATGTGCAGTGGAATATTCCACCTGTACAGCACCCTTTGGAGAACCTTCATCAGTTGCAGTGATCATAACACCAGCAGCCTGTGAAGATTTTAGTGAGATGGTTACTCACTGTGCGAAATGCCATGTTTGTCACAGGAAATGTGTTCTATGGGTCCATTCTTCCTTCTACTGTTCTCAGGATGTATACTCACACACAACAAATGATGTAATGTTGAAATAATCATCAGTGAACAGTTGGAAAAAATAACCATAAAGATTGCAGTAAAAACAAAAACTGTACACTATGTGTATGTAAGTAGATGTTTGCATGTGTAAATAGGTCTGTCACTGAATGTATGGGTTTTTGTATGGGTGTTTGAGAGTGCATGTGTGTGTCAGTACCTGTGCAAATGATTGTATAGATATGTGAGTACATGTATGAGTACCTACTTGGGTGTGTCCTTAAGTTAAATTAATAATAAAAATATTTATAATTTTGCAAGTGCATTTTATTAACAAATTAGAATACAATTTACAAACAAACATAACAACTTATTTAACTATTTACAAATACAGAAACATACAGAAAATTGAACCTTTGATTAACTACTGTAGGACCCCACCCATGTACTTACAGTGCTGCTGTCTATTTACTTTACCTCTTCAAATTTGTAACAGAGAAGGTGTAAGTCAGATAAAATATATTTTGTTTATAAAAACAAAGCATTTGACAAGGAGTCATAAACAATTTAAAGAAGTATGAGTAAGAATGTTTAGAAGTAGAATAATACAGAAACCGGTCCCAGGATGCTTATTTCCAGTCCAGGGAGGACCTGGCTTGGCAGTTCGGGCTAGATTTTTCCCATGGGGAGCAGAGTCAAGACTGATTTGTATATGGCTGGGTTTAAATTGGAATGGCATGAGGAACAAACAAATGATGGATTTAGGCCCCGATCTCTGTACTGGGGTGAATGTTTGACATTGTTCAGCATTCTGGTCATCAATTGTTCTTTTTTGCGCAGTCTCTGTCTGGCTATATGAGCGATGGGTTTCAGAACTGATTTTGTGAGATTGTAACAAGCTCTGTGAGTGCCTCCCTGACTCTGTGAGCATGTGCAAATGACATATTATTAAATTGCATACTATAAGCAAACACCTACCTCTAATTTCAAACACATTCATTCATACTAGCAAATTAAAATTAATATACATTCAGTATAGCAATTCCTCTTTCTCTGTTCCTGCTCACTGTAGTTTTAGCTAATATTCTCATCTAAGAACCTTTCTATGTTCCCTTCTAGTATAGTGTCTAGAAGCTACAAATGTTGTTTCACCTTACATACGCTCCTATTTTTTCCTTAATATACTTTTATATACTACAACCTAATTAACATGCCTGTAAAAGCTGTTTACTATTCTCTCAGTTTTATGACTATGTCTGGTAACAAATGTTTTTCATTCCAAATCTCGAGTCACAACTCCTGCAGACCACCTCCTCTCTCTGTAGAAAAGCAGCTAAAACGGCTTCCCATTACCATGTGCTCTTACTTATGCTGCTCTATTTAATAAATCATAGGCTTCCTTTCATCTTTCTTTTTTGTATTACCACTTCTAAATGGTCAGTATTTCTTCAACCCTTTCCATGTTTCCTGAAATTTGGTTGGGTTATTCAAGAATCCACGGATCCATTGCAACGCTCAGAGCAACCCTCCCAAATAACTTTGCGGCCAGATTCGCGGAATCACATGGGGGGCTACGCTGAGCACTGCGATGGGTCAGCGGATCTCACGAGGGACCCAAAAAACATTTTCTGGCATTAAATATGCTTTCACCTCATTTATACCATACACAAGGGGTCAGGAAAGCTCTCACCTGACCCCTTCAATTAGTATACGAGCAACTTTTCGGCCCCGGGACCATTTCCAAAGATAAACAATGGCAGCCGCAACTTTTCTGTCAAGTTGCGTCCAGCCTACCAGGACCTTGCCTTGGTGCTCGAATTGACAAATTCCCAGTGGGTGGATCCGTGGAGGGTCTGCGTCCCTAGATGTACAAATTCAGGTAACATCTCTAAAACTGCTAAACAGATTTACACCAAATCCAAAAAACACGCTTTCTGGACAAAGACCTAACTTTCTGCCAAATTTGGTGTAATTCTGTCCAGCTGTTTGGCCTGTAGTTGTATTTAAAATCCCTATTGGAAATTGCATGGGGGAAACATGTTTTGGGACCCCTCCTTTTTCTTGACCCCCACTTGACATATCATCCTAAAACTTTCCCCACCAACGGTGAAGTGAGTGGCAAACTTGTTTTAAAAATTTCACAAGGATTCCTCAAACGGCGCCAAAGTTATTAGCAAAAACAAAATGATCTTCCTTTGGAAACTCGGTCCTAACCATAACTACCTACCGGTGACCACCAGTAGGTAAAATATATATATCTATATATATATATATATATATATATTCCACACCTCCACACGGCGAGGATTTCACCTCACCAAAAGAGTAGATTCCACAAGTAGGTTGCTTTTTTGAAACAAACAAAAGTGTTTATTTAATACATCATAGTGCAGAGCATGGATGGTCTACGCGTTTTGGCTCTCCGCCTTCAACTGGACCATATATATATAATCAACACGACTGTTCCCAAATACGAGACAGACTCCAGCATGCTCGGGATAGCTTCAAAAGGATTTTATTCCCGAGCCACAATGATTCAGGTAACGCGTTTCGACTGGACAGGCAGTCTTTGTCAAACCGCCATTTTTTTAACATATTTATAGCAATTTTAAATTTAAAGTGACAGTGCATGCGTGCATAAAGTTTGAACAACATTACAAAAAAGTGACAATGCACTCATTACAAACAATCGCATTGACTGGGTCGAGCCAATAAGTCATTTTGTTGCCACGATGTACATGTTACAATACTCCAATCACATGTAAAAATTGTACAAAATGTTTAAAAAGTATATCCGAGCAATTTTTGGCAGTTATGTGCAAAATAGTCAAAGTCAATTTCCATGGACTCTCCATAGGAAATAGTATAAAAACATCAACAAAGATAAGAATGTTAAAATCACATCTTTTCTTTTTGTGTCTCATGGTCAGTGCCTGACTAATCAACACAACTGCACCATCTGTCCCAAACTACCCGGACTATTTATAACGCTCAAACATCAATGATGAGCTCAAGACTCCAGTACAATGCCACCCAATGATCAATATTCCATTGCTCTTCAAACGACATTGTTGGTGCAACTATATTCGGCCTAGTGACCCGTAATATTTCCGTGTGGGCATAAAAAACTCAGCATAAAATATTTCTTATGTAGTCTGAACTCCAACTGCCAGAATCCTCTACTCATCTTATTGATGTCATATAAGGTATATTCACTAAAGTGCTCTGTTATAGTACAATAGTTGCCAAAACTCATAATAGACCTCCTAAAATAACTAAGATTAGATCCTATCAAAGTTGCTACTATGCAATGTCTCTAAAAACAAATAAAGTGATCTGTGCGTTATGCCTAACAGGCGTCACTATTCTATTCTCATAGTGAGTATATTTAATCCCTAAAACCTGTGGGAGGGGTCTCACTTATAATTGACCACATTGAACAATGTCACTGTTAAGTTCAAAATTTCTGTTGTCTCATATAATATACGGCCAGTGCCCAATCCCCTTCTTTGGCAACACACCTTCTCAAGAGTCTTAAGTGCTAAGTGTATAAAGTGCTAATTGATAGAAATGTGCAAAAATTCTTCATATTGTTAAAAAGGAGTGTATTACAACTTGTAAACATAATTCATTACATGTACATACAAGGGAGATACAAAACATCTTTTTTTACTTTTTTTACATTCTGTCTGTCATGAGTCGGAAAAAGTCTGCCAACTCAGGCCCATTGATGAACTCATAAGTGTACATACAGCTCTTCCTCCATATTATGACCATTGGGGATCTTACAATTGAAATGTACAATATGATGTGATTCGAGCTGTCTCAGGCATCTCTTTCTATTACCCCCTCTGAGTCTTTGCGGCACTTGATCTAGTACAAAGTACCTCAGATCGTCTAAGTTGTTCGCATGAGACTGTTGGAAATGTCTAGCCATGGGGTAAGCCTGATCATTGTTTTTAATTGCTCTCACATGCTGTAAGATCCTCTAATGTACAGGTAAGATGGTACTCCCTATGTACAACTTAAAACAGCTACATCTCAGTGCATATACCACAAATTGACTTTTACACGTCAGAGGCTTCGTGATGTGCCACTTTTTGTCTGAAAAAGGCAAGGGTACTTCTGTAACGTTCTCTCCATATCTGCACGCCTTGCATTTGTGGCACTTCCTGAAGCCTTTGCTTTCATTGAGCCAAGTTTTTGTTGGGAGTCCAGGACTGTTTGTTACCAACGCTTCCCTTAGGAATCTAGCCCTCCGGAATGTTATTAGAGGACCTCCCCCTAGCTTGTGTCTCAAGAAACTGTCTCCACGCAGGACATGCCAGTGTTTTTGCATTATAGATCTCAGCTCTCTGTGCTGTTCACTGTACCCTGTGATGAAACGTAGTTGTTGCTCCTGTGTTTGCGATTCTTTACCTACAGTGTTGTTGGCAAATAGCAGCTGCTCTCTAGGTTTGATATTAGCCTTGTTTCTTGCTGCCGTCAATACCGACTTACTATAACCCCTTTGTTCGAACCTTTCTTTAAGTTGTTCTTGGGCCTGATACAGTTGAGCAGGGCAGCTGCAGTTCCTCCGCATCCTTAGGTTTTCAGCATAAGGAATGCTGTTCACCAACTTTGGAGGATGGAAACTGCGGGCATGCAGTATTGTATTTCCTCGATATACACCGTTAAGTCCAGAAACTGGACTTCCTCCTTGCTTATGTTTGAGGTGAAGCTCAGATTCAAGTTGTTCTTACCAATGCTCTCAATAAAAGCTTCGGCTGTAAGTAAATCGCCTCTCCCGATTATAAAAAAGATCATCAATATAACGGGTCCAAAGGACTACGTTATTTGACATTTCTCGGGCATACTGTGTGGCGAGCACCTGCTCCTCCCACTAGCCCATATGCAAATTAGCATAGCTGGGGGCCAAGCAGGTGCCCATTGCCATCCCTCGCATTTGATGATATAAGTCTTTCCCAAACAGGAAAATGTTGTTTCTCAGACACCAACCCAGCATATCTATTAACATTTCAGTATGCCTGTACAATGTTAGGGGTCGGGAGCTCAGAAAGTATTTCACTGCCCTTATTCCATCTTCATGTATAATACTGGTGTACAGGGAGGAGACGTATAGAGTTATCATAAGAAAACCCTCCTCCCAGTTGATATCGTACACCTTTCTGAAAAAATCACCAGTGTCTTTAGTGAAAGATGAAAGATTCTTCACAAAATCCTGTAAAAAGAAATCTAAAAACCTGGAGGTATTTTCAAATAAGCTCACAATCGCCGATATTATCGGGCGACCAGGCGGTTTCGTCATGTTCTTATGCACCTTAGGTACAAGGTATAAGACGGGCGTCACAGGAGAATCAATTTTAAGGAATTTATATTCCGATTGTGAAATTAGGCCTACAGATCTCCACTGATATAACTGCATGTAATAGCTGATAATTACTTGTCACAGAGTACCCTCATCCACCCTCCGATAACAACGCCTGCCTCTATGTTGTGATTTTGCTTCTTCTTGATACATAGCAAGTGGCCACAGGACAATGTTCCCGCCCGTTCCAAACAACTCCTCATGAAGAAGCAAAATGGGCACTCCCGGTAGGCAAAGTTTCTTTATTTAGTTCACAGCGTGCTGCCTGTTCTGACGCGTTTCGGCTGATCCCAGCCTTTCTCAAAGATATTATGTAAGTGGGCAGGGTGAGCACAACGAGACCCCAAAGGGCATAAATGGGGCTCCCAAAAGGACCCCCCACTTTATTGTCTGGCCACAACATGGACAACATGCAGTGACAGCACCTACAGGACTCTGAGGCATGATCCCCATTGAAATGCAATGTAGTGAAGTGGTAGTTTTTGAAGATCACAAAAAGGAGAACGTATAAAGGGTGATAACAGATTTATGTTACAATATAAATCATTTGTTAATAGTAACATACTAATTTTTGTGTGAATTGTCTTGTGTTCTAAGATGAATTAAGGTAGATAAAAGAGGAACTCTCTTGGATCTAGGCTAATATTTCTATCAAAATTCATACAACCATCTACAAACCACCAACCATGGGAACACTTTGGTGCCTCACAATAATCACAAACATGGACCCAAAAAACAATTATAAAAAACACATAGAGTCTATAGAAAAATATTTTTATTAAAAACCATCATGGAAATTTTTTCGGTTTAAAATCAAATAACACAGACAAAATCATATGCCACATTAAAAATCATAACATTTGAAATACATGAGAGACAGACAATATGTGAAACATTACAAACATCATAACATGGTTATTCCAAAAGAATCAGTCTATTATATAAAGATCCACCAATTAATTATTAGATTGGATATAGAAAGTTCCTTGAATATAACCCTATAAAAACCGGGCGTCGACGCGTTTCGGTGGCAATTAACTAAACCACCTTCATCAGGACACAAATAATAATAATTGTCTCTCCTATTGATGGTACAATTTCATTTCACCTCATAGGTACGTATGGGATGATGTGTCACCTTTCACCGTGATATAGGGACACAACGATGATGAAATTCCTTAAAAACATTGGAAATTAAATCCACTTATAGTATTTATAAAGACTGAATATTTCTCAAGTCTTTTTCAGTGTCTGATACAATCTTTGGCAGGTACTGGGCAATACCAATCCCCTCTTATATCAGTCGGATCCTTTAGATTCCATAATTACTCCCGCAACTAAGGAGATTATAGTGAAAAAATCTTCAGTTAGAGCCTACAATGTCGGGAGATTATATCTTTATTTCTTTTTTTTTCTCGGTCCCCGTTATAGTTTCCCTTTGTTCTGCTTTGTAACACAGGTTCCAAAATCGCGTGTTCCGCCGTTCTCTTCCTTTCACCGATCAATCGGTGGGGTTACTATCGGATCTCATGGAGTGTGGAGGACCTTACATGCACACTGATTAATCATTAATCCTTCAAGTGTATGGCTAATTCTTCGTCACTCTGCCGAATAGACCCAATATAACCTTTAGGAGAGGCAAAAGCATGAGAGATCAATTAGTGCACAGTGACATTACCATCTATCCCGAAAGGAATCTGCATGGCCTGCAGGGTTTTTTTTCCTTGCGGGCACTGCAAGGCCTGCAGAAACAGTAAATTCTGTAATCATGTGGAATACAATGGGGTGAGGAAGGAAATAACACAATTCCTTACGTGCAGTACTACTTTTGTCATCTATGCCATCGAATGTCCCTGTAAATTATGGTATATAGGGTCTACTACTTTGATGGCCAAAAAACGTGTATTGGAGCATTATAGAGCCATCATACATTGCGATCAGAAATATCCCGTAGCACGTCACTTTCAGGACAGACACTTTTCCAACGCCAATAGTCTCAGTTTTCTTATCCTAGAACAGGTGAGCAAAGGACCCCGGGGAGGGAATAGGGTTTTAAAACTTAGGCAGATTGAGTCCAAACAGATTATTCATTTTCAAACAAAGAACCCTGGAGGACTTAATCAAGACGAAGAATTAGCCATACACTTGAAGGATTAATGATTAATCAGTGTGCATGTAAGGTCCTCCACACTCCATGAGATCCGATAGTAACCCCACCATACTAAATTCTCCACAGTATACCCCCTCTCTTTGTTCCCCTTTCCCTTACCCCTCCTTTTCACCTTCCCCCCCCTCCCGCCTCCCCTTCTTTTCCCCCTCTCTTTCCCCTCCTCTTCACGTCCTTTACCTACCCTACCCCCCCCATTTTTTCCCCCCCTTCTGTCCTATTTGTCTTCCTCCTTCTCTTGCACTCCCCCCCCCTTTTTTTCACCCACTTTTCCTTTAATTTTTCATTTTTCCTGGGGGTATGGGGATTGCGCCTGAATTCTGCTTATGACAGTTTGCCCTAATATATATGCTTTTCCTTACAGTTCTACCTCAGAGTTTTTCTCCATGAGCAATGTAACTGGAATTCTACTTGGCAATTTGTAGTTATTGTTGTGTAAGATGATGATGTTGAGGTGGAATTGTGTATCCACACTCTTTTTAATTCAGTGTTTTTTGTTCTTGTTTTCAGATAGGAAGAAGGAAGGGGCCCATTCACCTGTATACACCTGCACGGGCCGCCTACCCTTTCTTCCCTCATTTTATCGAGGCACTTCTGCACTTAAGAGAGACTTTTAATGGGCATAAGAGCAGTGGAAAGATGGAGACAGGGCTCTGTCTCCACCGTCAAGTATAGTATGACTTTTGTTTGGAGTGTTTGATATGTTTTGCACATTCTAATTGGAGTTTTCGGGCACTTGCCCGTTATGTGATCAGACGTGTTGTCTTTGCCTAGGACACTTGTCCATGATAATGTGCCTATGAATCTTGGCATCTACGAGTTAGCACTGTTACATGGCACAGATTGTTTTGATGGGGCCGTGGAGTCAGAAGGAGGATTTTGTCCACTTGGATTAGCATTTATTTAATATGCAGTAACATCATGTATACTGATTTTTACTTTTTGTCTGCAATTAGGGCAGCAATAAAGTTTTGTTTACACGCCGATTATTACTTGGCGTTGTTAACAGGTACTGACACCTAGGGCTCGTTCTGGCACAATGATTTTTGTTTTCTCATACACTATGTAAAATGTATTAGTATTTAACATGTGACACATATATGTACATATTTTTAAACTCGACTGTATTAAGTTTTGTATACTTTCCAGGACTTCTGTGCCATTCCAACATGTCTGCTATTATTATTGCTCACTTGTCCTTTTTCACTGTTTATACTATGAACTATTTGAGTCCCTCTGATTTGGTGTAAAATTCACGTGATCAAGGTTCTTTGGAACCGAAACGCGTTGTGAATTAAACGGTGTTTGGGCATCTATACGGAGTCGTGTGTGTTACTGAGAGCGCGCTGACTTTGCAATTGTAGGATACTGGATTACCGGTGTGCTCCGCCGGTGTGCGCGCCACTCTCCATGGGTCCCAGCGGTCCGGAAGGAGCGGCTGCGGTTTGATATATATATATATATATATATATATATATATATATATATATATAAAGTAATTACAAGAACTGTGACATTTATACCTAAAGATGTATTCCAGTTGGATTGCTGTTTATAAAACATGATTGTTTTGATTTTCTATTTAGACCATAATGCATCATTTGCAACTCTGATGGGCTGGTGTATCAGAAGTGCCGTTGGTATAAAGGACAGCAGTAACATGACAAGTTGATTTGCCTGCTACACCCATGAATAAGGTCAAGAGACGGAAACGCGTCGTGGAGGCACTCTTTGTGTTATGTCCTGGCGAAATTAAATAGATTGGATCCTTGCAGTTGAGTGCCTCCCTCTTTCTCTGTGGGTATTGGAGAAGTGAACTATATATATATTCACTGAAAAAACCATAGGTTTCAGGCACGTTATAGTTAGAAATTAGCATTTAAAAAACCTTAGAAATTCACTGAAAAAACCATAGGTTTCAGGGGCGTTATAGTTAGTTGGACATTTCACTCGTACAAAACCATAGAAATTCCCCGTTATAGTTAGTTCAGCTAACTATAACTCGCGCGCCCGCAATGCACTGCTGATGACGTCACATATTACATCACTCATGACATGGTCAGTGACATCACTCATGACATCACTGATGACATCTCAAATGACATCACTGATGACATCACTGATGACATCATCCTTGTGATAGAGTGGCAGACCTCCTCTCACCCTAATATAACCTTTGATACACACACTCAAAAATACAAACTAACATTTTCAAAACAATGGACATACCAATACCAGTTACAACACACCTATTCAGTAATTCCAAGATCTACACACCCATCCACTCATTCACCAACAGTCCCTATACAGTCACTCATACATGTACTCATTCATCATATGTACTCATACACCTATACATCCTGTTACACACCGCCACTCATCCATAGAGTTACTCACACACATGCAAACAAAGTATCAAACATCCATTTACTTGCATATACAGTTATACACACACTACCACACTTACTTCTACAGAAACTTACACATACTTACTCTCTTAAACAATCACTTATAGAAACACCTACTTATTTGTACAGGAACTCTTCCAATCTCTCAGTCTCACATATACTCACTTATATACACCAATACTCACATATACTAGTTTAAAACATATGTAGTTACTCATAAAGACACTATTGAGACAGTCATTCGCTCACAAACACACCCATACACATACTCATCCACCTATACAGTCCTGCACACATGCTGTCTTCAACACATACAAACAGTGAGTCACTCATTCATGCATCTATGCACTAAGTAATACCCCCCACCGAACCATACAGACACTCAGACACTCATACTGATACTCAAAAAACCAACTAATAACCCATATAGACACTCATGTAGCTACTCACCAACCCATGCAGCCACTTATACACAAAGTGAGAGACTGATACAGATATTTTCATATTTAAACATTACTCACTAACCCATGTATTCACTAAGATACACTTAGTCAGTTATACAATCAATTTTACAAAACAAAATCATCCATTTAGACACTTATATACCCATTTATTCTTCCATCGACCTTGAGATATACATATATAAAACATATTTAATTTTCAGAAAAACACACATTCACTGGATGATGTCATCAGTGATGTCATCAGTGATGTCATTTGAGATGTCATCAGTGATGTCATGAGTGATGTCACTGACCATGTCATGAGTGATGTAATATGTGACGTCATCAGCAGTGCATTGCGATGCGCGCGAGTTATAGTTAGCTGAACTAACTATAACGGGGGAATTTCTATGGTTTTGTACGAGTGAAATGCCCAACTAACTATAACGCCCCTGAAACCTATGGTTTTTTCAGTGAATTTCTAAGGTTTTTTAAATGCTAATTTCTAACTATAACGTGCCTGAAACCTATGGTTTTTTCAGTGAATTTCTAAGGTTTTTAAATGCTAATTTCTAACTATAACGTGCCTGAAACCTATGGTTTTTTCAGTGAATATATATATATATTTATTATACTATGTATATATGTGAAAAAGTCTCGGTCCCCTGTTTGCCTCGGTGGCACGGAAAAAATGGGTGGAACTGACGTCAGCACGCCGACGCGGTTCTCTTATGGCTCCGATGACGTCATACGGTGTCGCGAGCGGAGCCGTGCTATTATGACGTCCTCGTTGACGTGGGAGAGCTAGGAAAGAATTTCCGTGGAATGCTGGTGCAGGGGATATTCACCTAAGTGTTCAGGCTAGTCCTTTGGGAGCAACTGTTTATGTTGCCACTCCAGAAACCGAAACCAGTGATCCGAGGGCAGAGGCCCTGCAGATGGCACACGAGGTGGGGTGCCCAGTTGTGTGCACCGGCGGGGCAGCGAAGTGACAAGCACCACAACCCACAAAAAAGGTAACGAGGGCACTGAATAACACAGGATCTTCTCTTTGTATCTGGCAGGAACAACAAAGTTAAAATGCCCTAGTACCAAAATGTAGAATTAGTGCTACAACGGTCTTCAAGAGGACCTGGGATGCTGCTTCTGCCTCCCGTACCCTGGAGGTGGCACATGGGTCACGCGGTACGGTCATACTGCGGTGGGACGCACACTCGTTGACCTCTCATGGCACTGCTCCACACTTCAGGTAGGACGCTTCCCATTAGCTATGTTTTCTGATGACATGTCGCGCCGGCCCCGTCCAACAACAGAACTCCTTTAGATCCAAACAGACTCTTCCACTCTCTCACCGGAAGTGAAACCAGGCCACGCGGACACTTTCACAATACAACAGCCGGGACTGCACTTTTCGGTAAAAAAACACATTCCTTCCTCCTAATTAATCAAATAAACGTCTCACTGAAGAACAGGGGCCAGCTTCGATCGGTAAACAGCCGTTACAATGACTTTTTTACTTTGCGATACCATTACAACGCATGCATTACCATGCATGCGTTGTACATCACGAAGTCATTACTACGCATTTTTTTAGAACGCATGGTCATTTACCACGCATGCCTTTACAACGAATTTAGTTGTAAAGGTATGTATGGTAAATGACCATGCGTTCTAAAAAACATGTAGACGATCCATGTCGTTGTAAGGAAACAGAGGCTGTTCCGTTTCCTCACAATGACGTGCACCGCCCCTCAGAGACGACGTGAAGCAGGAACCACGAGGAGAGAGGAACCACGAGGAGTGAGAGGTAAGGGGGATTGGGCATGGGGTGGGGGTTTCTTTTCTAGGGTTTAGGGTAGTGCAGTGGTGTTTGGGTGGTGTAGGGGGTCGTGCTGGGGGTAGTGTTTTAGGGTTTAGGGTAGTGCAGTGGTGTTTGGGTAGTGTAGGGGGTCATGCTGGGGGTAGTGTTTTAGGGTTTAGGGTAGTGTAGGGGGTTGTGCTGGGGGTAGTGTTTTAGGCTTTAAGGTAGTGCAGTGGTGTATGGGTAGTGTAGGGGGTCATGCTGGGTTAGTGTTTTAGGGTTTAGGGTAGTGCAGTGGTTGAGTAGGTTAGGGGGTCATGCTGGTGGTAGTGTTTTAGGGTTTAGAGTAGTGCAGTGGTGTTTGGGTAGTGTAGGGGGTCGTGCTGGGGTAGATTTAGGGTTTAGGGTAGTGCAGTGGTGTTTGGGTAGTGTAGGGGTAGTGCTGGGGGTAGTGTTTTAGGGTTTAGTGTAGTGCAGTGGTGTTTGGGTAGTGTAGGGGTTCATGCTGGGGGTAGTGTTTTAGGGTTTAGGGTATGGCAGTGGTGTTTGGGTAGTGTAGGGGGTCGTGCTGGGGGTCGATTTAGGGTTTAGGGTAGTGCAGTGGTGTTTGTGTTGTGAGGGGGTCGTGCTGGGGGTAGTGTTTTAGGGTTTAGAGTAATGCAGTGGTGTTTGTATAGTGTAGGGGGTTTAGGGTAGTGCAGTGGTGTTTGTGTAGTGTAGGGGGTCATGCTGGGGGTTGTGTTTTAGGGTTTAGGGTAGGGCAGTGGTGATTGTGTAGTGTAGGGGGTCATGCTGTGGGTAGTGTTTTAGGGTTTAGGGTAGTGCAGTTGTGTTTGTGTAGTGTACGGGGTCGTGTTTTAGGGTATAGGGTAGTGCAGTGGTGTTTGGGTAGTATAAGGGGTCGTGCTGGGGGTAGATTTAGGGTTTAGTGTAGTGCAGTGGTGTTTAGGTAGTGTAGGGAGTCGGGCTGGGGGTAGTGTTTTAGGGTTTAGGGTAGTCCAGTGGTGTTTGTGTAGTGTAGGGTGTCGTGCTGGGGGTAGTGTTTTAGGGTTTAGGGTAGTGCAGTGGTGTTTGGGTAGTGTAGGGGGTCGTGCTGGGGTAGTGTTTTAGGGTTTAGGGTAGTGCAGTGGTGTTTGTGTAGTGTAGGGGGTCATGCTGGGGGTAGTGTTTTAGGGTTTAGGGTAGTGCAATGGTGTTTGTGTAGTGCAGGGGGTAGTGTTTTAGGGTTTAGGGTAGCACAGTGGTGTTTGTGTACTGTAGGGGGTCGTGCTGGGTTCTAGTGTTTTAGGGTTTAGGGTAGTGCAGTGGTATTTGTGTAGTGTAGGGGGTAGATTTAGGGTTTAGGGTAGTGCAGTGGTGTTTGGGTAGTGTAGGGGGTCGTGATGGGGGTAGTGTTTTTGAGTTTAGGGTAGTGTTGTTGTGTTTGGGTAGTGAAGGGGGTCGTGCTGGGGGTAGTGTTTTAGGGTTTGGGGTAGTGCAGTGGTGTTTGGGTAGTGTAGGGGTCAACCAACATGAATTTGTCCTTGTGTGATGTAACCAATGCTCATGTAAATCACTCCAATACCTGACCAGTCTGCACTATATAAAACTGCAAAAAAACAAAAAATAAAAAGTGTTTTGCACACTTCTGTCATTGGGCTATACGTGGGCTACCTCTGGGTGATATTTGTGCTACATTTGGGCTCTTTTTTCTCTGGTGGCCATCTTGGGAGACTTATTTGTTATGAAGTTTCCTAATTTCCTCATTTACTACAGTCTCCTCAGTAGGAAATGCTTTCAGTTTTTTACTTTGATTCCATCAAGAAGGCATTCAGATGTGTCACACATTTGCCATAAATTCAGAATGTTAGCACTCTAGTTGTTCATTAGATCACTGTAGTAAAGCTACTGCTCACCAAGGAGTTAACTGGAAGTCTACTGCTGGTATTGAAAGTGATTGTTTCAGTCTGCATGTCAGAATTTTCTAATGAAATAGAAGAGGATTTGAGATCTCACTTAAAACATGCACTACATTTTCTTTTTGCAGCACTAACCATAATTTCTATGGCAAAATGAACCCCCTCATTTTGTTCCTTTTTAAATTAAATGTTTTAAGTGTTACCAGTTTATTCCAATCAAGAAGGCTTCAGGTGTGCCATACTTTTGTCATAAGTAAGGCTGTTAGCACTCTAGTTGTTCTTTAGAACACTCTGGGAAGCTGCAGTAGAACACAAAGGCATCAACTGACAGGCTGCTCCTGTTGAAATATAACAGGAAGATATTTGAGATCTCACTTAAAACATGTCCTAATTTTTCTTTTACAGCACTAACCATAATTTCTATGGCAAAATGAACCCCCTCATTTTGTTCCTTTTTAAATTAAATGTTTTAAGTGTTACCAGTTTATTCCAATCAAGATGGCTTCAGGTGTGCCATACGTTTGTCATAAGTAAGACTGTTAGCGCTCTAGTTGTTCTTTAGAACACTCTGGGAAGCTGCAGTAGAACACAAAGGCATCAACTGACAGGCTGCTCCTGTTGAAATATAACAGGAAGATATTTGAGATCACACTTGAAACATGTCCTAATTTTTCTTTCTACAGCACTAACCATAATTTCTATGACAAAATGAACCCCATCATTTTGTTCCTTTTTAAATTAAATGTTTTAAGTGTTACCAGTTTATTCCAATCAAGATGGCTTCAGGTGTGCCATACTTTTGTCATAAGTAAGACTGTTAGCGCTCTAGTTGTTCTTTAGAACACTCTGGGAAGCTGCAGTAGAACACAAAGGCATCAACTGACAGGCTGCTCCTGTTGAAATATAACAGGAAGATATTTGAGATCACACTTGAAACATGTCCTAATTTTTCGTTCTGCAGCACTAACCATAATTTCTATGACAAAATGAACCCCATCATTTTGTTCCTTTTTAAATTAAATGTTTTAAGTGTTACCAGTTTATTCCAATCAAGATGGCTTCAGGTGTGCCATGCTTTTGTCATAAGTAAGGCTGTTAGCACTCTAGTTGTTCTTTAGAACACACCCTGGGAAGCTGCAGTAGAACACAAAGGAATCAACTGACAGTCTCTGCCCTTGTTGGATGTACATGTTTTACTGAGAATGTCAGACTTCATTCTCACATGACTGAGAAAGATAATGTGAATTTACAGAAAATATGCTCTCATTTTAGCTTCTGGAGCACCTTCCAAAACTGTATGGGACAAGCATGTGAAAATAGTTTTCTCTCAAACATGATTCATGATATCCCAGCAGAAGGTTTTTCACAGGGTAAAATCACCTTAGAACACACCACAATTCCTGAAATGAGTATGGTACCATCAACAAATGAATTCTAATGTAACTAAAGTCTGTTATCACCCTTTATAGTTCTCCTTTTGGTAACCCTCAAAATTTTCGATTCACTACAATGCATTTCAATGGGGTACTATCATTTATATTGGTCCCAAGATGGCTGCCAGCAATTCCAGGATGAAGTGCTGACAGCCAATCAGATCTCACGATGACATGTGTGGTTAGGCTCCGCCCAGATATATATGTGTTTTTACTTTTGATTTTCTCAGCAACTACTGAACGGATTTACACCATTTAACAAAAGGGCTCTTTCTGAACCAAGAACTACCTCTTTGCCAAATTTGGTGTAATTCCGTTCAGCAGTTCGGGCTGTAGCCTTGCATAAAGTTTCCTATGGGAAATTGATTTTTTGACTCTTATTTTTTTATTTTCTCCGCAACTACTGAACGGATTTACACCATTTAACAAAAAGGGTTCTTTCTGAACCAAGAACAACCTCTTTGCCAAATTTTGTGTAATTCCGTTCAGCAGTTCGGACTGTAGCCGTGGCTAAAGTTTCCTATGGGAAAATGAATGGGGAAAACACGTTTTGGGACCCCCCTTTTTTCTCGGCCCCCGCTTGACAAATCACCCCGAAACTTTCAGGGTAGGAGCGTACCGGAGCGGGCCATAAAGTTTGAAAATTTCGCGAAGATTCGTCGACCGACGCAAGAGTTATTTCAAATAGAATGTTGCGGATTTCCTATGGAAAATAGGTCCTAACTATAACTATCTACTGGCGACCGCCAGTAGATAATATATATATATATTCCAAACAGTCTCCAAGCAAACGGAGCCTCCAACCCTACAGGGAGGCCTCTTTTAAACAACAGACATGGAGCAGCCTGTCAATCGTCATCGTCCAGACAAAAAAGCACAGAGGCCCGTTTCTGGAAGCAGAGTTTTACTTTCAGAGGTATAAAGCAGCACACCTTTTCATTTCCCTTACGCGTTTCGGCACAGCCTTGATCACAGGTGAGAAAAAAGGTCAAAGTGCAAAGTGCATTGTGTCCGCTTTTTTATGTTGAGAGTCACATGACCAACAGTGAAAAATACAAGTCCCATAATGCTTTGTACTTGTTGCATTATTACATGGCATTCCAATGAATCCTCTTACTCCTCGATATTATAGGAAATGTTCTTTGTACCTGCATTTCAGTTGTGGCGCAATATTCTCCTGGCCATGCGCTTTCTGATCTTGTGCATATTCCTGCATTTTCAATCCTCTCCGAAATTGCCCTCGTATTCCAGAATGGTCAGAGTGGGATATCGTCCCCTCCGACTCCCTTCCTCTAACAGTCACCAGATTTCGCTATACTAGCATCTCCCCAATGGGCTGGTGACTGCGAGTGGGTCTTGCTCCTGAATTTGAATTCCAAACAGTCTCCAAGCAAACGGAGCCTCCAACCCTACAGGGAGGCCTCTTTTAAACAACAGGCATGGAGCAGCCTGTCAATCGTCATCGTCCAGACAAAAAAGGACAGAGGCCCGTTTCTGGAAGCAGAGTTTTACTTTCAGAGGTATAAAGCAGCACACCTTTTCATTTCCCTTACGCGTTTCGGCACAGCCTTGATCACAGGTGAGAAAAAAGGTCAAAGTGCAAAGTGCATTGTGTCCGCTTTTTTACGTTGAGAGTCACATGACCAACAGTGAAAAATACAAGTCCCATAATGCTTTGTACTTGTTGCATTATTACATGGCATTCCAATGAATCCTCTTACTGCTCGATATTATAGGAAATGTTCTTTGTACCTGCATTTCAGTTGTGGCGCAATATTCTCCTGGCCATGCGCTTTCTGATCTTGTGCATATTCCTGCATTTTCAATCCTCTCCGAAATTGCCCTCGTATTCCAGAATGGTCAGAGTGGGATATCGTCCCCTCCGACTCCCTTCCTCTAACAGTCACCAGATTTCGCTATACTAGCATCTCCCCAATGGGCTGGTGACTGCGAGTGGGTCATGCTCCTGAATTTGAATTCCAAACAGTCTCCAAGCAAACGGAGCCTCCAACCCTACAGGGAGGCCTCTTTTAAACAACAGGCATGGAGCAGCCTGTCAATCGTCATCGTCCAGACAAAAAAGCACAGAGGCCCGTTTCTGGAAGCAGAGTTTTACTTTCAGAGGTATAAAGCAGCACACCTTTTCATTTCCCTTACGCATTTCGGCACAGCCTTGATCACAGGTGAGAAAAAAGGTCAAAGTGCAAAGTGCATTGTGTCCGCTTTTTTATGTTGAGAGTCACATGACCAACAGTGAAAAATACAAGTCCCATAATGCTTTGTACTTGTTGCATTATTACATGGCATTCCAATGAATCCTCTTACTCCTCGATATTATAGGAAATGTTCTTTGTACCTGCATTTCAGTTGTGGCGCAATATTCTCCTGGCCATGCCGTCGGGGAGGCACTCTTTGTGTTATGTCCTGGCGAAATTAAATAGATTGGATCCTTGCAGTTGAGTGCCTCCCTCTTTCTCTGTGGGTATTGGAGAAGTGAACTATATATATATATATATATATATATATATATATATATATATATATATATATATATATATATATATATATATATATATATATATATATATATATCGAATGGAGTTCGCCAACAACATCCAATCCGCAGGGAAAAGACGAAACCGGACCCTTTACTTGGTGCTTAGTGAGATTTTTTTATTTTAGATGCCCCGCACCACCGCCATGACGCATTTCGACCTTCCAGAGGTCTTGTTCACATATATATATAAATTGTTTTTAAACACCTCCGTTTTAACTGCTTTTCATTTGGAAAACTACCTCATTCAGCTCCAGCCTTCTCCTGAATACAACTGCTCCTTCACTTCAAAATGCTTAGAGTATGGATTGTGGGCCATAGCTATATCTATTGGGCTAAAGAGGCTGCAAAAAAGAGAGGTATTGACAGGAACTTGGGTTTGCCAAATGTGCAGATTACTAGGTTTGGCCACAGAGGGTTGAAGTTTCATCAGTTGCTGGCTTTGTTTAAATCCATTGTGGATTCCCAAGCTCCTCACCTCATGATTGTGCACTGTTGTGGCAATGATCTAGGCACATTGACTGGGGTAGGGCTGGAAATCATAATTAAAGAAACCTTTGCAAAACTGATGTCGCTTTTCCATCACAGTGTCATGATGTCCTCAAAAATATGCCAAAGACAGAAATGGAAGTGGTCAATTCAATTCTGTCCACAGATTGACAAAGCCAGGAAATATGTTAATAAAACTGTTTCTGCATTCCTCAGAGACCATCGCATGTACTGTATCTATGACAACAATCTGCATTTTGACATGCATGGAATTAATAGAAATTATGGAGTGCACTTTACAGATGAAGACAACAGGGTTTTTCTAAGTAATCTTTAACTCTGCATCTGGTCTTATGAGTAACAGCTGTATACTCACAACCAACACAACTGCTCTTGTCAGAGCCATCCTAGTACCCGAAATATTGTGAAGTTTTTTCTAAAGGTTTTTTTAAATTTTTGACAATCTTCATAACGATGTCTCGATCCCCGTGAATACGTTGCAAAAACAGAAAACAAAAGCAGACATTCAATGACCACAAACACATTGAAAAATGACATGTGAAAATATCCATTCTGAACATTGCACTACACATATTACTATATACGTGCTTCTTTCAAAGCATGTTTAAACTCATATTTTTGTACTAAGGTTCTTTAAAAACCATCTTTCAGACCTATTTTCCGTTTTTGCAGTTATTCGGGGCATCGTGACGTCAAACTTAACTGTGACGATCGCGCCTTTTCCATAAAGTTAAAACACATTTATGCACACATATTACAGTATTTTACACACTAGGGATTTATTACTGTATACTTCAAACTCATGTTTTTCTAGTGTATTTCTAGAACAATCATCTCTAAAAACTATTTTCCGTTTTCGCAGTGGGACCGGAGGTAGTTATAGTTAGGACTAAAGCTTCCATAGGAAAAACGTCTTTGTTTTGCCAATAACTTTGGCACTGCTTGGCAAATCTTCACGAAATTTTCAAAAAACTTCCCCTTTGTGGTTCATCGCTGTGTTGAAAATATCTGGGTGATCAATCAAGCAGGGGTTGGGAAGAAAAGGGGGTCCCAAAACGCTTTTTCCCCATGTTATGTCTATGACGATTTTCATTTTTTTAACATGACTATAGCCCGAACCGCTAAAAAGAGTTACACCAAATTTGACAGAAAGCTAGATATTGGTCCAGAAAGCATGCTTTTAGTGATTTAGTGTAAATCTGTTCAGTAATTTCAGGGATATTTAAGTTTAAAAAATATAGATTTCTGGGGACGCAAGTCCTTGCAGTGTACTCGTGGATCCTACTAAATGATTGTCTGCCAACACTTCAACCAGGAAGTGTTGGCAGCCATCTTGGGACTTGGCTTCAAGCCAAGTCCCACAAACAAAAGTAAAAAATAAAGAAAAGGGGGCAGGGTAGGAATATCCTGACCCCAAGATATGGTGGGAGGTCCCCACAGGGCTCCGCTGGGAGTTAAAAGTATTTTTTATTTAATTTTGCCTTGAATTCCTGGGTGGACCCACAGATCTGCAGCAAAAAAAAAATTTAAAGGATATGCGGGCTCCCATATGTCTTTTTTATGAAACCCCCGGGTAGGCCAAATCCTTGGGGCATGCAGGCTTATTATAATCAACGGAGGGGGGCTCATAGGGCCACCCTGATAGGCTTTTGAAAAGTCTTGGGGACTGCCATCTCCCCGGGGCACTGAACTATACAAATGCGGGATGGCCTGCTCAGCCCCTCCTCAGCCCCTGAACGCCACCTCCCTGGGGCAATGAATTATACAAGCACTGGGAGGCTCGCACGGCCCCTCCACAGCCCCGGGGACTGCCTCCTCCTTGGGGTTATGATTTATTGAAGTGTGTGCGCCAGATTGCCCTAACGAAGGGAGCAAAGGAGAGGTCTGCCTTCTCCACTCCAGAGGGCCACTACTAGTTTAGAGTGATGCCCTTTGGATTAAAGAACACTCCAGCCACCTTCCAGAGGCTGGTGGACCAGGTCCTTACTGGTATTTAGGCCTTCTCTGCTGCTTATCTGGATTACATGGCTGTCTTCAGTAGCTGGAAGGACCACCTTTTTCACCTCCAGGAAGTGCCTCAGGCTCTGCAACAGGCAGGCCTGGCTATCAAGGCAAGTAAGTGCCAGATAGGGCAAAGGTTTGTGAGGTACTTGAGACAACTGGTGGGCAGGGGGAAGATGCAACCCTTTCAGGCCAAGGCAGAAACCATCCTGGCCTGGCAGCTACCCCAAAACCCAGTCTGAGGTCAGAGCATTCTTGGGCCTCACTGGGCACTATATGAGGTTTGTCAAAGGATATGGCACCATTGTTGCCCCCTTGAATGAGCTGATTTTCAAGAAGCGGCCCAGAAATGTGATTTGGACCGAGGCATGCCAAACTGCATTTGACTCCCTGAAGCAAGCCGTGTGCACAGCTCCTGTGCTCAAGGCCCCTGGTTTCTTCCAGGAGTTTATCATTCAGACAGATCCCTCAGAGCATTGCATGGAGGCAGTACTATTCCAACTTAATGATAAGGGCCTAGACCAACCTGTAGCCTTCATCTCCAAGAGGTTACTCCCCAGGGAACAGAGGTGGAGTGCTATTAAGGGAGAACCTTTTGCTGTGGTCTGGGCTCTGAAGAAGTTAAGGTGATACCTGTTTGGAACTCACTTTGTGATTCAGACAGGCCCCTCAGGTGGCTCATGCAAATCAGGGGTGAGAATCCAAAACAGGGTGGAACACAGACCAGGAGTAGGCCATCTCAATGCTGACGGTCTGAAGAGGTTTTTCAGGCCTTAGTAATTAGAATTCCCTAGAGGATGGGTATATCTACCCACTTTCAGCTGGGGGGCATGTGTTTGACCTATCATCCTTAGAGTTGACTCCCCCCCCCCAACTTTGTGCCTTTTGCCTCCCAGTTTTGCTGATTCTTTTTGATGGCCCTAGGACTCTGAGCACTTTACCATGGCCAACCAGTGCTACCGTGCATGTGCTTCTCCCTTAAACATGATGACATTAGTGTATACCTGATTGCCATATTTGTTGTACTAGTAAGTCCCTTGTAAAGTGGCATACCATATACCCAGGTCCTGTACTTCAAATGCTACTAGTGGGCGTGCAGCGCTCATTGTGCCACCCACAGAAGTAGCCTTTCAAACCTGCCTCAGGCCTGCTACTGCAGTGCCTACGTGTGCAGGTTACTGCCACTTCGACTTGGCCTTTAAAAATACTTGCCAAGCCTTAAACACCCCTTCTGTTACAAATAGGTCACACCTAAGGTAGGCCCTTACCAACCCTGAGGGCAGGGTGCTATGTAAGTAAAAGGTAGGACTTGTACCTTTATATTTTGCATGTTCTGGTAGTGACAAACAGCATATTTCATTTTTCACTACTGCAAGATCTACCCCTCTGATAGGCCAGCACTGGAAATTCCTTAATATGCTTTTAAGCTGTAGTTCCTGACCCGAGAGGAGTAGCTTTTTCATGTTTGTTATGTTTGGATCGGGAATGATAAATCCTCCCTACTGGTGAAGTTGGATTTAACATTACTGTTTTAGAAATACTACTTTTAGAAAGTGGACATTTTTATGTACTTACTGCTCTTTGTGCCTGACAGCCTGCCTCCAATACACGTCTGGGCTGGGTGACAGCTACTCTTTGTGAATTCCCTCTATATAGCCACAAACAGAGGAAGGGCTGGGTTTGACAGAGGACTCATCTGCATTCTAATAGCCTTCCGGGGCAGAAAAGGGGAGGGGGGCTCACACTGACATCTGAATAGGCTCTGTCCTGTCCTCACACAAAGCAGCACTGATTTACCCTCCAGGGTTAACCTGGCAGACAGGACTGGGTTGAAAGGGATCCTTGTGCACTGCAGAGAGTTCCTTTGAAGTCACCCCCTACATTAAAGGTCATTTTGGGTATAAGTACTGGGTCTCTGGCCCCCTGCATTCAGACACTTCTGGATATTGAACTGAACCTCTGTCAGAAGGACTGCTATGCTGCATTAAGGACTCAACTGGACTGCTTTTCTGGAAGGACTGCTTTCCTGCTTGTTACCTGCTGCCTGCTGCTCCCTGACTCTGCTGGAAGGAGAACTGGACTCAGCCTTCACTCCAAGTGATCTCCAAGGGCTTGCTGGCTTGCCTCCTGTTTTCTGAAGTCTCAGGGACACAAAAGACTTCCTACAATTCTTGTGGTGCTGCTGGACTCTGCCTTCTGTGACCCTACCCTTGCCTGAGGTGCCCCCTCCAAGCTCTGGGCATCAGAAGTGGGTTCTGAACCTGCTTTTATCACCTACAGCTCCTGGCCCGCTAAAATAAGGTTTTTGGGCTCTTTGCGAATGGGCCCGTTCATACTGGACTGCACCGCGCGGTCAGAGGATCAGCGCAAGCCACTGCAACATCATCTCATTGCACAGCAAGCATCGCTTCCCTTGACCATGAGGCTCAGTCTGCAAACCGCGACGCCCGGCCAACCCTTCACGCCCGCAGGATCATTGTATGATAACAGGGATCTTGGCTCAGCTTTAGAAGGTAAAACTTCAGTGGGGCCTGTTTGGAACTTTTTCTGTCCCTAGCTCCATTGCAGTCAGCCAGAACTTTGGGTTTACCCCTGTATAGCGCAACCTAAAGTAACCTTTTAGCGCTGTTGACTTCTGTGCACTGTTTTTGGTTTATTCTTTGAAAATTCGTAACACTGGTTCTACTTATTGGATTTTTATCATTTTAGTCTTTTTTTATTCATAAAAATATTATTTATATTTTTAAACCTGTGTGGATTCTTTTTGTGTTGTATTAATTGTGTTACTGTGTGTGTGTTGCTCAAATACTTTATACATTGCCGTTGTAGATAAGCCTGACTGCTCTGTGCCAAGCTACCAGAGAATGAGCACAGATTGTCCTATTTTGTATCTAGCTTACCCTGGCTAGACTTGTGGTTCCTGCCTGGTCTGGATGCATACCTCAGCCAACAAGGAATCCCATTTCTAACACAGATGGATGATGTTGTGGTTTTGCTTATCACGCATTTGAAGTTTGTGTGCAGAATTTCCTTTTTTTGTCATGTTCTTTGAAAGGGAAAGCAGTTTGAGTATGACACTTAAGTGCATATTCTGAGTCTGTGCGATGTTGTAATATGTGCAAGTCTGGAACAGTGTTTGACTACTGGTGTGTCACAGGACTTAATAGGTCTAGAGTTAAAGTGCTAGTTTTCATGATGCGTGTGACAATTAAATTGGAAGTTGTGACACAATAGAGGCAAGGAAAAGGTGATATCCTTCTGCATGTAGTTGTGTGTCGCACTGTGAGTGTTAGGATGTTTGGTATGAGGTATTTGTGATAATGCTTCAAGCACTTGTGGGCGACGTGTTTGTTGTTGTGGGAGACGAGTTTGCTGTAGTCCTATGTTTTTCCCTCCTTTACATTAGCTAGCTTGCGTATGTCGAGCGTGCAAGTAGTTTTAGATAACAGTTTCAGAGGCATAACATTTTCACATTACAGTTATGTCGTTATAAATGCTATTATGCTTTGCTTGTATGATGCATGCATATTTGGTTTGGCATGTGTCATATTGTGAATGGAAAACAATTTGTTAGATATGGGTCAGAATTAAGAGATGCAGTGAGTTGACCCTGGCGCTGTCACACAGTAGATCATTTTGGTTTGTTCATCCAGCATGCTGATAGAGAGCACTATCCTTAGCCCTGCTTATGTGTCCTTGGTTTTGTGACTTTATATGTTGTGTAGCAGTGGCGTGTTTATTAACACGAAGGAACTTTGTTCAAATGTCAAAACGATGTATCAGGAACAGTGCCTTGGTCTACTGCATGTGTAGGAATTCACAACCTCGGTGTTGTCTTGTTGTTTGTGTTCTGTCATAAGGTGCTTCTTAGCCAGGTTCAGCTCTTTTGCTGTAGCTGGAGTGAAAGTTTGGTGTGCGTTGTTCGTGAGGTTGTGATTTTGCTTGAATTCTTCTCTTTATTCTTACGCTGTGTGCTGTTTCCTAGTTGTTCCCCGGCCTTGTGGATCGTTTGCTGTACTTATTTATTTATTTCCTCAGATGGCATGGCAATATGGAGCATCATTTTAAACCAAAAAACCTATGAAGAGTGAACCTGGTTTCTAAAGGTTAGATACAGTGGATGAAGGAGGGGGAATGAACTTGGATTGAAACGTTGATATTCTTACAGATAATTAACGTCATACAAGCGGCTGATAATTCTTGGTGAAAGATTATCTCGAACGAGTGCGGATAACATCAGCCGAGTGCCGATAGATTCAAAAGTGACCCAAGGACATTTCTTCATCATGAAAATGATGGTGAACGGAAAAAACTAACTTTACTGGATGTTTTTGTTTTTTTAAACCGATCCTAATATAGACAGGAGGGGTGAAAAGTGTCATAAAATGAAGGATGAAGCTGAAGGACAAGTTTAGTCTGCGGGTTTAAATCATTAACACATAAAATTATAATTTATATTCCAGAAACGCAATATAATTTTTAGGTCTCAATCTTGGCAGTCAAACCGTGATGGCAATGATTAGTTATTTGAATTTATAGTGAGTTATTAAACAAACTGCTAGACAGCCCCTCAGAGGTTATCAGGCGAGCAGTTGTCAAAAAGAATTACTTATTTGTTAGACAATGCAATAACAGTATTTTAAGACTGACAGCCAGGATTGACCAAATAGGCCCAAGAGTCAGCTTACCCCGAGGTTTAATTTGTTATAATATTCTGCTGATAGACACATTCTGCTGAGAGTCACTATTGAGGCACACAGTCTCTTTTCGGAATGGCCAGATGAGAGTGTGTTCAAGTCAATCACAATTCAGAACCGTACATCCAAATGTAATCCCATTAAAATGTACCTCCCTGACCCTTTAACTGTATCCGCTTAGATTTCTTGTTAGGGCAAAAGTCACAAACACTTAGTTTAATCAATTGCTGAATACCAGACATAATTTCGACACAAAAGCCCTGATTCCAACTGAGTCAGTGTTTTCTATACTCTGGCCAAACCCTTGTTTGTGCACGAGTCAGAAATAAACAAGTTGACTGGTATTTACAGCATCTGTTAATTAAAAAGTGCTTTAAATATCTCTCCTTTGTTGAATTTCAGCAGGTCAAACCTGCCGGGATTTAAGAGGGGAAAAGTGTACGTTAATTTCGGTACCATGCACATTTTGGTGAGAAATAGTAGATTACGTCCAGTGTGAGAATGTGTGTTGAAAAATAATAGACAACAGGGTGAAGGAAACATATGAAAAATATTAAAATATTAAAAACTAAAAGGTGTTCACTTGATCCTTCACAACCGCGGCCATCTTGAAAGTACTTGGGACAACAAAAGTTATGAAGATAGGGTTAAATCTGCTAAATGTAAATATGGAGTCAACAATAGTAAAATAGTCTATAATGCAGTGATATTTTTAATGTGCAATGAGTAGCACAGATTCTTTGTGAAAATGTAGCAGAACCTGGTAGCAGTGCAAATGTGGGACTATTTTGTTGCGCAATTAGCAGCTGAATAATTTCAGAAAATGTGACTCCCGGGTGAGAGGATGCTCCTAGATATCATGCTTTACATTTTTTTAAATGTCAAGAAATTGATTGAATTTTGATGGTTGTGCGTATTCGTAATTGTTTCTGTTAGCCATTGGATATGAATTTAAGTATCCTCGGTTCTCAATAAGGAATCATTATATTCTTTAACTCAGTAGTTGGCTCTGCTCAGCTCATGTTTTTGGACAACCAACACTATATGTCCTTATGATTAGTAAGATCTAACAGATGCAACAATATATTACTTTTATAAATCACCCATTGGAGAAAAAAATTACAGATGAAAAGATTGTTTCTTATTACTATTTTCCTTCTGATTATCATTATTTGTTTGTTTTCAACAATTAGCTTCTTTGAGAAGGCTATGAGCTGTCAGTAATGCTGAATTAGGAATTTTGGAATTGTGCCTGCTTTTCGGAAATGCATAGATTTCCCAGTTCACCTGGGGGTTTCACATCTATTTCCTCCACAAATTGCAAGTCTGTTCACACCACAAAAAAAAAATAGGAAAAATGGACTACCAAATCGAAAGACCCCAAAACTGGTAATTTAGTTTTTCACTTTACTTGTTACTAAAAACTGTGAATATGGAGATCTTAGCACAGCAACCCTTTTGTTAATGCCAATTTGAGAAAAAACATGTTTTCTTGCACAGCACTTTTCCCATTTTTCAAAAAACAAAACCACAACAACAAAGCTCTCTCTATAATTTGACTATTTTCTTAGATCTCTCTAGGGGAATTCTCAAATCCTTTACCATTACAATCCTCAAGATTTTTGGGGAAAAAGGACATACAATTTGCTTGGATACCATATGTTTAAAAAAGGTCATGGAGGGTTTAATACTATGTGCCCCAAGCATTAAAAACATAAAAAAGGCACCAGCGTGAGGGACAGGGAAACACTGGGAGACTTCAACAGCTGAAGGGTTAAAAAGCCAAGAACATTCAATTAAAAAAACACAGTCAACATGGAGTTATCATTGTGATCTAAAACTGGAAGGCTACTGAAATTCACAAATTATGTTTAGGACCACAAATCATAACTTGCACAACAAATGAAATATGACCTCAGGCAGAGGAAGAAGAAGAGGGAACAAACAGGTGCAATGGCAGGACACAGAAAATCAGCCCAGGACAACAAGGAGCATGACGCACCAAAAAAACTGATCGTCAACCTGTCTACAAGGGAGCTGAATACCGACGAGACTACAGCACTGGAAATGGGCTTAGGCTTCGTGCCCACCCCTAAGGAAGACAAATTCAGGCTGAACGAAGAATTACACCAACTATTCCGTAAAATCAGACTCAGATCCATCTTTAAAGACACCAACATACCGGAGCCGGATGACACAGGACTCAGACCACCCTCGAGATTCACCCCTACAGCAGGCATGGTCCCAAATGAGGTCCTAACCTTCGAAAAGGCGGTTCTAAAAGAGGCTAACCTTCTAAAAACGCCACCGACCTACAACAACATGTCCAATAAACTCCGAGATGCCATCAACTCTTTGAAAAATGATGCAACCATAATAATCAAGCCCGCGGATAAAGGGGGTGCCACGGTCATACTTAACCTCAAGGATTATGAAAATGAATGCTCGCGACAGTTGAACAACACCCAATACTACGAGGCACTTGACACAGACCCGACGGAACGTTTACTAGGACAGATCCGCATTATGGTAAATGAAGCATCTACGGAAGGATGGATCACACCCAAAGAAGCGGCTTTCCTAGTGAACCAAAACCCTAGGATGCCCTATTTTTATCTCCTTCCTAAGATCCACAAGGGAGTCATCCCACCACCTGGCCATCCCAGAGTATCGGGCATAGGCTCCCTCCTGGAACCACTGAGTGAATTCAGAGACCACTTTCTACGCCCTCTGGTCCAAGCAACTCCTGCCTACCTCAAGGACACCCTTCTAGGTCACGGTCAAGAGGGCATATTCGACTACTGAGTCCAAACCATAGCTTATAGTCTCTTAGGCAATTGCCCCCATTGATCGCTTAGAGGGCTAATGTTCCCCCTCTACTAACTACTATCTCCCTCGTGACCTACACCACTTCCACAGTTTTTTTTGGTCCTGATGAAACGCCAGGGATCATTTTGACTATTAAGGTGTGAAACATGTCGACCTTGTAGTTACCTGGGCACATTACGCCTCCACTGGTAACCCCCAACCTATGGGTTTTTTAGTCTGCCAAGGGTACCTCTTCATTAAAACTTTTCTTTTTGGTCACCCTTAGACAGTTTTAACGCATTGCACGCACATTATCACCCTTCACTTAGGACTCTGTTCACACACCCACATGCACCAAACAGCAGTTCTCAAAAGATCTCCGCCAAAGTGACCCTTTGGGGGACCCGTAGGGCATTGCACCGCTGGCCCGACGAGGAGCAACTGCCCGATGATGAAGCATGACATCCTTCGGGGTGTGTGAGGGCTACAAGAGACAATTTCTGTCTCCCCTCCCCCCACTGAGTCCCTGACCTAGCACTCTCTTCCCTCTAGTCTCTCTGTAGTGAGTGTACGACTTTTGCACCACTCACTGTGGAACAGTGTCTCCCTTTTTGTTGACCTAAGGATATTTATCCCAATAAGTAGCAACACCTAAAGGCACAGCATAATCAAATAACAATACTGTAAAAATGTGGTTTATTAATTGGGGTGGATGGTAGTACATCATAGGTAGTAAAGTTACTAACCTCTAAGGTCCAGAGAAAGGTTTCAATACTTTAAACCTGAGCTCAAACCCTATTAACTATGGTACAGAGCAGACAGAGTTAACTTGAGGAAAATGTGCAAAGCATTTAGAAGTTCCAAAACAGTTAAAAAATCTAAAACACAACACAAAAAACATCCCACTCAAATTTTACAAAATAGAGTAAAAAATGTAATAAACAAAATGACACCAAAAATAATAAAAAATAAATTAAAGGGATCCAAAGATATGATTTTCAAAGATGTAGGAGACAAAATGCATGAAAAAATTTAAGTTCCAATTAGTAATCACTATTCGTAGTTGAACAGGGCCTCGGTGCAATTTAGGGATAATCGCGGTGGAGCGCAGGTTGGTTGCAACAAGCAGGTTCATCCAGACCAAAGATTTTGCCTTCGGACTTAGCTCCTAAAATGGAAGTCAAAATCCTCCAGCAGGTCAAGGCTGCAGGCTGTAGCAACTGAACTCCTCTCGAATTCAGATAGCCGTTGGGTGAGGTCCCGCTGACGATTTTTGTTTTGGAGGGAAAAGTTTGCGACTACAGAAGTTCTTGCATTGGGGAGCTACTTTTCAGTCAGGGTTTCTACTTTTGGACCTGGGCCTGGATTTACAAACATTTCTTGTAAAGCAGCAGTAAGTGAAGTTGCTGCTCTGAGTTGCTTGAAAGGGAGAGAGCAGGGCCACCCATTTTGGAAAAAAAGACACAGGTATGTTCTCTCCCTGTACTGGCACACTTTGGACTGCATAACACCAGTAGACGCTGTCTAGCGTCATAGTACAAGGGTCAGGATCCTTGGAGGCTTGTTCCTCTTTCATGCAAAGAGGAGATAAAGATATTTTTCCTTGTTGTTCCTGCCTGCAAAATCCATTAATGGATGCACGTGATTGCCCATGCACCACCCATTTAATGCCTCCCTGATGCTAGCAGCCTAAGGTAGTGAAATGCGCTGACTTGTGTACCTTTTTTTTCTTTTACAAAGCAGCCCTCATCAACTTTTGCATTTCTTAGTAAATACCAAAATGGATTCCTCATCAGGTCTGTGTCATTAAAGTGATAGATTGAAATTGGAAATCTTTGCCACAAGATCCATCTAGCGCTCCAGTGGTCTTGAAGTCCAAAAATATTCTAACTCCCAACTTTTCAATGTTTCTGGAGCATCTCCATTTGGTCACTTTGAAAGGCCCCCAACACCTCAGAGAAAGCACGTTGAGTCCAGGACTCACTCCTGCAAAGTCCAACTGAAGAGTCTAATCCAGTTTCAGTTGCTACTGGTCGGAAGGACCCTTTAGCTAGGAGGACCTTTTAAGATTGTTGTTTCCTTGTAGCCACCCTTGGAGTCCACTTCTTAGTCTTGGGTACAAGCGGGAGCAGGTCCAGCCCTTCAGGTCTCCACACAGGTCTGAAAAAGCATGCCCAGTCCTCTTCTGTTTGTCCACAGATCCAGAGTGTTCTGTTGGCTAAAATGCCAGCTTTGTAGGTTTCACTAGCTAGTGTTTTGGGGTGACTCCTGATATTGACTAGCCAATGAGGAAAAGTTCTTGGGAAAAAAGCTTCCCACTTTTTCAGCACATCCTGTTTACCTTTCTACAAAATATCCAGCAGTGTTCTATTTTAAGGGAAATCCAAGATGGCACAGACTTTCTGTGTCATAGCCCGTACCACCAATAACGTCTGGGCCACTTTGTCAGAGTACTTCCACCTCCACTCATGCCAGTTAGCACGACTCAGGCCTCTGTAGATATCTCAGCCCCCCAGCACATGCTTACAGATTGCAATGCAAAATACCATTGCCACAATGTGCTCATATTTTAAAACTGTAATTGCCACAAATGTGCGCATATGTACATATTCTTGAGCAGAACAATATGGGCCTCCTTCCTGTTGCTGGATTGCCTGATGCTGTGTCTGTCATTCCATAAAGATCGAGGGATATGCCGAAACCTCATGAGATTTTGGCAAATATCAGCAGCCATCTTGGGCGTGGTTAGCATTTAATCCACACCCAAGCTCTCCCATGTGCTTTGCCTCGAGGATTTTTGTGAGACAGAACCTCCTCTTGTTCTTATGCACTTACCTGACAATTCCTGTAAAGTTGAGATCCAATTGGCATGGAGTTGCTTTATCATCTGTGGACCCGGCCTTCTCGTCTGCTGCCGTCCATCATAGCCTATAAAGAAAAAGATAAAAGGAACAGTGGTGAAGTTGCATTTGGCACAACAGACAAAACAATGATAAACAAGGTAACATCCAAATATTTGAACAGCAAAATACCAATGGCGTAAAGAAACTTGAGGGGGCCCCCTGCACATACATGGAGGGTCCCCCCTCCAGACTCACTCAGGAACTCTCAGGCCAGTATTATGTGCTGAGAAGGCCTCCTAGAGCTCGGGCCCCCCTGCACTGCAGGGGCTGCAGGGACTTTATTACGCCTCTGCAAAATGCATAGCTATGCCCAAGAAAGACTTAAAGACTTGAAACAGTCTTGGCAAGTAAGTCTGGATAGATGTATATTTGGACTGCAATTTCAAGACTGAGTCAAGGAAAAATCTCCAGTGTGCTTCTCCAATACCTGAGGAATATTGAAAGAAACTCAAATGATTGCAAGTTGTAATGTAATTTAGTGTATGTGCCTTGTAATATGTACCTTGTGATAGGAAACTTAGGTTTGGAACATGCTGTTTGTTATTTCTCTTAGGAATTCATGAAACCAATATCCCACAAAGGATTCAGAGAAGATATCTGAAGCCTGCCCTTTCAGGGCCTGAGCACCTCCCTCACTTGTGAGAATAGTTGATTGCAAGTATTAAACATTCATCAAGGTCAAGGAGAACAAGCAGGGGTCATAGTGTGGGATTGTATTAAAATTCAGAGATAGCAACCAGATCCTTTTTTATTTTAAGGTTCAACAACCACTGTTACACAAACCAAACCTTTGGAGGATGCCTCACTACAAGACCCTCTTCATTAGTCCCAACCGATCTTCCTCATCGTTAGAACATACCCGTGAGTAAGAAAGGTAGGGTATACAATGCTGGGTACATATCGTTTCTATGAGACTACAGTGTGGGCTTACAAGGTAAGATACACATTGTTAATTCTGACATTCTGCCCCTGAAGGGAGCCTATAGGCCAGCCAGGGGTGTGTTTAATGAAATGACCAGTTGTGCCAAATTGATTTTGAACCAGTTCCCCTTCCCACTAGACTGGTGCCAATTGGCTACAGAGAGCTTACATATTGAAGGCTTCCCTTCTGCAAGCTTACCCTTTCACTTGACAGTGAATGGACTGGTGTCAACCTTGTCCTTTTCAAGTAAATTAAAATGCTGAACCCTCCCAGCTCCGCTTCCTGGGCTTACGGGTATCACATACTTCTCCCCCAGGCCATCCTGTCACCTGGCCTAAGAACCAGTTTTCAGTCCTCATTAAGGTCAAGCACTAGCAATGGCAGCTGCTGGTAGGCTAATGCAAATGTACTCCTAGAGCTTCTGGCATGGAAAAAATAACTTTCTAAAAGTTACTGTTCCTAAATATTTCTCAAAAATCCAACTTGCCCATTAAATTGTATTTTCAATAAATATTCAAAATAGTGGTTGAACCATTTATCTAACTTGTCCCAAACCAGAGTTTGAAAAATTAAAGTATTAATCGGGCATCTTTAGAAAATTTTAAGTCATGTTTTCCTTATTACACCAGTGGATGGTACCATAAATGCTACAGTCCACAGGTGACATTTAACTTAATATGCCATGGGTGTATTTTCTATACCATGATATAATATGGCCTATTGGTAATGTTAAATATATCATTTAGGAGTTAGACAATTGTACCAAGGTTTTGGGGTCTGAGCACATACAGTGAGGACTGGACAGCAGTGCGTCAGTGTGCAGGGTTCAAATCCAGCAACATGAGTCCAAAAACGTTCTAGATGATTACAGCAAAAGGACACTTTCTCACAATTACATAATCAAACCAACACTTAATAATACACTCATAGTTGCTTATATAATATTGGTAAGAATGATATGATATGCAATCTCATCTTTAAGATTATTTACAAATTTCCTTAATTGCATTTGTCACATGAAGGTTGAGTGCAAGAGATTAGCATCAGGTGTGTGATGTACAGTCTGCACGTCAGTTGTGCAGGTTGTGGACTGCAGGAATTCAGTGATTTGTTGGCCATATACCACATGAAACAATGTCATACCCCCAACCAGCCATGGTGAGCCAGTTTTCCACCATGTGCATTGGGGGTTTGCTACAGAAACTGGCCTGCAGCTAGGACTTTTGCCTAAACCTTCACAGGTGGAAAACCCTCCTGTGCATAGCATGGTGTCCCTCAATGCTTCACCTTCAGCCAGGCTTGCAGCACAACCATGATGTGAGACCAACCCCTTTACACAATGATTTTGTTTGTGCACAGGGATGGTTTGCCACAGGCAGCCAGGCCATGCACCAGACCCACAGCATGAGGACAACCATTGCTGCACTAGGTCTTTTGCAGATTAACCATTCAGATGTTTCCATAATTTACGTTCTCATGCCCAAGCCAGATTTTTAAATGATAATTTCTAAAAATCTACCAAACAGATTTACATCAAGCCAAGAAAAGATACTTCCTTGAGTATAACTCTATCTATCTACCTGCCATGTTTTGTTTAATTCTTTTGAGCCGTTTTTTCTGTTTGGTGGAGTGAAAGTATCAAAGAGAATTTAAAATGGGAAATCTATCCAATTAGATGGATCTGCAAGAAAGTTGCCATGAAGAAACCAAAGTAGATGTACTTTTTTCAAGGTACAAAGAAAACAAAAATAACTTTTTAATGGAAACTCTGATCTAACCACAACTAAAGATGTGCTCTCACAGCCTCTGTAATATGATACAACTACATATAAATATCACCATGTGAACAACTCAAAATGCACGCAGCAGCAGCAATAAATCATTGTCCAGCCAAAAAGCATTTTGTTTCTAAAGCTAATAACACAAAGCAAATTTACGGCATTCTCAAACAATTACACATTCACCCTTGACATTGTGGCTCTAGTTTTTATTTGGTGATTCTTTGTCCCACTCTCTCATGTTAGTGCTACTGGTTATTCCCCATTCACCATAGGTAACACCCTGGATATGCCCTAATAGCAGTCTGAGTCTCGAAATTCCACTTTAACTCTCACTTAAAGACAAGAGTGTTCTGGCGCCGCAGCGCTACTAGCAGCAAATTCCACCAGAGCCATTAGGCCCAAGACCAGTCTTACCCGCACCGGCAGGTGTGAAGCATTCAGATTTCCTGAATGTGCCCTGTTTGTGGGTGCTCACAGTGGCTGCAGCTCAGTTCAAGTTAGTCAGGCACATGCAGCCCAGGCAGCTGCAGAGTCTCTCACTTGCTCATGAAGCGACCAAAGGTATTCTGTGACTCCTCCTGTGGGGTAAGTGTTCGTTTGGCTCCCAATAGTGCGCAGCTATGATGATCCTGTCCTGGGTCCCTCACCTGGTTGATAGCGATCCCAGAGCGTCCTCACTTCTGCAACGGGGCAGAACAAATCACAGTCCTTGGTGCTCCCAGTGATCTCCTCTGGTGAGTAATAAGTAATTTATTATTTGCATTGTTAATTAAAACCAGTACAATACAGCAAAGCTTAAAAATACAATATAAAAAGCGCAGTTAAATAAGTGCATGTTGAAAAACAATTCCATAACAATTAAAATTACATAACACTCTTTGAAAAACACAGACAGATCTGTAAAAGAACCTTTCATAAACAAAATATTGCTGTGTTCTGTTGCTAGCTAGGGGTTCTGATTTATCAGTGTTCCGACTCTTCTTCATATAAAAGGCCCAGAAAGGTGCAAAGTGCGGTGCGTCCATTAGAGAGAGGGGGTTTCCGTGTCAATGGGTCCTTGGGGGGATTGTGCATTAAGGGCCAGTTCCTAGGCTATAGAGTGCGGTGCTTGCGAGTCCAGTCCTAAAGGTGTAGGGTGGCAGCCGTCCCTTCCATAATGGGATAGGATACCAAGGATGTAGTGTTCAGGCTGACTCATGATATTTTCTTTTCACCAGTGCAAGAAACGTTACCAGCCTGAAGTTAAGCAGTGGGTCCTCAGGCTTGAGGTAGGCCAGTAACACCTGTCTTTGCGTGCGAATCCCTCTTAAGTTAAACTGAGCGTTGAGCAGCCGAGTCCTTTCCCCCTTAAGTTCATTGCAGAAACAAAGCAAACGCGACAGATCCTCTGTGCCTTTGTCTCACAAGCGGCAGCTGGTTGAGATTTGCTCCAATTGCCAAGGTGGAAGGTGCAGCGCAGACGGGACTATTCCCAGGTGGTGTTTCAAAGATTTTTCTTCGTGTTTCTATGGTAGCCTAGGCTAAAATATTTTTGAGGGCTGAGTGTGCGATAGCTCTGAATTGTCATCCAGGCATGGCTTTGACCTGAGAATGTAGCATCATCTTCTACCAGCAAGAGGCTTTTGATTAGGCCTGGGCGGAGCGCGTGGAGTCATCCAAAAACTCTGTGAAATTCCACAGGCAGTCAGTGTTCCCTCTATATCGGACATATGGGTCCATCCCTATTGTTTTGTGACAGAGGGGGAACATTTAGGCTTCTTTCTAAACGTTTTGCGTGAATGATTGCAAATGCACCTGTCATTATTTACTTTTTCCTAATTGTTAGCCATTATTCGTCAGAGTGGAGGAATTGGCTGTTGCCTTGTAAAATTTCAGTATAGTCTAGTCATTAGTTACGTGGGACATTGCTACTCTACAATATGGAAGTTAGGCATTGTACCCACATTTTCATTTATTGCCCTCACCACTGCCCCTCCTTGCCTTGGTCCTCCTTACCTGAGCTCAAAGTCTGCAAACAGGAGCACTGCTGGCCCCCAAGGGCTGCATGGCTTCATAGCAACTGGGGGCCCTCGGAGGCTGCATGTGCAGCTGCCTGTAGTAGTAGCCACAGTTGTAGTCCACCCAGGAGCCAGCAGTGTCAGGAGGCCAGCCGTGGGGCCAAAGGTCCTTGGGTTAGAAGCCGCCACAGTGGGCGCCCTGTACATAGGCTCCTCCAGGCCTGGGTAGAGCAGCGAGCCACCCTTATGCAGCAGCACCGAGTTCTTGCCTGGGGGTCTGGTGGCCAGAAGTTATCACCACCTGGGGGCTGAGCAGAGGAGGCTGCCGTGGCACAATCGCACATGAGCACTGATGCATAGGCAGCCCAGGTCACCATACGTGTCCTCCCAAACTCCTCTCCCGTGGACTGAACTCCCAGCGCCGGCTGCAGTGCCCCATGCTAGTCCCAAAAGGATGGAAGTGGAACCCAAATTGTAAGCCCCACCTCCCATCAAAGAAACTTAAGAAAGACGTTTCTCTGAAAAACATACAACACTTTTCTGCGAACTTGTGGGCCTATTACGATGGCGGTCGGGAAACCTCCCCGACCGCCATGGTAGCGGGAAAAGACCGCCCGCATGTACCGCAACATCACCGCCGGTCGCATTACGATGACCCGCTGTCGAAATCCGACCGCGGCGGTCTCATCGCGGGCATTAACATTGCGGCAGTTGCCGCTGCCCGCAGCACCGCCGCGATGCCAAAATGAGCATGTCCTGCATTTCCCTGCACTGCGTGGCAGGCACTGCACAGTGCCTGCCACCTGGTACAGGGAAATGTAGGTGGGGACCAGGGGTACCCCCAGTGCACCCACACCCCCCCCAACACATTGGGGGCCCGCAACGGGCCCCCGGAAGACAATCACCACATGCCTTTCAATGGCGGTCTGACCGCTGAGGAAAGGCTGGCTACCGCCGGCATCATAATCCTGCCGGCGGAGCCTGCTCTGACCCGCAACCATTATCCCGGTCCTGCTCCGTCTGCCAGGCAGGAGTGCGGATGGCAACCGGCGGTAAAGCGGCGGTCGGAATTTCCTACCGCCGCGGTCACCACCGCCATCCTAATATGAACGGCGGTTTTCCAGGTTGCGATGGCGGGCGGATGTCCACCGCCGGTACGGCAGGTGCCACCGCTGGCCCGGCGGTGGACATCTGACCGCCATCGTAATAGACCCCTTAGTGGCCATAACAATCTTAACATTACAATAGTATGGTTGGGGACTGAACATTGGTGCTCTGCTTTTTAGCTACTGCAATAGCACTAGCTCTGTGGCTGAATGTTAGTGCTGTGCCATATTGACTCTGTGTGGCCGTGCTGTGCGCTCCTGGGTCTGTGAATAATGCCCGCTCAACAGGATGGAGCAACTTTTGTTTCACTGTATAATTCTCTCTCTGCCCCTGTGCATGTTCCCATCCTTCATTTATTCTTTTCCTGCATGTGTATTGGGGGCTTTTGTTAGTTAATTCTGTATCCAGTCGTAACTGCTTAATGTTTCAGATATTGTTTCCGCTCTCTTTTCCGTCAACAATGAGTTTGCTCAGTAGTGCACACTGTAGTGCTGAATTGTGATCAGGACACACCACATTAATGCATGCAATTCCCTTTCCAGTGTTTTAATGATGTGGTTGCCATAGTAACCAGGAAGGTGAGTGATTGGTGACAGCTCACGGAATTCGCAACAAATCCTGCTCTGATTGGATGAGGTGCCTGCATGTGAGCCCCGGAAAGAAAAACACAGCTGACAAAATTAACATTTATTTATTTTGCAGTCCAGAGTGTGACTTTTTATGCATTCTGAAGCTACAATGTTTCCGTGTCACTCGCTAGGTAAGAGCCCGGTCATTTTTGTGGTAAATAGAAATGGTCTAAATTGAAGCTCTATCTACTTTTTCCGTAAACACTTCAGAACTTTTTATTTTCTAAGTGCATTTACATTGGTGATTTACATGAGAATGACCTCTAAATAATAAACAGAGATGCAAAGGAAAGACAGGCGGTCCCTTGTTGCACTTTGTGGGTACCTAATTGGATGGCATAATGAACACTTTCCAGAACTCCTGTACTTAAAGAAGGCATGCCGGTAAACTCCGCTCTGCCGGCAGTGGGCAGAGTTTTACCCCAAACTTCATGTTCAAAGTGAAGACTCCATGAAGTCCTCTAGTGGAGCGGAGTTTACTGCCCACCCTTACTTTTGATTGATTTCCATACTCATTTTTTAAAGGCAGCATGACTGGTTGGAGTGTCAAAAAGCTGAGACAGCCCAGTTTTTTTGAGGGATTCCTGAAGATAGCTTCTGGTGACTGATGTGTTCCTGTGCTGCAGCTCTTGCAGGAGAAGGTGATTTGAGGTGGTTGGGGTGGCCTTCCTGATCTTGTGCCAGCAGACAATGACTGCTCCTTGCCAGGGACTGTTATGTTAGGCCAAACTCCAGTCAAATCTGTGCTGCCGAAGAGTAGTTTGGGAGATTAAACATGATTCTGTATGTCTTGACTAGAGTGCTGTCCAAGATTTTAGAGTCTCTGCCTCTCAGTGCTTTGCCCGCGTAAGTGATTGTTGGTAGTATTTTAGTTTGACCTACCCGGAGGAGAGGGAGCAGCATCAGACCTGTCAGTTTCGACTTGAGGTTCCTCAATGTCACTGCTAAAGCCAGCCCTTTCCTTTTGATCTCTTCTCTCCATGTGACAAATATGCCCCCATTGTTTTTAGGCCTAGGTATTTTTAGTTGATTGCAGTCAGAATTTGTGTATTCCCCAGGTACCAGGCTGGGTTTTTTTTCCTGCCATTATGGATGGTCATTGTTTTTATCGTTTCAAGGTTTACTTCCAGGGAGTTCTTCACAGCATATGCCTGCATTGCGTTGAGTAGATGTTGCAGACCCACATGTGTGTGGCTGACCAGGACCACATCATCAGCATACAGAAAGATGGCTAGTACCGTGCCCTCCAGCCTGGGGATATGTGAATTGCAGAAGTTGAGTATCTGCATCAGATCCATCATGTAAATGGTTGAATAGTGTGAGGGTGAGCACACACTCCTGCTTTAGCCCTTTGATGGTTGGAATTTGCCTGTAGAGGTGTGTGCCCTTGCCCAGCTTCACCTGCATCCAGGTGTCTGTGTGGAGCAGAATTAACATGTACAGCACTGCCTGTGGGATGTTCCAGTAGGCTAGTTTCTCCCAAAGCTTTGCATGATCTATATTGTCGAAAGCTGCCCTGCAGTCAATAGATCAGAAATAGAGAGGCTTCTTGGAGGACATTGCCATGTCTATGAGCAGTGCCATCACCATGTTTGGTGTTTTGCCAGTTGCTTTGGAGAATCCGGTTTGGTTAAGTGGAAGAATTGCATTAGCTGAAACTCAGGTTGTGAGTTCTTCTAGCAGAGTGCCTGCAAAGTATTTTTGATCAAGGTGACCAGGCAGTAGTTCTGTGATGAGGATTTGTATCCACCTTTGGTATTGGAGAGATGATTGAGCCTTTCCAAGAGGCTGGGAGTTTCCCCAATGATCTGATTTCACAGCATAGAGGGTCTAGGGCCTCTGCCCAGTATTCCGAATCTTTCTTAAAGAGTGCAGCCCAGGCAGCTACACTCATCAGCGCAGAGTCTCTCAATTGCGGTCATGCTCCTGAAGTGACCAGGGGTTTTCTGAGGCTCTTCTTGTAGGTTAAGTGTTTGTTCTGCTCCCAATGGGGGGTAGCTATGACAATCCTGACCTGGGTCCCTCACCTGGGTGATGGTGATCCCACAGCGTCCTCCCTTCTTCAACGGGGCTGAACAAGTCACAGTCCTTGGTGTTCCCAGTGACCTCCTCTGGCATACGGGATCAACGCAACTCAGAGTCCATGGGGTTCGGCCCAATCAGCACAGTGATGCTTTCCACACGGCACTTCTGGCATATGAGTTTTCTGCTTCACTACCCCGGAGGGTGATGCCCCCCTTCCTCATGGCAATCTTTCTCTGGTGGTCTCTCCTGGCATACCGGGACAGCAAACCTCACTACCATGTAAGGGCTCCAGCCAATTCGCTGGAGCATGACACACGGCTAAATTTATGGTGACCCTCTCCTGGCATATGCTCTCCTTTTCCTCACAGGGCACACTGGTATTGGCAAGCAGGCAAGAGCGGGTACTCCAGGCTCCAGTGCAGGTGATCTGAGTCTTTGAATTTTTATGTTGAGATTCTGCTTCTTTAAAGTGTACATTCCTCTGCTTCCTCTTCCTCTTGAAAAGCAGTCTGTCACAGGAGGAGTGTCTCCAAAGGTGATAGTCCCACAACATAGACCACAGGATTGACTAGAGTTCCTGCCTGGATGTCAGCCATGCGCATCAAAAGGTTCTCTTATCAGCCCCATCTCCTTCCCAAGATGTGTCCAGGTCCCTTGTTTCCTCTCAGGGAATCAAAGAGCACGCTTTCACCTGTACAGGAGAGGCCTGGTCCTCCCCAGTGTGTTTCCCATCCGGCTTACAAGAACGTACTAATGCACATATATGTCTGGGGGATCTATCTACTTCCTCTCCATATTTCACCATGCTGGCCTGGGTCTCCCAAAATGGAACCCAGGGCCCTCCATTTCCAGCACCATTTACAGGCACACATACACCCAGTGCGTGTATATAGCATACATGCGCTGCACAGTGCTTTATCCTCAATGCACTGTACCATTCAGAGACACATAAACATCCTGCACTTGCATTTAACATGCCCGAACTTCCCGGCACTGTATCCTTAATGTGTTCTACCACTCATAGGCACACATACACCCAGCACATGCATTTATCCTGCACATACTGCACAGCACTGCACTATCCTGATATTGAACTCTTCCCAGACACACATACACCCAGCACAGATACACCACTTCACACAAATCTGAAGTAGGTCAAGGATAAGTTAAGTACACAGCAGCTGAACATTAGAAAGTCAGTGTCACAGGTTAAAAAGGACCTGTTCACTCCTGCTGATTACTACATGGTATGCTCTCACCACTGCACTCCTGCTGCTTAACTCCTGGTGAATCTACAGAAACAATGATGGTTTGGACTGCGCACACCTGCTTATGTACTACAAAAAGCCTGTTTTGTTTTAGACAAATTATATATAAGGGCATGCCGGGAGGGAAAGAGGTAGCTAACCTCTTGGCCTGAACTGAAGTAAATAAACAAAGCAAGTGTGACTAATCACTCGCCCCTGCCCGCACTGCAACGTGCAAAACTCAGTTTGCTCAATTAATCAACGCACAATCATACAATAAATCGTAATTTCATCTTATTTACACAAGAACAAAATTCTTTGTTGAAAATGAAACATTGTAACCATTACATATTCATTTTAACAGTTTCTAGAATGTAATTTACATATACAATCCGCAATTCAAAATCAATGTACTTAAAGTAAATTGTAAACAAAACATCAGTTTTCCTGTTGACTTTACCAATGCATTTCGGGATAAACTATCCCTTCGTCAGGGTAACTGTTGGAAAAAATTGAATTAACAATGTTCAGTACACAATTGGAGGAACATAACTCACCAGCAAAGCCATGTACAAGTGAATGACCCCTCAATTTGTCTGTGCCGTAATTGAATCATAACCAAAAAAGTGAAAACACACCTCCACCAGTGAAAAAGACCTCAAAACCATGTATACATGCTAGTAACTCAACGTCTCTCAATAATCATCTAGACAAAAACTCTACTCACAAAAAACGTCAACTCAGCTCGAAGCCAACTCGAAAAAAATACCAAATGATTGCTGCAACATGAACAAAAAGGTATCTGTCAACACAAAGTGAACTGCAACCAATTTGGTGAAGATCTTGTAATCACCCCTGTTATAAGAATTACCTGGCTCGGCACTCATCGCGAGTGTTTACACCATTTTGTAATAATCCTAGTTCAGACACCAGATCCAAGCAGTAGTCTGGACGCTACCAAAATATAATTCCAACATTACAGAACCATCTACAAGTGGTCTAATTATGTAAAAACATAAATGATTCCTCTACGATTAAACATGAAACTACCTACCCGTATACCAGGTAGCTGAAGATAAACAGTAGAAAAGCACACTCCTGCCGCTCAAACTCCCCAAATGAGGGTACAGTGTCGACCCATGCCGGCGAATCCTGGTAACTGTGGTAACGTTAATTTTCTAAAAAGAAAGCAAGTTATCACTGACTCTAAAGAATCCAAACTTGCTGGCACATAACTACTCTATTCAGAAGACTGGAGCTCATCCCTTACCGTTTATGAAGACTTCAACGTGCCGTCCGAAAAAGCACCACCCCCTCTGGGGAAACTGTATGCTTTAAACTTCATGTGCCATCAACCGCAAATAGTGACTGATGTCGAAATAACTGAAGCTTCTCAAAAAATAAAACAAGTAAACCAACTAGCCTCAGAACAAAGCCTCCTCCATGACAATTCTTGCCTGAGAACAGCATCTACCTCTTACCGGCAAAAGTTCTGGCGTGGACACACCGTTCTCTAATCCAACCTGATCTGAACGCTAACACCGTAACATGCACGCGACATCTTAGAACTATCCCCCGGCAATTTAATTGACGACGGACTCAATCCAACCGAAAACGCCGCCTTGTATACTAATACCGCTTCCATCTTAGCGCAATCTACAGCGGAATAGTATCTATGGAAAAAGCCAAGTTGCAATCAAACTAAAACACTACAACATCACTATATAACACCTTCGCCGCAATCGGAATTCCGCTCAGGTGCTGGACATTCCGATCGCGGGCGTGGTCATGACGAGCTCAGCTCGTCAAGCGCACACGCCCACCGCGCAGCATGACGAGCTCAGCTCGTCATGAGCATCGAAGGGGTTAAAGATACCCATCCCAGTTGTAATTAATACTTTCTAAATCCGTAACGTTTTTAATACTAAAAACTGACAACCAACCACCGATCCTAATAATAACACACCTCTCTCGACACACTTTCGGCCCGCTGAACGTGAAAAATCAAAAACAGCAAAACAAAAATAAAAAGAAAGTGCATTGAAAAAAAATTAATAAAAAAGTGCGTGAAAAGAAAAAGAGGTATTAATGAACAATATCATCATTTGTTACCTAATATGATTCAATGACAGCAAAAAATCAAACACAATCATTACATAGCATATTTCACATGCTGACACTCTGTACTTGTTGACAACAATATACATCAAGGCACTATTACAAATAATGACAATCAACATGGTCTTCCGAATGACAATCCAAATACATATCAAAGACATACCAAATAATATCATAGTCTAGATGTAAAAAACCTAAAGAACTGATCTTGACTGAATGAGATTGAGTGACAAAATATGGGTCACCTCTTGGGACACGCAAATCTACTCTTTACCATAAGAGAGAGTCGTGATCACCTGAAAAAGACACACCATATCTAGTATGTCATTTAATAGCATCTGGAACAAACAAATCTACACTGTGTCATGGACAAAATAGTAGTCACCTATAGAAAAAACACCATATCCAGTTTATCATTTAATCCAAGTGGTATCATGGTATTCAAGAATTTTATCCACCAAATCTCCCTACGAGACAACCATTTGGCATTATCACGATCTGGCATGATTTTGTTCTTTTCCAGTATTTGAAATCTGAGTTGGGGTATAGTGTGATTACAATCTGCCCAGATCGTGATAATGCCAAATGGTTGTCTCGTAGAGAGATTTGGTGGATAAAATTCTTGAATACCATGATACCACGTGGATTAAATGATAAACTGGATATGGTGTGTTTTCTATAGCTTCAGTTATTTCGACATCAGTCACTATTTGCGGTTGATGGCACATGAAGTTTAAAGCATACAGTTTCCCCAGAGGGGGGTGGTGCCTTTTTCGGACGGCACGTTGAAGTCTTCATAAACGGTAAGGGATGAGCTCCAGTCTTCTGAATAGAGTAGTTATGTGCCAGCAAGTTTGGATTCTTTAGAGTCAGTGATAACTTGCTTTCTTTTTAGAAAATTAATGTTACCACAGTTACCGGGATTCGCCGGCATGGGTCGACACTGTACCCTCATTTGGGGAGTTTGAGCGGCAGGAGTGTGCTTTTCTACTGTTTATCTTCAGCTACCTGGTATACGGGTAGGTAGTTTCATGTTTAATCGTAGAGGAATCATTTATGTTTTTACATAATTAGACCACTTGTAGATGGTTCTGTAATGTTGGAATTATATTTTGGTAGCGTCCGGACTACTGCTTGGATCTGGTGTCTGAACTAGGATTATTACAAAACGGTGTAAACGCTGGCGATGAGTGCTGAGCCAGGTAATTCTTATAACAGGGGTGATTACAAGATCTTCACCAAATTGGTTGCTGTTCACTGTGTGTTGACAGATACCTTTTTGTTCATGTTGCAGCAATCATTTGGTATTTTTTTCGAGTTGGCTTCGAGCTGAGTTGACGTTTTTTGTGAGTAGAGTTTTTGTCTAGATGATTATTGAGAGACGTTGAGTTACTAGCATGTATACATGGTTTTGAGGTCTTTTTCACTGGTGGAGGTGTGTTTTCACTTTTTGGTTATGATTCAATTACGGCACAGACAAATTGAGGGGTCATTCACTTGTACATGGCTTTGCTGGTGAGTTATGTTCCTCCAATTGTGTACTGAACATTGTTAACTCAATTTTTTCCAACAGTTACCCTGACGAAGGGATAGTTTATCCCGAAATGCATTGGGAAAGTCAACAGGAAAACTGATGTTTTGTTTACAATTTACTTTAAGTACATTGATTTTGAATTGCGGATTGTATATGTAAATTACATTCTAGAAACTGTTAAAATGAATATGTAATGGTTACAATGTTTCATTTTCAACAAAGAATTTTGTTCTTGTGAAATAAGATGAAATTACGATTTATTGTATGATTGTGCGTTGATTAATTGAGCAAACTGAGTTTTGCACGTTGCAGTGCGGGCAGGGGCAAGTGATTAGTCACACTTGCATTGTTTATTAACTCTTGGTGAAGGCAGTAACCTTCCACTGCTAGAACAGTAGCGCTTTGTGTGACCCTCCAAAAAGACCACAATCCGTGAGACATACCAATGTCATGGAGTGCACGCATGATACGTGTTTGCCTATGACAACAAAAATCAGCATTAGGGATCCAGACATCAGTACAGTTGGGCATTCATGGCAGGGAAGCATGTCACTAATCAGGCCGAGGTCTTTTTTGTCCCAACAGATGCCCCTCCCAGAACAAAACACCACAAACCAACCCCTAATCTGGAAAGGTTGGGTAGTCAGATCAGTAAAACTGATGGGAAAGTTTATCAGCATTCCTGTGGCACAATCCGGCTCTTGCTCCACCACAGAGTCTAACTCTTGCAACATCAACAACTTGGGATTCTCTCCCTTTATAGCCATGAACCGTTTCAGGGATTTATGAGCCGTTTGCACCACAAACGTAGCGCGAACAAATAAGGGTGGAACTTCTGCAAGGCCCACACTATGGCAAAGCAATTCTTCTCAATAGCTGCCCAGTTCTGTTCTCTGGGTAGTAATCTCCGACTAATAAGGTCTTGTCATCCAGTTAAGCTAACACAGCTCCAAGTCCTTTGTCAGAGGCATCCATCTGTACAATGGAAGGCTGACTGTAATCAGGTGATTTCAGTATAGGTGCAGTGCATGGCGCCTTCTTCAGTTTCTCAAATGTTTTCCGACACTCTGCCGTCAATTTCACTTTCCTGGGCTGCTTCCTAGAGGTCAAGGCAGCCAATGGGGCAACTATACTTCCATAGTTCACCACAAAGATCCAGTAATGCCGGGTGAGTCCTAAAAAGGCCCTCACTTCAGTTTGGGTAGTAGGCACTTCCCATTCCCTCACAGGCAGAATCTCGGCATCCAATGGATGAATCTTCCCGCTCCCAACCTTATGCCTAAGATGGACTACAGAGGGCTGCTTCACCTGACACTTGGTTGCCTTGATGGTCAGTTTTGCCTCTTGTATCCTTGCCAACACCTGTCCTAGGTGCCTCAGGTGGCCGTGCCATGAATTGCTGTCATCCAGGTAGGCCATTGAGAATACGTCTAGCCCTGCAAGAACATAAATACTAACCATTCAGATAAGGCTAGATTGAAATTTGGAGTTGATATATACCCAAGATGGAGCCCATAAGGGGCCATATGGAAACATATTACAATACAAAGTGATTATTCTTTGGCAGCATTATAACTAATACAACTCCAACAGATAAAGCACTCATTATGTATCAATATAGATATATTACCCACATAGGAATATATATTAATAATCTTGCTTGAGGCACATAAGATAGCAGAAGAACGACTGATTAGAGAAGATGAGGCGAATTATATCTGAACGTTCTCAAAACGGCACCCCTAAGATAGACACTTTGCAAGAGGCGCACATACCAGCAATAGTACGACTAACTAGATAAGATGCAGGGTATTGAAACCAAACACTTTCAAAACGGCTCCCGTTAGACAAACATTAATTGCTAAGATAGAATGAGGGAATAGATATGGAATACCCCTAAGATGGCGCCCATACGGGGCCTTATGATCATACGTTACATCATTGCAGCTCCCTTTCCTTCCAGGTACTTAAATAGTACTTCCGGTATTTGCGCGAATGGCGCAGCCAGAGATACAATGGTGTGAGACGTGGACTGAACGTCATTGTGACAGGTAGGAGTTAATAGAATCTTAGAGGACACATTTGAATTTGTGTATTAGCGGGGGTAAAACACGTAAGGGAACATGGAGTGACACATAAGTACTGTCCCTTTTCCTTAGATACTGGGAAGGTAAAACAACAGAAGGACATTGAAAAATGGAAACATATGAATCGGAGAAAACAATAAGAGATTGGAACTGGTAAAACATATTCAGTAAAACTGCCGGGATGGAATTATAACTGGAGATAAGGTAGGACTTCCAGAAAGAGACAAAATATACATTTACAATTTCTGGTTTAGATAATAGTGAGGCAGAAACACTGACCCCATGAACAATTAATTGCCATACAGGTGTTTGATGCACATGACAAGAAGAAGACAGGTATGAGCCAAACTATACAATTGGGTTATAACAGGGCAGATTCTGTATGACTTCAGTCCTACTTTGGAAATATGATTTAGACTCACAAATAGGTGTTTTGGTCTTATAAATAATATTTATTTCATTAAATGTGAGTTATGAATTGCACCACGTCCCTCATAATCACATGCATGTACTCTGAGTAATATGAGTCAATCAAAGCCGATATGTATTTTCACATTATACTTAGGGTGATGGATAACATCCAATATAGAAAGGGTGCCAAGCAAAAGTATAAACCATGATCCTATATTTTTCTTTAGCAGTGTGCTTTACACTCAGGTGATGGTTTTTGGTTTCCACCAATAATGTAAATATTGATATGAGGTGGTGTGTATGCTTACACACTACAACCTGAAAGTATCTCATTGTATTCCAGCCCTGAAGAAGTCGTGGGAAATACCCGATATGACGAAACACGTGTTGGCTGGGAACTTTAGAAAATAGTAAATAAAGAACAAAAGACAGAGAATTCTACAATTGTTGTGTATTTTATATGTAACTGAATTTGTGAGTGTGTGCTCGGGAATTGAATTAAACTATGTGTGTTTGTTGAGGCTCTCTGCTGATGCTCCAGTTCATACCTGGATTCTTTAATAATTTACGATTTTTTTTTGGTTTACCCTTTGGGAATTTTGCCTACCTTATGTTTCTCATATAGACACCATTGTGCCTCCCCGCTCCTGGTCCTTTCGCTCTGTGCTTCGTCCTTATGTGAATGCCAGCTTTCTCTCAGTGAGTTTCATCTGTTATCTAGAGCATAGAGTTGGCTCCTGATCTTCTTCCACATTCTTGATCGACCCTGTGGAAGACAACCGGTAAAGCGAATCATAACAATTACATAATTACAGTGTAGTTTCCATTGAGCTTTCCCTGAAATAAATTGACCCTTAGAACCATTGACGATTACTTACCTAACCTAACAGAGAGCTGTCAGAGCTGTACATGCTGTACATCTACAGTGTTTGATATCCTCCAATTCCATTTTACCCCATTACAGTCTCTTGCAAAAAACTGTGTGTTCTGCAATGCTGTGTACTAGCCCACAGAGAGGACTTGGATTCACAGAAATTCATTTTCAAGACCTGTTATGGTCTCAAACATCAAATCAGACTGGCAGGCTTAACTTGGTTTACAGATGGGATGCAAAAAAATTAGTCGCTACCACATAAATCGGCTCCAATGTTAAATGTTGACCAATGCCACCAACATCCACTTCTGCCTGGAAAATGACTAAGAACAGTGCAACAATCTCCAAATACCTACATCTGCTTAAACAGATCCAAAACTAAGATCCTCATGGTCATGGTTAAGACCAGAGGTGCCTTATCTTTCAAATAGGTTGTAGTATTGAGAGCATCCCTTTCTGAGCTTAAACAATGAAGAACGGTGAAACCCTGTTTGCTGCAGAGCAGTGGACTTTTTAACCACAGGATGAATCTTCTGTAATCTTGCAATAAAATATAATGCTTTAGTCAACTGAACTAGACTTTGGTGAGGCAATATTGATGTAAGCATGGGCATAGGTTATCATGGGGATACACTATCATTAGCGGTCTTTTGACCATAAAAATGCAAATGAACAACTGAATCCCAGTGTTTCCCCATGTACAGGCTTTCTCTTACCCATTGATTTTAAAGCAGGCTTGTGTCTTGAGGACTTATCCTGATTCTTCAAAGTACGAATATTGGCAAAAGGATGCCTCGCAATGTTCCAGAATCCTTGTTTAATTAACTGTTAAATGAAACATGAATGTCAGAACTGGACCAAAGAGATCCCAATTTATCAATTGAGTCAAAGGAAGCTCTTTTTTTTGCTGTGCCCTGATTTCCTGAGGCGCAGTCTAAAATTCATGGTATTGGATGGGTTTAACGTCAGACAGCAGAGCACTTGCTCAAACTTGACTGCCTGTGTAAATCAGTCTTTTTAATATATGTACAGGATGAGTGATGAGACCTTTGTCTTACTTACTGTATATGTAACCAGCATGGTGGCCATATCAAGAAATTCTGAGTCTAGTAGCTGTTAAGTTTTCATTTGCCTTGCCAACTTAACTACACACGCAAACCACTAATCTCATGGAGCAGGACAATTTCTGAAACATTCAGATTTCCATTGCCCCTGCGCTGAAATGCCACTATGTACTGTTGAAAAGTTTCAGCATGTCCATTGAGCATTAGCATCAAGATAAATGACTTCATTGCAGCACCACCAATGGCTGAACAATCTCAGCATCACAGAGGCTGTTGACACGTTTGGCAGCAAAGCTGCCAAGATTTTTTAAAGTATTCTTTTTTATATTCTTTAAATCCTCTCAAATATTATGGGTTGTGCACCCATATGTATATTATAAAGATAACATAGGTTGGTAATCCCATTTTACAATCGACGGCATAAAACCAGCTCTGCCTGTAAATGCTATTGTACAACATGTAATACATTATCACCAGTCTACTAAAACAGCATTCTAAAAGACACACATTTTATTTAAAAAAATACTAGAAAGATTTTTTTTTTAAGTTGACAATTTAGTTATGGCATAAAAAATATAATCTACAAAACATCAATTATGAGTTTGAAATTTATCTTATATGCTAAACTAGTAAACAGGTATCAATACATTCACCAACCTTTATTTCTCATAAAACAATATAAATTTCATATTTCAATTAATGCTCTTCTCAACAGTTCAAAAGTGCTTATTGTATTTGATTGTTTCATCATTCCTGGACAGTATTGTAAAAAGACAAAGAGTTGGTGTACAAAAGATTGCAGCAGACAAATTTCATGTTATCAAGGAGCATACGCATAGTCCAAAGTAAAGTATGCAATTAAGGTTTTCAGTTCAAGATCTCAGACTGCCCCATCATAAAGAAAAGACAAGACTCTCTTGTTATGAATGTATGTATTCCCGCAAAGAAAATATATATTTATGCATTTCTGCAAAGAAAATATATAGGTTGTAAACAAGTATAATATAAACAGTAATTGTCAAAACCAATAGGTCTCATCATTAGGATCTATTGGCTTTGTCATTGGTTCTAGCCATGCTGTATGCCGCCTCCAGGGTGCTGTGCAGCATGGTTTTCAATAAATAAAAGCCATAAGCGGGGGATGTGTCAATTTGCAGGGTGCACGCCTACAAAATGATGTGAATGTTTGTTTTGTGGTTTGCAATCTGAGGTCGATTGATAAATAAGGGCATCAAAACAATTAGCACAGGTGGGGGAAGCAACATGAATGAGGGGCAAGCAATGAGTGGAGGGCAACACAGAGGTGGGGGACAACAACACAGAGTGTGGAAAGCAACAGGAAAGCAACATGATGTGGTGCAGGGGAAGGGGAAGCAATAAGTGGAGGCAACACTGAGGAAGGGTAAAGAAGCCTGGAGGTAGAAGCAACAGTGTGAGCCACAGAGGGGGAAACCTACAAAAGGGAGACAGCAGGGAAACACACACATTATTGTTCAGTGCTTAAACAAAAAGAAAAAAAGTAACACCAAGAAATGGAGCAGTGGAAGAACACACACAATGCTTCCATGCTCCATGGGAGAGAAAAACATAAGAAGTGGAAGTGAAGCCCACATAGTAGAGAATTAGAAGCAAGCATATGAGAGCAACAATGAAGTCAACCAATAGCAAGTAATGGGTGGACTCTAAACCCATTGTAATGTAAAAAAATGTCTTCCAACAGACAGTCTGAGCCATAAAAAGAAAAATCTACAACATGGAATATGTCAATGATCAGTGTTGAATTACTTGTGCATTGGATAATATATTAACTTCAACATGGAAAACATTAACAAAGTCTGCAGACTTTGACAGCCCCGTGGAAATGAAACCACTCAGCCATCACTGTAACTTGTAAACAAACAGAACAACACGCACCAGATGGTCACTGGGTTGAGTCTTCCCACTATAAATGTAGGTGTTGCTCAAATCTTAGGGACTAATGAGTTGGGAACTAATAGCACCACAGATTAATGTGCCAGAAAACAATTGAGTTTGTGAGGAGGTCTGTTTAAAATGCTACGCCGCCGCAAGAGGGAAGTACAGCAGTTTAAATGATGCATGTACCGAAATCCGGTGATTCTGCAATTAACTCATACTTTTTCCACTAAATTACAAACCATAAAAAAGGAAATTTGCTGACTTTTGAGGCTCCCATGTTCACATACTTGTTGGGGCTCCTAAATAGCACCACCAAGGAGGTTTCTGTATGGACATGCACTGCAGTGCCAGTTAGAATACCCAGATACTACTCAGGACCAAAAGTAAGACAGGAGGCATTGCTGAAAGGTGGGCAATTGACTGCAAAAGTGCCTATGAAGAGAAACAGGAAACATTGCAGGTAGGAACTGCACTCGGGGTGTAACACAAGCCCCTACGCCCTTGTGGTGTAGGGGACCAAACCTTCAGGGGCCCCTCAACCCTTAAAGGGGGCCCCATTCAGTACAAGGCCAATGAATATCCATGAAATATGGGAAACTCAGGTGCCCCTCTTCACATTCTGCAGAGGGAGCCTATTATTTTTCTTTACGACACTCCTCAGGACAGCACCAGGGCATGTTGTCTTGCTGAAAAGTAGGCGCTGCACTTTCTCCGAACCAATTACAATGAAGTACAAAGCAAGATGATACTGTCTGAGATAGCAGCAGTGCATGATTGATTGGTAAAAGGTAGTTAGTGCACTGACCATGAGCCAGTTAGAATTAATTGCAAATAACAGCGACGTTGCCCAGGACCGCAGCAAGGCAGGGCGCCTTGTTGAAAGGAAAGCCCACACTTTCCACAAACCAATTAAAGTGACAATAGCCACATTGAAATAAAAGCCATTTGCGGCAGTAGTCATGAAACATTTTAAATGTTAGCCATTATCCCAGTACAAAGGCGCTAGTAATAAATACAATGCACAGCATACAGTACATGAAAATCTCTGTTAGTCCACATCACAATTGTAACTTTCAACTGACCCTTGACACAGATCTCTGCCGCAGGTGCTTTACTGACCATGCATTCATACAGAACAATCTCTACCATGTTAATGTGCTATACGGTCCCTACAAGTTTAGTAGAGCTGTGTATTAGGTCAACAAAACGTCACAATATAGAGACTGAGTCTACTAATATCATCAGTAAATGTTGGTTTGAGTAGCTCACAGTACCACCTCTAAAGCCCTAACATTTCAGAGTTATAGATGTTACTGGTAACCTCAAAGATGACCACTCTGATTCCTAAAAAAGTAGTGGAAATAGGTGTGACCCTTTCGTTTGTCACTTTTGCATTCTCCAGGTGTGACAAAGAAAAGAAACAATATTGCATATTTAAAAGTTTATTGAAAAGCTCTAATCCTTGTAAATAAAACATGAGTTGAGATTATTAGACAGATGAGGAGCATCATTGTTATGAGCATTATAAGAATGGTGAAAAACACAAACAATTCAACCATGTTAATTGTTCCTAATGTTACTCCTATCTATCACTGATATAACTATTCTAGAAAGAGCATAGCAGTAGTACCCTTCTGCCAGTCCTGTGAAATGTGCAGGCCTCACACTTCTCTCGCTCACCTATCTTCTTCCTCAGGATGAAGGTCGGGGCCAGCAGGGCTGCATCTCAGTCAAAACTCACAACAATTTCCAAAATAACTGGTGTGAAGTGTTTCTCACCGAATTCAGCATGGATGGTGTTTAAATAATAAAACCCTCCTTATCTTACTGTGCCAAAGGTGCTGAACAGAGTCTGTAATTAGTCTGAGGAGCAAGAGTCATCTCCTACGAGCACAAATATATAACAAGGGCATCATGTTCTAATTGTGCGACCCTGGAACTAATTGTGCAGCCTACAAAGCGACAACGCTTACCAGGAATAAATATGTGTGTAGCACATTCTCGTATTAGGATGAAATATGTGCAAACCACAGCTAGAAAAAGATACTAAGTTAAAATGGAAAACTAAAATGGAGGCTAAATGTAAGTCCTACAACAGACGTACTTTGGGAGAGTCCAGCTTTTTGATGGGAGACTATAGGGAGACTATAGCTATCCTGAAATGTTTGCACTCCAAGTGAAACTGTCCGGGGTTGTTGTCATTTTGAACTGTGGGACCCTCTGTGTCAGTGAACCCCCGCTACCACAAAGCAGTCTGCCATGGGAGGGCCTCAGTGTGAAAGTTCAAACCTGACCCTCAAGTCTTTTTCCCCCCATGGTGGAATCTGTTTGGATGCAGATTTAGAATGCTCTACATGGGAAGGTGGAACTGAATGGAGCTGTCCGTGATGCCCAGACTGTGATCTGCCCAAACAGGAACTGAAAGCTCCAGCATTGGTGACAAAGCTTGGCCTTCATAAACCCAAAACTGGCTGAATTCATATGCTAATGCTGGGAGCCTCAAGGTGCGGTGGGTAATGGCTGGAGTACCTGACTAGGTGCAGGTCCACACCTGCTGCTGTATGTGGCCAAAGGTGACCCATGACCCTGTCCTGCTCAGATTGATGCATCATTTCCATCACCTCACTGCCCATAAAGCCAGGCTAAATATCCATCAATATTCAAGTGTCTGCAACCGAGATTTCGCACAGTAATTATTATATTCGAAGGTCATACATAATATATTTCACAGGCTGTGTGCTCATTTTTGTACCACAACTCTGTTGTGTGCGAATTGATATAATGTCAAGCTGTAACAATTTGCAGCTGCTCGTTTCCCTTGGGTGGGCCTCAGTTTGTTAACCTTCGCTGCTTAAAGTGGCTGCACATTTTAACAGTGCAAAAAAGTTGGGGCAAAGAAATAGTGTTTCCATTGTGTCTTTTTTTGAAAAGAGGTTATTTCTCCAGCATTTAAATTAGTAAAAAAACAAAAATACGGTTATTGCTGCTTCCTCAGTTGTGCTCTTACAGCTTCCTCAGTTGTGCTTTCGCATCGGAATCGGTGTCAGGGCGGTCAGTAAAATGACAAGGTCAGTAAAACGATTATACGTATAAAATAAAAAATTCTCAGAAACGTTCAGAACATAATGCAGGGCCTGTACGTGAAAATACTATGAAGTGCATGTAATGCCTATTACCCCTCAATTCTGTGTGAGTGGAACAAGAGGGAGAAATGAGGTGCAGCTGAATTAGGCCTTGGTAAAATTGTGAATACGCCAGAGTAATCAGAGTAGTTTTGGTAATTTTGAGCTACTCTTGTGACGTGACATGACCAATCATTGCGCAAATATGTCTGATCTCTTAATTTTGAGTACGTTTGGGCAAAATGTCTACCCTAGAGCACAGGAGCAAAGTGTGTGTGGCTGCTGCAGTTTCTGTTCTGTTGCATTTAGCGATATTTTCTTAGTGCAAAATGCAGCCTCGGGTCCATGTGGGATACGAAGTTGCATTTTGGGCTTAGAATAAAGCTCTAAATGCAGAGGCCTAAACCCTCCCAGGCCTGCGAGTTTGCTCTCCCCCTCCATTCCATGGCCCCATTCTTTACACTCCCCTCTCTTCATATTTTTGAAGCACACATGCTATGGGGGCATATTAGCAAGAAATGGCAATAACTATCGCTAACCTAGGTTAGCGCTAGTTTTTTTATTGCCGTCGATCCCTGCAAGTTATTGCCCTGTTAGCGACGTATTAGCAACGTTTTGCTAACAGGCGATAGCTGCCGGGATTCAGCGGCGAAAACCGTCGCTAACATTAACGTGCCGGCGTTAATGAAACCGGCGCTAGCGGGTGGAATTCAGCGATAAGCCCTTAGCGATAACAAAAGGCACGCTAAGCTGCAATTTTTGACTTAGCCTATATGTCCACCTCCAACATAAAAGATGCACCAAAAAAAAGGAATAATGCAGATATGAGCAGCCAGGGCATAGTGCAGCACACATTAACAACCCCCTCAAGCCACACAACATCCTGGTTGACCAGGATGAGAACCTGGTCCCCATGCAGGACCTGCATCTGGTTCCTGGATCCCTCGCTGGAGCTGCGTCTGGTTCCTGGATCCCTCGCTGGACCTGCGTCTGGTTCCTGGATCCTTCCCTGAGCTGCGTCTGGTTCCTGGATCCCTCGCTGGAGCTGCGTCTGGTTCCTGGATCCCTCGCTGGAGCTGTGTCTGGTTCCTGGATCCCTCGCTGGAGCTGTGTCTGGTTCCTGGATCTCTCGCTGGAGCTGCGTCTGGTTCCTGGATCCCTCGCTGGAGCTGCGTCTGGTTCCTGGATGCTTTGCTGGACCTGCATCTGGTCCCTGGACCCCTCGCTGGAGCTGCGTCTGGTTCCTGGATCCCTCGCTGGAGCTGCGTCTGTGGCCTAGAGTGGGATGTGGAGTAGATGTGGAGTCGATGAGCCGTGGCGGGAGACATTAATGTGCGACAATCACCCATACCAGGTGGTGAAGTCTGGCAGGTCGCATGGAGACACGTTGCTGACCTGGGTGAGAAGCCCGCCTTGCGCACCTTGGTGCAGTCAATGGTAGAGGTGATCCTGTGCACCAACGTAGTGATGTCCGCTTTGCATACTATGATCCACCACTACACCGGGGTGCACGGAGGTTATTACCAACGGTGGGTGCCGTCTCCCTGCATCACAGGACGGATAATGTTGGGCTGGCCGGATGCCCTGGAGGGTGAGGCCCCTGTACGACACCGAACTTGTGTGGACTGAGCGCTGCAACTACATGCCTAAGGGAGCCCTGCTGCATCAACTGCATCGGGCGGTCCACCAGCCGACTATGCTGTGACTGCTGTACCCAGCCCAGTGAAAGCGCACCTGGCTCAGGCTCCTGCTGGCTGAGTCACAGATGTGGAGAGAGTGCAGTGGATTGTGTCACGGGTCAATGTCCAGGTAAGGAGAAGGTGGGACGCGTAGTGCAGGAGAGCTGGGGGGAAGTTGCTCATACCAATCACACGTAGATGACGCACCCCCAGTGGCGGGTCTACCGCTATGTTGGAAGAGCGTTGCCCCACCACCTCAAGCAGTGCAGAAGAGGAACAATCATCACATGATGATAACTCAATCAATCAATCACTCAGGGGAATTGCAAGCGCGCCACACACCTGTGAGGGTCGCAAGGCACTGAGGGGTGGGGGTCTGCAGATCTGTAAGCCGAAGAGCCAGGTCTTGAGGGTCTTCCTGAAGGTGTACAGGGAGGAGGCACCTCTGATGTCTGCCGGTAGCTCGTTCCAGGTATTGGATGCAATGTGGGAGAACGATCTCCCGCCTGCTCTGGCTCTGTGGATGCGCTGCGTATCGGACAGTGGGAGGTTGGAAGATCAGATGTCTCATTTGTGTACGTGGAAGTTGATTCTGTTGTTGAGGTATTTGGTTACGTTGGTGTGTAGGCATACGTAGGCGTGAGTGCTGATTTTGAAGGTGACACTTATCACCACGGGGAGACACTGGAGTCTACGTAGGTGTTGGCTGATGTGTTAGTGCCGGGGGATGCCGAGCACGAGTCTGGCTGTGGTGTACTGTAATGTCGGTAGTTTACGGAGTAGGGACTTGTAAATGGCGGCGTAAAGTGTGTTTTTATTGGCCAGTCTGCTGGTGATCAGTGCATGGGTTACTGTCTTCCTTGACTCTGGGGGTATCCATCTGAAGGTCTTGCGGAGGATGCGGAGGGTGTTGAAGCAGCTGGAGGTGATGGCATAGACCTGTCTGTTCATGGTGAGGGATGGGTCGAGTACGATGCCGAGGATTCCGGCGTGGTCTGAGGGGATAGGTGGGCTTCCGTGGTGAAGGCCGACAGGTGTTGTCCCATGCTGAAGGTGTGGTTCCAAGGACAAGGACTCCTGTCTTCCGGGCGATGAGCTCCAGGCAGCTGTTGGTCATCCAGACTGCGATGTCCTGCATTTCATTCTTGAAGTTGAGTCTGGCAGTGGTGGTCTTTTTGGTGAGGGGGAGGATGAGCTGTGTGTCATCAGCATAGGATACGATGTTGAAGCCGTGTTGTTGGACGTTGGCGTCGAGGGTGCCATTCAGATGTTGAAGACGGTCGGGCTCAGAGATGAACCCTCTGGGACTCCGCAGGTGATTTACGTGGGATTGGAGAGGAAGGTTGGCAGTCTGATCCTTCGGCTTCTTCCAGGGAGGAATGATCGGATCCAGTCGAGGCCTGTTCCTTGTATGCCGGCGTCGTGTAGTCTGGCGACTAGTGTGTGGTGGGAGACGGTCTTGAAGGCCGCTGAACGGACAAGTATGATGAGTGCTGTGGAGTGGCCTTGGTCCAGGAGTGTGCGGATGTCGTCTGTGTTGGAGTCCGGGGTGGTGGTTAAGCTCTGGCGGCAGTGGAGGCAGGAGAACTGGCCGTGGGTCGTGTTTGCTGAGGCCTGTTGTCAGTCTCTGACTTTCCCGGGTTTGAGTGCATGGAGGGTGGCTGTGACGTAGCAGTGGGTGGCCCGTGATCCAGGCTTCCTGGCGCTGGTCGCGGTTGGGTTGCAGACGTGCGCAGATGGGCTTGTCTTAGGTGCGCATTCTGCGCGCCAGCAGCGCCTGTCTGCTGTGCAATTGCGCAGCGTCCGCCATTAAGTTGGGGAGGGTGGAGGAACAATCAGCTGGGAGGCAGGAATGTGCAAGGACAGGGGCGCGGGGCCGCAGGGGCAGCAGCGGCGGAAAGCGTGTAGTGCGGGCTCAGAGAAGCCAATGAAACAGTTAAAAAAGGGGCAAACAAGGGACAAATAATGGATGTAATCATGCTATGTATCCTCAGGGGCTGGGCGGGTGGGTAGGACTGCTCCAAACATGGAGCAGGGAATATGCGGATTGGCATGCACACTCAAGTGCGCAATGACTGTTTGGTCGGCCCACTCAGGCTGCCCAATGCAGACATGCGCACTTCTCTGTTCTCAATGCAGGCTGCATTGCAGCCTGCATGGAGAACATGCCCACCCCTCCGGCCCCTGGCTGCATGACTTGTCCCGTTGCCAAATAACAATACCACCGCCGCATCGCAGCATTGTGAATGACTCATGCGGGGAGCCTGGCTGCCTACTTCCGTTTCCTGGAAGCAGACGCAGGAGAGCAGGAGCAACGTAGACACGGGACACGGCTTAGAGGTGAGACTTCCCTCAAGATATTTTTAACTACACATGCTCACACACACATCCCCGCGGCCACGCACCATCCAGTGTTCATTACGGGGTTTACCACCTCACAGCTGTCCAGACACCCCGCACTTCTCAATGGTGGCCGCAGTGCACCCATGCACAGCAGGCGTACCACTCGTGTGCCAAAGGCACATACGTAGTTGCGATGCATGCCATGACATCGCATTCCATTCTAATGCATACTAATACTAGGCATATTGCAACAGTAGAGTAGGTGTTGCATAGCTAAGACATGACGATCACTGTTCCCACTACAGTGAGTGCGACCCAAGAATAACCTTTGCACAACAGACCCAACAGTGAACCCTGGAATTCATTTCTGAACCCCCAAAAGACACAAAAAAGATCACATTTGAGACAAATGCACCCCTCGAATTTCTCTTTATTTTGGCACAAAACACACACTGGATTTAGAAATTTGACCCCCAAAAAACACCCCATTTTTCATATTTTACCACAAAAAACACCCCATTTTTCATATTTTACCCCATAAAACACCCCATTTTTCATATTTTAGGCCAAAAAACACCCCATTTTTCATATTTAACATCCAATACCCATGCACACCTGAAAAAGTTGAAATTACCCCATTACTGACCTCACAATGCGTTGTATTCAAATGCGATGTTAAGGCACCTGCGTTGTCAGAGTTGAGTTGTTAACGATGTACTGCCTGCATTGTAATGGTCGACTCCCATGCCAAAGGCAACCCATAGGCTATGCCATTTGCGTCCGTCTGCCCCTGGACCGCCTCAGCACCAAGGAGCATTCCTCTTGGACACTCCACCGATACGATGCCAGCAGCCTCCTCGCCATCAACCCTGGACACCACCTCGCCTGCCAGGACCAACCTCTGCTCCGGACCGGACATCGCCATCACCATCACTGACGGCTGCAGTATCACCCGCAAGAAGCACCCCAACCGTCAGGGAGGAGGCATTGCCATCACCTACAGAAGCACCCTCCGACTGACCACGCACTCTAATGACCCAAGGGTGGCCATGGACCACGTCAACTCCAAGATCCGGACCAGGCACAGGTGCATCTTCTGCAGCACCCTCATGTGCAGGCCCCCCAGGCCATGCCCCCCATTCTCTGATACCATTTTAGACCTCATTGCACCCCAGGATCTCCCATTCCCCGACGGCATCCTACTCAGTGACCTCAAGGTCCACCTGGAGAACCCCAGTGACCAGGACACCACCCCCTCATGGGGAAGGTCCCTTACATCAGAAGCAAGCAGCAAGTCACTGCAACAAGCCACATAGCAGGACGCATGGTCGAGCACGTCACCTCCGCCAGCGTGAACTTCAAGTGCAGCCACAACACCGGACTTTCCTGAACCGACCATCATTGTTAACATCACGTCTTCACCTTGCCCACCGGACGCCACAGCCATCATCGCACCCCCTCGTAGCTGGATCAAGGCTACCGAAGGACATCTCGTCAACTCCCTTAGCACCAACACTCCACCAATGCTTCCAAACGATGACACCGCAGCGCCCAACCACCACCGATGTATCTCCAACTGCGCTGACATTCGGGCACCCCTCATGTACAGCACTGCGTCAGTACCTTCCTCCTGCCTGATGGCAGGCGTGAGGGGAGGCAGTGCCACAGGGATAGGCCGGCCCCATGCATTGCTGGAGTTGCGTCATGGTTGTGACACGACTGCAGCAATGCGTGACTTTAGCGCAGACAGATACATCAGGATTCCTGGCGTATCTGTCATTACTTGCGTCATGGAGCGCTGTCCAGTGAGTACAGCGCATCCATGCTGTTGCAAGGAGGGCGTAATGAGAAGTGTTGCAACGCTGTCTTGTCACAGCGCAGCAACACTTTTCATGACTGGGGCCCAGGAATGCGCACTATCTTATTGATGGTGCACATTCCTGCACTGTATTTTTGTCGCAGGGCAGCGCTGCAACATTGCTTGCAGCACTGTCCAGCACCAAAAACATGCATAGATGTGGGCCCAAGACTTGTCCCGATTTTTAAGACCAGCTATTTTCTGGTCTTAAGTTCCTGCAGCTAACGGGCCTTAGCGCGACTTTTTTTATCGCTTCGCGGGTCCGGCCTATCCTTGCTAATAGGGCGAAGTGCGGTTAGCAGGAGCTTTTGCAGAATTTAGAGAAGGAAAGCCTACCTTGCATGTCATTAGCGATAAATATCGCTGGCATGCAAGGTGATAGTAAAACCGGGCGCTATCGCCGGAAAGCTGTCGCTAACGCCTGTTAGCGACAGCTTGCTAATAGGGCGATTAAAATATCGCCACTTTAGCGTTAAAAAAAGTGCCGCTAAAGTGGAGATGAGCCCTTGATAATATGCCCCATGGTGTCCTTGTCAAACTTCCAGCATGTAGCGGTGCGTCCCTTCCCCACTTTACCCCCATTTGTACCATTGTACCTTGTGCCCTGTATGTTGCTCTCGAATTTACCTCTATAACCTGGGGGATGGAAATTGTTGTCACGTGCTCCAACCCCTTCCCTGGCGGCCACCATGTGGCTTGTGAAGCCTTCTACGTCTTGGTGGTCCTTCTGTTTGTGCAGAAACAGGGCAGCTGCACTCTGCGGGAATTTTTCAACAAAAACACATGCCAGGATCCTAAATGCTTGCTGCCAGTTCTCTTTTGACCTTTCCACCCTGGGCTTGCAGCTCTCTCTCCTATCCCTCTACTTTTTGTCATGTGTTGTGAGATCTAGCCCTGCTTGTTGCACTTCTAGTAAGGAAAAAATTTCAATGTATTCCTTCCTCCATGTTTTCTCTTTCACTGCAAGTGGTATTAGGTTGGCCAAGTCAGTGAACCTTGTAGTAATGACGGGGTCTCCCAGGGAGGGGCGAATGCACTCACTGGCAGGTTTGGAACCGTCTCCACAGGCCCCTTTGCTTGCCCCCCTTGTTTTGGGCTCGCCCCTTTTGTCTCCCGCTGCTCCGGCCGCAGGGGGGTCACTCCCTGCTTATTCCCCCTTTGCCCCGCTCCCCGCTTCTTTTCTACTGGCGCTTGCCCCTCCTGACTCTTCTCTGTCTGCCTGGCTCCCCTATCCTCACACTCAGTGCTCCCCCAGAGGGTGCGCCTGTCTGAGGGCAGCCTGCGCTGAACTGGTTCTGTGCTCCCGGCCATGGCCACCATGGCATGAAAGGTGGATTGTGGCTGCCCAGCTTTTGAAACGGCGGGGGCTCCCAGGCTTCCCCTTGGCATCCGCTCCCCCTATGCCCGTTCCCCTGGCTGGCCTGCCACTGGTATGGGAAAGCCCACGGCCCCTGCACGGTTGCTTCAGTAACTCCCAGCTGTGTCCCTTAGTTGGCAATACTACCCGGGCTCCCCTGTGGTTGCCCCCTTGCGCAGCGTGTGTTGCTCACCAGTTTGAGTTGTGCTAGCTGTGTTCTCTTCCCACCTGGGGGCCGCCATGGTGGCTACAGTCCCCCCTTCCGAGTTGCTGCTGCTGATGACCTCTGGTTCGCTATCATCCTCCACCTCTGCTAGACGCTTGGGTGCTGTAGCCTTGCTTCCTCCAGCCTGTTTTTTCTTGGCTGCTGTGGCCTTGGCCTAATTTCCTTTTGGCTGCTGGGCTTTCTCCCTTGGGCGTAGAATAATTCTGCTGGAGGGGGCTGCCTTTTTGGCTGCATGCCCCTCTCCTCGTGGCTCTACCACTGTTTTGGTGCTCAGCTTAGATTTTTTGGTGGGTCCTCCATTTGCCCCAGCGTCCATTTGTTGTTCCACCCATCTTTTGCCTTCCTTGCAATTAAAGCCCTGGCGGTTTCTAGCATCACCTCCAGGTCATCATCCAGTGCCGGCCCAGAGTCTCCTGCCCTTGCTCTGCCTAACCTTGACTGTTCCCCGTTGTCCTGGAAATGCACCGGCCGCCGCCTCTCTCTCCTTGCCATCTGTCCGGTTCTGTGTGCTTCCTTCTCCTTTTTGCCCTTTGCCCCCTGAGCCTGCTCTGCCATACAGGCGTTGCTCCGGTCCTTTTTCTTTGAAGGCCTGTTCCTTTTTAGGCCTCTGTCCCTTTAAGAGACTCTCGGTTCAGCTCCTTATCTGACGAAGGCCACTCCTCCGCACACTGTTGCCGTCCTCGGAGCCTCCGGTCGCCGCCCATGTTGCTCCAGGAGCCGCCACTCGACCAGGGCTCACACAACTGCACTCTCGCCGCAGGGAGGGAGGCAGTCTCTCTCCCACCCGCTCCCCATTGTTGGTTACTCTTCAGCATGCGCGTCGTCGCCGATGACCTCGCGCCGTCCTGCTGCATCTGTCGATGTAGGCAGATGGCGGTGCACCCTAGCTTTTCGTGCGCCGCTCCACCTCTCCACAGTGAACAGCTCCTTCTCCCCCAAATGATTCCTGGCCAAAGCTGCTGGCGATTCCCGTGCTGATCTGGACACGTCTGCTTCTTCCCGCTACTTCCTCACGTTCCGGCGGGTCAAATCTGGGGAAAAACCGCTGCTGCAGCCATCACCGCCTGGACCCCGGTCACCACCGAAGATATCACCAGGACCATGAAGAGCACTCACTCAGGTGCCCCCATGGACCCCTGCCCCCTGCACATCTTCCACAGAGCCGCCACCGCCATAGCACCCGAGCTACGATGCACCATCAATGCCTACGGAACTTTCCCCGACGACTGGAAGCGTCGGAGAAGTCAAGCCCCTCCTCAAGATACCCGCTGCAGACCCTATGGACCTGAAGAACTACCGACCCATCTCTTTCCTTCCCTTCACAGCCAAAGTCACCTAGAAGATCGTCAACGCCCAGCTGACAAACTTCATCAAAGCGAACTCCATCCTCGACCCCTCCCAATCCAGATTCCGCAGCAACCACAGCAACAAGATCACCCACCTCGCTGCCACAGATGACATCCACATGCTCCTAGACCAAGGCCACACCGCAGCCCTCATCTACTCGACCTCTCCACAGCCTTCAACACCGTCTCCCACCTCACTCTTGCAGCCAGACTCCATGACGCAGGAATACAGGGAACTGCCCTCGATTGGCTCTGCTCCTTCCTCGCTGGCAGAACCCAACGGATCAGACTCCCACCTTTCCTCTCTGAACCAACAGAGATCACCTGTGGAGTACCACAAGGATCATCGCTCAGCACCACACTTATCAACATCTACATGGCCCCCCTCGCCGCCATCGTCAGACAGCACAGACTCAGCATTGTATCCTACGCCGACGACACCCAGCTAATCCTCTCCCTCATGAAAGACCCCGAAATGACCAGACTCAGCTTCCAAGAAGGAAGGAAAGACGTTGCAGCTTGGATGAGCGGCAGCTGTCTGAAACTCAACTCAGAGAAGACAGAAGGCCTAGTCCTTGGACCCACCCACGCAGCTTGGGACAACTCCTGGTGGCCCTCCGCCCTCGGCATCCCCCCCACCCCCACGGACCACGCCCAGAACCTCGGCATCATACTCGACTCCTCCCTCACCATGACCCGACAGATCAACGCCGTCGCCTCCACCTGTATCTACACCCTCCGAAAGACCTTCCAGTGGATCTCCCCCGAAGCCAGAAAGACCGTCACCCATGCACTCATACCAAGCAGAGTGGACTACCGAAACGCCCTCTACACTGGAAGCAACAAATCGCTGCTACGAAAACTGCAGACCATCCAGAACACTGCTGCCAGACCCATATTCGGCACCTCACGACAGGAGCACATCACCCAACACCTGCGAGATCTCCACTGGCGCCCCGTCGAAAAGAGAGTCACCTTCAAGCTACTCACCCACGCCTACAAATTCCTCCACAACATCGGACCCAAATACCTCAACGAAAGAGTCTCCTTCCACGTACCCAAAAGAAACCTCCGCTCCGCCGACCTCGCCCTAGCAGAAACCCGGCGCATCTGCAGAACCAGAGAGGGAGAGAAAGCCTTCTCCTATACCGCAGTCAGAGCCTGGAACGAGCTCCCAGTCAATATCAGGCGCTACCCTACTCTATACACATTCAGGAAGAGCCTCAAGACCTGGCTCTTCGTCGGATCGATCTGATCCATCTGATCCAGAACTGCACCCTCCCCCCTGCACCTTGAGACCCTCACGGGTGAGTAGCGCGCTCTAAACCCCCTGATTGATTGATTGATTGATTGAGCAGGGTACAGTCACAGGACACTGGTGATCACTGGCGAGGGCAAATCCGCTGCTGCAGGATACAGTCACAGGACACCGGCTATCACTGGCGAGGTCAGTTGTTTTCTTCTTTGTGTTTCAGGAGGGCCCTCTGCCCCCTTTTAACCTACACCTTTGGCCGCCCCCTGGTCACTTATTGGGGAGGCACCCATTTTGAAAAATGTGCTCCAATCATAGCACTGCATTTTCGCAGGCTTTTGCCTCGCGACCTTGGTCCCGCGCCCGCCACCGTGACGGGTTCCCCGTGGGCCCTGATTGATCCCTTTTCGCTTCCCTGGCCAATGCTACGACTCTGGCTCAACTCGAGGTCCTCTTCGAACCTCAAGCCCAAAACACCCAAGCCTTCATGTGTCTTCTGCCTGCCTTCCACACTTTATCCCTATTGTCAAACAATTCAAATTAAAGCATTAACATTTGTGTTAAAAGGAGAGAAAAATAGATACTCATTTAGTCACTGATTTGTACAAAGTGAAACCAGAGAACCTGGGATTCATCCTGGCTTCACACTTTACCAAATTGTATGATATTAGGCCAATATTTTATTTCACCGATCTTCCTTTACTTCAGTTTTATATCTGAAAGCCCAAATACGTGATTTAAGAATACGAGCTGCACATAAACGTATTGTGCTTGATTTAATAGACTCTATTGTTGCTCTGACTAGAAGAATGTGGACCACATACAGAGTACACACTAGCACAACACAGAATAAACAAAAGAATACATTAACAAATAAACTAAAATGTACAGTCCTGTAGTAATTATAGAGTGCGTTATGCATGCTGCTTTAACTGTGAACGGTGTTACAGAGTGAAGATTCATCAACTTGAAGGATGTAGTACTGCAGGTCAGGGAGGTGACATATTTTAATGGTAGACAGAGGCTTTTCCAATTTTGAGGAAGTATGGTGCAGTAGTAGTGAAGTAGTGATGGATTTGTAGTTGAAACAGGCCATGCACAGATCGAAACACAATAAAACAACAATAACAGCTTTTCACAGGTATATATACACCTTTACCAATCCGGCTCCACAGTTGTCTTGGAAGATGGAGGCTGATCTAGGGAAGCTTGGTGGCAGGATTTCAACGGTGGAAAGTGCTCCTGTCTACACTAACTCACAGAGGCAGTTTCACCCCACGGGCCACAGGATGGGAGGCTTGCTGACGTCACTCCTATAGCTCTTGGATAACAATGCTTATTATGGCAGCCTGCAAGTACCCACTGCTTTGGTATATAAGGAAGTCTGCAGGCAAGTTCAAGTGCAGGAAATGTTCATGCAGCACTTTGTCTTCAGGTATCCATTGAGAATTGGGACTGGCAAGCTTTGAAAATGCAGTCACACATTGCGATTGCATTTTGCTGTCATAAATCTGCAGCCATATTTTTCATGAAGCTAGCTAACGTCATTAAAGAGGGGGTTTTGCTTTGCATGCAGCAATTAACCTGTGAATGTAGGAAGTCTAAAGTCCAGGGGCCTCATTTATGAGGTTTTGCCGTAGGACAGCACCGCAGGCCTTCCTGCTGTACTGCCCTATGGCAAAGGAAAAGGGCAAGAATTCGCTGTATCTATCAGATACTGCGCATCCTGTCCTTTTCCCCTGCGCCCGCGCACAATGAGCTGCCGTGCTCTAAGGCAGGCATCTTTGCACCATGGTGTTAGGGTGCCTGCATTACGGTTAGATTATTTTTGTGCAGTAAGGGAAACATTCCTGCACAAAAACAATCACAAAGTAGAATGCAGCACATGCAGAAAAAGGAAAAACGAGGAGAAATAAAGATATTTGTCCTCGTTGTGCCTCCCTTACGCTTCCCCTGGGGAGGCATACATTTTTAGCGCTGCCTCAGATTTATGATTTCTCATAAATCTGGGGCAGTGTCAAAAAGCCATGGATGTAGCTGGGAATGCCCCAGCAACACCCATTGCACGCCCATTCAAAGCAGAAAACTGCATTAATGGGAACGATATTTACGAGGCAGCATTAAGCCAAAATGCATGAAGCCAAAAGGTTTAATGCTGCCTCGTAAAGCTGGAGCAGGCTGCTGCGCCATGGAACATCACAAAAAGTGACGCTCCAGTGGTGCAAGTGGCCTCATAAATGAAGCACCAGGCTTCTCAGCTTTGGTATCTCCGGGTTCGGGCGGGGGGGGGTCAGTGTTACCAGCTAATTCACTTTGGACCCGAGTGCCGTCCAGTCGATCCCTCCTCCCAAAATAGGATGCAGTGTCTCCCCATTGAAATGAATGGCGTGGTCAGGTAAGGAGAGATGTGACTATTTCTGAGTGTGCAATACATTACTGTGGAGGAAAAACATGATACTAGTCCAAGGAACCTAAATGCACTGTGCGATTTTGGTCCTGTGCCAGCCTTTCCCATACTGATTAAATAACACATTTTTCTGGACACTGGCAGAGCACTGATGTAATAAATAAATTATGCCACTCAAATCAGCATGTGCCATAACCAGTGATGGAATTCGAAAATATTTACTTCAGGAACCCATAAATTGTAGGTCAAGGTGTGACAGAGGAAAGAGGGTGGAGTCACAAGTGGCAGAGCTTGAAGATCAGAGTGACAGTCTGCTCACACATTTATCTAAAAACATCTGCTGCAAAAAAAGTGCCAAAAGGAGAAATGCGACAGAAAATCTGTCTAGCTTAATTTGGCACAAAGAGATTACATTTTAAAATATCTTACAGGGTTAATCCACCTGCTGCAGAGATTTTTGTGTGCCCAGCAATTTTGGGAGGTTTATAATAGTGGTAAGATAACTATGGTGAGTATTCCACTCCTGACAAGATGGCAGCTTGGCGCTAGCCACGGCTGAACTGCACCTGATGTTCTTCTTTCCCTGAGACCCGGCTCTCTGCACAAATTGGTTCAACTGCTTGGGGCTTTGCGGCCTTGGGGGGGGTCCTCACCTGACAGGGAAACCCTGGGCAGCGCTGTGAGGACAAGTGAGGATTGCACGGCAGCCTGTTGCAGCAGCTTGTGGCTCCCATTTTTCTCTCTCCGTCAGTGTGGTGGGCGTTGCTACTCCCGGGGCAGAGAGGAGATCCCTGTGGAGGGCCTGTCTGGAAGCATCAACACAGGTGGAAGTTGCCTTGGGCAAGCAAATGTATCATTCCCTGTTCCATGAAGGCACAGGAAAGACTCTCATCCTCCGTTGCCTCCCTCAAATAGATTGGTTCTGCAGAAAGCATAAGACAGCATGCTAAAACTCAGCTTCAGACAACCATTTTTCTGGACACAGAATTACAGTTCTGTTCAGACAAAGGGCACTGTTTGGATTTGATATAGAGGATTCTAAACATAGCAGCTGTCATTTATTCTCCCCAGTTGCTGCCCGGTTAGCTTTCTCCCGGGCGGCAGCAAGACTCTCAGCAAAAGACGGGGCCGGATGAAGACCTGCTGGTGATTCGCTCGGCCCACAAAGAACTAGGAGGAAGACTCTCCCTACTGGGAAAGCATCTATCAGCAAAGTGTAGATGCCAGAGAATTCAGGAACTTCCAACGGATCGGCTGGATCTAATGTCCTGAATACTTTGCACGAGGGGGGCAAGCAGAATCGAGGTGGTAGGACTCAGGGAGCAAAGTGACTCACTTGATGACTTGGGCTCAGAATTGCATTCTCAGGGGGTAACTCCTGGTTTCATATCAATTCTCTCACAAAGGATTATTGATGAATACATATCTTCCCTTAATACTATCACAATGGTTGATCTGGATGAGGCAGTGCTTCCCCCCAGTTTATCTAGTAATGTTTGCTCTAAAGATCAGGTGGCAGCATTGGAGGGGGTAGTGTCAGCCTTCAGTTCCATATACTTATCCACATCTTCCAGGCTTGTATCAAATGAGACTCCCATGGGTGGAGTAGCTATGCTCCAGCTGGTGTGTGCTGGGGCATCTAGAGAAAGATAGATGATGGATGGAGTTGCCTCTGGCGTGGTTGTTTGTGAAGCTGCCGGTGCAGGGGGCCCTCAGGGCTCTTTAGGACAGACACTACAGCAAGAGAAGAAGACCACTTGTGAGGATAATTTAGTTTTTCCCCCTAGCCATAGCTCACTGGAACTCTCGAGGCCTTTTATTTACTCTCAGATTCTGGCAGCTTGTCTAATATTGATGATCATGGTCCTTATCCAGATGGTTCATGTTATGTGGTGGAGGGGGGCCTCAAGGCCCTGTTGTTTTCTAGAGGTGAGGAAGGTTCTGATAGTGAATTAGCTAGCTCCGAGGGCCGAGACTGGACCCATAACAGCAAACCATTGTGAAGATCTAGTCACTTTGGTTTTTGTTCAGGGGGATCATGACCCTGTAATCTCTAAGACAGAGGAAGACCTGCTGTGGGATCAGGATAGCATCGGACTAACACCTGCAAACCCTCTTCCTCCCGGGCAAGAAACATCCCTTTCTCTTGCATCTGCTAATATGTCTAAGACAGCCGGCACGGGGTTGCAAGCAACTGTTTCAGCCGACGCCGATCCTCCCACATTGTCTGCCATGTATGATCTCTTTCAGCAGCACTAGGAAGCATATAGGAAGGCTTCTCTTGCACTGAAAACTTCCCATCTAAAGACACAGGTGGTCTTGTGAAAGCTGTCAAGGAATATGGATAATCTTTATACCTTGATTGGAAATGTAGAGGCAAGTCAGGCCTCTCTTCAAGAATTAGTTGGTGAAAGTAAGTCTGCTATTCAGCAGCATGACTTTCAGTTGGAAAGTCTTTCGTACAAGGTGGAAGACCTTGAGACTAGATCTCAAAGGAACTATCTCCGTGTTCTCAGTATCCCTGAGGGCTCTAAAGGTTATGATCCTAGAGGGTATATTGTTTGTCTATTTAGAGAAGCCTTGTCTGCCCTAAATGACTGGGAAATGGACTGTAAGATCTAAAGCACACATTGTTTTCCATTTCATATGCTAGTAAGGCCCCCCCGCCAGCTACCCCATGCCATTCTCGTCTATGTTGGCAATTTCATGGTAAACAGACATAATATCGAATTTTTAATATCGAATTGCCAAAATATCGAGTTGTAAATATAGAATGGACAGAATATCGAATTGCCAAAATATAGTGGTTAAGAATATCGAAATTCAGGTAAGAAATATCGATTGTCAAAATATCGACAGTCATAATATAGTTGTTAAAAATATCGAATTTTTTTATAGTGTTTTAAGTGTTAGTATATGTGTTAAAAGTATGTATTATTTTTGGAATGTATGTTTTAATTTTTTTAAGTAATGAATTTTATGTTATTTAATTTTTGCGTAATTTAATTCTGTAGCGGGTTGTGGGTTTATAGGGGAATAGGGTGGGAAGTAATTTAATTATAGTAAATTAAATATTAATTTTTAGGAATTATTAATTATATTTAATTTAATTTTGCATTTTAGTTCTGTAGCGGGTTGTGGGTTTATAGGGGAATAGGGTGGGAAGTAATTTAAATTTAATTAAGTAATTATTAAATTTTATTTATTGGTATTGATAAATAATTCATTGTTAATTACTTATTAATTGGTAATTAATTTTTATTAATTGATAATTAATTTTTAATCATTATTTAATTGATAATTATATTAATTGTATTAATTTATTATTCATAGTGGGTTGTGGGTTTATAGGGGAATAGGGTGGGAAGTAATTTAATTGTAGTTCAGTAATTATTTATTTTTATTTATTGGTATTGATTATTAATTTATTGTTAATTAATTCTTATTTGGTAATTAATTTTTATTAATTGGTAATTAATTTTTATTAATTTTTTAATTGATAATTATATTAATTGTATTAATGTATTATTCATAGCGGGTTGTGGGTTTATAGGGGAGTAGGGTGGGAAGTAATTTAATTGTAATTCAGTAATTATTTATTTTTATTTATTGGTATTAATTATTAATTTATTGTTAATTAATTCTTACTTGGTAATTAATTTTTATTAATTGGTAATTAATTTTTATTAATAGGTAATTAATTTTTAAGAAATAATATTTATTGGTATTTAGAATTAATTATTAAATATTTTGTAATTGGTAAGTCATTTTAATTAATTTTTTATTGGTATTGATAATTATTTTATTTTTATTAAAATATTAAATCATTATTTTCCCTACTGTTGCACTCTTTGGAGTGGGAATAGAAATTTTTACCCCTACGCTATCCAACGCTTTCCCTACTGTTGCGCTCACTGGAGTGGGAATAGTAATTTTTACCCCTACGCTATCCAACTCTTTCCCTACTGTTGCACTCTCTGGAGTGGGAATAGTAATTTTTACCCTCCCGCTATCCAACGCTTTCCCTACTGTTGCACTCACTGGAGTGGGAATAGTAATTTTACCCTCCCGCTATCCAACGCTTTCCCTACTGTTGCACTCTCTGGAGTGGGAATAGTAATTTTTACCCTCCCGCTATCCAACGTTTTCCCTACTGTTGCACTCTCTGGAGTGGGAATAGTAATTTTTACCCCTACGCTATCCAACGTTTTCCTACTGTTGCACTCACTGGAGTGGGAATAGTAATTTTTACCCTCCCGCTATCCAATGCTTTCCCTACTGTTGCACTCACTGGAGTGGTAATAGTAAATTTTACCCTCCCGCTATCCTACGCTAAAAATATTGAATATCTTTTATAAATATTACGTTAATATATATATGTATTAAAAAATAAAAATGTATTTTTTTTTTTTAACTTACATTAATTATTTATTAATTTTAAAGTTATTTAAGTATTTTTAAGTATGTTTTAGTTAATTATATATATTATTTCATTAATTTTACATTACTTTTAAGATATTTAAAAAATTCGATATTTTGACTAACTATATTTTTTTCAACTATATTTTGGATTCGATATTTTTGTACTTACCTGTTTGTAGATAGGGATTCGATATTTTGGCATTCTATATTTTTACTTCGATATTGTTGTAGGTCGATATTCTTGTAATCGATATTCTGTCAGTGATCCCAATTTCATATTGCGGCAGGCTATCTTCTTGGCGGCTCATCCTCAATCACCGATCAGAGCCTGCGGCGTGGCTCTTTTTGTTCGATCTGACTTCTGCCATGAGACAGTAGTACATCGGTGGCAGTTTTGCAAACATATTCCGGCTCTTCAGAGCATTGGGGCAGTAGTTTCTCTCGTGGAGCCAGCTAAATTGCGGATTAAAAATGAAGGACCATTCAAGTTTTGCCATGATGCAGCTAAGGTTGCTGAGCTGCTACACAAGTGACAGTTGGCAAAATGAATAGCAGCCCCCACTGGCCTTGAGTAATCTCATTGGTTGGATTTATATTTTGGTTTTTGGTTTTTCTTGTCATAAATTTTGATTATTGTACTTTATTTATATTTACTTTCGGGTTGCAACTGTGGAGAAAGTCCTTTTGTCTTTTTTGTGCCTCCTCTTTTCTTAAGCTCTTCCTTCCTTCTCTCTCTTTAGTGATTGTCAGTCCTCGAATTTTTTTTCTTTTCTCACAGTTGTTAGTGTACACCTTGGGAGGGGGTCGGTCTCTGTGGTTTACCTGTTGGTTTGGATAAGCCGAGGAGATCAGGGGGGTAATAGCCCATCCTTTGGGCTTATAACTGGGGGGGTAATGGGGTCATTGGGTGGGGACGGGTTGTGTTTTTTATGAGGTGAGTGGGATCAAGGTCTCAACATTGACAGTTGTGTTAACATCACATTTGAGGATGGTGAGGGCTTATAGTTAACCTTATAAAAAATGATTATTCTACCTCAATTGTACTTCTTTAGGTGTATATCCCTTTATCTACCTAAAGCTTTCTTTACTAAAATTGAAGCTTGTTTGTAGAAATGTATGTGGAACAACAAGAAATCCTACTGTAGTATACAGTATCTTCAACTACCCCGGGAAATAGGAGGTGTTTCTTTACTGGCTTTACAGGTGTACTATTTTTCTGCATTTATTTCACGACTCACTATGGTCCTGGGTAGGGAACCATGGACTCTGGGGCTAATGTTCCTGGAGTATTTGCCCTGGGGAATGTTATTGTGTCACACACAGGTATTATTGACACTGTGTACTTTAAGAGGACTAGCTTCTCTTGATTCCCTTGGAGGTGAATCATGAAATATGCACTCATGTTAAAAAAATATTTTTTAACATCACTCATTTTAATCAATATACACATTTGGGTTATAATGCAAACATGCGTTTGCTTATTCATCATCATTTTCTTGCGTGTTGGACGGATTCTAAACTTCTTATCCTGGGACAATTGTTCGAGGAGGCACACTTTTATCTTATGAGATCCTTTAGCAATGATTCTCTTGTCCTTGTATGATTTTTTTCAGATATTTACAACTTCAATTTTTTTTATCTAGTTTAAAAACAGATGAGATGAGTTGCTCCCCAAATAATGTTCTTGATTATCTCTTGAGAAGCCCTCATAAGGGTAATATTAGTTTGGCAGAGATTGACTGAAGGACTGATCTATTCCAGCTCAGGGCAGAAAAGTGGAGTAGATATCTTGGGGTTCTGGTGACGGGAAGCCTAATGGGATCTTTCATTGTAATATTGTTTGAGATTATAAGCTAATAATACTGCAGCACTCACCTTTAATTTCATCTAAAATCAAAGGGATATATTTTTTTGCCTTTTCTCTGGCCAGATTGGTACTGGCATGATATTGGTTATTAAGGGAGGCTCCTAGTCCAAATGTGAGGTGGCATGAAGTTTTAAAGATCTGTTCTTTTGTAATGTTTATTGTAGATAATGATGAACGTAGAACTAGATTAATTTGGATTTGGGACCCACTTAGGGCTTGGATGCATTTGGTCCTGGCTTGTCATGACAGTTTGTTATTGTGATGTATAGTATTGAGTCATTGGCGACTGGTTATTTATGATGCACTTTGCACTTTCTGATCCATCTGTAACTGTTCCCCCTCCAATGATTTTGATTAATGTTGATTGTTTGCCGGCCTGGATTAGTTCACTTATATGTCATGAATTTCTATTTTGTGATGATTTTATTTACTATAAAAAAAATATCACTCTGGTGGTGAATGCAGGTTTGGGAAAGTTCTGTGTTTTGTCCAATCACATTTTTAACTCATAAAATAGTGTAAAAGGTTAATGTGCATGCTGCAAAGCACATAGTGCAAAATGAATATTTGTATTTTCTGTACATAGGTAAGTGGGCTACTGCTTTTGACACTGAAATTATTGTTATGTCCTGTTCATATACTGCAATCATTCTGAAATAACACAATGAGAGCATCTGGATAACTTCAGGTAATAAGTCACAGACTACAAATCCTAATAACAAAACATAAAATAACATAACACAACACTACACAACATAACACAACATAACATAACTTAACTTCTATTTACTGACATCAAGACCTGCATGCAAACTGTAAGTCATGTGTTTAGATCCTTACAGTTCTTTTCTCAATCTGTCAGTATTCTAGGATTTCAAAGAAGTGTTTTTTGGGTAGTAATAGTCTTCTTAGAACAGGCAACCCCAAACACTGTGTTATGTTTTGAATTCTTATTATGTGCTTCTCCCGACCATGACCTCAGCATATAATGTCTACAACTATGGATGATATATGATTCCTACACCCTTATAACCCTCATTGTCTTTTATGTAACATTTTCTATGCATTGATTTACACATTTGTGTGATTTATGATTTATTTTCTGTGTGTGTGTGTGATGTAAAGCACTCTGACACCCTACATTAGTAAGAATAGCGCGATAAAAGAATTAAAAAGTAAATTAGTAAGTGACATTTAAATTGTTAGTTGTGTAATTACTCAGACACACAGCTACAGCTGGCATTCTTACAGTTGAAGTACATCTGTTACATAGGTGGGTTGAACAAAGTCAAATATCTGCCTCCAGATAGTTTCTCTAAACTACTTGTGAAATGATAAGCTGTGTGCCTTTGTTTCCATTCACTACATTAGCATCTCAGAGTTAGGTGCCAGATGGGTCCCAGCAAGGATCATACTAAAACAAAAAGAGGGCTGATGGCCCTTTAAATCAGGTCTTTGATTTCGGTCTGCTGGAAGCTAAAATAATAAAAGCCCTCTTGCGCCTGCATACTGCTGCCCCAAACGGAATGCAGACAACATACGGTTGCTGCTGAATTGTGTGCTGGTGATGAAAAATTACACCAGGACAAATTCAGCATATTTCCCTGGATTGGCTGGATCCCAAATCCAGTCCAGAAATAGCTGCCTGGACCTGAATCCAGCACGATCCCACTACTTTCTAGCACTGGACGTAACCTTTGAGGCTTAACAACTGTGAGAAATTGAGTTGTTGGTTCAGTGGGATGTTAACCCTTCTCAAGCAACAACCACAATCCCTGTCAGGGTGAACCACAAAAGTTCTAAATTAACCTGCACTTAACTTTCTGTTAGCTTGGCACAAAATGTGTAAAGTATTTATGCAGCACACAAACAGTAATGAAGTGAAAAAAAACACAAGAAAAATCACAATCCAATTAAAAAAATTAGAGTAAATTTCAAAAAATAATTTGACAACAAAATTCCAGTCAGTAGAACCGGAGTTATGAATTTTTAAAGTTTAAGGTAAAAACTAGCACCGAAAAGATCAAAGCACCAACCATGCACATCTGATTGCCCGAGACCGCGTCAAAGTAAAAAAATATGGCCGACCGCGATGAAGCATGCATTGGATACAAGAAGTGGATTGGGCCGGGTCAGCGCTTATCTTCGGACTTAAACAAAATTTTGTGAAAAATGTCTGAGAAACTAAAGTTCAGTGGGACAAGGCTGCCGGTGGTGTCCAAAGAGGAGGCGTTATTGTTGAAAGCCGCTGGACGAAATTGCACTGAAGATTTCAATGTTTGGACCTAGTCTCTTTTTTGGAAGTCGGAAATTTCCAGCGAGATGAAGCTGCAAGCTGTAGCTGATTAAGACTCCAGGAGACCAGATTCCCCTTCTGCAAAGAAACACTGAACAAGATTTACTGCTGCAGTAAAGAATGTAGCAGGAGCTGCCATGAAGTCAGGCTGACCGGTGATGGAACTTGGGCAAAGAACTCTTGGTTAGCAGAGCAGTTTTGAGCCAAAAATCTTCTAAGTCCCATATTTTGGATTTTGGCTAGATGTGCACCTTTAGCACTACTTTGAAGGGTCCAGGACTGGAGAGGCACCACCTGGAGGGTTAGGACTCACTCATGCTTGGTACAGGTGCTGGTTCAAGATTGTTGGAACCTTTTCTGTCCCTGAGGTTCTGATCTGGAGGCCAGCCAACTAGCCCTTGGAGTCACTATGGTAGTCCTGGATTGAAGTAATGGAACAGGGCTCAAGCAGCAGGGCAGGCCTCTGAGGGCTCAAGGCAGGCTTCAGGCAGTAGAACAGTCCTTCCAGGTGCAACAAAGCAGTCTTCTGAAGTACAGAGCAGGCCACAGCAGCAGACAGTGCACTGACAGTCCTTCAGTAAGTCCAAAAAGGGAACTGAAGAGTGGGTCTGAGGGTTCTATTTTCATACCTGGTAGTAGTAGGAGAAGTTTCTAGATATTCCCTTTGAAGAGTGCTTGGAATGTCTGCCTTCCTGCCCTTGCTCCAGCCAGGCTACAGGAACAATGGGCTACTGCGAAGTTCTTTGTTTGAAGGCAGGGCACAACCTATTGACTTACAAGTAGGGCTGTGCCCAGCTCCACCTCATCATCCTGCCAGTGATGACCCATCCAGGCACACCTAAACCCTTTATTGTTTGGCTGTCTGGGAGGTATGTACAAAGACCAACTGCCAACTACACTCGGTCATGTGACCCAGGAACAGGTTGCAGGCATAAAATAGCTAGGGCAAGAAAAAGCCAACTTTCTAAAAGTGGCATTTTCAAACTTGTGACTTGAAATTTGACTTTACCATTGAAGAGGATTTAAATTACAATATCTTAGACACCAAGCATGAATTCCCAAACTGCTCCTAATCAAAAGTTAGCACTTATTAAATGTAATAAAGCAACTCAATTGTCTCATGGGAGAGGTAGGCCTCACAGTAGTGAAAAACAAATGTAGGAGCTTTTCATAACCAGGACATGTAAAACGTAAAAGTTCTAGTCCAAACCTTTTAGTTAAGACTTGGAAAGGAGGATATTCTACCATGTTGAGTGGCAGCTTAAAACAGCTAAGTTACTGCAGTGGCAGGCATGAGGCATGGTTTATAGGGCTGCTTTAGTGGGTGGCACAATAAGTGCTGCAGTCACACTAGTAGCAGTTAATGTGCCAGCCGTGGGTATATGGTATACCACTTTACTGGGCAGCTATCAATAAATTAAGTATGCCAATCAGATGTTAGCCAATTTCACCATGTTTTAGAAGGTGAGCACAAGCACTTGATAGTAGTAGTAAAGTGAACAGAGTCCTAAGGCCAGCAAATACGAATTCAGAAAACAGGGGGTTAAGGCAAAAAGTTTGAAGGTGACCCTGCAGAGATGGATAAGTCAACAGCAACTATGAAACTACTGTATTGGCAGCATACAGCTTATTGAAGGCATTTTGCAAGCATTCGTTTCATGCAAGAAAGGTTTTCATAAATTGTTATTGTTGTATTTTGAGTCTTTCTACTACATTGTGGTAATGTTCAATTGATTGTTTGTTTGATACAGTCACTCTCTGTCATATTTCATCTGATACCTATAAGCTAAGTTGGTTTTCAAATTTGTTAACTATGTACGAATGTTCCCAATATTTTTACCACATGATGATGGATAAAGGTGTTCTTGACTTACTCGCATGCTGTTTTCCATAGCCTCTGATTTTTATAGTTTGCAAAATGCATCAGTTAAGGTATGTGATTTTATTGTTTTGGTAAGGTAACCAGTCCCTTGGATGCCATAATAATATGTTTGGAAGCACAGAGGGCTCGATTGAATGGCTGAAATTAGGAGTCCACTGCCTTCCCTTGATCAGTAACCTCTAATATACTTGGGGTTAAAGGTCAGTGGCGTCTGGGGAAATTCGAAAGTGGTGGGGTGTAAAATTAAACCATCTATGGTCCTTTATAGACCGAGCATATTTTTAGAATGGGAAAAGTTTTTTTTTTTATTATCTTTTTATTTGGTGGTCTATTATATGGCAGAGGAAGGAAAAAATAAGGACAGTTCTTGATACCTCATACATAACAATTTCAAACAACATAGCATGACATTCTCAGACAGTGGTTGTAATATAAGTGCAATTGTACATTTCTAGAGACAGAAAGGGCATACATTGTTACATACCTTTATACCCAGTTTACACATTTAACATACGTAATTTGGTCATCACTCTACACAGGCTAACCGTTCATGAGTTATTCGATTGATGCTTGCTGTTCCCCAGTATCAGCCCGCAAATACTGCACAAATAGATCCCAAAATTCCCTGGGACGAGAGGAGCTAGGCAGTTCTTCCACATATGTTGCCAGTTGTTCCCTGCAATATACCATGTCTGTCAACCAATGTTTATTAAGTGGCGATTGTTTACTTCCCCATCTCATAGCAACCCGCCGTTTAGCCAATAGCAGGGCTATGGCCATTAATTTGCGCTGAGGTGCGTGTTTCACCTTGTACAAGCCAAGAAGGCATACTTGTGGGGTATCAGGGATTGGTTTCCCCAGCATTTCACCTACAGTTGTAGTTACCTCCTGCCAAAAGCTATATATCCGTGGGCATGCCCATGCTAAATGCAAGAGGTCCGCCTGTGTAGTGTTGCAGCGTGTGCATCTGTCATTCTCTCGAAGGCCGTATTTATGTAATTGTGTTGGTGTATAATAGGCCTGTTATAAAAACTTAAAATGAATAATTTGTAAATTGCAGTTTGGTGTAAGTATTTGTAGTAGCGCACAACAATATTCCCAGTTTTCTGTAGTCAATTCGGCATTTAGCGTATGGTTCCATTTTTCCATTGCACGCTCATGGGTCTATATTGTTCTCGCTGGGCTGTTTTGTATAATTTGATGATTAGGCGATGTCGCGTAGGTGAGGCAAGCAGCGCCTGCAAAGTATTGTGTGTTAAGGGTTCTTGGGGGAACGTGGGGTAGATGTCTTTTATGGCAGCGCGTAATCTGAGGTAGGCGAACACCATTAGTGGCGTGCAATCTGTAGTAGGTAGAGCCGCTGTCTGGGTTATGAATTGACCATTGGGAAAGACATCGCTCATAACGGATAAACCCATTTGTCCCAAGAGGGTCTGCATTTTATGACTCTTGCATCACCGTTATTTATGAATGGTGCCTCAACGGTAGCGTTGGGGCGTATGTCGGGAATTTATGTGTGCAGCGCATTAGCGAGTGCCATGCCATTGTTGTAGTGGCTACAGGGTTTATTACAGCATGTGGCAGCCATCTCTTTGGCTTCGTCACCAGTGTAACTAATGATGTGGGGTGGGCTATATCTGTTTCCACAGCAACATGTGTAATGTAATTATGTGGCTGTAACCAATAATGTGCATATTGTGCTTGGGCACACAAATAATAAAGCTGCAGGTCTGGGGACCCAAATCCACCTTGTGTGTATGGCCTAGTGAGCTCTTCCCACCCCACTCTAGGTTGCTTACTTGCCCATCTGAGTGTAGCCAAACAGGATCTTAGCTTCGTAAAGAATTGTTGTGTTAGGGAAATGGGTATCTTTGCAAAGAGATAAACAAACTTTGGTAGCACCACCATTTTCTGTATAGCTATCTTGTCAGCGATGGGCAGTGGCATCTGGATCCATTTAGCTACTTGACCTTCCAGTTTTGTGAGGGCTGTGCCATAATTTTCCCGTATTACCAATTCGGGGTCTCTATGCACCCATACCCCTAGATATTTAACTGGCTCCGTTTGCCATTGTAAGGGGATATCTAACTGAAATTGTGTAGTAGCTGGTGTAAGCGAGATTATCACCGACTTTGTCAAGTTTATGCTTAGCCCAGAATGGCGTTCGAATGTGATGTATTCCCGTATGAGCATGTTTAGGTTATCTTCGGGATATCGGGTTTATAGTACCATATAGTTTGCATACAGCGATATGCTAACAGGGCGCAGTTGAAATTGTAAAGCTGCACGTGCGTATTTTTGCCTGATCGTGCATGCTAGTGGTTCAAGCGCCTATGTAAACAGTAAGGGCGATAATGGGCACCCCTGCCTAGTTCCTCTATAGATTTGAATAGGAGGAGCCGTGACACCATTTATCCTCAGCCGAGGACACAGTTTAGTATAGAGCAACTGAATCCATTTAAAAAACGGGTAGGGAAACCACATTCTTCGCAAGACTGAAAACATAAACGGCCATTCTATGGAGTCAAATGCTTTGGCTGCATCCAAGAGGGCTGCAGCCGCAGGCATTTCTGGGTTTGATTGGTGAAACATTGCAAAAATCGTGCGTAAATTCTGCATCGTTGACCATGTTGGGATAAACCCCGATTGGTCCGGTAACACTAAACTTTGCATTAATGGCTGCAACCTAGTTGCAATAACTTTAGCTAAAATTTTGGCATCCGTATTTATGAGGGACAGTGGCCTATATGCATCACATTGTACAGGGTCTTTCTCAGGCTTAGCAGCAGTGCCTCTCGTAACGTAGGAGGAAGGATCCCATTGTCATATGCTTCCGCATACATGGCTAGGAGATGTGGAACTAGTATGTCACTGTATTCTTTGTATATTTCGCTAGGCAGCCATCAGTTCCCGGAGCTTTACTTTTGGGGACTTCTCCTTCACCCCCCACACCCCTTCCTCCTGGCCCTCTCCTACATATCTCCCTCTCCCCACAGCTGGCTCGCCCACTCTTCAACAGGGAATCAGTCCCCCCTCACCTCCTTAAAACCAAGAGATCCCTCTCCCTATCTAATCCTCAACTCTCGAACTCGTCCCCCCAACCGAACTCCCTCCTCACGACAACTATAGCACCCACTTACCTGGCTCTTCTGTACAGCAGAGACAGAAATCCTCCTCAGGGGACGTTCCCCCTCCACTGCGTCCCCTTTCCTGGGACGCGCCTACCCCCACCCGAGTGATCAACTCTCCTCCTCCCCTCCACAGGAGCTCTGATCCACGATCAGATCCTGCATCTAAGCTCAAGGAAATAAAACGTGAACTCCTAAAACTCAAATCGGACATACACAACCTCATTAACATCACCTCAGAACTGGCCCATTACCTCTCTTCCAACAAGACCTCGCAGGAGATCCTGCCTAAGTTCCAACACCACCCCAAACTACCATCTCCTTCCACTATGTTACAGAGTGACCTCGGGCAGAAACCCCCAGGCCAGAACTGGAATACCACTCCCTACTCTAACGCTCCTACTAGACCCTCCAGATCCATAAACCATCTATCACAACCAGATATTCTCTCACTTCTCCGAGCTTACAACTCCTTTCATACGGTCATCCCAGGCCCTTCTGGAACCTCACAAACTGCTTCTTTAAATGCGCCTGGAACGACTAATCCCAAGCAGGGACACATGGAGGCTATACAAAGCATCACATCTAACCCGTATAGAGCTCCCAGATTCAACGCCAATGACGTCAACATTAATAACCTCAGGCAGATCCCCATTACACAGTCCTCTCTCACTGACCACAAATCACAACTGAAATGCATGTTGCTCAACTGTAGATCAGCGGTAAAACATGCCACGGACCTTGCCGATCTCATCCTTGCTCAGGAACTCGACCTCCTTATCCTCACCGAAACTTGGCTTACCGACTCCTCAGGTCCTATCCTTGACATTCTAGTCCGTCCAAGCCACAACATTATCAGACTCGATCGAGTAAAAAGAACGGGAGGTGGCATAGCCTGTATCTACCACAACTCTCTCTCAGCAAAACAGTCCCCTTCAGCAAGTCTCTCATAATATGAATATCTATGCATTGACATCACCAGCAAACATAGACCCCTATGCAGCCTACACATCTTCTACCACCCTCCAGGAGACAACCTCCACCTAATTGAACAAACTATGGAAACCACCTCCTCCAACCAGGGACGACACTGCCCCCAGATCTTCCTTGGTGACTTCAATTTCCATTGGATTGACCCTCATGACCAGGCGGTTAACAGTCTCAAAAACTTCATAACTGACCTCGACCTAACTCAAGTCTGTTACAGTCCCACGCACAACTTAGGCTCAACCCTTGATCTAATCATCTCCAATTCCAACTCCATTCAGCTCGAATATATTCTCCCCTGTGACTGGTCGGACCATCACTATATCACCTTTCGAATACTAGAAAGCTGGAGCTCCAAAAAATCTCAACCACTAAAACAAAAACAGTGGAAAAGAACGCTCCAAAATACTAACGTTAATGAGCTAATATCCCGCTGCAATATCGCCTTACCTCCGCCTGCAAACATAGCCGATATCCATGACCTCACTGAACATTACAACAACTCATGTTGTCTGCCCTGAATGCAACTGCCCCCCTTCAGCTAAAAAACAAATCCATCAAAGACTCTAAACCATGGTTCAATGACAGCCTTAATACTGACAGACGCAGCCTAAGATTAGCAGAACGCGCCTGGAGATCCGCTTTATCCACTGGTCTACTAAAAACTCTAAGATTAAAAAGGAGTAGATACAACAAACTCATCAGAAAGGCGAAAGCAACTTTCTTCAAATCCAAACTTGACAAAGCCAAATATCACCCGAAAAGGCAGTTCGAGCTGATTAAGCTACAATCCAATAACACTCCTATCCAATCTCCTCTCATCTCCTGCCCTCAGCCAAACTGCGATACCGTTGCTGACTTCTTCATGGAAAACGAGAGTAAGATCGAATCAGATCTAAAGTTGGCCCTGATCGATTTCTCTCCCTCTCCTACGCCGCCCTGCCACTCCCCTAAAAACAATGCCATGTGGAGTCAATTCACACCCCTCAATGACACTTCCATCTTCAACATACTCTCGACCCTGAAACCTTCAAATCACTTCAATGACCCACTCCCCCCCCAACTTCTTTAAAGAAATGAAAGGATCACTAGCCCCGCTCTGGTCCAAGATCATCAATGCTTCCCTTCTTCAAGGGGAGATCCCTGACTGCCTGAAGGTGGGCCTAGATCACCCTATTCTCAAAAAACCCACGGCGGACCCCGAAGACCTGAATAACTATCAACCAATCACAAGCATACCTACCCTGGCAAAACTCCTTGAGAAATGTGTACATGAGCAACTGCGCAAACACATTGAGCAATTCCAACTCCTTGACCAATTCCAAGCAGGCTTCCGTCCCGGCCACAGCACCGAAACGGTCATCACTCATACAGTGGACGACGCTCACACTTTGCTTGACCAGAATGAATCCTGCCTACTAATATTATTCGATCTCTCATCTGCATTTGACACTGTCAAACATGACAATCTACTTAACCTTCGGGAACGCAGAATGGGGCTCTCAGGAACTGTACTAAAATGGTTTGCCTCTTTTCTCAACAACAGAACGCAGAGAGTCAAATCCAATCAAGCACTTTCCAATCCCAGTCCCTGCACTATGGGTGTCCCCCAAGGGTCCTCGCTCTCCCCCACGCTCTTCAACCTTTTCATTGAACCACTTACGGTAATCCTCAAAGCATCTAACATCCAATACCACATGTATGTGGATGACACACAACTGTACATGAAAATCTCTTCCCCTGAAGATATCAAGTCACTCAACGGAACCCTGTAAAAAACCCTTAATTGGCTAACCTCAACCCACCTCAAACTAAACGCCCTTAAAACGGAATTCCTCCTCATTTCACCCACCAGGCAAACCCCCATTGTGGAGAAATATCTAAGAAACCTCACCGCTCTCAACTGCACACCTCACATCATTGACCACGAAATCACTAGGAATTGTGCTAGACAAAAACCTAAACATGCAAGATCACATCAGAGCATCTACCAAAGGAGCGAACTTTCAACTGAGCATACTAAGAAAACTCAAACCCTACCTTCCCCAAGATGACTTCAAGTCTGCGGTGCAAGCACTGGTCATCTCGAGACTAGAATACGGCAGTGCTACTCTATGCGGGCTACCGAAACTCAGTTTAGCCCCCCTCAGAGCATCTCTGAATGCCGCGGCTAGACTCATCACTGGTTCCAAGAAAACCAACCACATCTCTCCGGACCTGAAAGCGCTCAACTGGCTTCCGTTTGAGTCAAGGATTAAGCTAAAAATTGCATGTATGACCCATAGAGCACTACACTTCACCACTCCTCTACCTGTCAAATAAGCTCGAGCTATCGGGTGGCTCCTGGCCAAGAAGCACCAGCACATTGCTCCTCAAGCCGAAGAAGTTTAAAAAAATGAAAACATACAATCGCTCCTTCTCTGGTATTGCCCCGAGAATCTGGAACTCCCTTCCTGTGGAAACAAGACTGATTCCCTCAACATTTGCCTTCAAAAGGGAAGTGAAAGCGATACTGATGAACACTGCACTGAACTAGAAGCCCTTCTCATTTTGTCTCTTATCCTGTTTAGCCGGGCAATCTGCGACCTGGCATTTGATATGGCCTCCATGTCACCAGCTAATATGTCATTGTGTAACTGATGTATATTTATCTGCTTTTCTTCCACAGCTATCTACCCATGTCTTCTGCAACCCTTATGTAAAGCGCTCTGATACCCGCTTGGGTCATGTTCGCGCTATACAAAACTTTAAATTAAAAATTTTAAAAATCTAATTGCTTCTTTTAATTCACCCTCGGTAATTGACTGCATGAAATATTCTCGGTGTGCGTCTGAGAGCCAGGCTAAGGCAATTTCCGCAAAATATTTACCTAAGTCGTCGTCAGAGATAATGCAGTGTGTGGTATATAGCTGTGTGTAGTATTCTGAGAATCTGTCTATAATAGAAGGTGTATCATACCGTACCTCGCCGTTTGCATCTGTAATCTGTGTTATGTGTGGGAGAACACGTGTGTTTCGTATTTTACTGGCTAGCGCGCGACCCGGTCGCCCTCCTTCCCCATAGTTTCGCGCTTTGTGCCTCCTAGAAAGGTATTTTACCTCACTGTCCACAAATTCCTGATATGTAGTCATTTTATCCCTGAGATCGGCCAAGATTGCCGAGCTCGGGGCTTGGGTATATTCTAATTCTACCATTCGTATTTCTTTCTCCACCATAACTAGTTGTTGTCTGATGTCTCGCAGTACCCCTGAACGCCTGCTGATGCAAAATCCACGAATGGTTACATTGAACGCTTCCCACAGTGTTTGGGCACTATCAAATGACCCTACATTGTGTTCAAAATACTCTGCTATAGCTGTACGAAGATCTTCATTAAATACTTGATCTAATAGAGCAATCGCCGGAAAGCACCATGTAAATTGTCTGGGTGTGTGCGTGGGGAGATCCAGTATAAGCCTGACAGGCGTGTGGTCTGATAGGGTCTTGGGCAAGTGTTCAATTGACCTCGTACAGGTCCTGGCTCTCTGCGTCGCTATCCAATAATCTCTGCGGGACCACGTATTATGTGTAGTAGAAGTACAGGTACCCTCTCTGCGTCCTGGGTTCCGCAGCCGCCAGAGATCTATCAGACCTTGATCCGCCATTCCATCTCTAAGTATTTGAGCAGATTGCTTACCATATTTATCATTTCGAGTTGACCTGTCAACTGTCGGGTCTAAACATGTATTAAAGTCTCCTCCCCATATTATCTCTGTGGGTTCTAGAGTGTGCAGCTTCACCCATATTTGTGTGAAAAAAGCTGGTTCATCAACATTCGGACCATAACTGTTGACTATTGTTAATTTCGTGCCTCCAAAGATCCCCTGTACAATAATGTATCGACCTTGTTTGTCTGTCTGTGTGTGCAATACAGTAAATGGAACGCCTCGCTTGATCAATATAAGAACACCCCATGCATAATTGGAATACGAGGACGCTATTCTAAATGACGCCCATTTAGCTCCCACTCGTACTTCAGATGTGCTGGTGAGGTGAGTCTCCTGAAGACAGGCTACCTCCACACCATGTCAGTCCAAATAAGCCAGTACCCTCCGTGTCTTCTGCGGGTTATTTAAACCTCTGATATTCCAAGTCAGTAATGTAAGGGGTCTAGTATCGTGCGCCATACTCAGTCTCGGATGTGTCTGCATCATAAGCGTGGCATGTTGAACATATCCACAACCATAATGTCTGAGCATGCATCATTGACCACATTTTCTCCCTTATCTCACAGACCTCCCCCCTCCCACTCTGGTACCCCAATTGTATCGGAGACATTTATACATTTCTGCAGCCTCCCCCCTCCCTTGAAGAACAGCCCCAACATTGTGATCATTACTTTGTGTGGTGCACACGTGGGGGGTGATAGCGGCCCGCTGGATTCTCCCGTAGTTGGACGCGCGGGGGGCCATGTATTCAAATATGTGCATGTGCCATTTTATACTAATTATAGATCTATACCATTCTATCCAAAAGATTATCTACAGTCCAACTCTTCAAGCTAATCTGCCCCGTGGAGAGTGGCTAAATAGCGTTTCGACTAAGAAGAAGGGGGACCCCTAAAAACAGATTTAGGACAGGTCAAAACGGGGTAAATAATACAACTATAATCCACACAAAGTAGACCAGTCCATATTGATAATAAGCAGCGCTATTCAATAGTCGCTATGATGTCAATAGGCCTTGCAAAGTTATATGTCCCACACATTCACATTAGTTGTACAATAGTCATACAAAAAAACAAATAAATGTTTTGATACTATTTTTTATTCATTTAATAATAAGTTTATATCAAAAAGGGTTTCATCCTAATATATAACAACAAGACATAATTTAAATACACATCAAATACATATATACATCAAGTCCCACATTCAAATACTCATTCATTCCGCACATCGTACAAAACCATACAGACCCATGCAGTCAATTCACACATATGTCATCAAACCAATTCACACATCAAAAGAATATAATTTACTATGTAGATATACAAAAATAATTGGTATACACGCAAGTGCCTCCTACAAGGGATTGATTAAATACAAGTTGGTATGGGGCACAGGACCATTCAGCGCCAACGCGCGTTTCGGTGTCTGACCCCAATTTGGGTCACACCTTCATCAGGGCAGCCAGTATAGACGTGGGACTTTGGGATATACCTATAAGAAAACAAAAAGCATATAAGCTCAACTATTCATCCTATATATGTGTTGGGACAAAAACCAAGCAAGCCAAATAAGTAGATAAATTAATTCAAGGTGATGTCCATTCAATAAAACAGAAAAAGGTGTGCAACAAGAAGAAATAGGGGGAATAAGAAATGGATCAAAAAAAGAGACGTAGTCCAAAGTCTTGTGTGAGAACGGACAGCAAGTGCAGTCCCCATGGAATATGCCCAGTGAGTATAGTCAAAGTCCGACTTTAGAACGAGAAAAACAGGAAATAGTTCTCATACCAATATATTAAAAACTTCAAACATAGGAGCCGGGAGACTGCATGGGACTGTATGGTTTTGTACGATGTGTGGTATGAATGAGTATTTGAATGTGGGACTTGATGTATATATGTATTTGATGTGTATTTAAATTATGTCTTGTTGTTATATATTAGGATGAAACCCTTTTTGATATAAACTTATTATTAAATGAATAAAAAATAGTATCAAAACATTTATTTGTTTTTTTGTATGACTATTGTACAACTAATGTGAATGTGTGGGACATATAACTTTGCAAGGCCTATTGACATCATAGCGACTATTGAATAGCGCTGCTTATTATCAATATGGACTGGTCTACTTTGTGTGGATTATAGTTAAATAGCGTTTTGGTCAGAGTTGAGCAATTGCATAGCAGTGTAAAGACAGTCTATGTTTTGGACTTATCTGACGCTGTCCTCCTCAGTTACCCTGAGGCGCTTCCGATTGAGATCTCAGCCAGTGTCGTTGTGTTCCGATGAGTGTTCTGTTTCATCCGCCGCCCCTCTAGGTGATTTCCTGCGTGTGTTCGGTTGTTCCCTTCATTTCAGGTACTGCTGCAGTGTTCCAGGGTCTCCAAAGATTTTTGGCTTGCCATCCACTGCGATTTTTAGACACGCTGGGTACAACATTGCGTACGGAATCTTACGGTCCTGGAGTTTGCGTTTCGCTGGTACAAATTTTTTCCTCGCTTCTTGCGCCTGGGCTGTAAAGTCCGGATAGATTGAGATCTCGGCGCCATCCTATTTTAATGTCTGTAGCTCTCTGGATTGGCGCATGGCAGCGTCCCGGTCCCTATAGTTAAGTAACCTAGCTATTATAGGCCGTGGTCTCGTTCCGGTGGGTGGTGGAGGGGCCAGGGATCGATGTGCCCGTTCCACTATGAACATTTCCGAGAAGAACTCTCTGTCCAGCAAGTCGATGAGAAGCTTTTCCACATAGCTCTCCATGTTTCCTATGTTTGTTGACTCTGCTATCCCTGTGATTCGTAAATTATTTCTCCGGGAGCGAGCCTCTAAATCTGCTGCCTTATTTTGGAGCAATGTCAGTGTTTTTTCAAGTTTGCCTTGTATGGTGGCTGACACTTTCTGCGAATCTTCAACGCCCGATACTCTGCGTTCGACCGTGTCTAGTTGCTCAGCATGTTTATCTATTCTTTCTGACATACGGTCTGCACGATATACTAGTGCATCTATTTTCCCATCTATAGCAGTGAGCGTTGTTTGCATAGCAGCTAGTATCTGACGTAAGTCGTCCCCTACCTCTGCATTTTGTGAGGGGCCCGCTACTCCAGAAGGTTCGCGATCCTCAGCGCGCGTGCCCGCTCCCCCTTTCTGGTCAAAGTGCAATTTGGGTTGCAGCCTGTCCGTTTTGCCCATATTGAATGCACTTATGCCCGTCGCTGAAGAGCAAATCTGAGGTGGGAGGGTGTAAGGAGTAGCAGGTCTCAGAGGATCAGCGTGGTATGTGGATGATAGCACTCACTGAGTCAGGATACTCCACCTGTATTTAACTGTGTATCTGGGTCACTCTATGCTCCCTTTATTACATTGATGGGGCCCACTGCACTTCGGTCTCTCCACTTCGGATGTATAGTTAACCAGCCTATCTGGCGAGGGCAGGGGAGACAGCCCCGTGTACGGCTAACTTCCAAACAATATGCACTGTCCCCAGTGAGCGGCGCGCATACAGAGACTGTGACATATAGCAGTGGTGTCACTCACTTTGTATATGGATGCCGGTGGGTCAGTTTAGGACGGCACAATGATTAAGCTTAGTGGAGTTCTTGGGCTCACAATGCCAGAAAATGCAGGCTTTAGCAAGTTGCAGTGGGCACTAACCCTTCCCAGCCACACCGAGCACCCTGCACGGCTGCCTGAATCAAGTGAGTCCGCTGCTTCCCAATGGCATACAGGCCGTACCTACCGTGACCGCCAAAACCGGTGCTGTTCTTACATTTTTTTCACTGCCTTCCGCAGCGCCATTAGCCACCCACAGCTATTGGTGCAGCCGTGAGTTGGTATCCATGTCTTTCGGCCCAATCGTCCCAGCGCGCACATCGGGCCCAGTCTCAGCGCCCAGCTCGAGTCTCCCGGTCGAGCCCAGCCGGAACTTTCCAGCCTCCGCCCGCATCTCCTTTCCCTTGGGAGCCCCGCAGTTGTCACCAAGCAGGTACCTTATGCGTGAGTATTCCGGACCGCCTCGAAGGGCCTCCGTCTCTTCCGCGGGTTCGATGCGTGTCAGTGCTCGGCGTAGGCCGCGCTCCGCAGCCACAGGCGTCGGTGCCAGTTCTCATCTTCTGCACTCGCCGTTTGGTTTTTTCGGGGCTAAAATGGGTATTTCCACAGCATAATCGTCGGATGATTCCCTCAGCGCATTTTTTTGTAGATTTGGCACAGGATACTTAAGGATTATTAACACAGCCAAAGGAGCTCGCTCAGGCAGCAGCCATCTTCGAGCGTGGCAAGCTCCACCCCCCCAAGAACGGGAAAAGTTACAGATGGATGGCATGCTGCAGCCTTTGTGAAAAGAGAGGCTGGGCCTTGCAGGAGGTCATGCTATTTTAGATTTGGCAGGACAGGTCTGGTAATAATGATGCAGATTATAAGCATTAGCTTTTATAAACAGATTAGATGAAGCCCTAGCAGCCCAGGGTTTGGTACACTTTTTAAGACACATTTTAGCAATCTGTCAGCAGTCCCTGTTGGCAGAAGAACAGTATAAGCAAGCATTTGCAATGCAACAGATCTCACATTAGCGAGATTTTGAGCTATTGGCATTGTAATGACAATGTCTTTTACCTATGTTTTTTTTTGGTGTTGTTTGGAAAAATAGCCAATATTCGCTTGTGCAGAGTATACATGAGTACATATGTGTCTATTTACATCTTTACAGATATGCAAACATATATGGGCATATTGATCTGCCTTATACTCAAAACAGGATACATGGAGCAGTTGCAGCATTTTCTGGTTGTATAATTTTCAGCAGAGTGTGTGATCCAGGTGTCTTTTATGGTATATTACATCAGTCGTGTGCAAAGTTTCAAATGTAGCAACTGAAATAGTGGGTCATTTTGAACCTTTAAAACAAAAAATAACCCATCAACAAGTTGAGAGTTGATGGGACCAGTGGGAACCTAACAATTGACCAGATTTACATAACACGAATTTGCTAAATCTGCACAGCATGAGCCAATTATTGGGCTTGCTGTATGTTGGCATGTTGTCATGTTTGTTCTAGCTGGATCCGATTTAGAGCACAGTAAGTGTTATTGAGAGTGTGTTGTTTTGAAATCATCACAGATCTAAGAAGGCTTTTTAAAGCATTTGTCTAAAATGATTAAAATCAGGAACCAGTAAGTTTGTGCTCTAAAGATAAATGCTCTTCATGAATGAAATTAGCCATACTTTTGTTTCCTACGAGGCAGCTGCACATGAATCGTGATATTGTGTATTTTGTTTAAGGAAGGGGGCACAGAAAAGCATATAATTTTTTGAAAAGACAAGTCACTTCCATACTTTCTCAATGTGCACTCCTTGCAAATATTCAGAGTGACCTGCAAATGAAACATGGTTTGTGTTCTTTCAAACACCTGATCTACAGTAAAAGAGAATGTGCAAGTAACCAAGTATGCATTCACAACAGCAACCAAATGGACGATATTATGATTTATTTAACAAACAAAATAGAGCATGGAAACATTACATTAACATAAAGTGAGCAGGAAGTGACGGGGTTTCAGGAAATCAACAGATTTCCTTACCTCAGGCATGTAACATAAAAGTGACTTTTTAGTGAGATAAGAAATAACAATAGTCACAATAGAAAGAACATCTTGTGCTCCGCATAAATCATAAATAACGGTTAGAGTTAAGATGTGATTGTCGACGACGTTTCGATCCCCAACAACGGTCATGGGATCATCATCAGGACTAGTGACTCAGAATGCCTGAGAAGTTGCCTGGATAAGGTAGGGGAGAGGGGTAAGAAGGTCAAAGGAGAGAGGAGGGAAGGGGAAGGAAGGTAAGGGGAGAAAGAATTAATAAAAAGTGAGGCGACTTTTTGGCACACCACATGCTAGGGACCCAATGTGGTCGGTTTCAAGCAGCTCAGTCTAAGTATAGTGAGATAAACAATGCGTACATGACCAGATGGTGACTCCTATATTGTGCAGTGAGGTTTCAAGCAGCTCAGTCTAAACTTATATGCAGGGTTAAGTGAAAGTAAGATAAAATACGTGTACAGGACCAGATGGTGACACCTGTATTATGCAATAAGGTGATAGAGAAATGGTCTTACTATAGGTACAGGTCGTGGCACATGATTCTAAAAGGAGAGGAATGGTGTCCCATCCAAGGCTACTAGTTCGAGCGCGGACTGCAATTTTCGGGGAGAATGCTATATCGGAATAAAAATTAATAATAAGGAGGATGATAGAGCCACCTACAGTCACAGAACCGTGATAGCACCGAAACCGTAAGACCGCTTACCGTGATAAGGTCATAGGGGAGAGCAAGGTCTCGACCCCAACTAGTGCCGTAATTATAAGGCGTAGGTATGATGTAGCGCTGGATGGGCGTGATAGCTGAAAAACAGATTAGGCAGTACGTGAGGGCTAGCGAGGCTAGTGGGACCAGATGGGGACAGAGAACGTGGTCTAGAGGTATACTTACCACACTCGGCGCTCGGGGCTCGGGAGATAAGGATCTCGTACCCGCCGCGCTGCAGAGTAGGAATTAATCCGGTAGATGAGAGGTCTTAAGTTAAGGGGGTTGAAAAGGGGGAGAAGGAACGATGAGGTGAGGCGAGAGGCCATCGAGACGATCCCGGTATTTGGAAAGGGTAGGAACAGGGCAGTGTGAGCTTACCTAGACAGTGGCTGCGAGGATCTTGGTCCGTAGTTGCCTGAACGCCAAGTGCGTGCGCAGTGTATGGACTAAATATCAAAAGCGTGACAGTGCGCATGCGTGTTACAGCGATAGCTGGAACAGCATTTAACTAGGTTTTGGCCAGTGGTGGGCGCCATGATGGGTGAAGTGCACTGCGTGTTGGTAAAGCAGATGAATGGGATTTAAGGAAGAGTAGGAATTGATAATGGATAACAGGCTGATACGTTGTGACTCATATGAGGTAGAATTTACAGTCCAGTTAACAGCATATAAGCAATTAATTTGTGATAATGTTGTACACATTATGAAAAGTAACGATGTTGCATAGAAACAGTAAAAGGTATCACAGTTGAAATAGGGCAATGGCATATAATTACAGTCACATTCAGCATAGTTTGGTGGAACATTGTCGGTTTTTTAGGCATGGTGCATTTAGCCGTGTTAACATGACAGTAGAGAAAGGAAGTCGTTCTCCTTAGATCAGATTAGTTCTAGTCCTTGGTTTTAGATCAGAATAGTCCAGTCCAGTATGGAGACTATTTGTGCGTAAAATCCATTTGAGTTCCTCCTTGTTAAGGATACCACTGATGTCAGAGTTCCGGGGTGGTGATTGGATCCCGGAATTTCTTTCTATTCAATGGCACTTTTTACCAACAAATTAAAGGGACTTCCATGGGCGCAGTTTTTGCGCCCAACTTTGCCATCCTATACATGGACTGGCTGGAAACCAACAAGATCTTGTCCCCATTTAACCCATTTGCCCTGAACGTAGTGGAGTAGAGAAGGTATATAGATGATATCTTCTTAATTTGGAAAGGATCTGAAGAAACTCTTCTTCAGTTCCAAGAATGGTTGAATGCCCATTGCAATGGTCTCAAATTTACTTTATCACATAGCAAAAAAGAAGTGGCCTTCCTTGACCTCTCAATGATAGCAGACAATGATAGGCTTTACACCACCCTCTATCGCAAGCCAACTGAGAAAAACACCCTACTTGCTTACAATAGCCCTCACATACTGCCTAATCTGTTTTTCAGCTATCACGCCCATCCAGCGCTACATCATACCTACGCCTTATAATTATGGCACTAGTTGGGGGTCGAGACCTTGCTCTCCCCTACGACCTTATCATGGTAAGAGGTCTTACAGTTTCGGTGCTATCACGGTTCTGCGACTGTAGGTGGCTCTATCATCCTCCTTATTATTCATTTTTATTCCCATATAGCATTCTACCCGAAAATTGCAGTCCATGCTCGAACTAGTAGCCTTGGATGGGACACCGTTCCTCTCCTTTTAGAATCATGTGCCACGACCTGTACCTATAGTAAGACCATTTCTCTATCACCTTATTGCATAATACAGGCGTCAACATCTGGTCTTGTACCCGTATTTTATCTTACTTTTACTTAACCCTGCATATAAGTTTAGACTGAGCTGCTTGAAACCTCACTGCACAATATAGGCGTCACCATCTGGTTGTGTACGCGTATTTTATCTCACTATACTTAGACTGAGCTGCTTAAAACCAACCATGTTGGGTCCCTAACATGTGGTGTGCCACCAACCATTATATTGTTCACATTGCTTGAACCTCGTGATTCCAAACAGTCGCCTCACTTTTTATTAATTCTTTCTCCCCTTACCTTCCTTCCCATTCCCCTTCCCTTTCCCTCCTCTCTCCTTTGACCTTCTGACCCCTCTCCCCTCCCTTATCCAGGCAACTTCTCAGGCATTCTGATCCACTAGTCCTGATGATGATCCCATAACCGTTGTTGGGGATCAAAATGTCGTTGACAATCACATTTTACCTCTAACCGTTATTTATGATTTATGCGGAGTACAAGATGTTCTTTCTATTGTGACTATTGTTATTTCTTATCTCACTAAAAAGTCACTTTTAAGTTACATGCTTGAGGTAAGGAAATATGTTGATTTCCTGAAACCCCGTCACTTCCTGCTCACTTTATGTTAATGTATTGTTTCCATGCTCTATTTTGTTTGTTAAATAAATCATAATATCGTCCATCTGGATAGTGATAGACCCAATCCTGATTGTAGTTTTGCGGCTATGATTATGTATCTCTCTTGAAAGGGACCGCTGTCTCTAATAACTTACTACGACCCATGGTCCCTTCTGACTATAAGGGTTCCCTTGTTATGTGGTTATATTCACAACAGCAACAGCATTTCCCCATGCTTTTCTGTAGTCTACTACCTGCTTGCATCAGCGCTCGCTCTCCGGTCAGGTGTTGTGGAATACGGCTAAACAGCAGCCCTGCCCACTTCAGGGGAGTTGAACCTTGGCTTCAGCAGGCAGAAAAAGTGCATCTAGCCACTGCTAGGAATGTGCCCATTGCTCTGGGCACTGGGACACTCTGAAAAGGTCTGAATAAAGTGCTTAACTGTTGCGTTTTAATGCGCGGTTAAGAATAATAATAACGAAGTTGCCGAAAGTTGCACGTGAGCGCGTTCCGAGTTGCACAACTTAAAACAAGCGGTAACTAATAAAATTAGTCAATGTCTGCACTGCGTGGAGTGGAAGGGCACAGAGAAGTTGGGTGGGTGTGCGCAATGAAGAAGGGGGTGGAAGGTAAACAGGAGAAGGGCAGAACCTAAAGAGCAAAGAAAAGGTGATGTAGGAGGAGAGAATGACTATGTGCTCTACATGAAACGTAGCTACCGACTCGATAAAGCGTGTTGGCAGTCACGCTGATTATATTAAAAATGCACTTCTTTGAAAATGCAAGTGCGGCATCCCTGAAGCAGGCACCGTGCTGATACACAAGCCCGAGGCAGACCACCCCCCCCCCCAAAAAAAAATAGTGCACGAAGGAATGAAAATTTAAAAAAAGTGTAAGACCACATGTAGCATGGGCAGTCTACTGGGAGGGTCCGAAACACCAAAAGGCGGGACAGATTAAGTATGGCGACCAAACAAAATCAGGCATTTATGAACGACAGGGACAGGAACGAATAAAAAGTTGGGAGGTGCTTCAAGCCACAGTCCAGATTACAGCATGCCTCACAGAGCAGCGCATGCGCTGCCCAGGCACGACCTAAAAAAGTGATAAGTAGGAGCCCTGCCCTCTGGCACTGGATTGAATGAATTGCTTCAGGTACATTTTAGGGCCCAAAATTTAAAGCGGGATAGTTCCATCTGTTGGGTTTTCCACATTCTACAGGGGGACCAAGCATCCAGGATTTGTTGGACCACTTCTGTGTTTTTGCCATATGTCTCGCTAAATTTCAGTACATTTAGCACGTTCCAGCTTTGAGAGAGGGTGGACTGAACAGAGAGGGGGCGAATTTCCATATGTCCTAGTGCAGAATTGGCTCAGTTTCCTTCGTCAATACAGAAAAAAACAGCAAGCAATGCAAACCACTGATGAACGAGAAATGGAAACACACTACTTCCCTCTTTTTTTGGGGCAATCAGAGTGAGAAGAATGGTTGTCGGAACTCACCTAAGATGGAACCAAGCCCCCGTCAGGGATCTTGTTATATTTCTAGCCACATCATCCGGCATGACAACAATTAAAACGCTTGGATTCGCAACCACCCCCATGTCATTTTAACTTAGCTTGCTCATCCTCTACGTGGAGGCAGGCCTGTGTTTAAAAGAATTTGTAGTGCGCTATATACTAACGAGACAGCACACCAGTGTTCACATTGAGATTTTATTAAACAAAAGCTGGTACAGTAAAAGCTACTAAAGGAATTTTTCACCGCAAACGATGAGCTCATCATCGGCTTTCCAACCAATTAATCAGTGTAAGGAATAGGTGTTAGTCTGCCCAGTCAGCTTATAAAAAAAGCATTTGCAATGCAGTAGGTCTCGCATTTATGAGAGTTTGAGCTATTGGCATTGTAAATGACAATGCCTTTTATTTATGTGTTGTTTTTAAAACAAATACATAAAAGGCATTGTCATTTACAATGCCAATAGCTTAAACACCTCGCAAATGCGAGACCTATTGCATTGCAAATGCATGCTATAATTTTTTTTAAAAAGCATCAGGAGACAGCGTGTACTGCCTGCAATAGCAAGCAGGACAACACTATTTGAGAAAATAGTGCTCGGAGGCTGTAATTAAAGCCTACTGAGTAACAACACATGTAACAGGGGGTGTCGCCATGGGAGGTTACAAAATGGGACAAGGCGGTACTAAGGAGGGACTTTTGACCAAAGAACAGCCACTGCTTACAGTAGACAATGACAAGTCAATGAAAAATGTGGACAGAGAGTGGGCGGAGCTTCAAGTCCCTACCTCAATACAGCATGCCGCGCAGAGCAGCACATGCGCTCCCCAGGCTCGACCCCAAAACTATTAGAAGTAGGCCCATTTTAAAATCATAGTAAAAGAGAACATCATTGGACACTCCGTGTGTGTCCTTCACCATCCTGTTGCTCTCTTTGGTGTTGCAGAGATGTAATGAAAGACTCATAAAGCATGTCATAAAGCATGTCATGAAAAAAACACACACACATTAAAGATTTCCGTCCAAGGCAATGTTATAGGTTTGAACTATAAAAGAAAGGCTGATCTTGGGCCAAGGCACTGAGTTGGTGAATGGATCCTTACAGCTCAGCAGCTGTCATCTTCTAGGGGGTAAGGACTCCACAGGCGGCTGAACTGCTGGGGCAGAATTACAGTGCTGTGAACTTTGTCCAAAGAGCGCGACGAAGGTTTATTTTACCCTTCGTTTTCCTTCACAAACATTTATCGTAGGGGCGTCGTGCTGTACTATGGCTAAACATGCCAGGGAGCAACAAAGCTATGCTTTCCCTGTTAATGTCGCTCGCTGACCTGTTGTGCTAGCTAACATTGTTTCTCCAAAGAGACTCTATTTGCATGAAACCTGCTTTCAGTTTTATTTCCCAAACACTCACACTGTTTTTGGCACAGTCAATATTTTGAAACAAATAAGAGATGGCCTATCACATTTTGATGTTTGCTCAGCTATGACTGCTGTAATTCAATTTCTGTGTAAACAGATCTAATTGCAAAGAGTAGATATCACCCCTGCTGTCGAAAGGCTAATGTGCCATGAGGAAAAAAGCCAGATGATTTTGTTTGAATGACTCCATAGTTGTGTGAGGTTCTGTTTTGAGAGTTGTATTCTTGCAACAAGAATGAAACAATGTTTAATGTGGAAATCATGTTATATAAGTCCTTAAACAAAGAACGGGGGAGTGAGGTGCATGGTAGACGAAGTCTGCCCGCTCGCTTCTCTCAAAAATACCTGCTGCATTTTTATTTTCCTTCTCATATTTTCCAGACTCCCACTGCACGAAACAAAGATGCAGCTTAACTCATTGCAGCCTCCTCTCCCAGCACAGCAATACAATTAGAAGATTGCAAGGGAAGCTGAGTACTCGAACCTGCACGTGTGTCCTGGGCTGGACTGGGGAACCAAAGCAGCCCTGGCAATATTCTCGGACCAGCCTCTGGGGGAAGCACTGCCTGGCTACAGGAGGCTGGAAATACTTGCTTGTTGCTTTTGTCACTGGGGGCTGATATTGCAGCACCACTGCAAAACCAGCCCCCAGTAACAAAACCGGCCCCCACCACTGTAAGACCGGCCTCTGCCCTTCCAGCCTCCCAGTGAAATGACTGATACCCTGCAAGGCCTGTCCGGCCCTGCGTGTGTCCTTAAGATGTATGATGATATACTGGGCAGACTCCAATGCTCAGCTTGCAATCGAAGCCTCTAATCCCATCCTTCAACATCTCATCACTGGGAGGGGGCGGGGTCACTGAAGCTTGCAGACCCAACCCCAGCCTGTGATGAGTTGTGAAAGGGTGGGGTGGAGTGACCCCTGTCCCTGATTGACATGAAGCCCCAGGCACTGCAGGGTGGCAGCCTGAAGTAACCTGGGGACAAGTTTTCCACCACGTTGTCAGGGGGTCAAGCTTCTCTCAGGAGGCAGTGATTTTGCGAAGCGGATGACCACATAGGCCTCAGGGCTGAGAGCTCGTCAGCCCGGTAAATGGTGATTGATGACACCTGCTTTCTGATAGCTAAGCATGTACAGCACCAGAAACAGTCCATCTGCAGAAGAAAGAAACTGCAACTGAGTATGAGACTTTTTAAAAGCAGCCCTTAGTCTATCTAGATATTTTTTGCAGTCATTTTTTCGCAGTCATTTTTTCAAAAAGAGTTACTTAGAAAAAGAAACAATTTTTGGTGAAAAAATAAAACAAATTATATAAATAAAATGTGTCCAAAATTTGGATTTAGTCCGGATGGTTTTAGCTGGTCACAGAGTGTTACATTATTTGGTTTTGTGCTTGTTCACATTTACCTTGAAACAAGTCTCACACAGATTTTGTTTTAGCTTCAGTTTCTCGTGGCGTTTTTCTAAGTTTGTTTTTGTTCTCTCTTTTATACATTAGTCACATCTATGGGGTATTTAGTTTCTAAGCATTGTCCAGAGGATGATCTTGCATATTAGTTATACAAGAGACCAAAACGTCGATGTCTGTTCACTACTTGCTTCTTTAAAACCAGATTGTTTTTTTGTCACAACATGAATAATTTTATCTCGGTTGAACTTTATTCTCGTAAGCGTGGACCAACAGTACTTTTGGCCCTATCTATTGACTTGATGGGACAGTTTGGGTCATTAGTCGGTTGGATGGTGGAATTTGTGTAACCACTCTGTAGTATCCTGCATTTGTAAGGTTAAGTATTATTCTCCTCCTGCTCAGCCCAGTGCCTGTGCTCTATGCCCAATAGAATGTTGGAGTCTGGATGAGCCTCGGAATGTTGGGACTCAGAGAGGTGAAGTGACAGTTGGTCATGGGCTGAGCGGCTGACAGGCTGCTCCTGGTGGGGCTCTCCTTTATAACTTATCTACTTGTTATACTACTTGTTACCTGCTTGAATAAATCACCTTAAGTTAACCTACCTGCGTGGACCTTCGTTACTACATAATTTGGCGACGAGGATGGTGACGTACCTACGTGGAACAAGCGGATCTAAGGTACCTGGCGAACACAGGTGGACCTCGAGATGGCGCAATATACAGAAACTACAGTGGCTACTACCACAATGTACAAAAGCGGAGGTATCCAAAGGAAACGTAAAGGTGCCAAAATGAAACAAGCGTGTTCTACAATCAACAAGAATGACGACAAGTGAGAAACTACCATCAACTTTAAAAGAAAAGAAGACATCAACACAAGTAAGATGAAGCACTACGCCGTTCAGCCCCACCAGTGTCCTCACCACCGGACAGCCCTAGCCCTGGCGTTCTGTGCTCATCTACATTACGTACTTTACTCTGGTAACATCTACTGCTTGTCCTGTCAAGCACATCAACTCTACAGGCAGACAAATCATCTCAGTCACTGGTCCAGTCCCAGGCTCACACTCTACGACCTTGTGGATTTACAACTACAATGTGCCATGTAATGGAGTCATGTTGCTATCTACGTTGTGTGATCCTGTGCACATCTTGCTGAGTTGGTGTTGCTGTGTATTTTCACATCGGAGTGCTGAGGTAGCAACTCCTACAATTCAAATAATTCACCCCATGCATCGCGCTGGCAACAACCTTCACCTACTGTGTTCTTGTGCTTGGGAGACGCATATCTGCTGTACACTCTGAGAGAACGTTTGAGGTAATCTACTCTTTAGACTCTGTTCATGACTTTCACTATAAAGGACTGCCTACAACTGTCTGTGAAGATGTTCATAGAGTGGTTCGTGAGAATCTAATTTATCACCACTCTCACTGTGTTGTGTGACTTTTCTTCAACACCTCTTCAAACTGGTGGCATTTAGCATCCTGCCTTCATTTCGTCAGTTTCTACTGTACGAGACATTGCCGGTGGGTCTGTCATTTCTCTGCTTTGTGTCAGTTTACATGCGCGCGTAACTCACCTCAGATTGTATACCGCGCGCCTCCTGTCAGGATCATCGGTGACGTCAGGCATTCCTCCGCGGCAGAACTGGCTAAGTTACACAGTTTGGCGCTTGTACGGGCCTGGAGCCACCCGGCGCGGGCGTCAATTCGTGCCGCCATCTTGAATTTTGTCCTAATCAGCCGAGCTCAGGGGCTTTGAAGTATGCAGTTGGTACTTGCCTGCTTCGGATCTTGTTCGGCCAGTCCGCGAGCATTGCAGCTGTTTTCCTTTGCTCCGTTTTCGTTTCCATCACACTCCGATTGCTGGCTGTCTTGCTCATTTTTCTATATCATGAGCAATGTTTTCCGGAATCGTCAGCAGCCTTGTGTACAATGCTAACCTGGGTTTAAGGTAGGACTTTATCCGCATTTCACCTTTGGAACTCTGGTACACCCGAGGAACATTTACAAGCTTGCTTTTCCTGACTCGTGTTGTACTTTGTAGTACATTCTGTGACTGTGGTTTTTTCATTAAGTTCTGCATTTGCATTGATTATGAGTTGCCAGTCCACGAGGGAACTAAATGACGATGTTAGCAGTCTACTACCCCTGCTAGGCTGGTTTACTTGCATACACTGGTGTGTGTCACGAGCCAACGGTGACACGCACACCCTAAACTCTCAGTCATTAAATTAAATGCTTATGTGCTTCGTTTTTTGTAGCCTTTCATAAGCGTGGCTGTGACTTTACCATATGCTTACTTGTTTTTGCTAGTGGTACATAACATAAGGAAATGTCTATCTCCACCCTTATTGTACAGGGGATCGTATGGTGGGTCTTACTGATCACTGACTCGGGGTAAACACCTTCTAGGGGATCATTGTACATGTGTTCACATTACATTTCGTTATTCCCTACACAGGGATGGCAATGGGTACTACTCCCACTTTGTTAACTACACCATTGCCTACATGGGCTACATCTTGCACGTATGGACTCTGGGTACTTACCTTCTTTGGGTTCATGGTTCTATTTACATGTTTACGTTTCACACTTTAATCTTCCCTACACAGGGATGGGAATGGATTTAGCCCCATTTCCACACACAAATTTGCCTACATGGGTCACATACGGTTTTAACCCTTTACAGGGCACCGTTGTATGGGTTACAGTCCCATTTACATTTACACGTGTACCCTTACACAGGGCACCGTTTCATGGGTCACAGTCCCATTTACACAGTCACCCTCACACAGGGTGCATCTTATGGGTTTTAGACCCATTTCTACTCTGCACTGCATTGTACCTCTACGCGGGGGTTGTCCTTTCACGGGCTTTCACATTATGGGTCACAGTCCCATTCACACTGCTCCTCACACTCTTGCATAGGAGTAGAGGACGGTCATGGGTTTCAATCCCATTGGCTGATATGGTCTTTCTACATTCAGTTACTTTGCTGTTTTGTATAACGCAATGTTACACTTATATCGTATTGTTATTGTCTAATTGAAAATGGGGGGAAGTATTAGTTATACTGTATGTATCTACTTTGCCTCTTCTCTGTTTTCCATTATGTCCAGCTTTCCTAGTGATGTTCTACTTATTTTCATCCTTGGTTTCTGGAGTTACATTTCTTGTTTGTCATCCTCTGTCTCCAGCCTTCCCTCGTTCGTATTTTTTATTCTATTTCTTCCCTGTTCAGGAGGAGATCCGTTATTCCCTCCTCTTTGTGTCTGTGTGTAGGCTGGTGTCCGGTTTGCGTCATGCCTTATTCTTCCTTCCTTTCTTGCCTGCCTGGCCAGTGGGTATGTTTGGGGGTTGCCTTTGGCACGTCTGTCTCTCTCTATTTCGTATTTCCTCTCTTTCGTCTCACTGTCTCCTTCTTTCTATTTTGTTGTTGAGGATGGGTTTTCCATTTTCTTACTTACACCTTACCTTCACCTCCTTGTCTTCTCCCATCTTTCTCCTCGCTCTGCTTTGCTTGCTCTTTTCCTTTATGTTCTCTCTGTCACTCCGTTGTTCCTTCCTTGCTATCTGTCCTTTATTCTCTCCCGTCGTTACTACACACTCATTTCTGCTTGTGTCTTTTGTTTGACCTTTAATTAAAAAACCTTTACTTTCTTGTATACGCATGAGTGTTGAATTATTTTATTTTTCACTTTGATGCTCAGTACTAAGAGATATCTCTATGTATATATTGTTGATCAAATCTATTCGTATTTCATCAGTTTGGGTTTGAATGATACCCTTTTCAGCCTTTTACAATTTGGTTTATATTTACCCAGATTCTCAAGGGGTTACTGTGTTGCCCTTGTTTACTGCATGTATGCTAGACAAACAGAGGCAGCTCTCTCCGGAGACCGTCATGCCAGAGAGGAAAACAAGGGTGCATTTTGCCTCTGCAGGAAGATGTTGGTAATCCCCTGGATTGCAGTATTTGAGTGTGAAAACATCCCTGAATATAGGGAGCCGGAGAGGTCCCCTCATGCATACAGCAGATGTGTTCATGGCTGAGCCGTATTCTGTACCGATCATATGTAGGCCTTATGAAAGCATAAACCAATTTCATCGAAATCGAAGAAAATTCCTCTTCTGCACCCATCCGTACCTTTACATCTGTTCCTCATTCTTTTTCTCCATACCTCAGCATTATGCCCAGTTCTTAATATAAAAAAATACTGTCTCCATGATACAATTCATTGTATTATCATTATCTATATATGCATCAACTCCAATGTTCTTTACTGAAATGTTTGCTGTTCACATGCTTCAACTTTGTTGTATGAGGGTGTCTTGCAAACCATGGTTTTCTGGAAGCATTCCTAGTCTGTGTTCTGGCACAGTTCTGTGATGTCCCGGGGCTGAACAACACATCATGATGAGGTCTGCCACTCGTGAACCATGGCCCAGCCACCTCGCTCATGAGGAAGAGAAACCCCTAGTGATAGTGGTGTGGTGGCGGTGTGGAAAATACTTTAAATACTGTCAAGAATGCTGACATTAGTGAAGTGTTGCACATATAGGGGGATATTCACAAGAACGTGTGATAATCATCGCAAATGTAGCTGAACGCAACCTTGCATATCGCAGTCCATCGCGAGAAAATAATACCATCCTAACGTCCAGTTCCCAACCCCTCGGCACCATGCAATAGCAGCATGATAACCCGCCAAATGACCGCGTAAAAACCAATGCGAAAAACAAAAAATGCGAAACACGTCTGCCCAAAAAGTTGCGATGCCACAAAGCGCGATACCAAAATCAGCGAAAACCAGCGACAGGCCTGCAATACCCACGTGTCATGCGTGAAAATGCACTATAAAAGCAAACAAAAAACCAACCCCAAAAACAATCCAAACTGCGTAGCACCATGGATGCACCCGTACCAAGTGCAGAGGACAAGCCGAACTCCACAAGCCCCACGGAGGACCAGCATGGAACCCCCTGTTCGGGGGAGGGTAAGGAGAAGAGGAAGAGGAAGACGGGGTTCAGTCCTCAGGAAGACCTGATCACCGTCACGGAGGTGATAGAACACTACCAACAACTGTTCGTCACCTCCACTGAGTCATTGGCAACACAAACGGAAATATGGCAGTCCATCGTCACCAAAGTGAATGCAGTCGGAGTGTCGAGGAGGTCAATGGAGGATGCCAAGAGGCGCGGGCATGAAGTGCACAGCTGAACCAAACAGAAACTCGCTGCCAACATGAAGGCAGCAAAGGCGACTGGAGGTGGGAGTCCTGCGCCACAGGAGAAGCTGGATGAGCTGGAGGAAATGGTGGCCATAGTCATCAGTGTGGAGACGGTGCAAGGAGTTGGGGGTCTGGACACAGCCCGAAATGACCTGACCCAACAGCAACAGGGTGAGTAACCACCAGGGACTGGGGGGACGGGGCAGATGGGCACAATGGCACACATGCACAATCATGTGCAGCACACTGCACACCCGCAATGAGTGTGGAACATGTCCCTGATACCCTAGGCACACTGCAGCACACATAGAAGCACCAAGTAGGCCCCCATCCACTATGTGCACAAATGGGCCCCCCTCCATATCACCAATGCCACAACCTACCCATGCACATGTGCTGAATCTAGAAAAGCAGCGGCCCTGTGAGCCACACTGACAATGCAAGTGACACTGCATGACAGATAGCATGGCTGAAGTCACAATACATGACATGGTGCACGAGGCAACACTGAGGTGGCTGAGTGTGTACCACATCCGTAAAGGAGCATGTCACACTCTGACACATCCACGTGCACCTACGACCCATGACGTCAAGAACACATCTGCAGACAAACAATGCACAAGAGTACCAAATATCTCCAGTAGCACAAATGACCCAAGTCGCAAACATCCCAGCCCCCGAAAAGCACACAAGTCAAATTTACACCGACTCAAAGGGATAAGGGTCCGCCAATGCAGAGCTGCAGGGGCGAATCGCCAACAATGCAGCACACACACATAGCAATCACAGTACATCAACATTGACGGCAATGTGGGACAGAGTGCAACCCCTACACCACAGGACAGAGGACACAACTGGTGCCTCTCGTGCGTAGAAACTGGCCAATCACATCTGGCAATGCATGACACTGTGAGATGATAATGTACAAGTACAACCACACATCCGTCATGTAGTTGAAATGTCCACTGACTCCCATCAAATAGCCAGCTACACCAAAACAGTCACAATGTACACCGTCATGCAGTCTGAATGTAAACATCCACAATGCGTCAACATACATGGAACACACTGTTAACCTGCATCTCCCCTTACATTGCAGGGGGACAACCAACACCTCCTGCAGAGCAGACCACACATCTCTTCAGTGATGATGAAGAGGACACCCTGCCCATTTGCCCAGACACACTCCAACGGCTCGTCGACAGCCTCCTCACCCCACCTCCAGGAGCAGGGCAGCCCAGCTGCATCGCAGTGAGCCCACATCCTGCACAGACCACACAGCAGGAAGCACACACCACCACGGCTGCCTCCCAGGACCCCCACGACCAACACATGGATTTCAAACGCCGTGTGTTAGGGTGCCAGGAGAAGATGGCAGATCAGCTGCGGCTGGGTTTCGACCCCATGGCAGCCAAACTCGATGCCATACGTGGGTGCCTGAGTCCCATCAGGGAGCACCTACAGTCCCTAACAGATACCCACTGTCCGCACCATGCCCACCAACAATCCTTGGCTGACATCGCTCGTTCCATTACTCGGGTACAAGAACTGTATAGACAGACAGGCTCCAGCGATGACAGCACAGAGTTGGCACAGATGCGGAGGACAATGGAGACCATGGAACCGATGCAGGCTGGAAGTATGGCTGCCACTGCTGAACACCAGTGAGATGTAGCTGCGATCTTCCATGCCTTGCAGATCCTCATCTTGCCACTGCTGCCACTGAGCCTGTTCCAGATGACTGCTGCAGGAACCTCGACACACACATCTCCGACCCCTGATGTGTCAGTGGCACACAATGATGCAGCCCCATCGCCTTCGCACCCTGATGTGTCAGTAGCACACAGTGATGCAGCCCCATCGCCTTTGCAACCTGAAGTGTCAGTGGCACACAGTGATGCAGCCATTACACCGCCACACACACCGGACACACCCGAACCAGAAGAAGTATCAGAGGAGTAAGATGTGGATGGTAACTACTGTATGAGGAAGGAGGCAGTAGCATCCATCACCTCCATATGGCTTGCCCTGCCTAACTCTGCCCCATGCATTATGCCCTGGGACAACCCCTTCCACTGACCTCCGGAACACTCTGCGACATTCACCCGGACTCCGACACAGACTGCCATATCTCCACTGCTTGACAATTACCCAGCAATCCTGCTGCGGACTGCACTCCCCCTCTTCCAAATCAATTTTCAATGCCCAAAGGACTCTGGTTGGCCCACCACTGGGCTTCCATGTTATGTGGGCTTGGATGGCCATGTACAGCTCCCTCTCCGTCATTCACCAGAATGTGAATAAAACATTTGAAATCATGCAGATGTGTCATGACTATGTTCACTCACGTATGGAAGTATGGCTGGATGTAGGGATAATGATTGCACAAGAAGGTACACCCTGGTAAATGACATCAATGTGCATGTTCATCCCCGAGACACATGGCCAATTGGATGACTGTGAAGGTGGGTACTGGTTGTGTCCCCATTGTACATTAGCAACAAACTCACAACCCCCCAACGTAGGCACAAGTCCATGTCTTGAATAGGGCTGTGTGTAGGAATGACCAAATCGGTAGCAGGCCAGAAGTGGTGTCCTACATCACATGTGACGACAGAACTTCACGTCGCATACCTACACACACACATCTGTGTGGACACATTCTGTAATGATTCATAGCATTGCTCAACATGGTCAGAGGTTGGACACCATACTCACATTGCTGAAGACACGTAAGAGCACAGGTCTGCCAGCAACTCTCCCAAAACAATGTCGGGCTCACAGAGGTGGAGCTGTCAGAAGGGACCCACCCCCATTGTACATGCGTCAGTCAGTTCCTCCATGTGTAGGGACGATGCTCATTGTGGCACACCAGTGGTCAACCTAATCAACACTCATCACAGTTAGACACCAGTGGTGTTGCGTAGACTTTATTGGCATGTGCGTGTCAGTACGGACAAGGCAACGGCCACAACAGGCAGGGACATGCTTAAGACACTTACACGCAGCATGGGTACATGTCGAGGTGCAGCAAATGGGGGGGGAAATGAACACCAATCATCACGGATGGCAACGGTCTCAGCCCACCTTGCCTTGCTGGACGAGTCATGTGTTGTTTGGCGTATGCCCATTGCCCCGTGTGAGGGGGCACGACTTACAGCCCATGGGGTCTGCATAGTGCTCTGCCACCCGACTGCGCCGACTGTCTGCTCTGCTGACAGTGATCAGGTGAATGGGTCCAACAAGTTCACATGTCGTGCTACATTGCCATGTGTGTACTCTCCCCACAGCAGTGTGTCCAACTTGGTAACGTTGCCAGGCGACACTGTGCTGCTCCGACCATGGAACTGCATCACCTTGCACAGGTGTGTGTACACACGTGTAGTTCCACACACATGCATTCAGAGTCCAGACAAAGGCAGACATGTCCTCTGTTGTGGTGGGAGGTGGGTACATTCCCCTCAATGCTACAAGGTGTTGGGACCAGTGCTGTGGGTGACAATCCGATGTGGCTGCAGGGACGTAGTTACTCGTCCATGAATGCCAGCGCAGCTTCATGGGCAATGTGTTCGAATAGTACGTCGTTGTCAGGTTCAAGGAACACCAGGGTGAGCCAATCCATTAACTGGTCCGGGCAGATGTGCTCAGTCCACGCCGTTTCCCCAATCCACAGCACAGCTCAATAGGGGAGCGCCTGGATGTGGTCACTGCACACGAGTAGTTGTGCAATCTCCCATGCGCAACTGCCAGCACATACGCCAAGGATCAGTGCATCCCATGCACGGCTATCCAGGTGTCACTCCTGTTGGTGGGCCAACAGGGGCGCACTGTCAGGTCATAATCCAATTCAGCTACGGTTGCGTTGGATAGGCAGACCTCCATGGGCCACTCGAATGTGCATGATCGACAGTGGAACCAGGGCTGGACGCAGGTGACGTAGGAAAGATGGAAACTCAGACGGAAACTGATTCGCAACACTGCCATTGGCAGGGATCCCAACAGATGCAGCATTTGTGCACGGTACAGTACCACGTGACAGGGGTTGTGCATGTGCCCAGGAATGCCGGCCATTGCGTTTGTTGGTCTCGTGGCACTGGCACTCGTCTGACCGGCGGGTGTTCGGTGGACGATATGCCACAGCTCTGGGCAATGAGTCATATGTGTGTGTGACGTTTGTACGTATGGGTAGTTCTTGACAATGTGTCAAGGGCATCCCTTGCAGGTGTCGGTTGTGCAGGGACAAGTGTGTGTGGGGTGTGGGCACGTTGGTGTTTCATTAGCGCAGTTCGTGGTGTGGGAGTCATCGGAGGCTGGTATGGTATCTCACGCAGGGTGTGCCAGCCGCATTCAGGACCAAGGTCGGGGTTTGGTTGGCCTTCGGCCTTGTGTTTTGAGACAAAGGTGCTTTCATTCCTGATTTTCGTCTGACTACTGCTTGCATGTCTTAATTGTGATGTGGAGTTCATGCTGACTTTGATGCCAGGCCTGTGATTTGTGGTGCGCAGAGTTCGAGACACACGCAGCTGTTGGCATGTTTGCATGAGCCAAGGGCCCGATTGGCCTTGCGCTCCTTGTTCAGTATCTCTCTTTCTCTCTGTTTCTTTCTCTCTCTCTCTCTTTCTCTCTCTCCCTGTCCTTTGATGGGTGCCTGACACACCTTCTTATCTTGGGTATTGTCTTGCAGGCTGTGAGTCACAGTTTGTCCAGGGATGCCCCGCCATGACTCCTCACGATAGTTGTTTGGTGATGAATTAGGATGTGACATTTTGTTTGGTCTTTCAATGGTGTATGTATGAATCAGGATCTCAGTGCGCACATGTATGTTGATTGTTGCAATTGTGCGACATCAGGCGAGAGCTTGTGTTCATGTTTCCGTGCAGTTGATGTGCTGTGTCTTGGTCCGGGGGAGGTGGGGGGTGCCCATGGTGGGGCCCGGGGGGGGGGTTGTGGGTTGTGGTCCTTGGGGTGGTGACGGTGGGTGTTGTGGCCCTCTTGGGTGTCCGGCACGCATGTTCAGTGGCTCCATGGCATCTGTTGCCCTTCAGGTGTGGCTCTGGGCTGGGCTCCATTTTGTGGTGCAGGCTGTGGTCCGACTTTGCACCAGGTCAGAGCAGGTGTTAGATTCCTGCTGCTAACGCGACTTATCGCCTGTTTTGTGGTCTTATCGCTGATCGGGCTGGTCATTGAGAATGTTGAGGTGTGGGGTTGTCGCGGATTTTCGCTCGGGAACGCCTACTCTGCATCTCATTAGCGATAGTTGCAGGGGTCATCTGTGGCAATGTTTTTTGAGGATGCTTTCGCAGGTAAACTGGTGTTCTAAGCTGTTAGCACCAGCTTGTGAATGTTGCGATACATTTATCTCGACTTTGGCTGCGATAAAGTGCCGTTAACTCGGCGATAGCTCCTTGAGAATATGCCCCATAGACTGTATGCAGGCTTGCAATATTCAGTAGGGAGTGACCACTGAGTTTCAGAAGATAACTCTGAACAGCTTCACCATTGGTACAGCAGAATCTTTAGTACAGGGCGATAGCTTTACATTGATACTGCTGATGAAATCTATATTTTCATTCCCTTTTTTCCTTTTTAACCTTTTGTGCTGGCAAAGCAGTTATAAAGGTTGTGGTCTATTTGCTCCACTCACCACGATTGCTCTTGCTATGGAGCTAGCATGGTGCGGAACAAGACAAGGGGGTACCTTGATCCCTCAGAAATCTGCCCCCACACACGCACTACAAATCATCTCTTTTCCATGTATTAACTTGACGCAGAATCTAAAATGCCACAGACACAAGGTTTGGTTTAAACTTGCTGCAGCTGATATTATATTTCCTACCCTTTCCATGCTACGTTGCATACTTGTGGGAAAAGTAAGTGTGAGAAAGTGAATGAATAATTCGGTGGATGGTGTCCAACACAAGTAATTAGGTCACTAACTTGTTGGGTCCAGACAAATGTTTCAGCAATTTAAACCTGAGCTCAACCGCTGGTAGCTCTAGCACATATTCCTAAGGGAAATGTGTAAGCATTTGGCAGTATCAAAACAGTTAAATAGTCAAAAATGCAAAACAATAAAAATCCCACTCCACTTTATAAAACTTAAAAGAAATGTAATGAACAGAATGACACCAAAACAACAAAAATCAAATAAGTGGAACTGGAGGTATTCATTTTTAAATGTTTATTTCATAATAGCGGCAAAAAATGCTATTTGCCAATTTAAATCAATGGATGTGGTAGACCAGGGCCTAGTTGCGGTTTTCTGCTGACTGCGATGAAGCGTAGGTTGGATACAGCAAGTAAAATGTCCCTGCTATGGCCTGGAAGTAGGAAAGTTGGAAAAAGTTTCTAAGTCCCCACCTGAAAAGGGACTTTGTTGTTGTTCTGAGGAAATATTCTTGTCTGTGTGGGATAGATATAAAATTCAATCCGACGCTGTGGAGATGCTAATCTTGAAGCTCTGGAGTTCTAGAGCATATGTTTTAAACAAGTTTGCAAACTTCTTTTGGCGCTCAGACAACCGCAGGAATACACTTTAAAGGCCCCCAGGACCACAAGTGGAGCACCAAGAGACTCTCAGCTTGTCAGGCAGAGGGTAACAGCAAAGTCTTGCCCTGGTATGGTTGCCACTGGTCAGCTAGGATTCATCACAGGAATGTCTTCTTCAGCTTTTTTATGTTCTTGTAGCTACTCAGGGGATCCTCCTCATAATTCTTTCTGTCCTTGGATTTCAAGTGGCAGGGGGACCAGGCCCTTCTCTTAGATGACACATGCCAACTGCAGAAGGTTCAGTCTGCCTGGTATCCTTTAACAATTCCATTAATGTTCTGATGAATGTTCTGATGAAGGTGCTTTGTGGTATCAGAATTATGCTTGTAACAGCTAGTGGGCGGGAGGTTACTCCTGGGTACTCCCCAACCAATGGAGGAAAAGTCCCAATGACAACCCTACCCACTTTCCGTAGTCATTGTCTCTCTGCAGACAGACTCAAAATGCCATGTGTCAGAGTATTTTCAAGATGGCAAAAGTCTTTGGACACACCAAAGTTGGGGTGTGCGAATGAGAGTGTCCTAGGGAAATCACCAGTATACTCTCACATCTAACTTTAAAATTCAGTTTGAAGCAGGCACTGAACTTACAACAAATCCAGAGACATAACTCTGGTAGGACAAAAACAAGGTCATTCAGCAGCCACACAGGGGATTTAGAAGAATGTTTTAGCATCCTGTTCTCTCCCTTTCAAGTATGTCCCAAGTGTTACATGTGGCTCGATAGACCTCTTAAGCAGGATTTGACACTTTGCTGTCATAGGATGCCCACAATTCCCACACTGTGTCCACTGTGTATTCTGTGGAATTCAGAGGAGTCATCTCTGCCCATTCAAGCCCTCTATTGTTTGATCCTGGGAGGCATTTTATACCTCTTTCACACCTCTTCCCAAGCTGAGCACAGAGAGGGAGAAGCTGAGGACTTAATGCAAATTAGCCTCCTGGAACTTCAGGCAGGGAAAACGTAACTTTTGTAAAAGTTATTTTTCATTAATATGTATTACAAATCTGGCTTCACCATTGAATTGGAATTTCAATAACTATTCAAAATTGTGGTTTAATTATTTTTCAAGCTGGTCCCATTCTCGAGGCACAGTATTAGTATTTTAATCTGTACTCAGATTATCTAAATAGGACAGCTTGTCATGCCACAGTGAAAGCAGATTTTAGGGCATTATCATTTTAAGGACATGGTAACAGGAATTTTCTACATGTCCCACTTTTAAATGCCTTGCACCCTACCTTTTGGGATACAACACCTACATAGGGTTGACTTACTGAAAAGTGAAAGGGAGTTTTCTAACTTGTCAAAAAGGTTTACACTGCAGCACTCAGTCTAAAATGGTAGTCCTGAAGCCATGTTTCCCTTTGTCACACTAGTGAATCACACAACACGTGCTGCAAACCACAGGTGCCATTTAAATGTTCATGCCATAAGTATGTTTTTATACACCATATACTATGGCCTTATACAAAAGTTAAATACACACAACAGGGTTTAGCCAATTTCTACACTGGGCACTAGATCGTAGTGTCCCAGAATGCAGAGTCTAAAACCAGCAATAATATTCAGCAAAATTACGGAGGTGACCACTTAAAAAGGAGAATTTTCTCAGAGTAAGCCAGGCCAACTGTATCACATTATTTCAACCACTTTCACATGTGAATCACTGGTAAGCACAAACTTGCTTAACTAACATTATTATTGCCAATACTCACAGGTCGATAGTAAACAACACCTGGGAGTGGAAAATATCCCTGTTACAAATTTTTATGCCCTATTAGCTACATGCTCATCTACACACACATTGTTCTTGACCTCACAGGACACATCACGTCACATGGGATAAAACCAGATCGTTAAAAAAAAACTAGTTAGGAAAAAGATGTGGGGTAAGGTCATTTTCCAGGACCAGCTCCTGTTGAGACCAACGTGGCAACATTATCAAATTACCACAAGTGCTGTTGGTCCCTGTCTTGCATACTGAAAGTCTTAAAGCACTTTGGCTATCTTTGAACAGAGATTGAATTCCAGGTTATCCACATGCTATCTGCATCCTGCCTCTTAGAGGCAATACATTAATTACTCTACTTTCGAGCTAGTCGCTGTCTTCAAACCTTCAATACATTCCTCTAATCTAGAGTTACATGCATCCTTGCCTGCTCGGCATACCACTGTTGAGAAAAAAAGTCACTAAGGCGCAGATTTATCATTCTTTCATGCAGTGCAATGCAGCAAGCCATCCCTTCTGTGCTGCGTGAAAGGGCAAGAATGCGCAGAGTTTACATCATACAGCACATTACTGTCCTTTGGCAGCGCTGGCGCACTTTTGACTGCCTAGCGCCAACACATGCACCCTTGCATCATGGTGCAAGAGTGCCTGCGTTGTAGACAGGATTGTTTTTGTGTACCCTGCACAAAAACAATCCTCAGAGGAAAAAACAAGGAGAAGATATTTCCCCTTGTTACACCTCATCTGGGAAGGTGTAGCATTTTGACACATTCCCAGGTCTACCACTAATGGTAAATCTGGGATTGCACCAAAATCAATTGGGAACACGCATGCTCCACCCATGGAATGCCTCCCTGCCGCAGAGTAACACAACAAAGTGATTTGGGCTGCCTTGAGTTACTCTAGATTTATCAAGCACTGCAGGGCCACACAAGACGGCCTTGTTAAATCTCACATAGGTTTCGCTTCACCCTTGCTCCCCTTGCGTGGCGCAAGGGCGATGCAAAACCTTGATAAATCTGGCGCTTAATATCTGCAAAACATAAAGCATAATTTACAGATTTAGACTACCACTGCTGTATGCTTCTGTCCAATCATAGTCTGCATGGTCCTGTAAAACTAAAACATGACAGGCCCTGCCCTAGAAAGCCAACCATTACAGACCTTAGCAACGTGTGGTGGTACTGAAACCCTACAACAAAGTATGATCTTTAAACTGACTGTTGTATGAACACGTATTCGCAATGTGTTGCAGTTACTGCAAAGTGTTGTATGAAAATGTTTTTCCATCTATGCCACTTACCACATTTAAGGAGGTGTTCCCCTCACAGTGGTGCTGCAGTGTTAAGTCACAACTGCCCATCAATGCAATGTTTCATAAATAAGGAAGCCCAGCCACTCAGCTGTAGCACCAATTTAATGAATTAGGTCATGTTTGCCTAGATGGAATATTGTAAAGGTAGTCATGTGCTGCTGCACCCGAGAATATAATACCAGAATATTATTATCACAATATTGGCTGATAAAAATATTATGTCCTAAATATAATTTACTAAATATCCTCCCATTGGAGTTAACAACCTAAAACCCACACCCAGTGGAATGATATTCTTGTAAACGATATTTAGGACACAATATGCATGTTAGATGATACTTATGCATATACATTCAGATATACAACTGCATACGTGGAGGTGGGGAGTTATTGATGTGGTGACTGGACTCAGCCCAGGGAACTGGGAGCTGGCTTATGCCTTGTCATAAAATTATTTTACATTAAGTGCAATTGGATTATTCATTCTGTAGACTTCCCTGACTGCAAGTGATTATTTTTATTTTCATTTTGACCCTCCTAAGCCTGATTATTCAAGCTCATACAAGCTCACAGCCACCACCTTAGAGGAATGTGTCCTCTCTCCTTCAGCATGTGCCTTTCATGTCAGTGTTTCTTCCTCACTGTTAGTGAGTGATGATGGGAGAGGTCTCAGCTACCTCTCGCTACAATGCTGTTTCTCTTTTTTTTTTACTTTCTGAGGCTTGGCCACTAGCATGCACACCTGAGAGGCAGAGAACGTGTCGCATAAGTTCAGCAAGGGGATGGGCTCACTGTAGTCCAAGGCACACGGTGTTATCTGCGAGTGATATATTGAAGCTGCTGCTGGGACTCAGAAAGGCATGTGTTCTTTGTCTTGCTTAGCGTAAGGAAGCAATATAAATTAAAATAGACCCGAAAGCTTGCTGCTGTCTGGCACTTTATGGTGGTTGGTTTCATCCATGCCAGGGAACACAGGTCCCAGTGTTGTCAGGCTGGCTTTACATGCTGTTATTGCTGGAGGAAATCATTTTTGCAGCTATTTGATAAACAACCAAGCTTTTCCAATAAAGCAGTTCGTGATTGTGTAAAGGGATTGTGCAAATAAGTGCAGACGGTGTGTTATTTTTTTCTCCAGAATTCTGCATGCAGGAGAACTAGTTTGGGGTAGGTTCCTTTTCAAGTACTCTTTTATGCAGTTTGGTAGACATGGTCTTTGTGTGGGGTGATGCTCCTCATAGCGGGGTAGTCTTATCTTGGAGCACTGTTAGACTTGGCATCTTTTGGCGTGTTTCCCCTGACTTTTTGCTTTCTGACCTCCCGGTTTTGACTCTGTTTTTGCTGGTGTAATGATTCTGCGCACTTTCCTCACTGCGGTCCAGTGGGAAAGTGCAAGTGCTCCTGTATAAAATGTGTTATGGATTGGTGTTTCCATGATTGGCCTATTTGGTTTATGTGTCAGTCCCTTGTAAAGTGTACTGCGAGTGCCAGGGCCTATAGACCAAATGCTGTTGGTGGGCTGCAGCACTGGATTGTGCCACCCACGCAAACAGCCCGTAAAGTGTAACTCGGGCCTGCCAACGCAGAGCCTGTGCGCAGCCTGGGGCTGCCATGTCGACTTGGCAAGTGCACACACTTGCGAGTCCCTAAACCTTCCCTTTGCTACATGTTAGCCACCCCTAAGGTAGGCCCAAGATACCCCTGTGGGCAGGGTGCGTTGTATGCGAAAGGTAAGACATGCCCTGGTGTGTGTGGCATGTCCTGATAGTGAATTACAGCCTAGTTCGTTTTTCACTATTGCAAGGCTACCTGTTCCCCATAGGCCAGAACGGGCAGTTTTGATTATTACAGCTTATAATCCTAACTGACCCCGGGAACATGGTAGGAAGTCGAGTTTAGTATGCCTGGACTCAGAATGATAAAATGCATCTTTTAGTGAAGTTGGTTTTAACATTCTGTGTTTGAAAATACCACTTTTAGAAAGTGGGTATTTTCTTGTCTAACCATCCAAGCCTGCCTCTGCGAGGTTGTGTATTCCTTGTCTGGAGTGTGAGTGACAGGGGCTGGGGGATGCCAGGAGACAGGGTGAGTCAGCACAAGGCTGAATAGCAAGATTTACATGTAGATGGGTGGGAGGGGTCGCACCTGGGCCCTGAATAGGACAGTGCCTTCCCTCCACAATGCTGGCTCCACCTCCTGTGGTGCGTCTGATGTCCCTGGCCTACTCACTGAAAGAAGGGACGGAGACTTGTCAACAAAGTGCTCCAGAACTGGTTTGAACTAGGCAAAGGCCTCTCTGCCTTCAGAGAACAAAGGAATTTGGGATATAAATATTGGGGCCCTGACCCCATGAATTTAGATCTCGCTGGAAGCAAGGAACCTGCCAAGACGAAGAGCTGGAAGAGCTGCCAGGAGGAGTACTGCCCCTTTGCTGTGTTGTTGCTTTGTTGGGTTGGCCTGCAGTTGCTGCTTCTGTCTTGGGCAGTGAAAGGACTGGACTGAACTTTCTACAAACTTGTGCTGAGTATCTCCAAGGGCCTGAAACCGAGCTGGCCTCCTGTTAAGAAGTCTCAGGGACTGCAAAGACTTCACAAGCCTCTGGGTACCGCTTCTGGAACGCTGTTTCAGTTGCCACAGAGGAAGGGAACTGCAACCGACTCCGTCAACCCGAATCCATCCCTGGCCGGTGACCTGTTTGCCCCGCAGACCGCATCGCCCCGCTCGCATCGCAACCCTGGTCTCACCGTAGGCGACGTCCGGCCGCCGTCCACATCGAGCCGCTGCTTGCACCGTGACCTGTGGGCACCGCAGTTCGCATCGCATCGCTTCACTGAACCAGCCGGACCCGACCGACGCGGTCGCTGCAACTGGCTCAAGAGTCGAGACCGCACCGCATTTGGGGCACCGCTCGCACGTCTGCGACGCTACCGCTCCGACTCGCACCGCTGTCCGGCGCCAGCTCCCGCACTCCGGCTAGGTCACCTGCCTCGCAACCTGTCAGCACCGCATCGAGCATCGTCTCACCCTGCATCGCACGCCTTGGACTCACCGACTCCGTCTGCACGACGCTCATCGAGCCGCTGCCTGCACCGCATCGAGGACACCGCACCTTGCATCGCTCCGTCTTGCACCGCAACCGCGACGAACGCCGACCGGCTCGTACAATCCGTATCAGCCACAACGAGAAAGGTACTGTAACCGAGTCTGTTCATGACTCTGCTGGCCCGTATCGACGCGGTCGGCTGGAACTGTTAGACTCTGTGGTTTTCAGCATCGCGGTAGGCTCGGACGGAGCTACCGACTCGTACGAACTTTGCTTTTGTGCTATTCCTGCAAAGAAGAAGTTACCGTATCAAGTATTCATTCGTAAAATATAGTATTGTGGATTTTTGTCGTAATTGGTCTTGTCTTGAGTATATAAAATATTGGTTATTTTTCTAAACTGGTGTGGTGTCCGTTTGTAGTGCTTACACTGTATTACTGTTGGTTATGTGCAAATGCTTTACACACTGCCTCTGAATTAAGCCTGACTGCTCGTGCCAAGCTACCACGAGGGTGAGCAGGGGTAACTTCACGAGTGTAACACCCTTACCCTGACTAGGAAGAAGGGTCCCTACTTGGACAAAGGTGCAAGCCCTTGCCAACTAGAGATCCCATTTCTAACATTGGTGTCAGCGGTGAGGATAGGACTTGTGTTTGCACTTGACTTACAGTGATTGGTGTGCACTACTACCATATCGCAGACCATTACGTACCACATACTGGTTCTTTTCTTTTGGCCTATTTTTGATCTTGCCAGTTTTCAACTCACTACTTTTGTCATGCCTGAATCAATTGCATCATCCGTTGCATCTCTGGAAGTTATCTTTGAGGAGGATAGGTTGGAATCCTACGCCGTAAAGGAGCTACGAGCGATTTGTAAAAACCTGAAAGTCCAAATTAAAGGCCTCACAAGGAAGGAGGAGCTACAGAAGGCGCTGAGGGCCTGGGTAGCAGCCAGACATGCCAATGGGCAGCCTGGTAATCTCAGTGAGGAGGTGGAGGAGCCTATTTCCAGGGTGGATGTGCTTTTGGGTAGGGGGAACCCGCCAGGTCAGGCAGCAGCAGTCTGTCCCCAGAGGAGCTGGAGGACAGGCGGGAGGCAAGGCAGTTTGAGCTGCAGAAGCTCAGGCTGGAGAGTGAGCGGGAGGAGAAGATATTGGCCATAGAGGAGAGGAAGATGCTCTTAGAGCATGAGAGAGAACTGAAGGAGCTAGAACTTAGGAGTAAGTCAGGCTCAGATGGTGGCAGCAATTCGTCCAGAAAGGCAGACAGGATTGTGCACATTCCCAAGAACGTAGGCAAGGAATTCAAAAAGGGGGATGACATACAAAGGTGGTTTCAGGGTTATGAGGCAGCCATACACATGAATGGGGTCCCTGAGGAGAATTGGGGAGCAGGATTGTGGCCACTTTTCCCTGAAGAAGCAAGGGATGCTCTGATAGCTTTGGGTAAGGGGTATCACCTCACCTATGCTGACATGAAGGATGCCCTTCTCACGAAGTATGGTCTTACTCCTGAAAAGTACAGGGATCAGTTCAGGTCCAGTAAGAAGTCTGATGCCAACACTTGGTTGGAATGTGTGGATGTGTTCTGCAGGTCGCTGGATGGTTGGGTAAAGGGCAGTAGTGTAACAGATTTTCAGGGGCTCTACAACTTGATTGCATGGGAGCACTTGTCTAGTCTATGTTTTGCAGATCTGCGCCAGCACCTAGTTGATAGTAAGCTAACTGACCCCAGGAAGCTTGCTATGGAAGTGGACCGCTGGGTGAGTACCAGGGTCCACAAGAAAGCGTTTGGGGAGACTCAGCCAAAGGTGGGCAGGGTCCCCAGCAGAAAGGTGGGGGGACAAGGGTAAAGCACAGGAGTTCTCTAAAGGGCCCCAAACTAGTACCCAGGGTAAAGGTTCCCAGCCCCCGGTGATAAGAAGAAAGGGGTCTCTACAGGAAGCCTGTTGAGACCGGCCCCCGCAAGTGTTATGCATGTGACCAGGTAGGTCACTTTAAGGGGGACCCCAAGTGCCCGAAGGGGACACAGCCGCCCACCGGTGGACAGTCCAAAGTGTTGGCTAGTGTAGCGCTTGGGGAGGAGGGGTGCCCACAGGAGGGTGGGGATCCCGCAGAAATGACCCTTGTCTCACTCGGGGACAGTGAGATGGTCCCAGGAAACCAGGTGCCCCCTAACACAAAGAAATATAGCACCTGGGTGACCATCAATGGGAACAGGGTAGAGGCTCTCAGAGATACTGGAGCCAGTGTGACCTCAGTCCGGTGTCACCTGGTGTCTGAGAAGCAAGTAGTCCCAGGAGCATTCCACCAAGTAGTTGCTGTCGACAACTCTGAGCGCCAGTGTATGGTGGCGCAGGTTCCCTTTGAATGGGGGGGGTCTCAGGTCCCTTGAGGGTGGTTGTGAGCCCTACCATGCCTGTAGATTGTCTGCTAGGAAACGACCTGGAGCAGTCCTCATGGAAGGAGGTTGAGCTCAGGTCTCACTTGGAAGATGCTTGGGTTGCCAGAGTGGGCATGCGTGTCTACTCGGTCAATGGCAGCCAGAAAGGGTGATCAAGAGGACTTGGAGCCAGAAACAGTGGCCCAAGTCCCTGCCAAGAGAAAGGGCAGGGCGCGGGAAACCGGCCCCGAAGTTCCCACGGACAGGGAGGAGGCGGACCTCGAGGGGACGCCCCGGTGCCTACAGGGGAGCAGGTAGCCGAACTGGGAAACATCTCTGAGCTGACCCATTGGCAGCAAGAAGGGGGTCCCACCAGGAGGAGTTCTGCAGGGAGCAGAACGAGTGCCCTACTCTAGAGGGTCTGCGGCGGCAGGCTGCAGACCAGGCAGCTGGTAATCAGTCCGGGTCACATCTGATCTACTGGGAGAGTGGTCTCCTATACAGTGAGCCTAAGGTTGCTGAGCCTGGGTCAGCCCGTGTGCTGGTGGTACCCCAGCGCTTCAGGACCTTCCTACTGGGTCTGGCTCATGACGTGCCTTTGGCAGGACATTTGGGGCAGGACAAGACCTTTGACAGGCTTGTCACCCACTTCTTTTGGCCCCAAATGCGAAGGCAGTCAGATGCACACGTAGGTCTTGCCAAACTTGCCAGGCAAGTGGTAAGAGTGGGAGGAAGGTCAAAGCTCCTCTCCAACCTTTTCCTGTTGTTGGAACACCCTTTGAAAGGGTAGGGATGGATATTGTGGGGCCACTGGATCCCAAGACAGCCATGGGCAACAGGTACATCCTGGTCTTGGTGGACCATGCCACCCGGTACCCGGAGGCAATCCCTCTCAGGACAACGACGGCGCCAGTGGTGGGCCGGGCGTTAATGGGGATCTTTTCCCGTGTGGGATTCCCCAGAGAGGTGGTTTCTGATAGGGGGACCAATTTCATATCGAAGTATATGACATCCCTGTGGAAGGAGTGTGGTGTAACCTACAAGTTCACCACTCCTTACCACCCACAAGGAAACCGTCTGGTGGAGAGATTCAACCAGACCTTGAAAGGCATGATCAAGGGTCTAACAGAACCCATGAGGCGTAAGTGGGACGTCCTCTTGCCATGCCTACTCTTTGCATACAGGGAGGTGCCTCAGAAGTCTCTTGGGTACAGCCCCTTTGAGCTTCTGTATGGCCACCCTGTCAGAGGACCTCTGAGTTTGGTAAAGGAAGGCTGGGAGGCAGCTCCCAGGAAAACTCCCCAGGATGTATTTACGTACATGCTGGCCTTTAGAAACCAAACTGCCCGCTTCAGGAAACTCGCTCAGGCGAACCTAGAAGCAAGCCAGGAAGAAATGAAGAGATGGTATGACCAGAATGCCACTCTGGTCGAATTTCAACCGGGGCAAAAAGTGTGGGTCATGGCCCCAGTGGCACCTTGTGCCTTGCAGGACAAGTGGACTGGGCCATATGAGGTAAAGGAGCGCAAAAGTGACGTCACCTACCTGAGTGGATTTGCAGGCTCCAAGGAACCCTTTGAGGGTCCTTCACGTGCACCGCCTCAAGCCCCACTTCGAGAGGTCCGAAGTGAGTATGCTCTTGGCGACAGATGATGGGGTGGAGGAGGAGAGTGAGCCTCTCCCTGACCTCCTGTCTACCAAGGAGCATGATGGGTCAGTAGAGGGTGTGATCCTCTCCCCTACTCTGACTCAGGAGCAGCAGGGGGACTGTCGCCAGTTGTTGGGACAGTTCGCCCCACTGTTCTCTCTGACCCCGGTGTTACTCACTGGTGTACCCTTGACGTGGACACCGGTGACAGCCCTCCTGTGAAGCACAAGATTTACAGGTTGACTGACCGGGTCAGAGCCAGCATCAAGGAGGAGGTCTCTAAGATGTTGGCGTTAGGGGTAATTGAGCCCTCCCACAGTCCTTGGGCCAGCCCAGTGGTCTTGGTCCCAAAGGCTGCGGCGCCCGGTGCCACTCCAGAACTCCGGTTTTGTGTGGACTACCGTGGGCTCAATGCCGTCACCAGGACTGACGCGCACCCCATCCCCAGAGCTGATGAGCTCAATGATCGGTTGGGAGCTGCCCGGTTCCTCAGCACGTTTGATTTGACGTCTGGGTACTGGCAGATTGCCTTAACCGATGGGGCCAAGGAGAGATCAGCATTCTCAACCCCAGAAGGTCATTACCAATTCCGGGTGATGCCCTTTGGGTTGAAGAATGCCCCTGCCACCTTTCAGAGGTTGGTCAATCAGGTGTTGGCTGGGCTGGAGGATTTCAGTGCCGCCTACCTGGATGACATTGCTGTGTTCAGTTCCAGCTGGGAAGAACATTTACAGCACCTTGAGAATGTGTTGAGGGCTCTGCAAGGTGCAGGCCTCACGATCAAGGCCAGTAAGTGCCAGATCGGGCAGGGTTCGGTGGTGTACTTGGGACACCAGGTAGGAGAGCGGCCAGGTGGCGCCCCTACAACCCAAGATTGACACCATTCTGGCTTGGGAATCCCCCAAGACCCAGACAGAGGTGAGAGCCTTCTTAGGTCTCACCGGTTATTATAGGAGATTTGTTAAGGGCTATGGCACCATCGTTGCCCCCTTAACAGAGCTGACCTCTAAGAGGCAGCCCAGGAAAGTGATCTGGACTGAGTCCTGCCAGAAAGCTTTTGATGCCCTGAAGGCAGCCATGTGCACGGCGCCCGTGCTCAAGGCACCTGACTTCTCCAAAGAATTTGTCGTGCAGACTGACGCTTCAGAGCATGGTGTGGGAGCGGTGCTCTCACAACTGAACGAAGAGGGCCTGGATCAGCCTGTAGTCTTCCTTAGCAGGAGACTACTTCCTGATGGGGGGTAAATGGAGAGACACTGCAGTGGTCACACATGGCTTACCAGCTCACGAGAGCAAGACCTGCGCTCTGCACGTTCTCTTGAAAGGAAGGAACAACGATGTCAAATACAGTAGCACTTTATTAAGCAATTCAAACCCACAGGAAACAGTTCAACGTAAATGTGTGTTCATCAACACATGATCAGGTCAAAGCATAAAACAATTCAATTTAAATGTTGCCCAACAACATTTGAGCAGGATGAAAAAATAAATGCATCGACAATGTTCAAACTCAGTTGTTCAAAGAAGCAAATATATGACCAAAATATTATGCTATAAGCAGCTGCCCAAGGAGCAACCCTAACTCTAAAGAGGATGGGTAGGCTAGTGCCTAGAAGGCTAATCTTTTCTTAAGAAAGCAACACCATTCAAGACTACGTAGTTTAAACTAAGTTAAATGCAATGGCTTGGGTTAGAATGAACTGAATTAGATGGGCTGTCAAAGCCAAAAGGCTAAATTATTAAAGAGGCTGAATAAACTAATGATGAAATAATCAGATAGGCTGACAAAACCAATAGTGAAATAATCAGATAGGCTGACAATGCCAATAGGCTATGCCATTAGATAGGGTGTTAAAGCCAAAAGGCTAAATTATTAAGAAAAGAATATTACCACCTTGAAAGTTTGAAGCTCTAGCCCAGTAGTACGGACGATCGATCGCACGGGAACCCCCCAAGTGCAGTCTGCAATGGAGAGTTCAAGCTTATAGTGTGGGCGAGGCTTTTTTATATAGTTGAATGCAGAACTTTATCGTTAAAATGCAGAACCTACGCCTACGTGGGCACGAGGCTTGACACGAGATGTGACGCAGGCCACTCGGCCACCTGGTTTACTGGAAAATTTTATATGAGAAGTGGTATCAGGATAAAACAGAACTGGTGGCAGCAGGTCAGAGTTCTCTGACCGCAAAAAGTAAACAAAGGATAACTTTTACCGTGAAAAATGCTTTAGAATTAATATTAAATATATTAATTCTTGGTCAAGTTCCTGCCTTGGGTTCCAGTTTAGCAAGCGCGGAAAGTCCCATAGCTAAGAATATCATGAATCTTGCATGTGACACTGCCAGATGTTCCATCAAGTTGTCAAGTGGGTGGGGGCCACCCTTGCTCTTGTAACTGTGGAAAGTTACAAGACAGGCTAATGTTGTATCTGGGTGGATGGGACAGATTTCTGCTAGCAGATCAGTGAGGCCTACGAGGTCTGTTTCATTATTATTATGAAAATGAGAGCAAGAGTCACTTGCTTTTGGGCCTACACATTTGTATCTTAGGAAGGTATGCTTGGGCCTATGTGAGATGTGCTACCAGGACAAGGGAAAGTGGACAATTTAAGACATTCTATCTGAGCCTGCCTGGTAGGGCCTACCTAGGAGTATCATGTTTGGTGGGTAGTGCCAAACCAGTAATGGGTTTCTTGTTAAATGGTAATACGGGACTTTCGGGACCCTCCAACATCTCCCTCCTCTTGTTCATTCTTTTGAACAAAATTCTTGCACTTAGTGTAGTCCTATTGTTGTTACTTCTACAACTTCTATAAGTGCTAAGTTACTCACATTCCCTGTTCTATCCTTGCTCTCCCTGTCTGTAGGCCGGTGTGTAACATCCTGCCCTGTCAACTGTCCCTTCTTTATCAATGGCTATTTATTCACTTTGGTACAATATCTCTGTGTCATTTAAGCAGTATCTCAGGTATAATACTGTGATCACAACACACTTTAAGGAGCGTAGTCATTCTAATGGCAGGAATGGGGGTCAATGCTGCTAGCAGCACCCATGATCATTTTCTATAATTATTCTGAAAGTCTTGAGGCATTGTTCCAATCGTTGGTACGTGTGGCTAGTGTGACTAGTTGGAAGAATGTCTTATCTTCTGCTGTACTTTTACTTTTTTCAAAAAGTCTGCTGAAGAATAAGGTAGAGCCTCAGAGGTGATACCTGTAAACAGAAAAAGTAACCGTTGGTGCCTGTCTTCAAGTAATTTGAGAGGTTACTAGCACTTCTATTACTTAGGCACATTCGATATGAGGAAAACAAAGTGATGAAAAAGGTAAAGATGTCTCGTTGTCACAGGTTGTAGACTGAGGGGTTGGGGCATACATTTTTCCAGACGTCTTTAGTTGATGTATCGTTGGTATCCGCTTACACACTCTTCCTTTTTCTGTAACACGTGCAACCCTTCAGGATGAGCTTGGGATACCATTCCCACTTGGTTGTTTCCGTGGAACACATGTATTTTCTGTGTGGCTCCTGGCCCCTTGCACAACCCCTCAATCACATGTGAGATGAACGCCGGTCCATTGTCAGAACCCAAAAACATAGGTACTTTAAAGCGCGGTATGAACTCTTTCAGGAGCCATTTGGCAATAATTTGTGTATTGCCGTTCTTGGATTGGCATACTTCAGTCCAATTGCTGATCATGCACACAATAACCAACACGTACTTGTAGTTTGAGTAGGGGTCATGTTGATGAAGTCCATTTAATGTGGGGAAATGAAGTGGCCTGGGGCAGCGGAAATACAGCATTAGGAAAACAGGCTGATCTTCCCATCACGTCCTACAAGTGATGAACCATGAAAAAGACGGGCCCTGGGACCAAGCATTATCGTTGGTATACATATTTTTCCATTTGGGCCTAACCGTATTCCTTTTCTTTTTGCATACATCCTCCCCTGTTCCCTTCTTCCTTTTCTCCCACCCAGGCCTTTCAATAATATACTTAGGGTCACAGTACATATCATCATCCTTTATCTTTATATCACGATATCATGTGTAGTAGAAGCAATCTGAACCATTGTATACTCACAACCAATTAATGCTATTCCTTTTTATACATCTGCATCAATAAATTATTTACCATTTGATACATAGTCCTTGGAGGAGGTGTATGCAGCACATTCTACAATTGAAACTTTGATAGCAACATGTCTAACAATAGGTGAGCTATCAATGGTGCACGCTGCATTTGTTGGCCAGCTGAGGTAAGGAGGGAACTCCAAATGAAGGAAAGAACCTAAAAATTATATTGCAATCACTGTACAAGACTTTAAAAAGAAATTCATTTATCTCTAGAAGCAAAAGAAGAATTAAAACATTGTACTATAGCTTGTCCCAACAGCAAACACAGATGGAAATCTTTTTTTCTCTCTTGGGACAAGTAGGCCCAACCCCCTACAGCTCAAACCCTTTGGCTGTTAGTTTGCAGTACCACATTATGGATCATGTAAGGGCACTGTCTGCAGTGAAGGTAATATTTGTGTCCATGTTATAATGCTGTCCAAACTTGTATTTACTGTTCATTAATTGAAAGCCTCTATTATTAGGGTGAGCGCTCTAAGTAAATGTTGTAAGCTCAGACTGTACTACTGACAGTCATTAGAATATAAAAATGTGTACACATATGTTCAATATTTAGCAATGTGAGGCTATGTATACTGCTCTCAGAATGCTCAGTAAACTACTGGAATATGGTAGGTACCATTTCTTTGCAACATATAAATAAGCAAGCATTGGCAAAGCCAGTAGGTCCGAAATTGTTGGTCAGCCCTTTGGCTCTGTCAATGCGCAACCCATCCTTTTCTTACAATATTTCTGTGGGAGCTGCTGGGCCCTCACCATTATAACAAACATTAGCAAAAAATAAAAATTGTTTTAGTGTCAAACATCACACATTGCACAGTCGTTACTGGCACAGAATGAAACAACTGTGTGTCGATATGCTCCTTGTGAAAGAACAGAATGAAGTCACTCACAGTGAAGCTAGCCAAGTAATAATAAATAAAGTGCACCCATGTCCTTGGATTTGTGCAGATATACAACTTTTGTGAATTCACAAGACTACAGAAGTAGGCCAAGAAATAGTACTCCTAGAAAACATATATGTGAACTTCATTTAAGCATGAGCAAATATGTAGGTGTACCAACTTCGCAGCGCGTTGTTAAGTCAAACACATTTCCTCTTATTTTTGTTCATAAATACAAAAGAACTTTCAGTGTCAGTTTTAGGTCATGTCGGTTCTGTGTATAGTTGCTGGTACTTATATATTTATTAATTGTTCAGGGACAAGCTGATGGGGCTTTAAGTGTTGATCAGAACTTGGAATATGCCTTAGTGAAGATAGGGTGATCCCTAGGCAATAAACTATTTTTATTTTTTTCTTAAATATTTATTTGTTTATTTCTTTCTTTTAATTGTAGTACTTATCTTGCCTATTTTATTCCTAAGTAGTCCATTCAGGCACTGCTGAGATTTGTTGCTGCTTTAATATCACAGTGGGCACATGGTCCAGCTTTGATCCAAACGTGTGGGAAACTTATGGTGATGTAACATTTGATCTAATATAGACCCCTTGTGTATTTTAAAGTAATTTTGGAAGGATTGGTTGTGTAACCCTCAAAATCCCCCCTCATACACGATCAGCAGTATATAATTTTGGATAAATAATTGATCAATTGTATGAATGTTTGAATGAGGGAAGATATATATGTTTTTGAGTATGATGAATTAAAAAGATGCATGAACCTCTATATAGTGAAATGAACTTTTATGTGATGTAATGGGTTATGTAGGTCTGTGTGGTAATGCTGGAACCCATTTAACAACTGAGTGGACACTTTGATAATGGACCTTTAAATAATGATACTAAATGGATGTGAACGGATTTAATGGTAAAAACAATACTTAATGAATATGTAAAATCATTTATAGGATTATGTTTATTGTATATTTTCGTTTTATTAGGTACATCAAAAACTTTTTTTTTTTCTCAAATGTGTTCACACCTAACCCACCTGTCATACCCAATATGTTGTCTACTCTTCACCAAACATTCTCAGTCTATGACCTGTGGCTAGGTGCGCAACAGTAGCTGTGCCCTTGTACAGGCACAACATTCAGAAATAAAATATACAAATACACTGAATTTAACACCTATAAAAAACGTTCAACACATTGGTGTGGCCCTATCTTTTTGTGGTACTGACACGGACAGGGCTTCCTGGCCTCTTATTGCTCTAGATCTAGTTGTTATATATACTATGGGTGGCCAGTGTTCGTACCTGGTAGGGTGTATTCAACTGGATGACATTTTTTTCAGGGGCCCCAGTGATCACCACCCATCATATGTCTGGAAACTTTAAAATATCGAGGAATCCAAATTTATTTCATAGAGGTAAAGTTGAAGGGTGGCAATCTAGATAGATGTGTGTCTGGAATTCGATGGTGGACCATATTCTGGACAATGCTACTGCTGTCCCCTTTGGGCAGAGAGTCAATCATTAAAACAATTGTGTTACTTATACTCTTTTATTTTTCACAGCACGCCTGTTTGTCCACCCCGTGCTATTACTACCAAAATCTAAGGCCTATCTTGTCAGAGCTGATCAGCCCTCAGCACAAGTGATGTCTCACTCTCTCCATAGAAAAGGTAATGCACCCAATACATGCCTGGGGAATGTGGTCCCCACCTTTGAAATATACACAACGTGGCATTGGAGATGATATGTATGGCATGATGGCTGGCTGTGGACACAGACCCTGAGCCACTAGACCTGCTAAATGACCTGCTAAACATTGATGGAAACCCTGAGTTACATGTACTTTATGCCAAAAGCGGACAATATCTGTATAGGCTCATTCTTTACCAACAGTCTGCTCTTGTTGCCGCAACTGAACAAATAAGCTGGGATCAGTTGCATCATACACACCGTCCCTTGTTGGTGATACCCCAGCTACTTTTAGTGGCCAAACAACACTCTCTGAAAAATGTGTCACTGAAGGACATGCGTATATTTATATATCCATGCACACTCAGCTGACTTTACCTCAAGCAGTGGTGATGCACGTAGTGAAAAAACTATTTTGCCTTCCCGCTGCCGCAAAAAACCCACTATTTTCGTCACCACCACTTCAACCCAGCACAACCCTTTAAACTGATGCCAGGCAAAGATGTTGCCAGTCAGTAGCGTGTCTTCAGTACAGTGGTCATAGAGGAACGAAGCATATATATATATATATATATATACATACATAACCAGTTACTAAACTTCATAATGCGAGACCTGAAACCCTGTATCTAATCTCGGCTCCCCGTCCACCAAATTGTGTGATCTTAGACATTTATTTCTCATGTTCCTCTTTTCTAGCTTTGTTCAATATAGGCATGTCTGCCATGGTGGGGAAGAGACTCAGTCTCTCCTAATTCATTCTTTAAAACTTAAAAAGTGTTTACAACGCACTTGACATAATCTGTTGAACTAAACTGGAAACTTATACACTAAAATTATTATTTTCTTTTATCAAAACTGTTATTCCATTCACACAGCTCTCCATGTTCTGCTAACTGTATACAGATAAATATATATATTTTAATTTCCTGTTCGTTCGTACCCACAGGAAGCTATTGCATTGTGTCTTTCTGGCCTGGCTCAACGCCCAGACTCTGCGGCCAGCGTTAATATAACGGCAGCCCAAGAGAAATCCTTTAACCCTTCAATACCTCGTAATATCCAGACACGTGTTGTCTTTAATTGTACGTAAAATATAGCTTATTATAAAATAATATGGCGTTTTTGTAAAGTGCACGTTTACTCAGAATGGTATTTTGACGCTAAACAGCAGATCCTTATCGTTCCCTCAACTCAATGGTACTCATTTCATCCACCTCAGAATGATGAAGGGTTGATCAGACCCCGCATATATTCACTTCAGAACGATAAAATGCTAAGTAGACTTGGTAGCATCTGAACTTATGACCATGAAGTCAAACACAGGCTCAAGCACGTTCTCTGTGTGTCATGCATGTTGTGTAAACGCCGTATATTCTAGTCTTTTCTCCTAAAGGCCTATAATAATTGTATTGGACCTATGTTTTTAATCATATTATTGTTGTATATAGCTGAATTAATCTGTGTATTTGTATCAAAGGTAAAATAGCTCTACTTTCCTATGGAAGTTGGTGGTGTGGCCTTCATTAATTTGTTTCTACACTTTCTAATGTCCAGGCAATAACTGACCTTTAACCTTCTTTGGGTAGCAGTACATTTTCTTTGAGAAGGACAGGGCTGTTAACATACCATTAGATGAAATGCAATTTCAGTCTTTTCTATTCACTGAAAGCCACAAAACATTTCTCATCAGACAAGTACAAGTGGTGTCTCATTTGGTGCTTGCAAATTATTCTCCTAATTTGTCCAGTTTCAGAGGTGGACCCCAATGTGCACTACCTCTCCCTCCTCTCTCATGGTACCGCACTCCTGTTCCTTGGCACTTCATCTTCTCTACTCCCCCATTAGTCCTGCACAAAGATTACATCCCTTTCATAAACTTATTTTTACTTTATCATGTATTAAAAAATGGGTGTAGTTAGTGTGCATTCCATTCCATCAATTTGTCTCCTTGTCTCCTCTTTTCTCTCTAATAATTACCATCTGGTCCGAGATGTATGTTGCTCTTAGTCCAATGTCACTAACTTCCTTGGCCACGAGACACAATTTCAAAATCTTTGCTACTAGCTAACTCCAACTATGTGTGTTCTGTAGCTGTACTTCCTAGATCTATGCTTGTACTTGGGCTACCTGCCCGTGCCTGAAGAGGTGGCACTTTTCACTGCCTGGGCTGTTGAATTGGACGCAGGCAGGAGTAAATTATTTGGGCCTTAATTGCCGTGTGTTGCGGCTGTATGTGGGGTGCAACACCTGCATGTTGCCTACTAAGGCACATCATGGTACTTGTAGTGTAACTGCATCTATATGTCTGTTTTTCATGATCGTTATCAATCATTACGTGTGTGAGCCTTCCCAGTGCTCATCAACAATGTAAACCGAGTGGTAGCCCTCTGGCTGCGCTCCAATGTTCTCCTCATAAGTACTTCCTTCCACTCGTGAGCTTATTATAGTAATGCCTAAATTTTATTAACAAGAATTGTAGGCCTGTGTTTCCAGTTAAATGTAACAATGTATTTCAAAGCATTTATAACCTACCCTCATGACATGGAGCAGGGGGTGTCTTTGTGTGCTTTAGCGAATCAGAAAGTTTAGCTACTTATGGGAACGTAAATGTAATATTAACTGTGATACTGCGCCACTTTATTTATTTAATTTCTTTTTTGTCTTGGTATTCAGCAACACGTAATGCTTTGAAAACAGGATATACTAATATAACAATAATAATCACGGTGAACTCAAGCACTCTCAACTCACATGTTTAAAAATACATTAGCAGGCCCAGGTATTCCTGTCTCGCTAAAACAGATCAAATACTGTTAGATGATCAGGCCAAAGCATAATATGGGGGGGGGTCAAGGGACATACCTGAGAGGAAGGGGCTTAAGGGAGCTAACAGGAGGAATGGAGATACGACTCCACCCCCACCTTGGCTACCAATTGGCCTGGACAAATGGTAGGCAAAACATGTGAGAGACAAAAGAAAAGAGGCGCAATGTATGGATAATGTGCAATGAAGACAAGTGCAACTACTTAGCGGGATTGCGGCTACGTATTAAAGGCAAGACAATCCAGACAACAGCTACCTGGCGCAACTGCCCGTAAGAGTGAGGAAAAGTGGGGGCAATCGAGTCAACAATAATAACTAGCAGTCTGCCGCTTGGCTAATGAGTGTAAAGCCGGCAGAACAGCAACAGATGTTGGGCGGTGGCGGGAGAGAACTGTGGTGGGACAGCAGGGCCAATAAATGTATAACAAAACGAAGCACAAGAAACAGACATAACGGACAACAAATAAACAATAATTAAATAAATGAAATGCATTTCAAAAGGAATACGTATCAATGTAACAGTGGTGGCTGAGAAAGCAGCCTGGAAGGACAGAGGAAGGAGGGGCGAGGTGGGTCTACAGTGGAGCTGCGAGGCTTACTTCCACGTCCCGTGAAGGGACAGAATCGGAGAAGAAGGCGGGGTCGATGTCACAGCGGGTCAGAGAGTGCCAAGTGGCCTGTTCCTATTTCTGGAGTGGCGCAGTTAACAAAGGAGAAAGGCGCCGGGGAGAGACTAAGAGAAATTGCAGAAATAAAAAGAGAAAGGCACCCAAGCCATGCAAAATAGAATCAGAGAGGGATGTACTAGAGAGAGCGAAGAAAGGGTGCGTGAATAAACAGGAGAGACACCTAAGGAAAAAGGGGCGCATGGACGCCGAAAAGCAGAATGGTGTTGCAAGGCGGGAAGGAGACCAGGAAAGAGAAATGTATGAAGAACAATAGAGTGAGAAGGAAGGGAGTGAGTGAAGGAACAAACCTAAATAGATAAAAAGCCAGAGAAGACGAAAGTGTAAAGAAAAAACTGAAAAATGCACTGTTGAAAGAAAAATACAAAATGGCGGCAAGAGCATTCAAAAAGGCGCCGAGACACACCCAAATTCAAAAGTGCAACAACACTACAGATACGCGTGCCACTTGTGCACCGTGTCAAGGGCGCAACAGTCCACAACTAAATCCAAATAGTCGATTGAAAAACAACGTCAAAGACCTGCTATAATGAGATACAAAAAATGTGCGCCAAATATGGAAACCAAGTGAAAGCGGCAAACGCAGGTGCACAGTGCCAGAATTCGAAAAACAGAAGTGTTTTCCAGGACTCAAACCTCAAGCAGAACGAAGCAAATGAAAAACCCCACATACTATAAATACCAAAACATAAAACGCTGCAGAAGCACCTGTGCACACGCCAGAATTCGAAAAACACACAGAAGTGTCTTTCAGGACTCAAACCTCAAGCAGTAACCAGAAGCATATGCAAGGGAAAGGGCAAAGATAAGAACGAGGAAGTGAAAATGGCAATGAAAGTGAGAGCACAATATTTCTTAAAAAGGCATCGACAAAGAGGCCAAAGACAGAATGGGCAAGAGAACGCAGCAAAAGGAAACCACGACAACTAAAGAGCAGAGCACCAAAGAGCCCCGGGGAGATGTGACCAGCCACAAAGAGGGAAGAGGGCGGCGGTCGTGGCACGACAGAAACTACAGGGGACCAGGGAGGGGCACGGCGACACCCCGGAGGACCCAATCCACCGGACCACACACACCAGAGACCGGAGGAAAGGCAGGGGAAAAAAGTGTCCCTGACTTACCCGGGCGGTGGAGGGAGAGGCGCGGAGAGGCCAAGGGCAGCCGCAGGCGTGTCCCAGGTCCACACTGCAGAGGAACCGTCCGCACGAGACCTTCGCGGTCGTCAGCTGATGGGGGTAAATGGAGAGACACTGCAGTGGTCACACATGGCTTACCAGCTCACGAGAGCAAGACCTGCGCTCTGCACGTTCTCTTGAAAGGAAGGAACAACGATGTCAAATACAGTAGCACTTTATTAAGCAATTCAAACCCACAGGAAACAGTTCAACGTAAATGTGTGTTCATCAACACATGATCAGGTCAAAGCATAAAACAATTCAATTTAAATGTTGCCCAACAACATTTGAGCAGGATGAAAAAATAAATGCATCGACAATGTTCAAACTCAGTTGTTCAAAGAAGCAAATATATGACCAAAATATTATGCTATAAGCAGCTGCCCAAGGAGCAACCCTAACTCTAAAGAGGATGGGTAGGCTAGTGCCTAGAAGGCTAATCTTTTCTTAAGAAAGCAACACCATTCAAGACTACGTAGTTTAAACTAAGTTAAATGCAATGGCTTGGGTTAGAATGAACTGAATTAGATGGGCTGTCAAAGCCAAAAGGCTAAATTATTAAAGAGGCTGAATAAACTAATGATGAAATAATCAGATAGGCTGACAAAACCAATAGTGAAATAATCAGATAGGCTGACAATGCCAATAGGCTATGCCATTAGATAGGGTGTTAAAGCCAAAAGGCTAAATTATTAAGAAAAGAATATTACCACCTTGAAAGTTTGAAGCTCTAGCCCAGTAGTACGGACGATCGATCGCACGGGAACCCCCCAAGTGCAGTCTGCAATGGAGAGTTCAAGCTTATAGTGTGGGTGAGGCTTTTTTATATAGTTGAATGCAGAACTTTATCGTTAAAATGCAGAACCTACGCCTACGTGGGCACGAGGCTTGACACGAGATGTGACGCAGGCCACTCGGCCACCTGGTTTACTGGAAAATTTTATATGAGAAGTGGTATCAGGATAAAACAGAACTGGTGGCAGCAGGTCAGAGTTCTCTGACCGCAAAAAGTAAACAAAGGATAACTTTTACCGTGAAAAATGCTTTAGAATTAATATTAAATATATTAATTCTTGGTCAAGATTCCTGCCTTGGGTTCCAGTTTAGCAAGCGCGGAAAGTCCCATAGCTAAGAATATCATGAATCTTGCATGTGACACTGCCAGATGTTCCATCAAGTTGTCAAGTGGGTGGGGGCCACCCTTGCTCTTGTAACTGTGGAAAGTTACAAGACAGGCTAATGTTGTATCTGGGTGGATGGGACAGATTTCTGCTAGCAGATCAGTGAGGCCTACGAGGTCTGTTTCATTATTATTATGAAAATGAGAGCAAGAGTCACTTGCTTTTGGGCCTACACATTTGTATCTTAGGAAGGTATGCTTGGGCCTATGTGAGATGTGCTACCAGGACAAGGGAAAGTGGACAATTTAAGACATTCTATCTGAGCCTGCCTGGTAGGGCCTACCTAGGAGTATCATGTTTGGTGGGTAGTGCCAAACCAGTAATGGGTTTCTTGTTAAATGGTAATACGGGACTTTCGGGACCCTCCAACAAAAAGTGTGGGTCATGGCCCCAGTGGCACCTTTTGCCTTGCAGGACAAGTGGACTGGGCCATATGAGGTAAAGGAGCGCAAAAGTGACGTCACCTACCTGGTGGATTTGCAGGCTCCAAGGAACCCTTTGAGGGTCCTTCACGTGCACCGCCTCAAGCCCCACTTCGAGAGGTCCGAAGTGAGTATGCTCTTGGCGACAGATGATGGGGTGGAGGAGGAGAGTGAGCCTCTCCTGACCTCCTGTCTACCAAGGAGCATGATGGGTCAGTAGAGGGTGTGATCCTCTCCCCTACTCTGACTCAGGAGCAGCAGGGGGACTGTCGCCAGTTGTTGGGACAGTTCGCCCCACTGTTCTCTCTGACCCCCGGTGTTACTCACTGGTGTACCCATGGCGTGGACACCGGTGACAGCCCTCCTGTGAAGCACAAGATTTACAGGTTGACTGACCGGGTCAGAGCCAGCATCAAGGAGGAGGTCTCTAAGATGTTGGCGTTAGGGGTGATTGAGCCCTCCACAGTCCTTGGGCCAGCCCAGTGGTCTTGGTCCCAAAGGCTGCGGCGCCCGGTGCCACTCCAGAACTCCGGTTTTGTGTGGACTACCGTGGGCTCAATGCCATCACCAGGACTGACGCGCACCCCATCCCCAGAGCTGATGAGCTCAATGATCGGTTGGGAGCTGCCCGGTTCCTCAGCACGTTTGATTTGACGTCTGGGTACTGGCAGATTGCCTTAACCGATGGGGCCAAGGAGAGATCAGCATTCTCAACCCCAGAAGGTCATTACCAATTCCGGGTGATGCCCTTTGGGTTGAAGAATGCCCCTGCCACCTTTCAGAGGTTGGTCAATCAGGTGTTGGCTGGGCTGGAGGATTTCAGTGCCGCCTACCTGGATGACATTGCTGTGTTCAGTTCCAGCTGGGAAGAACATTTACAGCACCTTGAGAATGTGTTGAGGGCTCTGCAAGGTGCAGGCCTCACGATCAAGGCCAGTAAGTGCCAGATCGGGCAGGGTTCGGTGGTGTACTTGGGACACCAGGTAGGAAGCGGCCAGGTGGCGCCCCTACAACCCAAGATTGACACCATTCTGGCTCAGGAATCCCCAAGACCCAGACAGAGGTGAGAGCCTTCTTAGGTCTCACCGGTTATTATAGGAGATTTGTTAAGGGCTATGGCACCATCGTTGCCCCCTTAACAGAGCTGACCTCTAAGAGGCAGCCCAGGAAAGTGATCTGGACTGAGTCCTGCCAGAAAGCTTTTGATGCCCTGAAGGCAGCCATGTGCACGGCGCCCGTGCTCAAGGCACCTGACTTCTCCAAAGAATTTGTCGTGCAGACTGACGCTTCAGAGCATGGTGTGGGAGCGGTGCTCTCACAACTGAACGAAGAGGGCCTGGATCAGCCTGTAGTCTTCCTTAGCAGGAGACTACTTCCCAGGGAACAGAGGTGGAGTGCCATAGAAAGGGAAGCTTTTGCTGTGGTCTGGGCACTGAAGAAGTTGAGACCATACCTGTTTGGGACTCACTTCCGGGTTCAGACAGACCACAGGCCCCTCAGATGGTTGATGCAAATGAGGGGTGAGAATCCAAAACTGCTGAGGTGGTCCATCTCCCTACAGGGAATGGACTTTACGGTGGAACACCGTCCTGGTACAGAACACACCAACGCAGATGGTCTGTCCAGGTTCTTCCGCCGTAGTGAAGAGAACTCCAATGGGGTTGGGTAGTTCTCCCTACTTTCAGCTGGAGGGGACATGTGTTAGACTTGGCATCTTTTGGCGTGTTTCCCCTGACTTTTTGCTTTCTGACCTCCCGGTTTTGACTCTGTTTTTGCTGGTGTAATGATTCTGCGCACTTTCCTCACTGCGGTCCAGTGGGAAAGTGCAAGTGCTCCTGTATAAAATGTGTTATGGATTGGTGTTTCCATGATTGGCTTATTTGGTTTATGTGTCAGTCCCTTGTAAAGTGCACTGCGAGTGCCAGGGCCTATAGACCAAATGCTGTTGGTGGGCTGCAGCACTGGATTGTGCCACCCACGCAAACAGCCCATAAAGTGTAACTCGGGCCTGCCAACGCAGAGCCTGTGCGCAGCCTGGGGCTGCCATGTCGACTTGGCAAGTGCACACACTTGCCAGTCCCTAAACCTTCCCTTTGCTACATGTTAGCCACCCCTAAGGTAGGCCCAAGGTACCCCTGTGGGCAGGGTGCGTTGTATGCGTAAGGTAGGACATGCCCTGGTGTGTGTGGCATGTCCTGATAGTGAATTACAGCCTAGTTCGTTTTTCACTATTGCAAGGCTACCTGTTCCCCATAGGCCAGAACGGGCAGTTTTGATTATTACAGCTTATAATCCTAACTGACCCCGGGAACATGGTAGGAAGTCGAGTTTAGTATGCCTGGACTCAGAATGATAAAATGCATCTTTTAGTGAAGTTGGTTTTAACATTCTGTGTTTGAAAATACCACTTTTAGAAAGTGGGTATTTTCTTGTCTAACCATCCAAGCCTGCCTCTGCGGGGTTGTGTATTCCTTGTCTGGAGTGTGAGTGACAGGGGCTGGGGGATGCCAGGAGACAGGGTGAGTCAGCACAAGGCTGAATAGCAAGATCTACATGTAGATGGGTGGGAGGGGTCGCACCTGGGCCCTGAATAGGACAGTGCCTTCCCTCCACAATGCTGGCTCCACCTCCTGTGGTGCGTCTGATGTCCCTGGCCTACTCACTGAAAGAAGGGACGGAGACTTGTCAACAAAGTGCTCCAGAACTGGTTTGGACTAGGCAAAGGCCTCTCTGCCTTCAGAGAACAAAGGAATTTGGGATATAAATATTGGGGCCCTGACCCCATGAATTTAGATCTCGCTGGAAGCAAGGAACCTGCCAAGACGAAGAGCTGGAAGAGCTGCCAGGAGGAGTACTGCCCCTTTGCTGTGTTGTTGCTTTGTTGGGTTGGCCTGCAGTTGCTGCTTCTGTCTTGGGCAGTGAAAGGACTGGACTGAACTTTCTACAAACTTGTGCTGAGTATCTCCAAGGGCCTGAAACCGAGCTGGCCTCCTGTTAAGAAGTCTCAGGGACTGCAAAGACTTCACAAGCCTCTGGGTACCGCTTCTGGAACGCTGTTTCAGTTGCCACAGAGGAAGGGAACTGCAACTGACTCCGTCAACCGAATCCATCCCTGGCCGGTGACCTGTTTGCCCCGCAGACCGCATCACCCCGCTTCGCATCGCAACCCTGGTCTCACCGTAGGCGACGTCCGACGCCGTCCACATCGAGCCGCTGCTTGCACCGTGACCTGTGGGCACCGCAGTTTGCATCGCATCGCTTCACTGAACCAGCCGGACCCGACCGACGCGGTCGCTGCAACTGGCTCAAGAGTCGAGACCGCACCGCATTTGGGGCACCGCTCGCACGTCTGCGACGCACCGCTCCGACTCGCACTGCTGTCCGACGCCAGCTCCCGCACTCCGGCTAGGTCGCCTGCCTCGCAACCTGTCAGCACCGCATCGAGCATCGTCTCACCCTGCATCGCACGCCTTGGACTCACCGACTCCGTCTGCACGACGCTCATCGAGCCGCTGCCTGCACCGCATCGAGGGACACCGCAACTTGCATCACTCCATCTTGCACCGCAACCGCGACGAACGCCGACCGGCTCGTACCTCCGTACCAGCCACAACGAGAAAGGTACTGTAACCGAGTCTGTTCATGACTCTGCTGGCCCGTATCGACGCGGTCGGCTGGAACTGTTAGACTCTGTGGTTTTCAGCATCGCGGTAGGCTCGGACGGAGCTACCGACTCGTACGAACTTTGCTTTTGTGCTATTCCTGCAAAGAAGAAGTTACCGTATCAAGTATTCATTCGTAAAATATAGTATTGTGGATTTTTGTCGTAATTGGTCTTGTCTTGAGTATATAAAATATTGGTTATTTTTCTAAACTGGTGTGGTGTCCGTTTGTAGTGCTTACACTGTATTACTGTTGGTTATGTGCAAATGCTTTACACACTGCCTCTGAATTAAGCCTGACTGCTCGTGCCAAGCTACCACGAGGGTGAGCAGGGGTTACTTCACGAGTGTAACACCCTTACCCTGACTAGGAAGAAGGGTCCCTACTTGGACAAAGGTGCAAGCCCTTGCCAACTAGAGATCCCATTTCTAACAAGCACCCACAACAGAGGCACAAAGAGGTGTGACTGTCCGCACCTGGCTATGAACAGGCATGAAGACCCATCTCACTCTAAACAACAGACTGCAGCCCTGTTTACCCCCTCATTTACCAAGTGGCAGTGCCACAGCAAGCACCTAATCACGTTTCTGTAAGAGCATTGTCTCCTTTGTCCTCACTTCACTGTCTATGTCTCTTCTCTTCTGCATCCTAATAAACTTCCACTGTCTAGGAAAACAACGTCAAACCCAACTTCTGCACAGACTCAGGCCAGGGTCGTCCAAATGGAATCCAAAAGCCTTCATCACTCAGCTTCACTCTTTCATACAATGCATGTACTACAATAGCCACATACACAAACATGCACAATATACGCTTGGATGGGGTTAGGTGACAAAGCAGGTTATAAATTTGACTGTTCGTTGGTGAGGCGCTTGCAGCAAGTGGCAAATAATTCATTTGTAGTGAGTGTGTTGCTTGAACATGAAATACCTTGAAAAAACAAGAGACAAGATGGATTTGGCAAAACAGGAACAGTTTGTTTAATAAAACAGTGAGGTCTGTCTCAATTTATAATCAGTCTGCTGATTCTTTTTATACAGTTCATTGTATACTATAAAGTATTTCCGGAGGTCCATGTAAGATAAGGAATATAGTTGTGGCCTTTGGAGTCATAATTGTCTAATGGAAAGTACAGGTGGGCATCAACCTTGCGTGGACACAATGCAGCCAGTGGGTAACGCGTCCAGATGACCAGCATGGGGAGCACGTGCACACTGTGTGTGCTGTTTCCTGATTGGCTATATGTTCCTAACTCGTGTGGCATCTGACTTTATGGTGTTTTTGGGAGCGTGCACAGCCCTCTGACCATGTGTGATTTACTGGGGCCAAACTCCCTGGACCATTGTGGTGTTGCTATGCCTATCTGTGGGATGATCTGGGATTTCCTGTTCATGCATTTGTCTGCCAGCTACGTGCCACCCCACCTGTGACCTATCAATCAATTACCTCAGGCCTAGGTCTCAGATCCTACCTGACTGATGTATGTGCCAGTCGGGGTTGATGTGGAGAACACAACAAGTGAATTTGTCAATAAAGATGCAATTTTGTTCTTATACATGAATTTCTCGCTTTTCATATTAATATCAACTTTTTTAATATTAACATTCCCCACTCTAGTTGATTTGTCAACTACACTATATGACTCATACCTTTCAATAGTTACTTTATTGGGGATTTGTTGCTTTGTATGATAACTCTCGACAATTGCTACCTTCCTAGTTACTTGCATTTAACCCATTTTGAGGACTGCATTTATACAGCATGTAATCCCCAGTTGTACAGACCCGTAGAAAAATAGGAACACAATGAAAACCAGCAAACCACAGGGGAACCCTGGAGTACCAATTCAAAAACCACTCCTGCTCAGGGGCACCTCCCTCCTCACTCAAGTCTCTTTGTAAGTGGTGCAGTGCTTGGATGGCAAGTGTCAATCTCCCATTGTCTGAATCATTCCCTGGAATGAAGGTGCAGCAGGCCGTTCCAATTTTGGCACACATCCCTCCCTCCATCACGGTCATCAAGTCCAAAACATGTTGATGCTGCATTACCATGATGCGGAATGCTCATAGTTCTTCCTTGATTGAATTTAGGCAAAGCTCAGTGCTGTCCATCATTTTAAGCATTTCCCACTTGGTTATTTGCAACCAGTGGGTGTTGGTTTTTGTCTACCAAGTGAAGAAGGGTATTGACTCTCCTGCTGAAACTTGTGTGTCAGTAAACAGTCTGAATTCTTTAGGGATGTCCTTGTAATGAGCCAAGCCAAAATAGTTTGCAGCTCTGTTCTCATGAGCCTGGTGCAGCAAGGTTGTCATCTTTCTTAATGGATTCTGGTATACGTCCAATAGTTCTTCTCCAGGAATGACCAGGGTCGGGGTGTGTATGGTGATTAGGGAACAGAATCCGCGCCATCCAGGGACAAGCTGAGTATAGGCAAACTTGCTGCACTGCCAGTAGAAACCCATCAGCGTGGAGATGCCCAATTGCTTATCTGGAATATGCATGATCGTGCCACAGTTCTCATTCATGCCCATTGGAAGCGTGCCTTTCCCTCTGAAACACAAGAAATAAAGTGCGAGAGTCTGTACAATTAGGGGTTGCCCCTTCCCTTCCAGCCAAGTATATCCACCCACCACGGTGTCCCAGATTTTCTGACAGCGGGTGATTATGCTCCCATCAAACCTCTTCCTGTTATTGATTCCCCTTCCTATCCTTGAGCTGGGCTGCCCTACACAGGAACTCCATCTCGGGGTTCCATTTGTTGTTGAAGAAGATTGCCCCAGATTTGCTAAGGGCCACCCTCTACCCACAGATGGATGCAGGAGCAGATGTGTTTTTGCATTTAGTTGGGGGTTTCACTATCTCTCTTCTCTGGGAAGTCTCAGGGCCAAACAGTATCCTCCACTATGGTGGCCTTTCTGTGCATCCTGTCTAGCTCACTTCAGGTGTCATTAGGTTTAGTGAAGAGGTATAGTTCAGCTGGGTTGGTTTTGTATCGGGTCTAATTTACTACTACCCTGTGTGGTTCTACCTTGTTGGCTTAGAACTTGGCACTTATCCTACATAGATATAGGAGGATAAGGCATTTTGCTTTCTTGGGGGTTTCCTCTCGGGACAAATAAAGCCTGTCTGTGCCTACTGAATGCAGACTCAGCCAACAGACGTAGCATGACTTAACTGATGTTTTGGGAGTCAACTGCGGTCACATGTTGGTACCTGGTGTTGCGCAAGAGGGCGTTATGTAGTGCATGTGGGATGCTGGTGCTCTGATTGGTGTAATTGTAGGTGATATGGAAGAGTTCCCTACGCAAGCGCTGTGAAACCATTTGAATGGACTCCATTTTACTCGGCAGCTCCTTAGCGGTGAATAGGTGCAGTAGCACCCGTAATAGACTGAAGGTACATGACAATGCAATAATATATAACTTGTTATTGGACATTGCAGGTCTTGATATGGATCCCTTCGGAGGTGTCTGTGGTCCTCCGGTGGCTGTTGTTTCCCTTATTAGTCCAAACAAAAAGTTTGTGGTTTGAGCTCAAAGTTCTTAAATGCAAACTCCATGTCCGGACTGGGGTGTTTGCTGTGGCAGCTAGGTGTTGGCACACTTGAAGATTCAGCAGTTGACCTGTTTAAATAAGAGCTTGGTTCATTGTTATGTCAAAAAAAATTACATGTGTGCCATAATCTGGGTTCCTGTATTTTTCTTTCCCTAGGGGTGTGACTTCCACACTCTGTAATCTCTATTTTATGAGGCACCGGAAGTTGGCCCCAGTCGGGTATCTTTTTGATAGTCTTATGAGAATAAGGAAATTGTTGGTTATCCAGGCAGTCTAATCTCTTTTATGAGCCGCTGGTCCCCCTCCCTTTTTTATTCATAAATGGATGCTTTGTTTAGTGCAAGATATCTGAGTGGTGGTCTCAGGGGCATAGGGATAAATAGCATCACGCTTTACTGGAAATTCTGTGGGTGTCACTAGCTCTTCCAGGGATGTACCATGCTTGGTGTGTGCACGGATATGCTGTTGGTGTGAGTGGCATCTTTTTTTGTCTACTTGTGCGCAAGAGTACATGATGGGGCATGTCGCTATTTGATGCCTCTGGTGGTTGCAACGTGCCCCGAGATTCAAGTGTTTGTGTGTCTCTCATTCTCAGCCTGTGGCATGCTACGTGACCCTCCCATGTTTCATCAGGTGTCTTGGCCCGCCTTTTCTCTGGAAACCTCTTTTTGGGCTAACTGTGGGCTGTTTCGTTTTGATTTTGGATGTTTCCCCAAGTCCTGCGTGACCTACTATCTCCTATGCCATGGGGGTGAGGTGGTCGGAGGCTGCTCCATAGCTCCCTTTATACTCTTACTTCTGCTGCCTTGTGGTGTCCGAGGTCGGGCCAACTGCTTTCCCTGGATGATGCATGCAAGGTTTGGAGCGTCTGTTAGTCGCTACGCTTGATATGGAGGTGAGTGCATCTGGGTTCCTACCTTTGTCTGGAGCTGCAGTGGACTTTTGGATCCCCCTTCCCAGACATCCTCCTCTCCCTTGGACCATACCCTGCTTCCTTTCAGCGTACTTGGGCCTACCGTCCCTAGTTGGTGACAAAGATCCCTCCTGTTGTGCACTGTAAGGGCATGGCATGGCGATCAAACTTTGGAAAAGTGGGATAGTTCACAAAACATCAGAGAAGGTTAGCTGAGTCATTATTTGCCCAATGAGTTCAAAAATGTGGAACTCAGGGTTTTTTGATCAAAGGTCTGCTGTTTGATGATGAAGCAACAAACCTGTAGACTGCCTCAGCCTTTCCAGGATACATCACTATCATGCGGATGCCTGTTGGAACTCCACGCAATGAGGGAAACATTGGTCCCGGGCCGGATGCCCGAGAGTGGAGACTTTTTGACTTGGTTATTGGAACCCATCCCGATGGACTTTGGACGTGGGGATCTGGGTGACTGCTTTTTAAATGCTTTCTCTGGGAGCTGTTCCACCCTCTCGTCAGGATGCCTTCTCCCTGGGGTGTGGCCAGCCAACCCCACCCTGACGGATCAGCAGCAGAGTGGGGCCTAGCTTCCGGAGGCATCCCTGATGTTGAACTCTCGTGAAGATACCTGATCAACAGAACACATGTAGCAGCCCAAAGCTCCTGGACCTCAATAAAATCTGTGGCTTCATTTTTCTGTTGATTTGCCTTCCTATTTTCCGGAGGGAGGGGGATAATGGTTGCATCTGCTAGGGTATTTGTTGGCAGTATAGTTATTACTTATCTAGTCTATTGTAAGTTTTGTTTCTGAGGTTGGTTGAGGGCACTACCTCCCTATACTGTTAGCCCTCCCTGCCGGGGCTATGGCCCCAGTCCCTGATGTACTGAATTCCCTGTCTGAGGTTGTTGCTGCCACATGTTCGTCCAACTACTATACCCCTGCTGCGAGGGTGCCGCGGATAGTGGACCTCCCTGAAGCTGAGTATAGGGTGCATTCTGATTCCCCTGGGCTTGGTTTTGTGAATGGACATTCCGGGTGTTTTATGGTGGGTGCCCCTTGCCCATTGACTTCTGCTCATGGTAGGCCTTCAACCTGCATCTATTTGCCAGGTGACCCAGCCTGTGGCAATAATAACACACTCTAGGTTCCTATTGCTGCCAACCTCCCTGGTCTCCACCACCATAGGTGGGTTGGAACCCTCCGGAGTTCTGCGGTGGAGTCCCCCATGAGTCTGGTGCAATTTCCATGGTCTCGGTCAACGTGCCTCCCTCAAGGGTGGCCTTTTTTCAATTTGTGTTGGACCAATTTAGCAGCCTCTCTCTGGGCTTGTCATTGTTTTTCCCTATCTTTTTCTTCTTGTTTCTTGTTGTTGTGTAATATGTGGGCTTGTATGTCCTGCCAGGGTTTGGTATCTAACCTAGCCGCACTGTCCAGCCCACTCTGTATCTCGGCGGGCCGCCCCTTTTTGATAATATTGTAAAAGAATGCAACTTGTGGGCCTGTATTGATCCATGATTGTCCTATCTCTTGTATCCATCGTTCCCTCATTCTATCCAAGAAATCTTTGATGCGCTCCCCTGGCTTCATAGTCCTTGGCATTAACCCTCCTTCATCTGGGTGGTCAGGGAGCATATCTCTTGGGGCTGTCCATATCCGGTGCCTGTATGAATTGAATGCGACCCCGTCATGCTCGGTATCTGTTAGCCTGATTGCTGGAATGTGGGCTCGGGTGAACACCGCATTGGTCTGTTTGTTAAAGATTGCAGGAATCGCTGTTAGCATGAGCTGAAAGCCATTTTGTTCTTGGCAGCCATTTTAGTTAGCCATGTGCTCGCCATGTGCTTTCTCCCTCTTCCAGAGTCTTGCACATGCTCAGAAAGGCCTAGCTGGTAGAATGCACCTGCTCCTAGTATAGAACTGTCAGGCTATTCTTACTGATGTAAGCAGTTTAGTCTCCCCTCCCACTTTGTGGAGCAAGCAAATTTTGTATACCCATATTAGTCAATAAGCATGCTTGTATGTGCTAGGACCTCCCCTTGATTTTATGCCGACTATGTAACAAATGCATATATAAGGATCCTGTTCTCTGCACTCATTAGAATGCCTCCTACAGTGGCCTGCGGGTACCGTATGATGCAATCTCCCTCATCTGAGGTTATTAAAATATGTTTTTTGATATTACAGCTTCCGTGCCAATCTCTTCTTTGTTGGTTTTAAGGACCTGGTGTATCAGTGAACCCCTAAAAAGGTTTTTATTTCTACAAATGGCGCCCAACGTGGGGCTCATCGGTGAAGCGGCTATCCAAGGGAGTGGTCTTGAAGGGAGACAGTAATCTACTGAGGAGTACAGGACAGGAATCTACTGAGGAGGTACCCTGCACACGGAGATTTTTTGTCTCTGCGGCCCAGTATATTTCTGGTCTTCCTGATCTGATCCTCCAAGTGTTTGCCGCTCCCGACTGAGAACTTCTTTGGTGTGAGTATTCTAAAAAACGACCGTTAGGTCACTCAGAACTTGGCAGTTGGAAGCTGGAGACTTTGGTTTGGTAAGGTTGCTGTAGCAACACTTTTGTTTGGAATGACTTGGCCAAGATTCTTGTTTGTTTGTTTGTTTGCTGCAGCAAATGAAGGCAGGTAATGAGGAGATTTTTCTCTAACTTTGAAAAACTTGAACGGCACACATTGTGTTAAGTGTCACTTGGAGTATAATATTATATATGCTATAATATTCTTGACATGCCTGCTTCTAGCACACTTCGTAGAAAGTGTTGCTGTCTTGGAGGTACCAATATGGATTTAGTAAGTACTCAGCTGACTCCCCTCAGAGGGGATACCTAAATAGGTTTAGGTATAAAAAGATATTTCTTCCTTGGTGACTAAGTACCCCATGGAACTAAATATGTATATAAAACGGATCCTGATCTGCGCACTTAGTAACATTCATAAGTGGTGATATGCAGAGTGCTTTTTGAGTGTTCTACCAGCCAAAACTGGCGAATTTGGTGTATTTTGGCTTCTTGAACATGGAACAGTCTTTTGGGCTGTTTTGGTGCAGTCTTTTGGACTACTTTTGAGAGCTCTTCTTGTAAATATGACTTACAATTAGTATTTACAAATAGTTTGGTTTTGCGTACAGTCTGTAAGCTGTCCTAAGTGTTGATTTGTGTGTTAATTGTTTTTTTGTGTGTGGTTGTGGACTAACATGCTTGAAAGTACTTGTTTCAGTAAAATAGACTATGTTTTTGTGTAAGAATGGCTAGCTTTAAGCGCGCTGTGTTGTGTGTTATGAGTGTATGACCCCCTTCTGAAAATGTCTGGAATGAGCTAAATTTGGTTTTTGTTGTCATTCTGTTATGCAAATGTCATTTAAAGTACTACATTTTAAAATTCAGGGAATGAATAATGTAACATATGCTAAATAGCTGCACGCTACCATTAAAATTGACAAAGTAAGAAACTATAGATATGTGCAAATTGCCACACTGGTAAAGATAAATCAGAATTCACATTCAATAGGAATAAAATAGGCCTCATAGAAAGGAAGGGAAAAACGAATTTGTGTGCTTTCACACAATTAGGACTAAAATGCAAAATGTTACAGTAGTCTCCTTAGATACATTATATTAATATTGAAAGGCAGTCACATCATCTGAGTGAATTGGTTGTTGCTGAAATAAACACGACATTACAGAACGATAGATTTGTGCTGGCTTGAAAGGCGTGAGATGTTGGCGCCTGCTGGTCAGAACACAGCTGTGTCAACAACACATGGCTATTCTTGGCCACAAGAAAACTGCCGAGTCAACTAGATTTTAAGTTAGTGCAAACATGGTTTGAAGGCGTGCATTAAAAACTGCTGATTTTAAAAGTCAGAAAAGACAGTTTCATTATTTTGGATAACAGAGAAAAGATTAAAAGGGATTTTCTTTCTTAATGCTTTTTTATACAAGCACATCCGTGGTTCTGATGTTAAATAATTACTGTCCTTTAAAAGTGACGCAGACTTTTCATGTTTCAAGTAAGGCTTCTGTGCTTAGAGTTATAAATAAATACATTTAAAGGTGATAGGAAAGGAATGAGGCTTGCTTTTCATACGTGGAACCATCAAAAGGGTTGGTGATCATTATTAAAGAAAAAAAAAGGAATTTTGATTATATGAAAAAAAAATGTTTATTAAAAATAATTGCCCTAAAATTGTTTTTGATCTTTGTAATGTCTGATAATCATACTGTGAATAATATATAGCTCCTAGCATCAAAGTTGGATTTGAGTAGCACTTTACCATGATGTGGGGAGTGCAATGTGAAATTTCACTTTATCCAGGCATATAAAAACTTATTTTTTAAGGATGTACCTTATACATTTCTGATCCCCCATCCCTGGGATATCTAGAGGACACCCTGGGGATCCCTAATATGCCAAAATATTGTAGGTTATTCATTTTTAAGTGCCCTAACACCAAAGTCGAAATTGGGCAAAATTCACTTTTTAAAAGCAGTTCTGCCACTCAGGGCAGGTTTCAAACTGATCTCAGGCTTCAGAGCTGGTACACATGCAAGTATAGAACAAACAGCTGACCTCTGTACTACTAGACTGCACACCACACACTGTACACAAATGAAAATAAGTATAAAGAAACGAGCAGAAGTTATTATCCTACCTCTAAATTACTGGAAAACAGGTACGGAACAGGACTGCCTTTCAGCTGTGATTCTCCAGAGTTGCTTTGAATTGGAAAGACCGCATGGAAAGCCTTGCACAAAAATGGGACAGCTGGTAAGGGTCACAGGTCGATTGTCTGCATTTAGCAACCTAGCAGGGCTATGGGTAAGGTTTGCTTTGACACTTCGACCTCCGAAAAGTTTTGAAAGAAGAGATGACAGCGCAGAGAGCGGAAGAGAAGCTTTGCTTACTATTTTTGGCAAAAGAGAGTTTTGCGCAGTTATATGAACAGAAGGAAAAGCAGTGACGTATGTGGGCCCTGAGTAGAGCATAGCTCTGCCATGTATATAAAAATAATGGTTTTAGCTTAAAGATTACTGTGCAAGGGCTGAGATAAGGAGGCAATGGATTTTAGTTTGCATACATGCGCCCTCATGTTAATCTAGTACAATTGCTGAAGGAATTGGTAATTGGTTATTAACGCTTTCTAAAGTTAACTCAATGTGCTTGTGTTAGGCTGAATAAGAAAATAGCCACTTTCTAAGATATCTCCTACAAGTTTGCTTGTGCCCATTTGCCACAAATAGGGGTAGATAGTGTTGACAGAAGGTAAACCTGTTTTCAGGTTTTCCTACTGTCAAAATGGGGAAGGAGGTTAGCTCCTGGGCAAATTAAGGGTAGGCAAATTTATGTTTTCTCTCTCTTTTTCTCACTCTCTCTTGAGTCTGTCTAAATTGTCTGTGAAACAGCCATGAGACATTTAATTGGCTATTCAATAATACTGTTTTAAAATTGTTAGAATTAATAAAATGATTAAAAATATGCTATGTTACTGCCCATCCTGTATGAAAGAATGATTAGAACAGATTGATGTTCCCTTATTTGACCTTTAAAGGGAACTGTATAGTGGGGGTTTCTGTTCAAAAATCTCAGGTGACAACACCATTATTGTTTATGTTATTCTCATGTTATATACAGTTTTGCAAGGGCATTGCTAGTTTTTTATTAGCTAGTCTGTGTAAATAAGCTGACAGCCCTTGTTAGAGCTGATGTTGCATAGTCCGGATCGTGAAAAGTAGAATGCAGGAAAGACGCCCATGTGATCCTTAGCAGACATTTTGAAGGAAAATATTGTTTTATAGGAGTTTGTTTGTCACAACATGTTCTGCTGGAGAAATTTATGTACCCACTATGTTGAGTTTTTTTTTAGTTCTTTATGAAATAAGAATCCCTGTTAAATTAGCAGATTTAGATTTTCCTGCTGCGCCTATAACATGAAAGCATGACTTTAAGTGTAAAATGTAGGTGCTTTTATTAAGAGAAATTATTTTAGAAGTGTCTGCAGTCCTGTACAAGTAATGCAAGGTTCATAAGTAGAAGTGTAGAAAAGTTCCTTTTTCTTGAGGTTCTTCAGATGAATAATTTAGGAATACACAAATGTAAGGATTTGGAGTATGTCTGTATTGTTTTTCTTTTTCCTCAGAATTTAGTAAATGAACATAGACTTCCTTGGCTGCTTGGGATTGGGAGAAACAAATCAAATCGTGTAACGTATTACTCTTGTCAGTTCACCAAAAAGTTCCTTTTATACTTGCCAATAGGTCCAGGGTTTTTTACAATCAGATAGATGAAGTGGTTCTTGGGTGCCTTGCTAATGTATGGGGCACCCCAAGACTAAGGAAGTATTCTGAGACTATCCTCTTTGTTGATAGATTATTTCTGTGCCTTGTCTAAAGACCCTTTTGTTCTGTCCACCAATAGATATTTGCTGCCCTACAACCATTGCCAGAGGGGCCCGGACATTAGATCCAGCCTGGGAGTCAGCGCCAGTCCAACTTGGAGTCAAGATAAAGGGAACCAGTACAGGCGTTGCTGGCAACTAGGACCTCAGTGGAGGCGGAAGCACTGGGACGTGAAGTGTGTACCCCTGCCACTGTCTTGGGCGAAAAGACGGGGTCACAAATCAGGATGGAGAAATCTTTGTGTGGATCCAATTTTTGATGCCCAGCTGAGAGAGCCACAGAACGACAAGGACGGCAAGGAGGCTTTTACTTGAGGTGACCCCCTTTGAAACAAGGGTTGCTTCACATATCCCAGCATCAGGCCTCTGAGTCCTGGTCCCAAAGTGAATGCAAGTCTGCGCCTTTGTTTGTTGATCAAGGGATGCCTGAGCATATTGGCTACAATCAGTGGCCCCAATAAAAGAGCAGTGCGCCAGCGGAGCAATACAGGAGTTAGGGAAGGACTTGAGTTTAGGGTACAGGTGCTGTGTCTCTGGTGCCTGTTAGATTAAAGTGAAGAAAACTGGTGCACTGCCTGAGACACTGGACAGGATCGTTGAAAGACTTTTTCTTCTCAAACTGGGCTGTGATTCTTGAGTTGCGAGTTGTGCAGCTCCACCGTGGGAACAACAAGAGCCTGCCTGTGAGGCTCAAACGGACACAGGAGAAGACTCCCCTCTGGATGGTTGTACAGCGGCTTCAATTTCCCAAGGACTCTTTTTTGTTAGTAATGTACCCCTTTGGTCGTCCCATTTTTGAGGAGGAGCAGCCCTTTGCGGCTCCTCGTCCTAATTCCTATGGCCCTGTGTGGTCCTCCTGGTCCCCCGGAGCCAGGATTGTTTTGTAATAATATGTCTGACTGCTTTAATATTTGTTTTAGGAGTAATGTTTATTCTGCACGAGAAAAGTTCATCTGAGCAGTTGACAAATGTTACTTTACTCTTTCTTTGAGTATATTAATTGATACTTTAGCCCTCATAAAGGAACACTGGAAAAGTCTATTGAAAATGTTTTTATTATGTATGTGCTGTTGGCTATTCTGAAATTGAAATAGATAGTCACTGAAATACATCAGAGCCCTGAAACTTAGAATTAGACTAGATGGTTTTGGGATTTGCTTTCTGCTTAGGGTTGGAAAAATATTGAGATTTCTGTTTGAGATAATAGTCATTACTCTCTCCTGCTATCTGTATGTTAATTATGACCCAATGCTCTGTTCCCTTTGTACTCCTGCTTATACCTTATATATACCCGCTTAATGAAATGTTTAGAATGTAAATGCCCACCTAGCATAGGATATTGATGAATTTATGAGAAGAAAATGTGCAAAATATTTTCTATGTTCCTTCTAGATCATAGGAATGTCTTTAGCTCATGCTAAAAGGATCATCTGTTAAAGATTGCAGGAATCGCTGTTAGCATGAGCTGAAAGCCATTTTGTTCTTGGCAGCCATTTTAGTTAGCCATGTGCTCGCCATGTGCTTTCTCCCTCTTCCAGAGTCTTGCACATGCTCAGAAAGGCCTAGCTGGTAGAATGCACCTGCTCCTAGTATAGAACTGTCAGGCTATTCTTACTGATGTAAGCAGTTTAGTCTCCCCTCCCACTTTGTGGAGCAAGCAAATTTTGTATACCCATATTAGTCAATAAGCATGCTTGTATGTGCTAGGACCTCCCCTTGATTTTATGCCGACTATGTAACAAATGCATATATAAGGACCCTGTTCTCTGCACTCATTAGAATGCCTCCTACAGTGGCCTGCGGGTACCGTATGACGCAATCTCCCTCATCTGAGGTTATTAAAATATGTTTTTTGATATTACAGCTTCCGTGCCAATCTCTTCTTTGTTGGTTTTAAGGACCAGGTGTATCAGTGAACCCCTAAAAAGGTTTTTATTTCTACATGTTCACCAATAAGGCTACTTAACAGCCTCTTAATATCATCTTGCTAGGTTGATTCCTGTAGTGTCCTTCTCGAAGCATGAGATCCATTTCCCGCTCCATTCAGCAATGGAGGTAACTTTGTCATTGATCCCTCTATATCCATTCGGGCCTATGGCACATATATTGTCCTTGACATTCCCTTCTGAGGTAACGGGTACATCTTTACTTTAGGTAATTCTATAGGTTTCTCTCTGACATGGCGTTCCCATCTTTTTAGGCATTCCTGCATGTAGGGGAAGTTCCACTTGGCGTCTACTCCTACATGCTGGATGCAATCCTCCGTTATAGCAATGTCCTCTGGCTCAAATGATCCTTCCTTTGGCCAAGGTCTTTCATATTGGTCCCTTTCCTCAATCCAGAAGTCCTCTCTTGCTACTATCTCTCTCGGGGTTAACTCTCCTTTGTTTTGCACTCATGAGGAGCGACACGCATCCTCATCGCCCCTCCCCTCATGTGAATGTAAAGGTGCCATCCAATTTTTCCTGAGTCTTGGCTGGGTTAGTAGCAGGCTGCCTTAGTCTCTTATTTCCTGATCAGCCCCTCTCCAATGTTGATTGAGTGGTGAGGCTCTGATCCCTGCCAAAAGCCTCTCATTTAACTCTGCTTCTGATTCTTCCCTGATCGGTGCTCTTTACATACCCCCTCTTCCCTTATATGAGGGGCGCGCTTCGCTGAGTTCTTGATGTGCTTCCTGGGTGTGTGCTCTTTCTCTCTCTAGCCTCAGCTCTCTTCCTCACCCTGTCTAGTTTGCCTCCTTCGCTCTGAGCTATGTGCTGTTCTTTTTGGCTACACTTCACCTTCAAACTTGCTCTCTGTCGTTTCCTCGGCTATGTGGGCAAATTCTTTAGCCTCACCCTTAACATTGGTTACCGGGGGACTGGGGCTCCCTTCCTCAACCCCACTTGGTATGTCACAAATCTCCCTGTTACTCGTGTATATTTGTTTGAACCAGTGGGAGTGTGTGTTCTCTATGCTGCTGAGGTTCCATGTGTTGAACACGGTAGATGCCTTGCTTGCTATCAGTGGTGTAGGGTTATAGATCTGGGCCTCTTCGACGATGACCCATACCTCTACTAATGCCTTTCTCCTGTCTTTCTTTTGACCTATGGTAGTTTGTATGTGTGTTCAATTGCGTTAGTGTCAAAAGTTACCTCCTTAGGCCAGATAAATGTGTGTGACTTCGTGTGTGCATGTCATACTTGGCAAAACTTATTGAGGGCCTGATTATGAGTTTCGTCGAAAGGGTACCACTGTCGAAAAAGCGTCAGTCTCCCAGCTGCCTTGTTGGCGGTTCGCTCACCCTATTGACATGCTTGCCGAGGTCCTGCCGCCACTGTCACCACCAGGAAATCTCGACCGTGGCAGCTGCAGGATAGGACAATACAGCTGTTGGAGGACGGACTGCCAGTCCAATCACAATGTGCCTTCCCGCCGGCGTGCCTGTGGCGGTAAAACCTCCACACCTGAGCTGGTGAAATGGAAGGGACAAAAGGCACAAAATCACCAGTACTTACCTTCACACTTCCTGTCCCACCATGGAGCCAATCCTGCACATCCTGCCTCTGCTGCTTCTGGTTGAACTCAATGCCAATCAACCCCGTCGTCGCTGGAACCAAAGGTGAGTCACTCTAATACCTGTCATCTGTCTACTTGGCTGTTAACACTAGCTCTGGACTAGTGTTTTTTAAATCACTCACACAAGCAATAGCATACCAAATGCGCAATGCACATGTCTCTAATGTTGATGTTAACGAAATTTAAAGTAACACACCTATACAACCACAATGTGCCCATAACGTTTGTGGTAGCTGCCATCAAAACATGCACACTTGCAAAAAGGGATAGCAAATCTAAAAGCAAAAGCTCCCTATATAGGTGTGGGGTAACCGTCAGCCATACCTTACCTAGAAAAACAAAGGCAGTCCCAATTATGAGCCATACTCTACTACATCATCCATGTAACTATTCTCCTTGTCTAGAACAAGTTCTGTAATGTATACTATTTCAAAGGTCACATCATATAACAAGGTGCAATGCATATATGTACATACTTGTCATTATTCAAGCTGAATCAAACACTCCTCTAGTAAACTATCCTGAAAGTAATTGTCAACAACTAATTTTTGGAGCATTTTTTCACTACTATGTTGAATGGCTGCACCTAAATTCAAATGACAATCACATACCATGTTAACCAGTGTATGTACTTGACATAGTAGACATTGAAAAATTAAGCAGCACTTGCTTCCCTCATGCTACTGAAAAATATATACTACACATCTTTAAATGAACCATTGCTAGAAATCAAACGATTGCAATGGGAAATGAATGCCAGGACTAACTTGGTCAAAATCAAAATAGCGATTTAATATCACAATAGAGATACCTCACTTAATAAGTCACAAAGAAAGGGAACAAAAACAGAGCCAAATGGCAGTCCATTTCAAATGTCCAGGTCCTGTGGAGTGCTTGCTGCGGCACGCTTGCCTCCAAGAACACTGCTAGGGGAACCTCTTCCGTAAGGGACATCTAGTGAGCAGTACAGGCACCTCAATTATGTCACTTGGGCGGGGTAGGCTTAGATTTTGGAGCGGTGGATTTTGTTTTGGGAGGGGTGAATTTGCTTTTGTGAAGGTTTTTCTTTCAGAGTTAGGCCTAGGTTCATGAGTGGGGGGAACAGTTTTGTGAGGGGTGGATTGGGATGTGGAAGGGAGGGATGGGTTGGGGTGTGGAAGGGGTACTTTTGGCTTTGGGAGGGTGGTCTGGCTGTGACAGGGGTAAGGGCAAGAGCAAATAACATGCTCTCGCGGGAAAATTGGTAGGATGCTCAGGAGGGAGTAGGGGGTTGAGAGGTAGAGGGAATGGAAGTGCCAGGTGTGGGTGTGTGTTGTTGATGCAGGTGTCTGTGGGTCTGATGTATCTTGTGGACATTTGGGGGTGTTTTGTAGATGTCTGCTGTGTGGGTAAGTGTGGGCCTTTGTTTTTTTGGGGGGTGAGTCATGTGGAGGTGCTGGGTATGATGGGTGTTGTAGATGTGTCTGTGGTTGTGGGTGTGGTGTCTGTGGGCATCCTGGGTGTTGGTGATGTGTCTGTGGTTGCGGGTGTTGTGTCTGGGGGTATGCTGGGTGTTGCGGATGTGGTGTCTGGGGCATGCTGGGTGTTGTGGATGTATCTGTGGTTGTGGGTGTGGTGTCTGGTTGTATGCTGGATGTTGTGGATGTGTCTGTGGTTGCAGGTGTGGTGTCTGAGTGTATGCTGGGGTGGTGGTAAGTAAGTCTGGGCAGTGAACTCCGCTCCGCTCGCAGAGTTTATGGAGTTTTCTGCACTCTGCGTTACGCAGAGTTCGCGGAGTTCCGAAAAACTCTGCTCCGTGTAGCGGAGCGGAGTTTTTTTCCTTGCTCACATTCATCAACGTCAAGTTGGCGAGCGCGAGCATGGAAAATCAACCTCCCGGTGAGATTTCTCAATGCGGGTGGACAGATTTCTCATTGCGAGTGGTTACGTATGCTCGCGACTGCTCGCGTTGAGAAACTGTCCGTTTGGGTTGAGAAAGCTGCTGCTCGAGTAAAAATCTACTCGAGCGGCAGAAAGGAAGCAGCGCCTGTTTGCCCTTTGCAGGGTGCCGTTCGTGATGATTGCACAGTGCGCACAAGCATCTGGCACTGAAAATCATCACGAACAGCATTTATTTAATGCACTCCGCACTGCACACCACCTTTGACAGTATATAGACTGAAAATATCCAAAGCAACAATATTAAGGTGCTAATAATACATTTTTTGGATGTGTAATTTGCACATTCCGTAAGGGACATCTAGTGAGCAGTTGTCAGGAATCCAAATCCCAGGACTAAAAGACGCCAATTAGTGGGAGCTACCACTAATCTTTACAGTAAAAATCGAGCACGTAATTCGAATTTCTATTGGAGTTGTAATGACCAGTCCTGGACGGTACTGGTCAGGAAATATGCTTTCAAGATGGCTGACTGCGCTAGGGTTAGCGCTTCAGCCTATTTCCAGTAGCGCGTGGTTTCAAGCACAGCTGAGGCTCGCGCTCGCCCTCAGCTGTGCGCACTTCACTAAGACCGTTACTCGTGTAACAGTGCTTGGCAGCGCGTCCGTGTAGTTTCTAGAGTAGTTTAGGCGTTTACGAATTCCGTCGGCAGTTATAAGATCTTCAAGCGTCGGGTTACAGTATCGAGTGAAAGGAAAGGATACATTCCTGAGATTCCGGTGAAGATTCCAGCATAATCTCTTCAGTCCAGTTCCTTGTCACTCACGCAAGTACCTCATAGAGGAAGGCAGAGTTTGTCTGAATTGGTTGGCAGTCAATTGCTATTTCTAGGATTAGTCGGTATTGTCATTATCTGTGAAATAGTTTTAAAAAGATAAATGAAGGTCATTCTAAAGATTGTTAGTCTTACCTGAGGGTCTTGGCTCCTGTAGAGTTCCCAGTTGTCACTCCCCTGCAAAGATGAAAAGATAATTAAGTTAACCACAAGAAAACTAAAAGGTAAAAGAGTAAGTCAGAAATAAAATAGTTTGGAGAAAAAGGAAAGTAAGCATATACTAAGTATTGTTTATCTCCACAGGATCAAATAAAAGAACACAGCCTACTAGAAGAGGGGCAATTACCTAGTCATTCTTGGAGTACGTTAATAGGGAGACTGGTAGAATACCGAATATAGTAAGAAGTCAAATTCTAGAGAACTGTAGTAATTTGTGTTTTGTGTTACAGTGTCTAGAACAGAGAGCAGCACGAAGAACAGTTAGACGTAGCAGCTTTCAGAAGATGCCAAGCATAGAAGACTAGGCAGTCTCTTCTCTGTCCCATACCCCTTTCCCCCCCCGGAACTTTCTTCACGCTGCCTTGAGCATTGTGGGGGCGTGGGGGGAGTCTCGGGGAGGCGTTGGGAAAAGTCGTCGTTCTGCTCCTGTGAAGAACCTGGGAAACTTCAAGTAAGACTCCTGACAGAGTGAAGTGCCCACGAGTTTTTTACTCACCTGAGCAGAATGACTGAGGGGTTAGACCTCAAGAACTTGGGCGGAGTATTGGAAGCCATCAAAAAGGAACTAATGGGAGTTAGAGAGGAAAACAGAAGTTTAAGGCAAGACCTAATAGCTTCTAGAAGGGAAACCACTGACTTAGCGACTAAAATGGATAGTTACCTTTCAAGTACTAGCTTTGCAGCTTTTTCGCAGGACACGCAGACTTCAAGTACCACCCCACTTTCTCACACTCGAACTCCCACACACGTTTTGCACTCCTTGTCCCCAGTTATACCATTAGCTCCTCCAGAACGTTTTAGTGGGGACCCCAGAAGGCCCAAATTTTCCTTACCCAATGCTCCCTCCACTTTATGTGCCGTCCCGCCATTTTCCCTGATGCACAATCCCGGGTGGCCTTCATGCTTTCATATTTGAGTGGTGACGCAGCGGCCTGGTCCTTACCATTAGTTTCTAAGGATTCTGTCATTTTGTACGACTTTGAAGAGTTTAAAAAGGAGTTCCTGAGAATATTTGATCGTAGGAAAGTGGCTCAAGCTACTGATAATGAGTTGCTTGAATTGAAGCAAGGGAACAAGGAACTGGTGGCGTATTTGGCCCAACTCATGGTGGAGACAGACTGGCCAGAAAATAAAAGAGCTGCGTTGTTCTACAGAGGCCTGAAGGATGAACTAAAGGATGCCCTGTCGCAGATACCTAATAGACCCACTGAGGTTTCAGCCCTTATCGATCTAGTTTTGGAGCTGGATTACCGGCAGACAGAGAGAAGGGGTGAAAAACGAAGAGAGTTTCGCCCAAGTGTCCCTAGGTTTGACCGAATGAGATCTGAGGGCATTAAAACAGCGGAGAGCGGTCAAACTGTTGAGCCTATGCAAATTGGAGCAGTACGAGGTCCTCTTACTAAGGAAGAGAAAGAAAAAAGAAGATTAAACAATCTTTGTATGTACTGTGGCACCAGCGGCCATTTTGTCAAGGTTTGTCCGAAGAAACCTAAGTCTCAGTTGAAGGAAAAACTTGCGGCACCACCAGTAGGACCGGGTTGGACTGGTGGATGCTAAAGAAATCACAACCCCTGATGCACATCAACTGGCGAACACCTTGCAATCTGCAGCTCCTCACTTAACTCTCCCAGTCACTCTAAAATACCGAACCTTTGTCCAAACTGACATTTCGGTTATGGTTGATTCCGGTGCAACCGGCAATTTTTGTGATCTAAAGTTCGCTTCAAGGATTGGATTGCAGGCCTTACAGAAACCCCAGAGTGAAGCGGTGAGAGCTGTGGACGGAACTAACCTATCTTCTGGTCCCATAGTCAGCCACACGGAAAAAGTGGAACTTGTCCTTTCAGATGGACACCAGAAATGTTTGCAGTTCAATCTCATTGACGCACCACAATTTCAGCTAATCCTAGGTCTTCCCTGGTTGACGGAACATAATCCCCAGATTGATTGGGAGAAGCGTTCGTTAAAGATGAACTCTGATTATTGTAAAGAGGTGTGTTTCCATGGAAAAGAATCTGAGAAAGAATCCAGCATGTCTTACAGTTTATGTGACAACGGAGCCTCGGTGTGTGTCATTCATACTGAAGAGATTCCTGAAATTTACAAAGAGTATAAGGATGTGTTTAGTGAAGTAGACGCCGAAAGGCTCCCTCCACATCGACCTTATGATTGCAAAATCGAGCTGGAACCTGGTGCGAATCTTCCATGTAGCAGAATCTATGCTCTAACGGAGAAGGAGGATAAGTTTCTGAAGGATTATATCCAAACTTATTTGAAGAACGGTTTTATTAGACCTTCGCAGTCTCCCGTCTCCTCACCGTTATTTTTCGTGCCTAAGAAGGAAGAAGGCGATCTGAGGACCTGCATCGATTATCGCGCCCTGAACCGGATTACCATCAAGAACAGATACCCATTGCCTCTAATTTCTGTGCTCCTGGACCAAGTGAAGGGAGCTCAGATTTATACGAAGCTAGATCTGCGAGGAGCATATCATCTAGTCCGGGTCAGAGAGGGCGATGAATGGAAGACAGCGTTCAGGACCAAGTTTGGTCTATATGAATACCAGGTCATGCCTTATGGACTCTGCAATGCGCCAGCCGCTTTCCAGTTTTTCATTAATGACGTCTTAAATCAGTATATTGACAAGTGTGCCATCGTCTATATTGATGATATTTTAATCTACTCTGCATCAGAAGAGGAGCATCAAGAACATGTTAAAGGAATATTGGAGAAGCTGCGCGAAAACAGTCTGTATGCCAAACTGGAAAAATGTGCCTTCCATGTACATTCAGTGGATTTCCTCGGTTTTGTCCTGTCTCCTGAAGGCATCACCATGGATACACGCAAGATTAAGGCAGTTTTGGATTGGCCGTCCCCAACTTCGGTTAAAGAGATACAACGGTTTATTGGATTTGCCAATTTTTACAGGAGATTCATCCAGGACTTCTCTCTTAAGGTGATTCCGATTACTCGTTTACTTCGAAAAGGAGTCCCCTTTACCTGGTCAACGTTATCTGAAAACGCCTTTCAGTCTCTAAAGAAGAGTTTTACCACCGCGCCCATTCTCCTCCATGCTGATCCAACGGAACCTTTTTATTTGGAGACTGATGCTTCAGATCAAGCTATCGGGGAGTCTTGTCACAGAGACATAAGGAGACCGGCCAATTGCATCCTGTAGCATACCACTCTAGGAAGCTCCTGCCAGCTGAAGTCAATTATACAATCACGGAAAAAGAGCTTCTGGCAATCAAGGATGCCTTCAAGGAGTGGAGACACTACCTGATGGGGGCCAGACACACAGTAACCGTTTATACGGACCATAAGAATCTGCAGTTCTTAAAGTCAGCAAGAACACTGACACCACGCCAGCTCAGATGGTCCTTATATTTTGCGGATTACAACTTTGTGATCACCTATCGGCCCGGAAACAAGAACGGCAAGGCGGATGCCTTGTCTCGGTTGAGTACGGAAGGACAAAGGGCCTTGATAGAGGATCAGAAGATCATCCCAGAATCAAAGATATTTGGACTCATCTCCCATGAAACTCTTGAAGAAAAGGTAAAAGAGTCATTCTCGTCAGAAGACCTTCAGCAATGGGTTTCATCTGATTCGTCTCGAGAAATTCGAAAAGATCTACCTTACCACAAAGGAGCTCTGTTCATACCTACTGTGGAATTACAAGAACAAATTTTGCACGACTGCCATGACCATCCTATGGCTGGTCACAAGGGAATAAACAAGACGGAAGAGTTAGTAAAGAGACAATTTTGGTGGCCCAATATGACAAAAGACATTAAGCAATATGTTCTAGGTTGTGTAATTTGTGCACAGGGAAAACCGACACGGCAGGCACCACAAGGTTTATTACAACCCATGCCGACCCCCCCTCATCCTTGGCACACGGTAACCATGGATCTGATTGTGGACCTACCGTCTTGTCGGGGCTTCAATACAATCCTGGTTTTTGTGGATGCATTTACCAAAATGGCTCACTTTGTTCCCCTCCAAGACATTCCTAGTGCTAGGGAGTTAGCTACACAGTTCAGTCTACATGTAGTAAGGTTACATGGAATCCCAAAGGTCCTCATTTCTGATCGGGGTTCTCAATTCCTGTCCCATTTTTGGAAGGCCTTTACCAAAGGGTTAAATATAGAAACAAGATTCTCCACAAGCTATCACCCAGAAACAGACGGGCAGACTGAGAGGGCTAATCAGGAGTTGGAACAGTATTTAAGGTTGTTTTTGTTAGATCAGGAAGGGGATTGGACAGATCTTCTCTGGGCAGCTGAGTTTGCACACAATAATTCCCAAAATAGCTCCACAGGTCAATCCCCATTCTTCCTAAACTACGGTCTGCACCCAAATTTGATGATTGGTAATTCTGAGGATTCGGTCCCTGCAGTCACAGACTTAGTTAAACATATGGGTGAAACTCATGAGGCAGCTAGAGAGAAGCTAGAAAAATCAAAAGAACTGTATAAACGTTATGTAGACAGGAAAAGAAGGCCAGAGGATGTCTATCCCATAGGCAGCAAGGTTTGGCTTAGCACAAAAAATTTGAAGTTAAAGGGAAGCCGAAAATTCCAACCCCGTTTCATTGGTCCCTTTAAAATTGAGAGTAAACTAAATCCAGTAACCTATAGGTTAAGCCTACCTCCTCAACTGAAAATTCACCCAGTTTTCCATGTCTCATTGTTGAAGAAATCTTCGCCTTTTCTTAGGCCCTGTAAACCTCCCAAACACATTCAGGCCGAAAAAGGAGAAGAATTTGAGGTCAAAAGAATCATGGATTCTAAGTGGAAGAAAAGGAAACTGTACTATTTAGTGGATTGGAAAGGTTATGGTCCTGAGGAAAGATCTTGGGAACCATGTTCAAATTTGAATGCCCCGAGATTAGTGAAGACCTTTCATGACCAAAATCCCTTTAAGGCGAAACCTGGGGAACCCCCTTGCGGAGGGGTACTGTCAGGAATCCAAATCCCAGGACTAAAAGACGCCAATTAGTGGGAGCTACCACTAATCTTTACAATAAAAATCGAGCACGTAATTCGAATTTCTATTGGAGTTGTAATGACCAGTCCTGGACGGTACTGGTCAGGAAATATGCTTTCAAGATGGCTGACTGCGCTAGGGTTAGCGCTTCAGCCTATTTCCAGTAGCGCGTGGTTTCATGCACAGCTGAGGCTCGCGCTCGCCCTCAGCTGTGCGCACTTCACTAAGACCGTTACTCGTGTAACAGTGCTTGGCAGCGCGTCCGTGTAGTTTCTAGAGTAGTTTAGGTGTTTACGAATTCTGTCGGCAGTTATAAGATCTTCAAGCGTCGGGTTACAGTATCGAGTGAAAGGAAAGGATACATTCCTGAGATTCCGGTGAAGATTCCAGCATAATCTCTTCAGTCCAGTTCCTTGTCACTCACGCAAGTACCTCATAGAGGAAGGCAGAGTTTGTCTGAATTGGTTGGCAGTCAATTGCTATTTCTAGGATTAGTCGGTATTGTCATTATCTGTGAAATAGTTTTAAAAAGATAAATGAAGGTCATTCTAAAGATTGTTAGTCTTACCTGAGGGTCTTGGCTCTTGTAGAGTTCCCAGTTGTCACTCCCCTGCAAAGATGAAAAGATAATTAAATTAACCACAAGAAAACTAAAAGGTAAAAGAGTAAGTCAGAAATAAAATAGTTTGGAGAAAAAGGAAAGTAAGCATATACTAAGTATTGTTTATCTCCACAGGATCAAATAAAAGAACACAGCCTACTAGAAGAGGGGCAATTACCTAGTCATTCTTGGAGTACGTTAATAGGGAGACTGGTAGAATACCGAATATAGTAAGAAGTCAAATTCTAGAGAACTGTAGTAATTTGTGTTTTGTGTTACAGTGTCTAGAACAGAGAGCAGCACGAAGAACAGTTAGACGTAGCAGCTTTCAGAAGATGCCAAGCATAGAAGACTAGGCAGTCTCTTCTCTGTCCCATACCCCTTTCCCCCCGGAACTTTCTTCACGCTGCCTTGAGCATTGTGGGGGCGTGGGGGGAGTCTCGGGGAGGCGTTGGGAAAAGTTGTCGTTCTGCTCCTGTGAAGAACCTGGGAAACTTCAAGTAAGACTCCTGACAGCAGTACAGGCACCTCAATTATGTCACTTGGGCGGGGTAGGCTTAGATTTTGGAGCGGTGGATTTTGTTTTGGGAGGGGTGAATTTGCTTTTGTGAAGGTTTTTCTTTCAGAGTTAGGCCTAGGTTCATGAGTGGGGGGAACAGTTTTGTGAGGGGTGTTTTGGGTTGTGGATGGGAGGGATGGGTTGGGGTGTGGAAGGGGTACTTTTGGCTTTGGGAGGGTGGTCTGGCTGTGACAGGGGTAATGGCAAGAGCAAATAACATGCTCTCGCAGGAAAATTGGTAGGATGCTCAGGAGGGAGTAGGGGGTTGAGAGGTAGAGGGAATGGAAGTGCCAGGTGTGGGTGTGTGTTGTTGGTGCAGGTGTCTGTGGGTCTGATGTATCTTGTGGACATTTGGGGGTGTTTTGTAGATGTCTGCTGTGTGGGTAAGTGTGGGCATTTGTTTTTTTGGGGGGTGAGTCATGTGGAGGTGCTGGGTATGATGGGTGTTGTAGATGTGTCTGTGGTTGTGGGTGTGGTGTCTGTGGGCATCCTGGGTGTTGGTGATGTGTCTGTGGTTGCGGGTGTGGTGTCTGGGGGTATGCTGGGTGTTGCGGATGTGGTGTCTGGGGCATGCTGGGTGTTGTGGATGTGTCTGTGGTTGTGGGTGTGGTGTCTGGTTGTATGCTGGATGTTGTGGATGTGTCTGTGGTTGCAGGTGTGGTGTCTGAGTGTATGCTGGGGTGGTGGTAAGTAAGTCTGGGCAGTGAACTCCGCTCCGCTCGCAGAGTTTATGGAGTTTTCTGCACTCTGTGTTACGCAGAGTTCGCGGAGTTCCGAAAAACTCTGCTCCGTGTAGCGGAGCGGAGTTTTTTTCCTTGCTCACATTCATCAACATCAAGTTGGCGAGCGCGAGCGTGGAAAACCAACCTCCCGGTGAGATTTCTCAATGCGGGTGGTCAGATTTCTCATTGCGAGTGGTTACGTATGCTCGCGACTGCTCGCGTTGAGAAACTGTCCGTTTGGGTTGAGAAAGCTGCTGCTCGAGTAAAAATCTACTCGAGCGGCAGAAAGGAAGCTGCGCCTGTTTGCCCTTTGCAGGGTGCCGTTCGTGATGATTGCACAGTGCGCACAAGCATCTGGCACTGAAAATCAATAACAGCATTTATTTAATGCACTCCGCACTGCACACCACCTTTGACAGTATATTGACTGAAAATATCCAAAGCAACAATATTAAGGTGCTAATAATACATTTTTTGGATGTGTAATTTGCACATTTATGGAACAGACATATGTGAAGGCCACAATGGGGACATTGCTGGATGTTGGACAGTAGACAATTAATATGTGAATAATGTGTAATGCTTTCTGAACCAGTTATGTTTTGTCACATGAGTTTTGGTGTACTCTTCACAGTTGTTTTCATTCCACACATAGGTACCCTTGGAGAAGGAGGAGACAACAGCCTCCAGTGTACCACCCATTTCCAGACCTTCAGTCCATGGAAGCAAGGGATATCATCAAGACTTTTTTTTAATAGGCAAACCATACTGGATTTATGTCATCAGTTAGAGCCTGACCTCCTTTCTCACAACACTAATTCCACATGTATCACAGCAATTGTGAAACTTATGGCAGTATTGCATTTTCTGGCCACAGGCTCCTTTTAATATATTGTGGCAATATTTGGTGGTATGTCTCAACCAATGTTCAGTGGTGTACTACAAGACGTGCTTTCTGCAATGATGAGACACATTGACAGCAACATCCAGTTCACCAGATATGAGGATTTAGCCAATGTGAGGGTTGACTTATATGGATTTGCTCGCCTACCACATGTGATTGGAGCCATTGATGGCACCCATATTGCCTTATTACTAAGCCTGTGTCGAGTTCGTGGAGTGCCGCGAAGTGCAAAAAAACCTAAACCGCACTACGCGGAGGTCCACAAGCAGCAGAGTGCGTTAGATAAATGCTGTTTGTGGTGATTTTCAGTGCTAGATGCTTGTCTGCACTGTGCAATCATCGCAAACGGCACCATGCACAGCGCAAGCGGGCCCTACTTCCTTTTTGCCGTTCGAGTCGATTTTTTCTCGAGCAGCAGCTTTCTCAACTCAAACGGACAGTTTCTCAACGCGAGCAGTCGCGAGCATACGTGACCACTCACAATGAGAAATATGACCGCCCGCGTTGAGAAATCTCGCCGGGAGGTTGATTTTCCACGCTCGCGCTCGCCAACATGATGTTGAAGATCGCGAACGAGAAAAATCTCGCTGGGAGGTGGATTTTCCTCGTTCACCAACTTGACATTGAGGAAGCGAGTGAGTTCACTGCCCAGACTTACTTATTATCAATGTGCAATATTGTCTGGTTACTGGAGCTGTATATCTCTAATGTCTGTGCCCAGTTCCCTGTATCAGCCCATCATTACTTTGTACTGCGGAACAGTACCATACTCCAGCTGATGTCACAACTACTACTGGAGAGGGCCTGATTGTTGGTAAGTATGATCTCTCCTACCTTAGTGTGGGTAATGTCAGGTAGTATAATCAGAAAGTCTGTAACTTTTTGTTACACTTATGTCTGACTTTCATCTAGGAGACTCAGCCTATACCAGCCGGCTATGGTTGTTGGCACCGCTGAGGAATCCAACAATGTCAGGGGAAGTCCGCTTCAATGGGGTCCATGGAAGGGCACAGCGCCCAGTGAAGTGGGCTTTTGGGCTCCTGAAGGCCAAAACTGGGGGAGCCCTCCTCTACACACACAGGAAGATGTGTCAAATCACATTGCCTGCTGCATTCTCTAAAACATCGCCCTGCGACGGAACATCCCTTATATCGCAGAGGATGGAGACCATGAAGTGCCACCAGGTGAGGATCCTGAAATGCCAAATGATGATGATAATGGTGAAAAGGAAGCAGCTGACTTGCATCAAGATTTCATCAACAACTTATTCTCATGAGTGCAAGTATTCTGTCAAATGTCATAACTTTGACTGTTACAGCAACTCTTGCTGTGAAGATGAGTGAAGTATGTTAATGGAAATATTAGGAAGGGCAAGCAGTGGTAAATCCAGGTGAAAGGTTCTTGTTGATCAAGAGTTTGACACATGGTCATTTTGTTTGTGTTTCTTTGTTTTGCTCAGATTTATTTCATGGACTGAGTTCTCTAGAAGTTGAGTATGTGAATTGTCTTATATTTATGGTTTGATAGCTAATTTATTTGTTTTGGTCTGTTTTAGCTACCTTCACCATGGCAACTTCATTTGGACATTTCAGAGTTGTGACATTTGTGGGTGTATGATGCTATTTGGAAGCACAAAGGGGACATGAGTTGTTCCTGGGAATGATAGACACAGATTATGGTTGTGCAAATCCTGTTCCAAGACAGCTTGCACAGTAATAGGTTTGAAGTTATAAGGAATCCATTGGACTTCTTTCTTGTCATGTGGGGTCCTAATGCAATGTATGTGCCATCATGTGCGCCAACAAAATGTTGTTGTGGAGCAAAATGACGCTATTCTTCCTTAACATTGGCTAAATCCTCATTGTGTTTACAGTGTACATACCTGTTGATGTGTCTCCTCATTGTAGGGCACAGTAGTTGTGGCACAAAACAGAAATTTGTTTGTGACATTCCACCAGATACTGGAACAATGGATTGGATCAGAAAATGTAGTGCTGCCAGGTGTTTGTCTATTGCTGTTATTGATGTGGGATTTGCCTCCAGCTGATGACAGTGACCAATTTTATTTTGCCTCTTCAGTAGGAAATTGTCTGATGTATCCCCTCCTTCCATGTTGTTAAGGTCTGCAACTGAAAATTTGATCACTGGCACAGATTATTGATGTCATGTAAGATTTGCTATGTTTGTGACATACTGCCAGCCTAATGTTGGTACAATGCAATAAAGATGGTATATGAGAATGTGTATGTTTTGTTGAGACATGGTTGTGATCCTGAGGTAAACATTGTGTACATGAAGCATATCCTTGCTTACACAAATTGATACTTTTGACATTCTAAATTTCAGATGGTATTACATATATGCATTGCTAGATGTGAGATATACTACAGCAGGCAATGAGTTTCATACTAGTGGATTTATTTGAGTGAACAAGGAGATAAGAAACATTGTGAAAACCAAACAGGAAAACTGAAAAGTGTAGAAGTCAGTCATGGTGAATGAAATCATAGTTGTAGATGCTAAATTGTTTATAGTCCAATGTTCAAAATACTACTGCCTTCAGAAAGAGAGATGTGTCCTAAAGTAATCCACAGAGTGAATGTTTTAAACACACTGGAGGAACTTAGGTTCAAGGTTTCTTGGTGCTGGGGGTGGGGGTGGAGGTCCTGCCATCCGCACCTCCTAGTATTTTGCATAGACATCTCTGCTTGCCAGTGCAGGGGGATCCACAGCTGCAGGGGTGTCTGCAGGTGTGTATTCCTCTGGCAGGAACCAACTTCCTGCTGGAAAAGCCCTGCACAGGTGTGTGTGAATGCCCTACAGCAGCACCCTAAAATGGGAGTCGTTATTGGTGTTAGGGGGCCTGCATCTCATGATGTATGTCGCTCTGCAGCTGCTTCATCTCCCGGATTTCGGTGAGTACCTGGCCCATCACGCCTTGGGACTCCAAACTTAGTCGATGTTGGCCTGGGTTTGAGTGGCCTCATTCGGCCGGCCCACAGTTATCCTCACATGAGGCCTACCCCCATGAGCCTGTATCTTTGGCTCAGGGTGCCCTCTCCTACTGATTCTTGCCTCCTCACTAGGGGATTGCCACATTAGGCTCCAGGACTGGGGGGCACACGATGGTTGTAACTGTGCTAGGTACAAAGGTTGTGGGGCTAAGGTTGGCTGAGGTGTTGCAGCTGGGGTGGGAGATATTGTTGTGGGCCGCGTGAGACTCACTATTGCCGTCTGACCAGGCTGGCCAGATGGACCAGTACCACCATCCTCATCCAGATCACCAGGAGAGCTGTCCTCACTGAAGGCTTAGTCCTGGGGTGGAGTGTGTGTCTCTTCTGTGGGCAAGCTCTGGGTAGGTGCTCTGCCAGATCGACCTGTTGTGAAATAGAGAACATTGTTATTGGTGGAAGTGTGAAATCTACCTCCAAATAGTTTGTGACACAGTAAATTGAAACCTAGGAAAAAACAAATAGGTAGAAATTACTGTTGTGATATATTTCAGTGGTATTGAACTTGTTAACAAGACATTTGTAGACGTTAAGTACATGTACTTGAATTAAGCAGCTCATTAGATATCTGAGATGTTGCATTTTGGATTAAGGAATAAACATGACATCTCCCAAACATTCAAGCCAACACAGTGGAGAGGTAACTTGTGTATTTGACCATTCTAAGGCCAAGCTTTGTACAAAACAGGTGATCACACAACTTGGTTGTATAATTAGCATTAGTCATCATCTGAGCAGTGCAGAGTCAGTGAGTTAATTTCATGCCTTACAAATATTTGAGCCACACACTTAGGGGCCGATTCACAGAACTAATCTGAGATAAAATCCTAAACTTACTACTTTTGGTATTCACAGAAGGCATTTAGTAGTAGTAAAGTTAGGACTCCTAACTTTACTACTACTAAACTGAGACAAAATCCTAACTTTACGACTTTCGGTATTCACAAAAGGCATTTAGTAGTAGTAAAGTTAGGAGTCCTAACTTTACTACAACTAAATGCCTTCTGTGAATACCAAAAGTAGTAAGTTTAGGATTTTATCTCAGTTTAGTAGTAGTAAAGTTAGGAGTCCTAACTTTACTACTACCAAATGCCTTCTGTGAATACCAAAAGTAGTAAGGTTAGGATTTTATCTCAGATTAGTTCTGTAAATTGGCCCCCTAGTGTGGTGTCACTCATTCCATCAATTGTTTTAGTTGAGGAGACCAGGACAACATACAGCAAAGTAGGAAAAAATATCTCTGAGTTGAGCATTGTATGTAGATTGCTCACTCCATGAGACATGAACATCAGTTGTAATATGTCAGACAAGTGAGAATGGGCAAAATCACAATGTCTTCTTGTTTTGAGTTAAAGAATCAGGGCCTCATAGTAGTTGTAGTAATTTCAATCTCTACTTGCCAACACTTGCAAAATGGTTAGCTCCATGAGAAATGAACATCAGTTGTAATCTGTCAGACAAGTGAGAATGGACAAAATCACAATTTGATTTTGTTTTGACTTACAGAAACAGGGCTTCATAGTAGTTGTAGTCATTTCAATCTCTACTTGCCAGCACTTGCAAAATGGTTAATGTAACATACCTTTTGTCAAAATGCAGTTGGGATGGACCATATATTTACATATTAACACATATCATGGATCCTGGAATGATATTTTTTATAGAAATACACTTACAGACACCATCACAACATGTAACATGTAATGGAGATTGATACATGTGATCTTACATTCAATAATACACATTAACACAGACAATCCAACACCTCTGATACTTTGAGTATTGCATGTTAGGAAAGTAGATACGCAACACAATGGCAAAAGCTGAGATGAGAGCAAACAGGACATTGACGTATTGTGACAGTTAGTGAGGTGTAACTTACCAGACTCCACTCCCCCAGGTATTTCTGACAAGCCTTCAGAATGTAGGATCTGCAAGACCTTCTCCACCCAGGGGAACATTTGTATTAGGGCACTGGGAGGACCAGCACCAGTCCTCTGGGCACCAGTTGTTGCTTGGAGGCCAGGGAATGTACCCTCTCCCTCATGTCATTCCACCTCTTCCTTATTTCCTCCTGTGTGCGCAGGGTAGTACCTACAGCATTCACTTTGCCTACTATTCTGGATCACATTACCCTTTTCTGACTGAGAGCAGTATGTTGGACTTGGGCTCCAAACAATTGTGGCTCTACCCTTATGATTTCATCCACCATGACTGACAACTCTGCCTCTGAAAATCGTGGATTTTTTTCCCTAGCCAAATCCCCAAGTTAAAGTCAGTTAAAATACAAACACAAATACACTAAGGGATGTATAGAAAATGTGCAGAAAAGGTGTATGGTGAGTGGTAAAAGGGCTGGGGAAAAAAGGCCTTATCTCACCAAAGTTTAGCTCAAAATTGCGGGTCTGCAGTGGATCTGCAAAGGATCATGATCTGAAATGGTGTGTGTTTCATAGTGGGATTTGTAGGTGTTTTCACTTGGCCAATCGACGTCAGGTGTGTTGTATTTGTATCCATCCAATGGCCACTGTTATGGTGCTTTGTTGAGAGCATACTGCAAAGGACTACCGCCATTGGGGAACCACCCAACGAGGACCGCCGGTACAACTGTGTTTTCTTAATCGGCAGGAACCAGTGGCCCTGACAGCGACGGAGTACGAATCGCCAACAATGCAGTCTGCTGCATCACAAGCGGGACACACTCTGTCAATGCCAAGGCATGCATCGTAACAGGGCTGTCAGAAGACCGCTCACTCCACAGTTTTCTTGGGACCGCGGTGGTATGGCGGAAAGACCACGTAACTCGTAATCAGGCCCTAAGTTTCTTTGCCTGTGTGGGGGAACTTGGTTTCCATGTATGTGTTTTAATGGGGAGTCCATGGACAAATATGCGACTCGATCATTTTGGGAGTCTTTGTTTCGATCTAATCGTGGGGACAAACATATGTGGTGCACTCTTACAGTTTTACGTATTATAAGCTCAGCGCTCTCTACTGATGCATCAAACCATTCAACATGAACATTTCAAAAACAAAGATGACAATGCATATGCAGGCTTGCAACATAGGTGAAAACAATGTAATGAAACAGTATCTACACAGAGTCAACTTTTCGCAAAATGCAGTTTCTAATGAATAACAACACCCTCATATGAAGTATAAAAAATAGACGACAAAACATGAAACCTTAGGACAGAAGCTGCATGATATCAACTATATAAAATTTGCAATAAATAGTAGCACCATATCATCATATGTACATTAGCAATTCAACAAAAAAAAACCCTGAAATTTAATGATTGCTTTGGAAAAATCTCTTAGCCGGTCCTACCGCATGCTATCCTGTGACCAGGGGAAGCTCTGCATGGTAAATGGTACTAAGTGAGCCTGATAGTCTGCCAATATTGGCTCCCGGACAAAGGTAATGGTAATAGATACGGAAAAAGGAATAACCCATGAATCACAAGCCCCTTTTGACCACACACAGGTTACATCTCATTTCCCAGGTCCAAATGTTTTTCCCTAAATGTCCAAATTACACCCTGTATCACACACAGGGGCCAAACATACCATTTGTGTCATGCCCAGCGGTCCAGTGGTCCAAGCAACCAACATCTCTTACTCCTTTCAGATACCAGAGGTGTTAAGACACCAGTGGAACTGAGATACCCTTTTAGACTAAAGAATATGAGGTTGAGGTGCTGACTCCACCCAATCAGGATAGCTCTATCACAAAAATAGCGACCAGGGAGTCATAAAGGGATATACAATAAATATCACCATACCTAGTGTGCTATCAAAAAATGGTGACTGGATCGCCTCCGAGGCAGCCTTGAGAATATTCAACTAGGACATATAAAATAGGTAATATGCAAGATTCTGTCAGTGGCAGGGTGCTCAAGTTATCTTTGAACACTTCTACCTAGTTTGCCATATGCCAAATGCTTTAAGTTAGGTTCTGATGCAGTGTTTTGCCCTCTGTGATAGATTCAGGATAGACCTCCACTCTGCGGATTCAGCAGAACTTGACTACGTGTTTGCAAGTTGAGGTTGATGTGGAGTTCACAAAGGGCGAATTTGTCAATAAAGATGTGATTTTGTTCTTATGCATGAATGTATCATTTTTCATATTAACATCAACTTTTCAATATTAAAAAGTGAGTAAATTTTTTTAAAATTTATAGTGAGACTACTGAGAGAAGATCTTTAAATGAAATCTTTTCTTTTTCTGCACCTGATCTTGTGCAGCATACAGATCCTCAATGAAGGTTGAGATACTCCAAACTGTGTTTAAAAGAGCGGGCCTATGCTTGGCACACAAAAGGCTATGGCGCTTAATGTTTAAATGATGTTTACACTCTGAACCGTCTGATTAAAGCCCATGGCTTCGAGTTAGTATCTTATGCAGATGATACTCAGATCATTGTACCTATCTCAAGCAAAAAAACGACACAGCCCACAATTTTAATGAGTGCATGAGACGTGTAAGTGGATGGATGGCAGAGAATTGCCTTAAACTAAATTCAAATAAAACCGAAGTCCTACTCTTTGGTAGAGACACATCTTTCTGGTCCACAGAATGGTGGCCGGCGGAGTTGGGGACTCTTCCAACCCCAGCCACCAAGGCCGAAAATCTTGGAGTCATTATTGACACCAGTCTATCTTTCTCTCATCATGTAAAGATGCTTACCTCATCAACCTATTTTACCCTGAAAATTCTGAGGAAAATCTTTCCATTTATACCAGCAGAATAACAGAAAACAGTGGTGGCAGCTCTGGTCCTGTCTAAGCTCGATTATTGTAACGGGCTTCTGGTTGGAGCAAATAAAACAGTTGTGGCAAAACTGCAGGTACTCCAAAACTCTGCAGCTCGGTTGCTTTCTGGCCTACCCATATATTCTTCAGCCAAACATGCCCTCAATACCCTTCATTGGCTACCTGTGGAGAAGCGAATCAAGTTTAAGGCACTATGCATTGCCTTAAAGGCGCTACATAACCTAGGCCCTGTCTACTTGACAGATCGCTTCCAATGGTACATCTCAGCACGTACCCTTCGGTCGGCCTCTCTGAAGTTGGTGGAAGAACCGAATTTCCAACTTCATAGATGGGGTGGAAAAAACTTTACAAGCATCACAACCAGATGGTGGAACAAGCTACCAATAAAGCTAAAAAACTCACCCACCTGCTTTCCTTTAGGAGATGACTCAAAACATGGCTATATACTTTATAACCTCTCTCTCAGCACTAGAGCCTCGAACAACTCTCTGGTGCGTTTGTGTGTTTAGATGTTAAGCGCCTAGACGCCCTAGGGTAGTAGTGCACTATATAAATATATATGTAAAACAAAATAAAACCACATGTTTAAGCCATCTGCCTCGGATATGGAGCACTATGTGCAATGTTTATTCTACAGATTACATACTCCTTTGCATGCTATCGCAGAAAGCCTTCCCCAACTATACTCCTAAAGCGTGCATGACAAATTTACCTTGACGTACTTTCTTTATTCAGAGTGTCCCTTTCCTTACATTCCATCCTCTGCATGCCTTCTGTTCCTGATTATAGCATCCTCTCAGTCTCATGCTCGCCTGCATCCTTCTTATTGCAATTCTGCAATTGACTGATACCTCATTTCATAGATCACAATCTCTCCTCTTTAGAACCTTATCGCTATAACTTAACATTACTGAATCTCCCCCAGCCTATCTATCTCACCAACTATTCACCCAAAACCACATAGCCCCTACTAATGATGAAATGAAATACCAGCATTTGTAAAGCGCGCAGCTACCTCCGGAGAGGTGTCCCGGCGCTGGGGGCCCTCGGGAAGATTAAGCGAGCTATTGCCCAGAATCACATTGTGCTGGGCTAACCTGCCGCCGGCACCGGGGATCGAACCGTGAACCCCATGGTCCGGAGTCAGGTACCCTGGCCGCTGCGCCACACCTCTTCCACACCTGACCGGTATTAATACAATCTACCACAATGTAACTGAGCTAAATGCATGCAATATTTTCAGAAGAGCATATGAATAATCACTATAACCAACAAGAACTACTTAATTAACCACTAACCCTGGGTTTTGGAGTAGCGTGCAACTCTCATTAAAGCGCTTTAACGCCTCGTCAAGGGTAGTAAGTGCTAGAAAAATCGAATTACAATTGCAAAATTTTGACATTTCTCCTCCACTCATGAAAGAATTCCAAGGGAAGGCACCAATTTACATTGAGTCAATGGTAAGCATACTAATGTTAGATTATTGTACATATCTGTGTCCATTCCTTCCAACATGGCAAATGCTGTCCACAGCTACCACTTTTGTTTTTGGCAGTGTTGTGATTACTATGTTTTTCAATGCAAAGTCCTTTTTATTTCAATATGAAAACATGTGTTAATGAACAAGCAAGAAGAGAATAACTGTGATTCCATAAAATGCACATTTCTAGCATATTGTTCGTTTCTGCAAAAGTACCATGAGGTGGTGATTATAAGCTTCTGAAATACACATTCAGAGAGACTATTTCTGTGATTGTTTAGTTAAGAAATATTACACAAGTAGCTGCAAGAACACTCAGACTCTCTTTGTTTATTGTGTAGCTTAGGAGTTATTAAGCTTGTAGTTTATATATGCCATGTATAACTACTTGTGGGAAGTCCCTGAACAGCTATTGTAGCAGTGTAGGTCCTCAGAGTTGCTGCATGCTAATTTGCTTCTGAGAAGTCCCAGTATTCCCCATTTGAAACTTTTGACTTTTTGCTGAAAGGTGACAGTACTACCTGTTCCAGTTGAAAAAGGCAGTAACTCAGCACCTGACCCTATATAGCTATCTAAAGCCCTGTTTGGGGACCCTGTACCATGCAGTTTACTGTAAGCCATTTCCCTACGTCCTTGAACTGTACATTCCCAGAAAGCTGACAGCATCAATTTGGAAAGTCTCACCCGGGAGGGATTGTTCAATTTAAATTTAAATGCTAAGCAAAATACATGGTTCCTCATACTAATGCATAAGTGGCACACGTAAGAAACTCTGAAGCAGGTCTGTTCTACCTTATTTTCAGAATAATGTCTGGAAATCATTTTTAAAAAACAGACTGTTATTTCTAGGCTGCCTTGCATTGGGAGTAGGCAAGGCAGTTGCATGTATCGAAGGAATATTTATAATTTTGCGTGTTATCACATTGTTCCTGCAAGTACAGTTCACTTCTCACTGTGTTTGGACAAACTCATGATACAAAAATATTGTGTGAAGAATATCGGGATGTCAAGAATATCGTGGACAGGAATATCGAAGGTAAGAATATTATTTAAAGTATTGTTTTTAATACCGTTGGAAAAAATATTGTTTTTGAAAGTGTTGTTTTATATGTATTTTATTGTACTGTGTTTGACTTTATGTGTTTACAATTTTTTTCAGTTGTGTGTTTAGTAAGATAATTTATTAATTATGATTTTTTTAAATTCCAAGTTTTTGGGGATTATATTAATGTGTAAAAAGATATATATACATATATATATATATATATATATATATATATATATATATATATATATATATATATATATATATATATTATCTACTGGCGGTCGCCAGTAGATAGTTATAGTTAGGACCTATTTTCCCTAGGAAATCCGCAACATTCTATTTGAAATAACTTTGGCGCCGGTTGACGAATATTTGCGAAATTTTCAAAACTCGTGGGGCGCTCTGGTCCGCTCCTATCCTGAAAGTCTCGGGGTGATTCGTCAAGTGGGGGCCAAGAAAAAAGGGGGGTCCCAAAACGTGTTTTCCCCATGCAATTTTCCATAGGAACCTTTAGTCGCAGCTACAGCCCGAACTGCTGTACGGAATTACACCAAATTTGCCAAAAAGGTAGCCCTTGGTTCGGAGTCATGCCTTTTGCTTAAATGGTGTAAATCCGTTCAGTAGTTCCTGAGAAAATCAAAAGTAAAATCACATATATATCTATGACTGCGTAGGGTCCGCGTACCCTCCCGATCACGAGCTGCATGCTAATTGGCTGTCAAGTGGCTGTCAACACTCCAAATCAGGAAGTGTTGGCAGCCATTTTGTGCCTCGTAGAACCGAGGCACAGAAACATATATCATATCATATCACAAGATTTGTAAAGTGTACTACTTACCCGCGAGGGTCTCAAGGCACTGAGGGAGAGGAGGGGGGGTGTTGCCGCTACTGGTCGAATAGCCAGGTCTTGAGTCATCTCCTGAAGGTCAGCAGGTCTTGGGTCTGTCGTAGGTTGAGGGGAAGGGTGTTCCAGATCTTGGCGGCGCGGTGAGAGAAGGATCTGCCTCCGGTGGTGGTTCTCCGGATGCGCGGGACGGTGGCCAGGGAGAGGTCGGCGGAGCAGAGCTGACGGTTGGGAACGTAGAAGGAGAGTCGACTGTTGAGGTAGGCTGGGCCGGTTTTGTGGAGTGCCTTGTGTGCGTGGATCAGGAGTTTGAAGGAAATTCTCTTGTCGACGGGGAGCCAGTGCAGGTTTTTCAGGTGGGGGGTGATGTGGCTGTGGTGTGGAATGTCGAGGATCAGGCGTGGAGAGGCGTTTTGGATTCTTTGCAGTCGTTTGATGAGCTTGGTCGGGGCTCCTGCGTAGAGGGCGTTTCCGTAGTCGAGTCTGCTGCTGACGAGGGCCTGGGTGACTGTTCTTCTCGTGTCTGTCGGGATCCACCTGTAGATCTTGTGGAGCATGCAGAGGGTGTTGAAGCAGGAAGAGGAGACTGCGTTGACTTGCTTGGTCATGGTGAGCGTTGAGTCGAGGATGACTCCCAGGTTGCGTGCATGGTCGGTTGGTGTCGGGGGTGCCCCTAGTGACGAGGGCCACCAGGAGTCATCCCAGGCTGATGGGTTGGAGCCGAGGATGAGGATCTCCGTCTTGTCTGTGTTCAGCTTAAGTCAGCTGCACTTCATCCAGTCGGCGACGGCTTTCATTCCTTCGTGGAGGTTGGATTTGGCGGTGAGGGGTCCTTGGTGAGGGAGAGGATCAGTTGAGTGTCATCGGCGTAGGAGATTATGTTGAGGTTGTGCTGTCGGGCGATGCGTGCGAGTGGAGCCATGTAGATGTTGAACAGTGTCGGGCTGAGGGAAGATCCCTGGGGTACGCCGCAGATGATCTCGGAGGCTTCGGATCGGAATGGGGGAGGCGGACGCTCTGGGTTCTGCCGGAAAGGAAGGAGGTGGTCCAATCCAGGGCCTTGTCTCAGATCCCTGCGTCGTGGAGGCGTGTGCGTAGTGTGCGGTGGCAGACAGTGTCGAAGGCGGCGGAGAGGTCCAGGAGGATGAGGGCCCCCGTCTCACCGTTGTCCAGCAGGATCCTGATGTCGTCTGTGGCGGCGATGAGGGCGGTCTCGGTGCTGTGGTTGCTGCGGAATCCTGACTGGGAGGGGTCCAGGATGCTGTTATCTTCGAGGTAGCGGGTGAGCTGTCTGTTGACGATCTTCTCGATGACCTTAGCTGGGAATGGAAGCAGGGAGATGGGCCGGAAGTTCTTGAGGTCGCTCGGGTCCGCCTTGGGTTTTTTGAGTAGGGCGTTGATCTCGGCGTGTTTCCAGCTCTCTGGGAAGGTCGCGGTCTCGAAGGAGAGGTTGATGACGTTGCGCAGGTGGGGTGCGATGGAGCTGCCGGCTTTGTTGAAGATGTGGTGTGGAAAAGGGTCTGATGGGGAGCCGGAGTGGATTGTGCCCATGGTCTTGATTGTGTCCTCGGTGTTCACGTTGACCCAGGCTGTCAGGGGGTCGTGGTCAATGGGGTGCAGCGGGTCTGATGTGTCGGGGCCTGTTGGGGTCGTCGGGGAGTCGAAGCTGTCGTGGATGTCGGCGATCTTGCGGTGGAAGAAGGTGGTGAGGGAATCACACAGGGCTTGCGACGGCGGGATGTAGTTGGCGTTGGAGCTGGGGTTGGAGAGTTCCTTCACGATGCTGAAGAGCTCCTTGCTGTTGTGTGCGTTGTTGTCGATGCGGTCTTTGAAGGAGGTCCTCTTGGCGGACCTGATGAGGTGATGGTGGTTGCGGATGGCGTCTTTGTGGGCTGCGCGGCTGTCCGGCGTCTTCTCGCTGTGCCATTTGTTCTCCAGTTTCCGGCAGGTGCGCTTGGATGCTAGGAGTTCCAAGGTGAACCAGCTGGCTCTCCTGCTGGTGTCTTTGTAGGTTGGTTTTTTCAGCGGGCTAAGGTGTTGGCGCAGTCGTCCATCCATCGTCTGAGATTGCGGGCGGCGGCGTCGGGGTTGGAGGGGTCGTTGGGTGGGCTGAGTGCGAGGTTTGTCTGGAGTTGGTCTTCGGTGACTTTGCTCCAGCATCTGCGGGGGATCTGTAGGGTGCGGTGGTGTGCGTCGGGTTTCCGGGAGGTGAAGTGGATGCAGTGGTGGTCGGTCCAGGTGAGTTCGGAGGTGTGGCTGAAGGAGACGTGGGAGCTTGAGGAGAAGATGGCGTCGAGCGTGTGTCCGGCGATGTGGGTCGGTGTCGTGATGAGCTGTTTCAGTCCGAGGTTGGCGAGGTTGTCGATCAGGGTGGAGGAGTTGCTGTCGTTGTTGTTCTCCAGGTGAAAGTTCAGGTCTCCGAGGAGGATGTAGTCGGTGGAGGTCAGGGCGTGCGTGCTGATGAAGTCGGCGATGGAGTCATTGAACTGGGGTCGGGGTCCGGGGGGTCTGTAGATGAGGGTGCCTCTTACGGTGGTGTTGGGATCCGTGTGGATCTGGAAGTGCATGTGTTCGGCGGTGCTGAGAGTGTTGTCGGTGCTGTCCGAGACCCTGATGGTGTCTTTGTGGACGATGGCGATTCCTCCTCCGATTCCGTTGGTGCGGTCTCTGCGGGTGATCTTGTAGCCGTCGGGGATGGCTATGGCGATGTCGGGTGCGGAGGATTCATTCATCCAGGTCTCTGTCAGGAAGGCGACGTCCGGTGATGAGGTGTCGAGTAGGTCCCAGAGCTCGACGGCGTGTTTGCGTGCGGAGCAGGTGTTTAGTAGGATGCACCGGAGATGGTTGAGGTCCTTCTTGGCGGGAGTCTCGGGCTCTCCGAGGCAGGTGAAGCTGCAGTTCCGGCAGGTTAAGGGACCATGGGTGCGTTTCGGGGCGGCTTTGAAGCAGGTGGAGGTCCGTCCTGGGTTGAGAGCGATGAGGGTGCTGGCGTCGTATCGGAGGTGGTCTTCGTGGCGGATGCGGGGGCCAGGGGTTCTGGCGCTGGGCGCGGTCCAGGTGCAGACGGGTGCAGATGGGCTTGCCTTAGGCGCGGCCGCACAGCGGCCGCCATATATGGGGAGGTGGGAGGGAGGAGCAGCTGGGAGGCGAGAGGCAGGGGCAGCGAGTGGTCAGCGAGGGGGGAGGGGCCGCAGGGGACACAGCGGTGGGAAACGGGAGGGCGAAGGGGTACAGAAATCAAAAGGGGCACAGGGGGGCACAGAGCGAAAAACAGTGCACAGCAGTGGGGGCACAGAATGGAAGGGCAAAAACAGTGGAAAAGCAGTGGGGGCACAGAACGAAAACAGTCACAGCAGTGGGGGCACAGAACGGAAGGGCAAAAACAGTGGAAAAACAGTGGGGGCACAGAACGAAAAACAATCACAGCAGTGGGGGCACAGAACGGAAGGTCAAAAACAGTGAAAAAACAGTGGGGGCACAGAACGTAAAACAGTCACAGCAGTGGGGGCACAGAACGGAAGGGCAAAAACAGTGGAAAAACAGTGGGGGCACAGAACGAAAAACAGTCACAGCAGTGGGGGCACAGAACGGAAGGGCAAAAACAGTGGCAAAAACAGTGGGGGCACAGAACGAAAACAGTCACAGCAGTGGGGGCACAGAACGGAAGGGCAAAAACAGTGGAAAAACAGTGGGGGCACAGAACGAAAACAGTCACAGCAGTGGGGGCACAGAACGGAAGGGCAAAAACAGTGGAAAAACAGTGGGGGCACAGAACGAAAAACAGTCACAGCAGTGGAGGCACAGAACGGAAGGGCAAAAACAGTGGAAAAACAGTGGGGGCACAAATATAGAGGGGAAGACAGTAACAGTGATGCTCACAACGACAAGAACCTACCTACGGCCTACCACTGGCCACCAGGGATGAGGCGCAGGTGGTAGCCTGCGGGTGGAGGAGGGCCTCACATCAGCAGTAGCAGGGAGCTGGACGCACAGGTGGTGCTGTGCGGATGGGGGGGCGACCTACCCAGAGGTCAAGGGTCGCTCACCTCACCGTGCAGCGGCCGCCATATATGGGGAGGTGGGAGGGAGGAGCAGCTGGGAGGCGGGAGGCAGGGGCAGCGAGTGGTCAGCGAGGGGGGCGGGGCCGCAGGGGACACAGCGGCGGGAAACGGGAGGGCGAAGGGGTACAGAAATCAAAAGGGGCACAGGGGGCACAGAGCGAAAAACAGTGCACAGCAGTGGGGGCACAGAATGGAAGGGCAAAAACAGTGGAAAAGCAGTGGGGGCACAGAACGAAAACAGTCACAGCAGTGGGGGCACAGAACGGAAGGGCAAAACCAGTGGAAAAACAGTGGGGGCACAGAACGAAAAACAGTCACAGCAGTGGTGGCACAGAACGGAAGGGCAAAAACAGTGGAAAAACAGTGGGGGCACAGAACGAAAAACAGTCACAGCAGTGGGGGCACAGAACGGAAGGGCAAAAACTGTGGAAAAACAGTGGGGGCACAGAACGAAAACAGTCACAGCAGTGGGGGCACAAAACGGAAGGGCAAAAACAGTGGAAAAACAGTGGGGGCACAGAACGAAAACAGTCACAGCAGTGGGGGCACCGATTGGAAGGGCAAAACAGTGGAAAAACAGTGGGGGCACAAATATAGAGGGGAAAGACAGTAACAGTGACGCTCACAATGACAAGAACCTACCTACGGCCTACCACTGGCCGCCAGGGATGAGGCACAGGTGGTAGCCTGCGGGTGGAGGAGGGCCTCAGATCAGCAGTAGCAGGGAGCTGGATGCACAGGTTGCTCTGTGCGGATGGGAGGGCGACCTACCCAGAGGTCAAGTCGCAAAACACAAAAGGGGGCAGGGTAGAAACACCCTGACCCCTAGGTCTGCTCAGGGGTCCCACAAGGACCCCTGGGCAGAAAAACTTTTTTTTTTTAATCGGCGGGATGCGCTTAGGGTGCGCGGATCCCGCCGTGATAAAAAATCCAAGTCGTAAAACGCAAAAGGGGGCAGGGTAGAAACACCCTGACCCCTAGGTCTGCTCAGGGGTCCCACAAGGACCCCTGGGCAGAAAAAGCATTTTTTTTTAAACAAATCGGCGGGATGCGCTTAGGGTGTGCGGATCCCGCCGTGATAAAAAAAAATCGAAGCGCGGTCTCCCGCGCTTCAAGGCTATTTTGCCCCCGGGTGGGCCAAGTCCCGTGGGCATGCGGGGGTACGTTTATATTTAATGGGGGGGCCTCTAAGGCCCCCCAAGCCCCGGGGACTGACACCCCCGGGGCTTTATATAAATAATGCAGGCGGGGGGCACGTGGCCCCCGCAGCCCGGGGACCGCCACCCCGGGGCTTTTTTTATTTTTTAAATGACCTGTGTGGGGGGCTCCAGCCCCCACGCGCCCGGGGACCGCCACCTCCCTAGGGCACTAACAAAATAAATGTGGGGGTCCGTTTCAGACCCCCGAAGCCCCGGGGACCACCACCTCCCCGGGGCTATGTAGATGTTGGGGGGCCCCTCCTGGAGCCTGTGGTGGCCCTGGGGACCGCCACCCCCAGGGCCGGCTCCTGCAGTGTCCCGGGTGCCTACCCCGGGACACTGTTGTTTGCAATGGCAGGACGGGAGCCTCGTGGCTCCCGCCCTGTCATTGCAAACTGCTTTGCTTCATTGAAGAGAGGCAGGAAACCTGCTCTCGCTTCAATGAAGCAAAGCAGATTGCTTTCCATAAGGGGAGCTGCATGTCAGCAGCTCCCTTATGGAAAGCAATGCCGGCTCCCGCAGGACGCGGGGAGCCGGGCGGGACCGTGCGGGGATTGGGGACCCCCCACGGTCCCCAACGAGTGGCCACTCCCCAGGGGATGGGGTCCCCGGGGCCATTAGTGGCCTGGGAGGGGGGCCACGCAGCCCCCTTCCCAAAAATACAATAATTTTTTTTTTTTTAAAGTAAAGGTAAAGGCCGGCCCCGGGGGATGGGGTCCCCGGGGCCTTAAATGGCCTGAGGAGGGGGGCCACGCAGCCCCCATCCAAATATTTTTATAATAAAAAAAAAATACTCAGGCCCCGGGGGATGGGGTCCCCGGGGCCAAAAGTGGCCGAGGGAAGGGGGGCCACGCAGCCCCCCTCCCATACAAAAAAAAATTAAAGAAAAAAAACAAAAGCCCGGCATCGTGCCGGAGGCCCCGCCCCCTCCCTGCAGCAGTCTGCAAGCACGCCCCCTGGCGCGTTGTACAAAGGGGAAGTAATTCCCCTTGAATACTGGGGGTCCCTGGCGCCCAACTAGCCCACCAGGAACCTCCAGTATGCGCCAGGGGGCTGCGTTGCAGAGAGGTGTACAGAGGCCACGCCCTTTTTACACCTCTCTGCAACGCAGCTCTGTGGCGCTTTTTGGAGGTACATGGTGGGCTAGTTGGACTCCAGTGACCCTCAGGATTCAAGGGGACTTAATCCCCCAACTTAAAACGTGCCACGGGGCGCGTTTGCACAGTGGTGAAGGGAGGGGGAGGGGCTTCAGGTGACATGTGTGCAAACAGGCCACGTGGCATGTTTTAAGATGGGGAATTAAATCCCCTTCAATCCTGAGGGTCCCTGGGGACAACTAGCCCACCAGGTACGTCCAGAAAGCGCCACAGAGCTGCGTTGCAGAGAGGTGTAAAAAGGGGCGTGGCCTCTGAACACCTCTCTGCAACGCAGCTCCTGGCGCATACTGGAGGTACAGGTTGGGCTAGTTGGACCCCAGGGACCCTCATGATTCAAGGGGACTTAATCCCCCAACTGCAAACGCGCCACGGGGTGCGTTTGCACAGTGGTGAAGGGAGGGCGGGGCTTGAGGTGACATGTGTGCAAACAGGCCCCGTGGCGTGTTTTAAGTTGGGCGATTAAGTCCCCTTCAATCCTGAGGGTCCCTGGAGTCCAACTAGCCCACCAGGTACCTTCAGTAAGCACAACAGAGTTGCGTTGCAGAGAGGTGAAAAAGGTGCGTGGCCTCGGAACGCCTCTCTGCAACTCAGCTCTGTGGTCCTAACTGTAGGTACCTGGGGGGCTAGATTGGGCCCCAGGGACACTCAGGAGTCAGGGACTTAATCCCACAACTTAAAACGTGCCACGGCGCGTTTGCACACATGTCACCTCAGGCCCCCTCCCTTCACCACTCTGCAAACACGCCCTGTAGCGCATTTTAAGAGGTAGTTTTAATCCCCCTGCCCTATTATGTACTAGGGACTTACAGAGGAGGTCATGCTAATCACAGGGGTACCCCAATGCATAGTGTTCCCTAGTGTATGTAGGTGTTTTCACTGTATTCTAAGTGTGTTTTAGCATAGCACTGGCTCTGGTTAGTCAGAGTCAGTTACCACCAGTACACGTCGGGAAAAGTTGTGGGCACAGGATGATTTTGGAACAAGGCCTCTTTCTGATCCTCTGTTGGTTCTTTCTGCACATCTTTTGCTTCTTCCTGCACATTTTCTTCGTCTTTGTGGACTTCTGTTGCTTCTTTCTGCATTTCTTTTGCTTTTTTCTGTGCGTTTTTTCTTCTTTCTTCACATGTCCTACCTCTGCAGGCATAGTTAGAAACTAGCATTTAAAAACCTTTGAAATTCACTTAAAAAACCATAGGTTTTAGGCACGGTATAGTTAGAAATTAGCATTTAAAAAACCTTTGAAATTCACTGAAAAAACCATAGGTTTCAGACACGTTATAGTTAGAAATTAGCATTTAAAAACCTTTGAACTTTACTGAAAAAACCATTTGAGATGTCATCAGTGATGTCATCAGTGATGTCACTGACCATGTCATGAGTGATGTAATATGTGACGTCATCAGCAGTGCATTGCGGGGCGTGAGTTATAGTTAGCTGAACTAACTATAACGGGGAATTTCACGGGTTTTGTACGAGTGAAATGTCCAACTAACTATAACTGTCCCTAAAACCTATGGTTTTTTCAGTGAATATATATATATATATATATATATATATATATATATATATATATATATATATATATATATGAAACAATAGAAGGAAGTAACACAATCATCAATTTGAGTTCCATCAAGTTAACTGATGAAGATAAAGCGGTATTGGAACTAGGTCTATCTTACTGCCACAAAAATGAATTTAATTATGCAAATAGTAGGATGGGCCTATATAGATTCATTAGAAAACTGAAATTGATGAAATTGCACAAGACAAGAAGTACCTTAGAATCTACACAAGTAACAGAAACAACTTCTCCCCCACCAGGTCTGACCATCCTAACTGTATCAGATATACCAATCTTGGAAGACATGTGGTCTCTACAGAATGAAAGTGAAAACCAGCAAGATGAGGAGCGCTCAGTTAAAGACTCAGCTGAGGGTCCACTGAATTTGACTATGAGGAGAAAAGATCATACTCCCTTTCGCCCGAGGTCTCGATATATACCCCAAATGATGAGGGACAATTTGGATATCTTTTCTGAAAATGTTGTGGGGGACATGCAAAAATTATATCGCAAAGGAGTGGCTGACCCTAAGGAAATGAAAATCCATCGAGTCCTCAATAAGATTAAAAAGGAACAAGGAATATTAGTAAAGCCCTCGGATAAGGGAGGGAATGTCGTCCTCTGGGGAAGAGAACTTTACAGAAAAGAGGCATTACATTAATTGAACAATACAGATTTTTATAAGAGGATTGCAACAACAGAATACGAGAGAGTGAAAGATCTATTTTTCGAGAGACTGAGTGAATGGAAGGAACAGGATTTACTGACTTGGGGTGAATATCAATTCATGAAGAAAGAACATCCAGTCATTCCCGTTCTTTATATGAAACCCAAAGTACATAAGGATACTCTTAATCCACCTGGGAGGCCAATAATTTCGGCTTGGAATAGTCTGTTTGAAAATGTGTTAAAGTATATTGATTTCTTTTTAAATCCGATTGTTAAAACCCTCCCATCATACATAAGAGACTCAACAGACTTTCTTAAATGCATCTATGATGTTAAATGGGACTAAAGTATGGTATTGGTAACATTAGTAATTTCTACTCTATATACGAGTATTAGGCACGTAGATGGTTTGAGGGCGAATGAACAATTTTTAAGAATGAAACCTATGAGATTCTTGGGACACAACAAGATGCTGCTTGAAATGATGGAGTGGTGCCTTACAAAAGAAATTTTTGGTTTGGGAATGAAATGTTCCAACAAGAACAAGAGATGGCGATGGGCACCTGCTTCGCCCCCAGTTACGCTAATTTACATCTGGGCAGGTGGGAGGAGCAGGTGCTCGGGAGGCCAATGTTGAAGCATTGGACAGAAAATGTTTTAATCTGGCTAAGATTTATCGACGATGTTTTCGTGTTGTGGCAGGGCACGAAAACAGACGTAGATCAATTTATCAATGATTTAAATAAGAATGCTTTGAATTTGAACTTTGTGGGACACTACAGTAAAACATCTATAAACTTCCTAGATGTAAGGGTACTAGTGAGAGGGGACAAATTGGAAACCACGGTTTTTAGAAAACCTATGGCAGGCAACACAATCCTGCATGCCGGCAGTTCCCATCCAACACCACTTATCAGAAGTATCCCTTTTGGCGAGTTCTATAGGGCGAGAAGAACATGTAGTACCGTAGAAAACTATGATAAGGTTGAAAAAGAGATGATACGTCGGTTTACAGAGAGGAGCTACCCACCATCAATATTGAAAACAGCCTCCAAGAAAGCAAAAACACTGAGCATAGAAAACGTATTATTTGAACCATCCAAAACAGCAGAAAAGAGAAGGAGTAGAGAAGGAAATGACACACATAGGTTCATAACAGCGTATAATACCAAACACAAAGAAATAAGACTAATTTTAAAGAAGCACTGGCACCTTATCAGAGGGGACCCAACAATGGGACTCCAGATAAAGAAATATCGTGAGATAACGTATAGGAATTCTAAGTCTTTGAAGGATCATATTGTTAGGAGTGATATCTAGGGAGTACAGAATCACAAACTTGGCTAGAGCAAATAGAAGGCTTTAGAAAGTGTCTGAAATGCAAAGCGTGTAATCATGGGGAGAACCTCTCAACTTTTAAGACGGTTTTTAACAAAACTGTGAGAATAAGGTTTTTTTAAATTGTAAAACAAGCTTTGTTTTGTACATTTTAAAATGTCCCTGTGATAAAATGTATGTGGGCAGTACCGCATTGCCAGCCCACAAGAGGATCTTGCTGCATAGAAGAACGATAATTAACAAAGACCGGAGTTACCCTGTGGCTAGGCACTTTGAGAAGGAATATCAAAGTGATTCATCATTGATGCGGTACAGTTGCATAGCACAGGTACCTAGAAAAAGGAGGGGTGGAAACAGGGAAAAGGAATTACGAAAGTTAGAAACATACTATATCCTTGAACTGGACAGTCAAGACCGAATGGGTTTAATGTGGACGACGATTTGTTCACATGCCTGTACTGAAAACTGTTTTAGAGCCTGCACACTCAAGAGAGCCAGTTAGATTTTAAAGAGGAGAAGGACAATAGGCACTAGCACTTTATAGACAGAGAGCACTCTAAATCACTATGAAATAGAATTAGCACTAGCAGTTCAAAAAGAAAAAACCTTGTTTTTTTAAATTATAAAATTAAAAACTAAAAATTTGGAAGTCATATCTGCACTGGCAATTAATTTTTTTAAATGTTTTTTTAGAGTTTTATATAGCGCGAACTAGACCCGAGACATCGGGTATCAGGGCGCTTTACATGAGTACCAGTTTTGTTACAGAAGGACACATTCATTTTTGCTAGGCATGGGGAGATTAAGTGATTTGCCCAGAATCACAGGATGTTGAGCGTCATTGCCGAGACTCGAACCCGGTTCCCTAGCCTCGAAGTCGACCGCTCTAGCCATAAGGCTACAAAGGAGATAAGTACTGTATGGTGCACTTAGAAAATCTAGGTGAAAATTGGCAGCTATGGAACTGTAAGCACAGGAGCACTTTCAAAAATAGGAACTTTCCTTTTAAGACATTTCGCCCATTTATTTTTGAGCATTGGTATGGAACTGTCCGTGTAAAATATATTTAAACTGAGGATAAAATGTATTGACAACTAAATTGAGGAGTAACTTGTACAAAACTAAATGTTCCAAGATGGCGCCATTACTACCAAAAACGGCTTGTCTCGCATTAGAACACATATTGTCCTTTCTCTATGGTGATGCATTGTGGAGAAATGTATGTATTTAAACGTAAAACAAAATGGGGCTCTTTATCATGACCAAGGCTGCGGGCAGCAGCCGAAATGCGTAGATGTAAGCAACACTCAAATTGAAATAAACTGGAGTGAAAACCCGCGGAGGGCCGGTACCGTCTCTGTATTGAAGGAAAGAGGTGTTTTTGTGGAATATATATATATATTTATATATATATCACAGCTCCAAGGTCCCACCATGCTGCTGAACTCTTATGGCGGGTGCTGTCATTCGCGAGGTGGGAGTTCGCGATTAAATTTCCAGGCTCAGTCACACATAGTGTGAAGCACTCACGGGGCAACAGGTTAGTTGGCAGGCATTTCTTTATTAAGACGCGTTTCGGCGTGATGCCTTCATCAGTTACAAGAAATGCTGTATAGTCCCGGTCTGCTTGCTGGTTAAAATACAATATCCTTGGTCCTTATTGGATGTTCCTGGGCCAATGGCAAAGCTGCTTACACTTATCTCCCACAAATGCAGTGATCTTTAATGCCCTGCCTTCTTGGCCCCCGGAATCAAACACCATGTCCCCCTCGCCAGCTGGTGCATCTGCGATGTAGCCACAGGAGTCAGTCAAATGGCTCGGCGTCCTCGAGCTTGCATAGCTCACGACCTTGTTGGTCGACGGTGCATGCATAGCAGCAGCGGTTCAAGCAGTAAGAAATCACAGCTCCAAGGTCCCACCATGCTGCTGAACTCTTATGGCGGGTGCTGTCATTCGCGAGGTGGGAATTGTAGATGTAAGCAACACTCAAATTGAAATAAACTGGAGTGAAAACCCGCAGAGTGCCGGTACCGTCTCTGTATTGAAGGAAAGAGGTGTTTTTGTGGAATATATATATATATATATATATATATATTCACTGAAAAAAACACAGGTTTTAGGGATGTTATAGTTAGTTGGACATTTCACTCGTACAAAACCAGAGAAATTCGGCCTTATAGTTAGTTGAGCTAACTATAACTCGCGCCCCCGCAATGCACTGCTGATGACGTCACATATTACATCATTCATGACATGGTCAGTGACATCACTGATGACATCTCAAATGACATCACTGATGACATCATCCAGTGACTGTGTATTTCTGTAAAGTTTAAATATGTTTTATATATATATGCCAAGGTGTATTGAAGAATGAGTGGGTGTATATGTGTCTGAATGGATGATTTAGTAGGTGCGTGACTGACTGTATAAGTGAGTGATTTAACGTGTCTTACTGAATGCATGGGTTAGTGACTAAAATGTGTAAATGTCTGTATCAGTCTGTCAGTTGGTGTGTAAGCGGCTGCATGGGTTGGTGAGTAGCTACATGAGTGTCTATATGGGTTATTGATAGGTTGTGTGAGTATCTGTATGGGTGCCTGAGTGTCTATGTGGGTGGGTGGGGTGTGTGTGACTGTGCATAGATGTGTGAGTGGGTGATTCACTGGGTGTATGGGTTCAAGAGTGCATCTGTGAAGGGCTCTATGGGTGGGTGAGTGTGTGTATGGGTATGTTGGTGAGTGAATGGATGTCTCAGTGGTACATGTGTGAGTAACTACATATGTGAAAGGCAGTATATGTGAGTGTTGGAGTATATAAATGACTATATGTGAGAGTGAGTGATTGTGAGAGTGGCTGTATGGATGAGTGTGTGCTTGTATCAGTGATTGTATAAGAAGGTAAGTATGTGTTAGTATCTGTATGAATAAGTGAGGTGGTGTGTGCATAACTGTATAGATGAGTAAATGGGAGTGTGATTGATTTTTTGCAAGACTGACTAGGTGTGTGAGTAACTCTATGGATTAGTGGCGGTGTGTGAGTGTATGTATAGGTGTATGAGTGCATATGATAGTGCTGTATTGATGAGTGACTGCATGTATGAGTGACTGTATGGGTGAATGAGTGGATGTGTGTGTAGACCTAGGAATCAGTGAGTGGGTATGGAGTGACTGGTATCGGTGTGACTATGGTTTTGAAAATGGTAGTCTGTATTTTAGAGTGGGTGTATCAAAGGTTATATTACGGTGTGAGGAGGTGCATCAGATTATCATGTGGATGATGTCATCAGTGATGTCATCAGTTATGTCATTTGAGATGTCATCAGTGATGTCATCAGTGATGTCACTGACCATGTCATGAATGATGTAATATGTGACGTCATCAGCAGTGCATTGCGGGGGCGCGAGTTATAGTTAGCTCACCAAACTATAACGGCTGAATTTCTCTGGTTTTGTACGAGTAAAATGTCCAACTAACTATAAGGTCCCTGAAACATGTGGTTTTTTCATTGAATTTCAAAGGTTTTCTAAATGCTAATTTCTAACTATAACATCCCTGAAACCTATGGTTTTTTCAGTGAATTTCTAAGGTTTTTTAAATGCTAATTTCTAACTATGCCTTTAGAGGTAGGAAATGTGCAGAAAGAGGGAGAAAGGCACAGAAAGAAGCAAGAGAAATGCAGAAAGAGGCAACAGAAGTCCAGAAAGAGGAAGAAAGGTGCAGAAAGACGCAAGAGATATGCAGAAAGAACCAACAGAGGTGCAGAAAGAGGCCTTTTTGGAAAGTCATCCTGTGCCCTGGGCACCCCCCAACTTTTTGCTGACTGGTACTGGTGGTAACTAACTCTGACTGACCCTGGGCTCTGCCTAACCAGGCCCAGAGCCAGTGCTATGCTAAAAGACACTTAGAATACAGTGAAAACACCTACATATACTAGGGTACACTATGGGTTGGGGTACCCCTGTGATCGGCATGACCTCCCCTGTAAGGCACTAGTACATAATAGGGCAGGGGGATTAAAACTACCTCTAAGTCCCTAGCATATAATAGGGCATGGCAGTTTAGAGGCCAGCAGCCCTTTCCTGCACTTGCATGTGTGCACTGCTGAGCCTGAGGTCAGTTTAAAAGTAGCCCTGTGTGTGCAGAAAGAGGCAAGAGAGGTGCAGAAAGAAGCAACAGAGGTGCAGAAAGAGGGAAGAGGGGTGCAGAAAGTGGCAAGAGAAGTGCAGAAAGAAGCAACAGAGGTGCAGAAAGAGACAACAGGGGTGCAGAAAGAAGCAAGACAGGTGCAGAAAGAAGCATGGGAAGTGTAGAATGAAGCAACAGGGGTGCAGAAAGAGGCAAGAGAAGTGCAGAAAGAAGTAACAGTGGTGCAGAAAGAGAGAAGAGAGGTGCAGAAAGAGGCAAGAGGGGTGCAGACAGAGGCAAGAGAGGTGCAGAAAGAGGGAAAAGGGTGCAGAAAGAGGCAAGAGTGGTGCCGAAATTTGCAAGGCATGTGCAGAAACAAACAAGAGCAGTACAGAAACAACCAAGAGAGGTGGAGAAAGAGGCAAGAAGGGTGCAGAAAGAGGTAAGGGAAGTGCAGAAAGAAGCAACAGAGGTGCAGAAAGAGACAAGAGAACTGTAGAAATAGGCAAGAAAGTTGCAGAAACAGGCAAGAGATGTGCAGAAAGAGGGAATGGGGTACATAAAGAGGCAATAGAGGTGCAGAAAAAGGGAAGAGAGGTATAGAAAGAGGGTAGAAGGGTGAAGAAAGAGGCAAGAGGGGTGCAGAAAGAAGTAACAGAAGTGCAGAAAGAAGCAAGAGAAGTGCAGAAAAAAGCAGCATAGGTGCAGAGAGGCAAGGGGGTGCAGAAAGAGGAAGAGAAGTGCAAAAAAGAAGCAACAGAGGTACAGAAGGAGGCAAGAGAAGTGCAGAAAGAGGCAAGAAAGTTGCAGAAACAGGCAAAAGAGGTGCAGAAAGAAGCAAGAACAGTGCAGAAAGAAGCAACAGAGGTGCAGAAGGAGGCAAGAGGGGTGCAGAAAGAGGCATGAGGGGTGTAGAAATGTGCAAGAGAGGTGCAGAAAGAAGCAAGAGCAGTGCAGTAAGAAACAACAGAGGTACAGAAGGAGGCAAGAGGGGTGCAGAAAGAGGCAGGAGCAGTGCAGAAAGAACCAAGAGACATGCAGGAGAAGGGAAGAAGGGTGCAGAAAGAGACATGAGGGGTGCAGAAAGAAGGAAGAGAAATGCAGAAAGAAGCAACAGAGGTGCTGAAAGAGGCACAAAGGGTGCAGAAAGTGGCAAGAGAAGTGCAGAAAGAAGCAACAGAGGTAGAGAAAGAGGCAAGAGTGGTACAGAAAGAGGGAAGAGAGGTGTAGAAAGAGGCAAGAGAGTTGCACAAAGAGGGAAGAGGGGTGCAGAAAGGCAAGAGGGGTGCAGAAAGAAGCAAGTGAGGTGCAGAAAGAGACAAGAGAGGTGCAGAAACAGGCAAGAGAAGTGCAGAAAGAGGCAAGGGACTTGCTGAAAGAAGCAACAGAGGTGTAAAAAGAAGCAACAGAAGTGCAGAAAGAGTCAAGTGAGATGCAGAAAGAGGCAAGAGAGGTGCAGAAAGAAGGAAGACAAATGCAGAAAGAGACAACAGGGGTACCGAAAGAAGCAAGACAGGTGCAGAAAGAAGCATGGGGAGTGCAGAATGAAGCAACAGAGGTGCAGAAGGAGGCAAGAGAACTGCAGAAAGAGGCAAGAGAGTTGCAGAAACAGGCAAAAGAGGTACAGAAAGAGGGAACAGGGGTACAGACAGATGCACGAGAGGTGCAAAAACAGGTAAGAGGGGTGCAGAAACAGGTAAGAGGGGTGAAGAAAGAGGTAAGGGAAGTGCAGAAAGAAGCAACAGAGGTGCAGAAAGAGACAAGAGAACTGTAGAAATAGGCAAGAAAGTTGCAGAAACAGGCAAGAGATGTGCAGAAAGAGGGAATGGGGTACATAAAGAGGCAATAGAGGTGCAGAAAAAGGGAAGAGAGGTATAGAAAGAGGGTAGAAGGGTGAAGAAAGAGGCAAGAGGGGTGCAGAAAGAAGTAACAGAAGTGCAGAAAGAAGCAAGAGAAGTGCAGAAAAAAGCAGCATAGGTGCAGAGAGGCAAGGGGTGCAGAAAGAGGAAGAGAAGTGCAAAAAGAAGCAACAGAGGTACAGAAGGAGGCAAGAGAAGTGCAGAAAGAGGCAAGAAAGTTGCAGAAACAGGCAAAAGAGGTGCAGAAAGAAGCAAGAACAGTGCAGAAAGAAGCAACAGAGGTGCAGAAGGAGGCAAGAGGGGTGCAGAAAGAGGCATGAGGGGTGTAGAAATGTGCAAGAGAGGTGCAGAAAGAAGCAAGAGCAGTGTAGTAAGAAACAACAGAGGTACAGAAGGAGGCAAGAGGGGTGCAGAAAGAGGCAGGAGCAGTGCAGAAAGAACCAAGAGACGTGCAGGAGAAGGGAAGAAGGGTGCAGAAAGAGGCATGAGGGGTGCAGAAAGAAGGAAGAGAAATGCAGAAAGAAGCAACAGAGGTGCTGAAAGAGGCACGAAGGGTGCAGAAAGTGGCAAGAGAAGTGCAGAAAGAAGCAACAGAGGTAGAGAAAGAGGCAAGAGTGGTACAAAAAGAGGGAAGAGAGGTGTAGAAAGAGGCAAGAGAGTTGCACAAAGAGGGAAGAGGGGTGCAGAAAGGCAAGAGGGGTGCAGAAAGAAGCAAGTGAGGTGCAGAAAGAGACAAGAGAGGTGCAGAAACAGGCAAGAGAAGTGCAGAAAGAGGCAAGGGACTTGCTGAAAGAAGCAACAGAGGTGTAAAAAGAAGCAACAGAAGTGCAGAAAGAGTCAAGTGAGATGCAGAAAGAGGCAAGAGAGGTGCAGAAAGAAGGAAGACAAATGCAGAAAGAGACAACAGGGGTGCAGAAAGAAGCAAGACAGGTGCAGAAAGAAGCATGGGGAGTGCAGAATGAAGCAACAGAGGTGCAGAAGGAGGCAAGAGAACTGCAGAAAGAGGCAAGACAGTTGCAGAAACAGGCAAAAGAGGTACAGAAAGAGGGAACAGGGGTACAGACAGATGTACGAGAGGTGCAAAAACAGGTCAGAGGGGTGTAGAAACAGGTAAGAGGGGTGCAGAAATTTGCAAGAGAGGTGCAGAAAGAAGCAAGAGCAGTGCAAAAGAACCAACAGAGGCGCAAAAAGAGGCAAGTGAGGTGCAGAAGGAGGGAAGAGAACTGCAGAAAGAGGCAAGAGAGTTGCAGAAACAGGCAAAAGGGGTGCAGAAAGAGGGAACAGGTGGGCAGACTGAGGCAAGAGAGGTACGGTAAAAGGGAAGAGGGGTGCAGAAAAAGGCATGAGGGATGCAAAAATTTGGAACAGAGGTGCAGAAAGAAGCAAGAGCAGTGCAGAAAGAACCAACAAAGGTGCAGAAAGAGGCAAGAGGGGTACAGAAAGAGGCAAGTGAAGTGCAGAACGAAGCAAAAGAGGTGCAGAAAGAACCAACAGAGGGGCAAAAAGAGGCAAGAGGGGTGCAGAAAGGGTTAGGAGAGGTGCACAAAGAGGCAAGAGGGGTACAAAAAGAGGCAGGAGGGGTGCAGAAAGAAGGAATAGAACTGCAGAAAGAAGCAACAGAGGTGCTGAAAGTGGCACAAAAGGAGCAGAAAGAGACAAGAGAGGTGCAGAAATAAGCAACAGAGGTACAGAAAGAGGGAAGAGTGGTGCAGAAAGAGGGAAGAGAGGTGTAGAAAGAGGCAAGAGAGTTGCACAGAGGGAAGAGGGGTGCAGAAACAGGCAAAAGGGGTGCAGAAAGAGGCAAGAGACGTACAGAAAGAGGCAAGAGAGGTGCAGAAACAGACAAGAGAAGTGTTGAAAGAGGCAAGAGAGGTGCATAAGGAGGCAAGAGAACTGCAGAAAGAGGCACAAGAGTTGCAGAAAGAGGCAAAAGGGGTGCAGAAAGAGGGAAAAGGTGGGCAGACTGAGGCAAGAGAGGTGCAGAAAGAGGGAAGAGGGTTGCAGAAAGAGGCAAGAGGGGTGCAGAAAGAAGCAAGAGAAGTGCAGAAAGAAGCAACAAAGGTGCAGAAAGAGGCAAGACGGGTGCAGAAAGAGGCAAATGAAGTGCAGAAAGAAACAACAGAGGTGCAGAAGAGGCAAGAGAAGTGTAGAAAGAGGCAAGAGAGGTGCAGAAACAGGCAGGAGAGGTACAGAAAAAGGGAACAGGGGTGTAGAAAGAGGCAAAAGGGGTACAGGAAGAAGCAAGTGAGGTGCAGAAAGAGGCAACAGAGGTGTAGAAAGAGACAACAGGTGTACAGAAAGAAGCAAGACAGCTGCAGAAAGAAGCATGGGGGTAGAGAAAGAGGCAAGAGAAGTGCAGAAAGAAGTAACAGAGGTGCAGAAAGAGAGAAGAGAGGTGGAGAAAGAGGCAAGAGGGGTGCAGACAGAGGCAAGAGAGGTGCAGAAAGAGGGAAGAGGGTGCAGAAAGAGGCAGAATGCTGCCAAAAGTTGCAAGGCATGTGCAGAAACAAACAAGAGCAGTACAGAAACAACCAAGATAGGTGCAGAAAGAGGCAAGAGGGGTGCAGAAAGAGGTAAGGGAAGTGCAGAAAGAAGCAACAGAGGTGCAGAAAGAGACAAGAGAACTATATAAAGAGGCAAGAAAGTTGCAGAAACAGGCAAGAGATGTGCAGAAAGAGGGAATGGGGTACATAAAGAGGCAATAGAGGTGCAGAAAAAGGGAAGAGAGGTGTAGAAAGTGGGTAGAAGGGTGAAGAAAGAGGCAAGAGGGGTGCAGAAAGAAGTAACAGAAGTGCAGAAAGAAGCAAGAGAAGTGCAGAAAAAAGCAGCATAGGTGCAGAGAGGCAAGGGGGTGCAGAAAGAGGAAGAGAAGTGCAAAAAAGAAGCAAAAGAGGTACAGAACGAGGCAAGAGAAGTGCAGAAAGAGGCAAGAAAGTTGCAGAAACAGGCAAAAGCGGTGCAGAAAGAAGCATTAGCAGTGCAGAAAGAAGCAACAGAGGTGCAGAAGGAGGCAAGCGGGGTGCAGAAAGAGGCAAGAGGGGTGCAGAAATTTGCAAGAGAGGTGCAGAAAGAAGCAAGAGCAGTGCAGTAAGAAACAACAGGGGGACAGAAGGAGGCAAGAGGGGTGCAGAAAGAGGCAGGAGCAGTGCAGAAAGAACCAAGAGACATGCAGGAGAAGGGAAGAAGGGTGCAGAAAGAGACATGAGGGGTGCAGAAAGAAGGAAGAGAAATGCAGAAAGAAGCAACAGAGGTGCTGAAAGAGGCACAAAGGGTGCAGAAAGTGGCAAGAGAAGTGCAGAAAGAAGCAACAGAGGTAGAGAAAGAGGCAAGAGTGATACAGAAAGAGGGAAGAGAGGTGTAGAAAGAGGCAAGAGAGTTGCACAAAGACAGAAGAGGGGTGCAGAAAGAGGCAAGAGGGGTGCAGAAAGAAGCAAGTGAGGTGCAGAAAGAGGCAAGAGAGGTGCAGAAACGGGCAAGAGAAGTGCAGAAAGAGGCAAGGGAATTGCTGAAAGAAGCAACAGAGGTGTAAAAAGAAACAACAGAAGTGCAGAAAGAGTCAAGTGAGATGCAGAAAGAGGCAAGAGAGGTGCAGAAAGAGGGAAGACGAATGGAGAAAGAGACATCAGGGGTGCAGAAAGAAGCAAGACAGGTGCAGAAAGAAGCATGGGGAGTGCAGAATGAAGCAACAGAGGTGCAGAAGGAGGCAAGAGAACTGCAGAAAGAGGCAAGAGAGTTGCAGAAACAGGCAAAAGAGGTACAGAAAGAGGGAACAGGGGTACAGAAAGATGCACGCGAGGTACAAAAACAGGTAAGAGGGGTGCAGAAACAGGCAAGAGGGGTGCAGAAAGTTGTACGAGAGGTGCAGAAAGAAGCAAGAGCAGTGCAAAAGAGGCAACAGAGGTGCAAAAAGAGGCAAGTGAGGTGCAGAAGGAGGGAAGAGAACTGCAGAAAGAGGCAAGAGAGTTGCAGAAACAGGCAAAAGGGGTGCAGAAAGAGGGAACAGGTGGGCAGACTGAGGCAATAGAGGTACGGGAAAAGGGAAGAGGGGTGCAGAAAAAGGGATGAGGGATGCAGAAATTTGGAACAGAGGTGCAGAAAGAAGCAAGAGCAGTGCAGAAAGAACCAACAAAGGTGCAGAAAGAGGCAAGAGGGGTACAGAAAGAGGCAAGTGTAGTGCAGAATGAAGCAAAAGAGGTGCAGAAAGAACCAACAGAGGTGCAAAAAGAGGCAAGAGGAGTGCAGAAAGGGTTAGGAGAGGTGCACAAAGAGGCAAGAGGGGTACAAAAAGAGGCAGGAGGGGTGCAGAAAGAAGGAAGAGAACTGCAGAAAGAAGCACCAGAGTTGCTGAAAGAGGCACAAAGGGAGCAGAAAGAGACAAGAGAGGTGCAGAAATAAGCAACAGAGGTACAGAAAGAGGGAAGAGTGGTGCAGAAAGAGGGAAGAGATGTGTAGAAAGAGGCAAGAGAGTTGCACAGAGGGCAGAGGGGTGCAAAAACAGGCAAAAGTGGTTTAAAAAGAAGCAAGTGAGTTGCAGAAAGAGGCAAGAGAGGTGCAGAAAGAGGCAAGAGAGGTGCAGAAACAGGCAAGAAAAGTGTTGAAAGATCCAAGAGAGGTGCAGAAGGAGGCAAGAGAACTGCAGAAAGAGGCACGAGAGTTGCAGAAAGAGGCAAAAGGGGTGCAGAAAGAGGGAAAAGGTGGGCAGACTGAGGCAAGAGATGTGCAGAAAGAGGGAAGAGAGTTGCAGAAAGAGGCAAGAGGGGTACAGAAAGAAGTAAGAGAAGTGCAGAAAGAAGCAACAGAGGTGCAGAAAGAGGCAAGAGGGGTGCAGAAAGAGGCAAATGAAGTGCAGAAAAAACAACAGAGGTGCAGAAGAGGCAAGAGAAGTATAGAAAGAGGCAAGAGAGGTGCAGAAACAGGCAGGAGAGGTACAGAAAGAGGGAACAGGGGTGCAGAAAGAGGCAAAAGGGGTACAGGAAGAAGCAAGTGAGGTGCAGAAAGAGGCAAGAAAGTTGCAGAAACAGGCAAAAGAGGTGCAGAAAGAAGCAAGAGCAGTGCAGAAAGAAGCAACAGAGGTGCAGAAGGAGGCAAGAGGGGTGCAGAAAGAGGCAAGAGGGGTGCAGAAATGTGCAAGAGAGGTGCAGAAAGAAGCAAGAGCAGTGCAGTAAGAAACAACAGAGGTACATAAGGAGGCAAGAGGGGTGCAGAAAGAGGCAGGAGCAGTGCAGAAAGAACCAAGAGACGTGCAGGAGAAGGGAAGAAGGGTGCAGAAAGAGGCATGAGGGGTGCAGAAAGAAGGAAGAGAAATGCAGAAAGAAGCAACAGAGGTGCTGAAAGAGGCACGAATGGTGCAGAAAGTGGCAAGAGAAGTGCAGAAAGAAGCAACAGAGGTAGAGAAAGAGGCAAGAGTGGTACAGAAAGAGGGAAGAGAGGTGTAGAAAGAGGCAAGAGAGTTGCACAATGAGGGAAGAGGGGTGCAGAAAGAGGCAAGAGGGGGCAGAAAGAAGCAAGTGAGGTGCAGAAAGAGGCAAGAGAGGTGCAGAAACAGGCAAGAGAAGTGCAGAAAGAGGCAAGGGAATTGCTGAAAGAAGCAACAGAGGTGTAAAAGAAGCAACAGAAGTGCAGAAAGAGTCAAGTGGAGATGCAGAAAGAGGCAAGAGAGGTGCAGAAAGAGGAAGACGAATGCAGAAAGAGACAACAGGGGTGCAGAAAGAAGCAAGACAGGTGCAGAAAGAAGCATGGGGAGTGCAGAATGAAGCAACAGAGGTGCAGAAGGAGGCAAGAGAACTGCAGAAAGAGGCAAGAGAGTTGCAGAAACAGGCAAAAGAGGTACATAAAGAGGGAACAGGGGTACAGACAGATGCACAAGAGGTGCAAAAACAGGTAAGAGGGGTGCAGAAACAGGCAAGAGGGGTGCATAAATTTGCAAGGGAGGTGCAGAAAGAAGCAAGAGCAGTGCAAAAGAACCAACAGAGGTGCAAAAAGAGGCAAGTGAGGTGCAGAAGGAGGGAAGAGAACTGCAGAAAGAGGCAAGAGAGGTGCAGAAACAGGCAAGAGAAGTGCAGAAAGAGGCAAGAGAATTGCTGAAAGAAGCAACAGACGTGTAAAAAGAAACAACAGAAGTGCAGAAAGAGTCAAGTGAGATGCAGAAAGAGGCAAGAGAGGTGCAGAAAGAGGGAAGACGAATGCAGAAAGAGACATTAGGGGTGCAGAAAGAGGCAAGAGAGGTGCAGAAACAGGCAAGAGAAGTGCAGAAAGAGGCAAGGGAATTGCTGAAAGAAGCAACAGACGTGTAAAAAGAAACAACAAAAGTGCAGAAAGAGTCAAGTGAGATGCAGAAAGAGGCAAGAGAGGTGCAGAAAGAGGGAAGACGAATGCAGAAAGAGACATCAGGGGTGCAGAAAGAGGCAAGAGAGGTGCAGAAACAGGCAAGAGAAGTGCAGAAAGAGGCAAGGGAATTGCTGAAAGAAGCAACAGAGGTGTAAAAAGAAACAACAGAAGTGCAGAAAGAGTCAAGTGAGATGCAGAAAGAGGCAAGAGAGGTGCAGAAAGAGGGAAGACGATTGCAGAAAGAGACATCAGGGGTGCAGAAAGAAGCAAGACAGGTGCAGAAAGAAGCATGGGGAGTGCAGAATGAAGCAACAGAGGTGCAGAAGGAGGCAAAAAAACTGCAGAAAGAGGCAAGAGAGTTGCAGAAACAGGCAAAAGAGGTACAGAAAGAGGGAACAGGGGTACAGACAGATGCACGCGAGGTAAAAAAACAGGTAAGAGGGGTGCAGAAATTTGTAAGAGAGGATCAGAAAGAAGCAAGAGCAGTGCAAAAGAGGCAACAGAGGTGCAAAAAGAGGCAAGTGAGGTGCAGAAGGAGGGAAGAGAACTGCAGAAAGAGGCAAGAGAGTTGCAGAAACAGGCAAAAGGGGTGCAGAAAGAGGGAACAGGTGGGCAGACTGAGGCAATAGAGGTACGGGAAAAGGGAAGAGGGGTGCAGAAAAAGGGATGAGGGATGCAGAAATTTGGAACAGATGTGCAGAAAGAAGCAAGAGCAGTGCAGAAAGAACCAACAAAGGTGCAGAAAGAGGCAAGAGGGGTACAAAAAGAGGCAAGTGTAGTGCAGAACGAAGCAAAAGAGGTGCAGAAAGAACCAACAGAGGTGCAAAAAGAGGCAAGAGGAGTGCAGAAAGGGTTAGGAGAGGTGCACAAAGAGGCAAGAGTGGTACAAAAAGAGGCAGATAGAAGGAAGAGAACTGCAGAAAGAAGCAACAGAGTTGCTGAAAGAGGCACAAAGGGAGCAAAAAGAGACAAGAGAGGTGCAGAAATAAGCAACAGAGGTACAGAAAGAGGGAAGAGTGGTGCAGAAAGAGGGAAGAGATTTGTAGAAAGAGGCAAGAGAGTTGCACAGAGGGAAGAGGGGTGCAGAAACAGGCAAAAGTGCAGAAAGAGGAAAAGGTGGGCAGACTGAGGCAAGAGAGGTGCAGAAAGAGGGAAGAGGGTTGCAGAAAGAGGCAAGAGGGGTGCAGAAAGAAGCAAGAGAAGTGCAGAAAGAAGCAACAGAGGTGCAGAAAGAGGCAAGAGGGGTGCAGAAAGAGGCAAATGAAGTGCAGAAAAAACAACAGAGGTGCAGAAGAGGCAAGAGAAGTGTAGAAAGAGGCAAAAGAGGTGCAGAAACAGGCAGGAGAGGTACAGAAAGAGGGAACAGGGGTGCAGAAAGAGGCAAAAGGGGTACAGGAAGAAGCAAGTGAGGTGCAGAAAGAGGCAAGAAAGTTGCAGAAACAGGCAAAAGAGGTGCAGAAAGAAGCAAGAACAGTGCAGAAAGAAGCAACAGAGGTGCAGAAGGAGGCAAGAGGTGTGCAGAAAGAGGCAAGAGGGGTGCAGAAATGTGCAAGAGAGGTGCAGAAAGAAGCAAGAGCAGTGCAGTAAGAAACAACAGAGGTACAGAAGGAGGCAAGAGGGGTGCAGAAAGAGGCAGGAGCAGTGCAGAAAGAACCAAGAGACGTGCAGGAGAAGGGAAGAAGGGTGCAGAAAGAGGCATGAGGGGTGCAGAAAGAAGGAAGAGAAATGCAGAAAGAAGCAACAGAGGTGCTGAAAGAGGCACGAAGGGTGCAGAAAGTGGCAAGAGAAGTGCAGAAAGAAGCAACAGAGGTAGAGAAAGAGGCAAGAGTGGTACAGAAAGAGGGAAGAAAGGTGTAGAAAGAGGCAAGAGAGTTGCACAAAGAGGGAAGAGGGGTGCAGAAAGAGGCAAGAGGGGTGCAGAAAGAAGCAAGTGAGGTGCAGAAAGAGGCAAGAGAGGTGCAGAAACAGGCAAGAGAAGTGCAGAAAGAGGCAAGGGAATTGCTGAAAGAAGCAACAGAGGTGTAAAAAGAAGCAACAGAAGTGCAGAAAGAGTCAAGTGAGATGCAGAAAGAGGCAAGAGAGGTGCAGAAAGAGGGAAGACGAATGCAGAAAGAGACAACAGGGGTGCAGAAAGAAGCAAGACAGGTGCAGAAAGAAGCATGGGGAGTGCAGAATGAAGCAACAGAGGTGCAGAAGGAGGCAAGAGAACTGCAGAAAGAGGCAAGAGAGTTGCAGAAAAAGGCAAAAGAGGTACATAAAGAGGGAACAGGGGTATAGACAGATGCACGAGAGGTGCAAAAACAGGTAAGAGGGGTGCAGAAACAGGCAAGAGGGGTGCAGAAATTTGCAAGAGAGGTGCAGAAAGAAGCAAGAGCAGTGCAAAAGAACCAACAGAGGTGCAAAAAGAGGCAAGTGAGGTGCAGAAGGAGGGAAGAGAACTGCAGAAAGAGGCAAGAGAGTTGCAGAAACAGGCAAAAGTGGTGCAGAAAGAGGGAACAGGTGGGCAGACTGAGGCAAGAGAGGTACGGAAAAAGGGACGAGGGGTGCAGAAAAAGGCATGAGGGATGCAGAAATTTGGAACAGAGGTGCAGAAAGAAGCAAGAGCAGTACAGAAAGAACCAACAGAGGTGCAGAAAGAGGCAAGAGGGGTGCAGAAAGAGGCAAGAGGGGTACAGAAAGAGGCAAGTGAAGTGCAGAACGAAGCAAAAGAGGTGCAGAAAGAACCAACAGAGGTGCAAAAAGAGGCAAGAGGAGTACAGAAAGGGTTAGGAGAGGTGCACAAAGAGGCAAGAGGGGTACAAAAAGAGGCAGGAGGGGTGCAGAAAGAAGGAAGAGAACTGCAGAAAGAAGCAACAGAGTTGCTGAAAGAGGCACAAAGGGAGCAAAAAGAGACAAGAGAGGTGCAGAAATAAGCAACAGAGGTACAGAAAGAGGGAAGAGTGGTGCAGAAAGAGGGAAGAGATGTGTAGAAAGAGGCAAGAGAGTTGCACAGAGGGAAGAGGGGTGCAGAAACAGGCAAAAGTGGTGCAGAAAGAAGCAAGTGAGGTGCAGAAAGAGGCAAGAGAGGTGCAGAAAGAGGCAAGAGAGGTGCAGAAACAGGCAAGAAAAGTGTTGAATGAGGCAAGAGAGGTGCAGAAGGAGGCAAGAGAACTGCAGAAAGAGGCACGAGAGTTGCAGAAAGAGGCAAAAGGGGTGCAGAAAGAGGGAAAAGGTGGGCAGACTGAGGCAAGAGAGGTGCAGAAAGAGGGAAGAGGGTTGCAGAAAGAGGCAAGAGGGGTGCAGAAAGAAGCAAGAGAAGTGCAGAAAGAAGAAACAGAGGTGCAGAAAGAGGCAAGAGGGGTGCAGAAAGAGGCAAATGAAGTGCAGAAAAAACAACAGAGGTGCAGAAGAGGCAAGAGAAGTGCAGAAACAGGCAGGAGAGGTACAGAAAGAGGGAACAGGGGTGCAGAAAGAGGCAAAAGGGGTACAGGAAGAAGCAAGTGAGGTGCAGAAAGAGGCAAGAAAGATGCAGAAACAGGCACAAGAGGTGCAGAAAGAAGCAAGAGCAGTGCAGAAAGAAGCAACAGAGGTGCAGAAGGAGGCAAGAGGGGTGCAGAAAGAGGCAAGAGGGGTGCAGAAATGTGCAAGAGAGGTGCAGAAAGAAGCAAGAGCAGTGCAGTAAGAAACAACAGAGGTACAGAAGGAGGCAAGAGGGGTGCAGAAAGAGGTAGGAGCAGTGCAGAAAGAACCAAGAGACGTGCAGGAGAAGGGAAGAAGGGTGCAGAAAGAGGCAAGAGGGGTGCAGAAAGAAGGAAGAGAATGCAGAAAGAAGCAACAGAGGTGCTGAAAGAGGCACGAAGGGTGCAGAAAGTGGCAAGAGAAGTGCAGAAAGAAGCAACAGAGGTAGAGAAAGAGGCAAGAGTGGTACAGAAAGAGGGAAGAGAGGTGTAGAAAGAGGCAAGAGAGTTGCACAAAGAGGGAAGAGGGATGCAGAAAGAGGCAAGAGGGGTGCAGAAAGAAGCAAGTGAGGTGCAAAAAGAGGCAAGAGAGGTGCAGAAACAGGCAAGAAAAGTGTTGAATGAGGCAAGAGAGGTGCAGAAGGAGGCAAGAGAACTGCAGAAAGAGGCACGAGAGTTGCAGAAAGAGGCAAAAGGGGTGCAGAAAGAGGGAAAAGGTGGGCAGACTGAGGCAAGAGAGGTGCAGAAAGAGGGAAGAGGGTTGCAGAAAGAGGCAAGAGGGGTGCAGAAAGAAGCAAGAGAAGTGCAGAAAGAAGCAACAGAGGTGCAGAAAGAGGCAAGAGGGGTGCAGAAAGAGGCAAATGAAGTGCAGAAAAAACAACAGAGGTGCAGAAGAGGCAAGAGAAGTGCAGAAACAGGCAGGAGAGGTACAGAAAGAGGGAACAGGGGTGCAGAAAGAGGCAAAAGGGGTACAGGAAGAAGCAAGTGAGGTGCAGAAAGAGGCAAGAAAGTTGCAGAAATAGGCACAAGAGTTGCAGAAAGAAGCAAGAGCAGTGCAGAAAGAAGCAACAGAGGTGCAGAAGGAGGCAAGAGGGGTGCAGAAAGAGGCAAGAGGGGTGCAGAAATGTGCAAGAGAGGTGCAGAAAGAAGCAAGAGCAGTGCAGTAAGAAACAACAGAGGTACAGAAGGAGGCAAGAGGGGTGCAGAAAGAGGTAGGAGCAGTGCAGAAAGAACCAAGAGACGTGCAGGAGAAGGGAAGAAGGGTGCAGAAAGAGGCAAGAGGGGTGCAGAAAGAAGGAAGAGAAATGCAGAAAGAAGCAACAGAGGTGCTGAAAGAGGCACAAAGGGTGCAGAAAGTGGCAAGAGAAGTGCAGAAAGAAGCAACAGAGGTAGAGAAAGAGGCAAGAGTGGTACAGAAAGAGGGAAGAGAGGTGTAGAAAGAGGCAAGAGAGTTGCACAAAGAGGGAAGAGGGATGCAGAAAGAGGCAAGAGGGGTGCAGAAAGAAGCAAGTGAGGTGCATAAAGAGGCAAGAGAGGTGAAGAAACAGGCAAGAGAAGTGCAGAAACAGGCAAGGGAATTGCTGAAAGAAGCAACAGAGGTGTAAAAAGAAGCAACAAAAGTGCAGAAAGAGTCAAGTGAGATGCAGAAAGAGGCAAGAGAGGTGCAGAAAGAGGGAAGATGAATGCAGAAAGAGACAACAGGGGTGCAGAAAGAAGCAAGACAGGTGCAGAAAGAAGCATGGGGAGTGCAGAATGAAGCAACAGAGGTGCAGAAGGAGGCAAGAGAACTGCAGAAAGAGGCAAGAGAGTTGCAGAAACAGGCAAAAGAGGTACAGAAAGAGGGAACAGGGGTACAGACAGATGCACGAGAGGTGCAAAAACAGGTAAGAGGGGTGCAGAAACAGGCAAGAGGGGTGCAGAAATTTGCAAGAGAGGTGCAGAAAGAAGCAAGAGCAGTGCAAAAGAACCAACAGAGGTGCAAAAAGAGGCAAGTGAGGTGCAGAAGGAGGGAAGAGAACTGCAGAAAGAGGCAAGAGAGTTGCAGAAACAGGCAAAAGGGGTGCAGAAAGAGGGAACAGGTGGGCAGACTGAGGCAAGAGAGGTACGGAAAAAGGGAAGAGGGGTGCAGAAAAAGGCATGAGGGATGCAGAAATTTGGAACAGAGGTGCAGAAAGAAGCAAGAGCAGTGCAGAAAGAACCAACAGAGGTGCAGAAAGAGGCAAGAGGGGTACAGAAGGAGGCAAGTGAAGTGCAGAACGAATCAAAAGAGGTGCAGAAAGAACCAACAGAGGTGCCTAAAGAGGCAAGAGGGGCGCAGAAAGGGTTAGGAGAGGTGCACAAAGAGGCAAGAGGTGTACAAAAAGAGGCAGGAGGGGTGCAGAAAGAAGGAAGATAACTGCAGAAAGAAGCAACAGAGGTGCTGAAAGAGGCACAAAGGGAGCAGAAAGAGACGAGAGGTGCATAAATAAGCAACAGAGGTTCAGAAAGAGGGAAGAGTGGTGCAGAAAGAGGGAAGAGAGGTGTAGAAAGTGGTAAGAGAGTTGCACAGAGGGAAGAGGGGTGCAGAAACAGGCAAAAGGGGTGCAGAAAGAAGCAAGTGAGGGGCAGAAAGAGGCAAGAGAGGTGCAGAAAGAGGCAAGAGAGGTGCAGAAACAGGCAAGAGAAGTGTTGAAAGAGGCAAGAGAGGTGCAGAAGGAGGCAAGAGAACTGCAGAAAGAGGCACAAGGGGTGCAGAAAGAGGGAATAGGTGGGCAGACTGAGGCAAGAGAGGTGCAGAAAGATGGAAGAGGGTTGCAGAAAGAGGCAAGAGGGGTGCAGAAAGAAGCAAGAGAAGTGCAGAAAGAAGCAACAGAGGTACAGAAAGAGGCAAGACGGGTGCAGAAAGAGGCAAATGAAGTGCAGAAAGAAACAACAGAGGTGCAGAAGAGGCAAGAGAAGTGTAGAAAGAGGCAAGAGAGGTGCAGAAACAGGCAGGAGAGGTACAGAAAGAGGGAACAGGGATGCAGAAAGAGGCAAAAGGGGTACAGGAAGAAGCAAGTGAGGTGCAGAAAGAGGCAACAGAGGTGCAGAAAGAGACAACAGGGGTGCAGAAAGAAGCAAGACAGGTGCAGAAAAAAGCATGGGAAGTGTAGAATGAAGCAACAGGGGTGTAGAAAGAGGCAAGAGAAGTGCAGAAAGAAGTAACAGAGGTGCAGAAAGAGAGAAGAGAGGTGCAGAAAGAGGCAAGAGGGGTGCAGACAGAAGCAAGAGAGGAGCAGAAAGAGGGAAGAGGGGTGCAGAAAGAGGCAAGAGTAGTGCCGACATTTGAAAGGCATGTGCAGAAACAAACAAGAGCAGTACAGAAACAACCAAGAGAGGTGCAGAAAGAGGCAAGAGGGGTGCAGAAAGAGGTAAGGGAAGTGCAGAAAGAAGCAACAGAGGTGCAGAAAGAGACAAGACAACTGTAGAAAGAGGCAAGAAAGTTGCAGAAACAGGCAAGAGATATGCATAAAGAAGGAATGGGGTACATAAAGAGGCAAAAGAGGTGCAGAAGAAGGGAAGAGAGGTGTAGAAAGACGGAAGAAGGGTGAAGAAAGAGGCAAGAGGGGTGCAGAAAAAAGTAACAGAAGTGCAGAAAGAAGCAAGAGAAGTGCAGAAAAAAGAAGCATAGGTGCAGAGAGGCAAGGGGGTGCAGAAAGAGGAAGAGAAGTGCAAAAAAGAAGCAACTTAGGTACAGAAGGAGGCAAGAGAAGTGCAGAAAGAGGCAAGAAAGTTGCAGAAACAGGCAAAAGAGGTGCAGAAAGAAGCAAGAGCAGTGCAGAAAGAAGCAACAGAGGTGCAGAAGGAGGCAAGAGGGGTGCAGAAAGAGACAAGAGGGGTGCAGAAATTTGCAAGAGAGGTGCAGAAAGAAGCAAGAGCAGTGCAGTAAGAAACAACAGAGGTACAGAAGGAGGCAAGAGGGGTGCAGAAAGAGGTAGGAGCAGTGCAGAAAGAACCAAGAGACGTGCAGGAGAAGGGAGGAAGGGTGCAGAAAGAGGCATGAGGGGTGCAGAAAGAAGGAAGAGAAATGCAGAAAGAAGCAACAGAGGTGCTGAAAGAGGCACGAAGGGTGCAGAAAGTGGCAAGAGAAGTGCAGAAAGAAGCAACAGAGGTAGAGAAAGAGGCAAGAGTGGTACAGAAAGAGGGAAGAGAGGTGTAGAAAGAGGCAAGAGAGTTGCAGAAAGAGGGAAGAGGGGTGCAGAAAGAGGCAAGAGCGGTGCAGAAAGAAGCAAGTGAGGTGCAGAAAGAGGCAAGAGAGGTGCAGAAACAGGCAAGAGAAGTGCAGAAAGAGGCAAGGGAATTGCTGAAAGAAGCAACAGAGGTGTAAAAAGAAGCAACAGAAGTCCAGAAAGAGTCAAGTGAGATGCAGAAAGAGGCAAGAGAGGTGCAGAAATAGGGAAGACAAATGCAGAAAGAGGCAAGAGAGTTGCAGAAACAGGCAAAAGAGGTACAGAAAGAGGGAACAGGGGTACAGACAGATGCACGAGAGGTGCAAAAACAGGTAAGACGGGTGCAGAAACAGGCAAGAGGGGTGCAGAAATTTGCAAGAGAGGTGCAGAAAGAAGCAAGAGCAGTGCAAAAGAACCAACAGAGGTGCAAAAAGAGGTAAGTGAGGTGCAGAAGGAGTGAAGAAAACTGCAGAAAGAGGCAAGAGAGTTGCAGAAACAGGCAAAAGGGGTGCAGAAAGAGGGAACAGTTGGGCAGACTGAGGCAAGAGAGGTATGGAAAAAGGGAAGAGGGGTGCAGAAAAAGGCATGAGGGATGCAGAAATTTGGAACAGAGGTGCAGAAAGAAGCAAGAGCAGTGCAGAAAGAACCAACAAAGGTGCAGAAAGAGGCAAGAGGGGTACAGAAAGAGGCAAGTGAAGTGCAGAACGAAGCAAAAGAGGTGCAGAAAGAACCAACAGAGGTGCAAAAAGAGGCAAGAGGGGTGCAGAAAGGGTTAGGAGAGGTGCACAAAGAGGCAAGAGGGGTACAAAAAGAGGCAGGAGGGGTGCAGAAAGAAGGAAGAGAACTGCAGAAAGAAGCAACAGAGGTGCTGAAAGAGGCACAAAGGGAGCAGATAGAGACAAGAGAGGTGCAGAAATAAGCAACAGAGGTACAGAAAGAGGGATGAGTGGTGCAGAAAGAGGGAAGAGAGGTGTAGAAAGAGGCAAGAGAGTTGCACAGAGGGAAGAGGGGTGTAGAAACTGGCAAAAGGGGTGCAGAAAGAAGCAAGTGAGGTGCAGAAAGAGGCAAGAGAACTGCAGAAAAAGGCACGAGAGTTGCAGAAAGAGGCAAAAATGGTGCAGAAAGAGGGAAAAGGTTGGGCAGACTGAGGCAAGAGAGTTGCAGAAAGAGGGAAGAGGGTCGCAGAAAGAGGCAAGAGGGGTGCAGAAAGAAGCAAGAGAAGTGCAGAAAAAAGCAACAGAGGGGCAGAAAGAGGCAAGACGGGTGCAGAAAGAGGCAAATGAAGTGCAGAAAGAAACCACAGAGGTGCAGAAGAGGCAAGAGAAGTGTAGAAAGAGGCAAGAGAGGTGCAGAAACAGGCAGGAGAGGTACAGAAAGAGGGAACAGGGGTGCACAAAGAGGCAAAAGGGGTACAGGAAGAAGCAAGTGAGGTGCAGAAAGAGGCAACACAGGTGCAGAAAAAGGCAAGAGAGGTGCAGAAAGAGGCAAGAAAGATGCAGAAAGTGTAAGAGATCAGCAGAAAGAGGCAAAAGAAGTGCAGAAAAAAAAGTTGCAGAAAGAAGCAACAGAAATGCAGAAAGTGGCAAGAGAAGCAAAGAAAGAAGCAAGAGTTGTTTGCACACCATTGGTACCAATTTAACACCCACATTTAGCAATAAGTAACAGGTGACCATTCTAGCTTTGCAAAGGGCCTTCCACCACGCTGTAACACTTGTCGCTGCATTTTTGGTAGCGTTTGAGCAGTTTGAGCTAGAAACAAAGTTTTTTTATTCAAATCTGCAGATTATGCAGCAGATGATGGATTATGTGGCAAATGCGGAAAATGTATATTTGTGCGAAAGTCGGCACAGCGAAACAGTCGCATAATTCCAGTGGCCCTGCTCATACCTCTGACTAGGTCCAGAAGTGCTCCTCAGTGGTTCCTTCTTTTTTTTGTCTCATTGTCTCATTGAGTTTATAGTTTAGCTTCTATGGAAACGAGGAAGACTAAACCTGACCACTCCACAACACAGACTACCATACCACATAATTACTCTCCATAACACATAATCCCACTCTACATAATTCCTATACACTAAATACCACATACTTTCTATCCACATCAAAGTCAAAGTCTATCCACATAATTTCACTGCACATCATACCACATAATTCCATCACACACAACCTACATCCACTCCACTCCAAGAAACATTAGCAAAACACTTTTACATTTACAACGCCAATAGCTCTAACTCTCGCAAATGTGAAACCTATTACATTGCAAATTCTTCTTTAACTAGTAGTCGCATTTGCAGAGAGGTGGAGAAAGGGGCAGGACCTCCTACCAGCGCTCAGGAATTCCGCTGCGTAGGACTTACAGGAGGAACCAGGAGGTCTTCTTGGCTCCCAAAGTCCCTTAGGAGAAATGTGGGCTTTATCCCTCAACCAGTACTGTGCCAGGAAGCAAGTTTGCAGAGTGGTGGAGAAAGGTGAGCGTGGCCTCCAAAGACCTCTTAGCAATTCTACTGTGTGGGACTTAGTGGCGGTAACTAGAGGGGCAGTTGGCCCCCAAGAACAACCTTGGGGGCCAACTACACCTCCTATTACCTCCAGTAAGTTCCACACAGCAGGATTGCTAAGTTCTCAAAGCAGGCACGCCCCCTTTCCCCACCACTCTGCAAACGTGCTCCCTGGCGCTCTTGGATGGGGATTAAAGTCCACTTCGCTGCTGGGGTTCTTTAGGGGCCAACTAGCCTACCTGATACCTCCAGTATTACCCAGATAGTGGGATTGCTGTCAGGTGGACACAGGACATGCCCCCTTTCTCCACCACTCTGCAAACACACCTTCTGGCACGCTCTTGGTTGGGTGATGAAGTCCCTTTGCCTCCTGAGGGTCCCTGGGCGCCAACTAGCCCACCAGGTACCTCCAGTAAGCCCCACAAAGCTGGATTAATGAAAGTGGTCTGAAGTCATGCCCCTTTTTTTACATCACTCTGCAAACGCGCCTCCAGGTGCACTGCTGCTCGGGGGATGAAGTCCACTTGTGTCCTGAGGTTCTCAAGACACAAGAGGACCTATCGCCCCACCAACAGTGTGTCAAGAGGTGCGTTTGCAGGGTGGTGTAAAAAGGGGCTTGGCCTCGGACCACCTCTCAGCAATCCCACTGTGTGGCGCTTACTGGAGATACCTGATGGGCTAGTTGGCCCCTAAGGACCCGTAAGGATCTAGAGGACATAATCCCCCACCCCACAACATGCCAGGAGGTGCGTTTGCAGTGTGCTGCAGGGAGGGGGCGGGGCCTCCGGCGAGATGCTGTTTTTTTTCCTCCTTTTTTGGGGGTTGGGAGTGGAGCTGTGTGGCCCCCCTTCTCTAAATATATTCTGGGCCCTGGGGACCCTCAGCCTCCAGGGCCTGCCACTATTCATTTAAATAAAAAAAAATGGGAAGGGGGCCGACCCCCCTCTCGAGGCCGATTTCGGCCCCAGGGACCCAATCCCCCGGGGCATGGCCACATATTTATTTACTTTTTTTAATCTTATTTTTAAGGAGGGGGGCCGCGCGGCCCCCCTCCTGAGGCCATTATTGTCCCCGGGGACCCCATCCCCGGGGCATTGCCTCATTTTTATGTTTATTTTTTTTCGGGAGGGGGGCCGCATGGCCCCCCTTCCCTGGGCCACTGCTGGCCCCGGGGACCCCATCCCCCGGGGCCTGGGCTCAGCATTGGAGACCGTGGGGGGAGCCCCAATGCCCCCACGGACCAAGCCGGCTCCCCGCCTTCTGTGGGAACCGGCATTGCTTTTGGACAAGAGGAGTTGCTAACATGCAGCTCCCCTTGTCCAAAAGCAATTCTGCTTTGTTTCGTGGAAGCGAGAGCAGGCTTCTTGCTCTTGCTTCCAGAAGTTTGCAATGACAGGGCGGGAGCAATGCTCCCTCCCTGCAATTGCAAACTGCAATGTCCCGGGGGTGCCCAACCCTGGGAAATTGCTGGAGCCGGCCCTGGGGGCTCCAGGAGGGGGGCCGTGCGGCCTCCTCCCATCGTATGAAAGCCCCCGGAAGCGGTGGTCCCGGGGGCCCCACAACAGATCCCCACCCGTAATTAAAGATCGGCCCAGGCGTGGTCGTGGCAGGAGCCCCCCACACTTTCTAAATTTATATTTAAGCACCAGGGAGGTGGCAGGCCCTGGGGATTGGAGGGGCCCTCGAGGCCCCCGCACATAACTACATATGCCCCTGGGAGGTGATGGTCCCCACCCACACTTTTTTTATTAATATTTAAACCCCAGGGAGGTGGCGGTCCCCGGGGCTTGGGGGGCCCGTGAGGCCCCCGCACATAATTATGGATGCCCCGGGAAAGTGGCAGTCCCCGGGGTAGCATGGGGGGGCAGGAGCCCCCCCACATATTTTCTTTTAAAAGCCCCAGGGAGGTGGCGGTCCCTGGAACTGCGGGGGGGAACGTGCCTTCCGCACATTATCAGCAAAGCCCCGGGGAGGTGGCAGTCCCCAGGGTTGTGGGGGCCCCCATGGGCCCCCACACCATAATTATAAATTGCCCCCAGGACTTGGCCCACCCAGGGGCTTAAAACAAACGAGCGCTGTAGCCCGCGCTTCGTTTTGTTAAAAAAAAAGTTCAGCCGGATTCGCGTACCCAGCGCGAATACGGGCCAAATTTTTTTAAAAAATGCCTTTTTTGGCCTTGGGGTTCCTTGTGGGACCCCTGAGCAGGCCTAGGGGGTGAGGGTGTTTCTACCCTGCCCCCTTTTCTTGTTTTTTATGCTTTTTTTACTGTCTTGTGACTCAGTTTTACCGAGTCACAAGATGGCTGCCAACACTTCCTGGTTTGGAGTGTTGGCAGCCAATAAAAATGAAGCTCGTGCTCAGGAGGGTTCGTGAACCCTCATCAGCCCTCAGATATCGATATTTTTATTTTTTGAATTTCTCAGGAACTACTGAACTGATTTACACCATTTAAAAACAAACACGCTTTCTAGACCACGACCTACATTTTTGCCAAATTTGGTGTAATTCCGTTCAGCAGTTCGGGCTGTAGCTTTGTCTAAAGTTCCTATGGAAATTAACGTGGGGGAAAAGCGTTTTGGGACCCCCCTTTTTTCTCAGCCCCCGCTTGACAAATCACCCCGAAATCTTCAAGACAGGAGCTGACCTGAGTGAACCATTTGTTTGGAAAATTTTGTGAATATTCGTCAAACGCCGCCAAAGATCTTAGCAAAAGAAAAAACGCTTTTTGAAAAGAAACAAGGTCCTAACTATAACTACCTACTGGCGACCGCCAGTAGGTAATATATATATATATATATATATATATATATATATATATATATATATACACATATATACAGAGATTCTCTCTATCTCTCTCCATATATATCACCCAACATTTACATTTTTTTATTATATGTGAGGCTTCCCTGGGAGAAGGAAGATCGCAGTCCTCAGAGGAACCACATATTTACAATTTTAAAAAAAATGGTGCTCACAGGGGGGCACGATCACATCTCCAGGGGAAAAACACATTTAAAAAAAATAATAATAATAATTACCCCGGGGGGGCGGCAGCCCATCACCACAAGAGCGGACCACCCACCAGATAAACTCCCTGCTGTCTAGTGGCATTTCCTGGCTGTGGATCGTAGCATTTTATATAGCGCGAACTAGACCTGAGACATCGGGTATCAGGGCGCTTTACATGAGTACCAGTTTCGTTACAGAAGGACACATTCATTTTTGCTAGGCACGGTGAGATTAAGTGATTTGCCCAGAATCACAGGATGTTGAGCGTCATTGACGAGACTCGAACCCGGTTCCCTAGCCTCGAAGTCGACCGCTCTAGCCGTAAGGCTACAAAGGAGATAAGTACTGTATGGTGCACTTAGAAAATCTAGGTGAAAATTGGCAGCTATGGAACTGTAAGCACAAGAGCACTTTAAAAAATAGGAACTTTCCTTTTAAGACATTTCGCCCATTTATTTTTGAGCATTGGTATGGAACTGTCCGTGTAAAATATATTTAAACTGAGGATAAAATGTATTGACAACTAAATTGAGGAGTAACTTGTGCAAAACTAAATGTTCCAAGATGGCGCCATTACTACCAAAAACGGCTTGTCTCTAAGCCTGGGCGTAGTTCGCGAAGTAGCGCTACGCGAAGCTACGGAAAGTACAGTTCGCACTACGCGAGCTACGCGTAGCACTATGCGGACTGCGTAGTGCACTGTTCGCAATGATTGCACAGTGCCGGATGCTTGTCCGCACTGTGCAATCATTGAAAACGGCATCTTGCACAGTGCGAGCTGTCTTTTACTGCCGCTCGAGTATATTTTTACTCGAGCAGCAGCTTTCTCAACGCGGACTGGTAGTTTCTCATCGCGAGCGGTCGCGAGCATACGCGACCACTCGCAATGAGAAACCTGACCACCCCGCGTTGAGAATCTCGCCGGAGGTTTATTTTCCACGCTCGCGATCGGCAACTTGATGTTGCTGATCGCAAACGAGGAAAAAGTCTCGCCGGGATAGTCATTTTGCTTGCTCGCGGTCGCCAACTTGACGTTGAGGACCGCGAGCAAGCAAAAAATGACCGCTGCACTACGCTACGCTATGCTACGCGTGTTTGCACTGTGCTACGTGCAATTTGCGTTGTGCGAAGTAGCGCAAACTTCGCAAACTACGCGAGCGTAGCGTAGTGCTTTGCCCAGGGTTACTTGTCTCGCATTAGAACACGTATTGTCCTTTCTCTATGGTGATGCATTGTGGAGAAATGTATGTATTTAAACGTAAAACAAAATGGGGCTCTTTATCATGACCAAGGCTGAGGGCAGCAGCCGAGATGCGTAGATGTAAGCAACACTCAAATTGAAATAAACTGGAGTGAAAACCCGCGGAGTGCCGGTACCGTCTCTGTATTGAAGGAAAGAGGTGTTTTTGTGGAATATATATATATATATATATATATATATATATATATATATATATATATATATATATATATATTTCTACATGTTTTCCCCAGAGATGAGGCCGCACTCCTTAGCAGGTAGGTGTCACCACTTTTATTCAGGAAACGGAATGCTTCTCACAGCTCCAAGGTCCCACCATGCTGCTGAACTCTAATGGCGGGTGCTGTCATTCGCGAGGTGGGAGTTCGCGATTAAATTTCCCGGCTCAGTCACACATAGCGTGAAGCACTCACGGGGCAACAGGTTAGTTGGCAGGCATTTCTTTATTAAGACGTGTTTCGGCGTGATGCCTTCATCAGTTACAGGAAATGCTGTATAATCCCGGTCTGCTTGTTGGTTAAAATACAATATCCTTGGTCCTTATTGGATGTTCCCGGGCCAATGGCAAGGCTGCTTACACTTATCTCCCACAAATGCAGTGATCTTTAATGCCCTGCCTTCTTGGCCCCCGGAATCAAACACCATGTCCCCCTCGCCAGCTGGTGCATCTGCAATGTAGCCACAGGCGTCGGTCAAATGGCTCGGCGTCCTCGAGCTTGCATAGCTCACGACCTTGTTGGTCGACGGTGCATGCATAGCAGCAGCGGTTCAAGCAGTAAGAAATCACAGCTCCAAGGTCCCACCATGCTGCTGAACTCTTATGGCGGGTGCTGTCATTCACGAGGTGGGAATTGTAGATGTAAGCAACACTCAAATTGAAATAAACTGGAGTGAAAACCCGCGGAGTGCCGGTACCGTCTCTGTATTGAAGGAAAGAGGTGTTTTTGTGGAATATATATATATATATATATATATATTCACTGAAAAAAACACAGGTTTCAGGGATGTTATAGTTAGTTGGACATTTCACCACTCGTACAAAGCCAGAGAAATTCGGCCTTATAGTTAGTTGAGCTAACTATAACTCGTGCCCCCGCAATGCACTGCTGATGACATCACATATTACATCATTCATGACATGGTCAGTGACATCACTGATGACATCTCAAATGACATCACCGATGACATCATCCAGTGACTGTGTATTTCTTTAAAGTTTAAATATGTTTTATATATATATGCCAAGGTGTATTGAAGAATGAGTGGGTGTATAAGTGTCTGAATGGATGATTTAGTAGGTGCGTGACTGACTGTATAAGTGAGTGATTAAACGTGTCTTACTGAATGCATGGGTTAGTGACTAAAATGTGTAAATGTCTGTATCAGTCTGTCAGTTGGTGTGTAAGCGGCTGCATGGGTTGGTGAGTAGCTACATGAGTGTCTATATGGGTTATTGATAGGTTGTGTGAGTATCTGTATGGGTGCCTGAGTGTCTATGTGGGTGGGTGGGGTGTGTGTGACTGTGCATAGATGTGTGAGTGGGTGATTCACTGGGTGTATGGGTTCAAGAGTGCATCTGTGAAGGGCTGTATGAGTGGGTAAGTGTGTGTATGCGTATGTTGGTGAGTGAATGGATGTCTCAGTGGTACATGTGTGAGTAACTACATATGTGAAAGACAGTATATGTGAGTGTTGGAGTATATAAATGACTATATGTGAGAGTGAGTGATTGTGAGAGTGGCTGTATGGATGAGTGTGTGCTTGTATCAGTGATTGTATAAGAAGGTAAGTATGTGTTAGTATCTGTATGAATAAGTGAGGTGGTGTGTGCATAACTGTATAGATGAGTAAATGGGAGTGTGATTGATTTTTTGCAAGACTGACTAGGTGTGTGAGTAACTCTATGGATGAGTGGCGGTGTGTGAGTGTCTGTATAGGTGTATGAGTGCATATGATAGTGCTGTATGGATGAGTGACTGCATGTATGAGTGACTGTATGGGTGAATGAGTGGATGTGTGTGTAGACCTAGGAATCAGTGAGTGGGTATGTAGTGACTGGTATCGGTGTGACTATGGTTTCGAAAATTGTAGTCTGTATTTTAGAGTGGGTGTATCAAAGGTTATATTACGGTGTGAGGAGGTGCATCAGATTATCAAGTGGATGATGTCATCAGTGATGTCATCAGTTATGTCATTTGAGATGTCATCAGTGATGTCATCAGTGATGTCACTGACCATGTCATGAATGATGTAATATGTGACGTCATCAGCAGTGCATTGCGGGGGCGCGAGTTATAGTTAGCTCACCACTCTATAACCGCTGAATTTCTCTGGTTTTGTACAAGTAAAATGTCCAACTAACTATAACGTCCCTGAAACCTGTGGTTTTTTCAGTGAATTTCAAAGGTTTTCTAAATGCTAATTTCTAACTATAACATCGCTGAAACCTATGGTTTTTTCAGTGAATTTCTAAAGTTTTTTAAATGCTAATTTCTAACTATGCCTTTAGAGGTAGGACATGTGCAGAAAGAGGGAGAAAGGCACAGAAAGAAGCAAGAGAAATGCAGAAAGAGGCAACAGAAGTCCAGAAAGAGGAAGAAAGGTGCAGAAAGACGCAAGAGATATGCAAAAAGAACCAACAGAGGTGCAGAAAGAGGCCTTATTGCAAAGTCATCCTGTGCCCTGGGCACCCCCCAACTTTTTGCTGACTGGTACAGGTGGTAACTAACTCTGACTGACCCTGGGCTCTGCCTAACCAGGCCCGGAGCCAGTGCTATGCTGAAAGACACTTAGAATACAGTGAAAACACCTACTTATACTAGGGTACGCTATGGGTTGGGGTACCCCTGTGATCAGCATGACCTCCCCTGTAAGGCACTAGTACATCATAGGGCAGGGGGATTAAAACTACCTCTAAGTCCCTAGCATATAATAGGGCATGGAAGTTTAGAGGCAAGCAGCCCTTTTCTGCACTTGCATGTGTGCACTGCTGAGCCTGAGGTCAGTTTAAAAGTAGCCCTGAGTGTGCAGAAAGAGGCAAGAGAGGTGTAGAAAGAGGCAAGAGAGGTGCAAAAAGAGGGAAGAAGTGTGCAGAAAGAGGCAAGAGAGGTGCAGAAAGAAGCAAGAGAGGTGCAGAAAGAAGCAAGAGAAGTACAGAAAGAAGCAACAGAGGTGCAGAAAGAGGGAAGAGGGGTGCAGAAAGAGGCAAGAGAAGTGCAGAAAAAAGCAACAGAGGTGCAGAAAGAGACAACAGGGGTGCAGAAAGAAGCAAGACAGGTGCAGAAAGAAGCATGGGAAGTGTAGAATGAAGCAACAGGGGTGCAGAAAGAGGTAACAGAGGTGCAGAAAGAGAGAAGAGAGGTGCAGAAAGAGGCAAGAGGGGTGCAGACAGAGGCAAGAGAGGTGCAGAAAGAGGGAAGAGGGGTGCAGAAAGAGGCAAGAGTGGTGCCGAAATTTGAAAGGCATGTGCAGAAACAAACAAGAGCAGTACAGAAACAACCAAGAGAGGCACAGAAAGAGGTAAGGGAAGTGCAGAAAGAAGCAACAGAGGTGCAGAAAGAGACAAGAGAACTGTAGAAAGAGGCAAGAAAGTTGCAGAAACAGGCAAGAGATGTGCAGAAAGAGGGAATGGGGTACATAAAGAGGCAATAGAGGTGCAGAAAAAGGGAAGAGAGGTGTAGAAAGAGGGTAGAAGGGTGAAGAAAGAGGCAAGAGGGGTGCAGAAAGAAGTAACAGAAGTGCAGAAAGAAGCAAGAGAAGTGCAGAAAAAAGCAGCATAGGTGCAGAGAGGCAAGGGGGTGCAGAAAGAGGAAGAGAAGTGCAAAAAAGAAGCAACAGAGGTACAGAAGGAGGCAAGAGAAGAGCAGAAAGAGGCAAGAAAGTTGCAGAAACAGGCAAAAGAGGTGCAGAAAGAAGCAAGAACAGTGCAGAAAGAAGCAACAGAGGTGCAGAAGGAGGCAAGAGGGTTGCAGAAAGAGGCATGAGGGGTGCAGACATGTGCAAGAGAGGTGCAGAAAGAAGCAAGAGCAGTGCAGTAAGAAACAACAGAGGTACAGAATGAGGCAAGAGGGGTGCAGAAAGAGGCAGGAGCAGTGCATAAAGAACCAATAGACGTGCAGGAGAAGGGAAGAAGGGTGCAGAAAGAGGCATGAGGGGTGCAGAAAGAAGGAAGAGAAATGCAGAAAGAAGCAACAGAGGTGCTGAAAGAGGCACGAAGGGTGCAGAAAGTGGCAAGAGAAGTGCAGAAAGAAGCAACAGAGGTAGAGAAAGAGGCAAGAGTGGTACAGAAAGAGGGAAGAGAGGTGTAGAAAGAGGCAAGAGAGTTGCACAAAGAGGGAAGAGGGGTGCAGAAAGAGGCAAGAGGGGTGCAGAAAGAAGCAAGTGAGGTGCAGAAAGAGACAAGAGAGGTGCAGAAACAGGCAAGAGAAGTGCAGAAAGAGGCAAGGGAATTGCTGAAAGAAGCAACAGAGGTGTAAAAAGAAGCAACAAAAGTGCAGAAAGAGTCAAGTGAGATGCAGAAAGAGGCAAGAGAGGTGCAGAAAGAGGGAAGACAAATGCAGAAAGAGACAACAGGGGTGCAGAAAGAAGCAAGACAGGTGCAGAAAGAAGCATGGGGAGTGCAGAATGAAGCAACAGAGGTACAGAAGGAGGCAAGAGAACTGCAGAAAGAGGCAAGAGAGTTGTAGAAAGAGGTGCAGAAAGAGGGAACAGGGGTACAGACAGATGCACGAGAGGTGCAAAAACAGGTAAGAGGGGTGCAGAAACAGGCAAGAGGGATGCAGAAATTTGCAAGAGAGGTGCAGAGAGAAGCAAGAGCAGTGCAAAAGAACCAAAAGAGGTGCAAAAAGAGGCAAGTGAGGTGCAGAAGGAGGGAAGAGAACTGCAGAAAGAGGCAAAAGGGGTGCAGAAAGAGGGAACAGGTGGGCAGACTGAGGCAAGAGAGGTACGGAAAAAGGGAAGAGGGGTGCAGAAAAAGGCATGAGGGATGCAGAAATTTCGAACAGAGGTGCAGAAAGAAGCAAGAGCAGTGCAGAAAGAACCAACAAAGGTGCAGAAAGAGACAAGAGGGGTACAGAAAGAGGCAAGTGAAGTGCAGAACGAAGCAAAAGAGGTGCAGAAAGAACCAACAGAGGTGCAAAAAGAGGCAAGAGGGGTTCAGAAAGGGTTAGGAGAGGTGCACAAAGAGGCAAGAGGGGTACAAAAAGAGGCAGGAGGGGTGCAGAAAGAAGGAATAGAACTGCAGAAAGAAGCAACAGAGGTGCTGAAAGAGGCACAAAGGGAGCAGAAAGAGACAAGAGAGGTGCAGAAATAAGCAACAGAGGTACAGAAAGAGGGAAGAGTGGTGCAGAAAGAGGAAAGAGAGGTGTAGAAAGAGGCAAGAGAGTTGCACAGAGGGAAGAGGGATGCAGAAACAGGCAAAAGGGGTGCAGAAAGAAGCAAGTGAGGTACAGAAAGAGGCAAGAGAGGTGCAGAAAGAGGCAAGAGAGGTGCAGAAACAGGCAAGAGAAGTGTTGAAAAAGGCAAGAGAGGTGCAGAAGGAGGCAAGAGAACTGCAGAAAGAGGCACGAGAGTTGCAGAAAGAGGCAAAAGGGGTGCAGAAAGAGGGAAAAGGTGGGCAGACTGAGGCAAGAGAGGTACAGAAAGAGGGAACAGGGGTGCAGAAAGAGGCAAAAGGGGAACAGGAAGAAGCAAGTGAGGTGCAGAAAGAGGCAACAGAGGTGCAGAAAGAGACAACAAGGGTGCAGAAAGAAGCAAGATAGGTGCAGAAAGAAGCATGGGAAGTGTAGAATGAAGCAACAGGGGTACAGAAAGAGGCAAGAGAAGTGCAGAAAGAAGTAACAGAGGTGCAGAAAGAGAGAAGAGAGGTGCAGAAAGAGGCAAGAGGGGTGCAAACAGAGGCAAGAGAGGTGCAGAAAGAGGGAAGAGGGTGCAGAAAGAGGCAAGAGTGGTGCCAAAATTTGCAAGGCATGTGCAGAAACAAACAAGAGCAGGACAGAAACAACCAAGATAGGTGCAGAAAGAGGCAAGAGGGGTGCAGAAAGAGGTAAGGGAAGTGCAGAAACAGGGAATGGGGTACATAAAGAGGCAATAGAGGTGCAGAAAAAGGGAAGAGAGGTGTAGAAAGAGGGTAGAAGGGTGAAGAAAGAGGCAAGAGGAGTGCAGAAAGAAGTAACATAAGTGCAGAAAGAAGCAAGAGAAGTGCAGAAAAAAGCAGCATAGGTGCAGAGAGGCAAGGGGGTGCAGAAAGAGGAAGAGAAGTGCAAAAAAGAAGCAACAGAGGTACAGAAGGAGGCAAGAGAAGTGCAGACAGAGGCAAGAAAGTTGCAGAAACAGGCAAAAGAGGTGCAGAAAGAAGAAAGAGCAGTGCCGAAAGAAGCAATAGAGGTGCAGAAGGAGGCAAGAGGGGTGCAGAAAGAGGCAAGAGGGGTGCAGAAATTTGCAAGAGAGGTGCAGAAAGAAGCAAGAGCAGTGCAGTAAGAAACAACAGAGGTACAGAAGGAGGCAAGAGGGGTGCAGAAAGAGGCAGGAGCAGTGCAGAAAGAACCAAGAGACGTGCAGGAGAAGGGTGCAGAAAGAGGCATGAGGGGTGCAGAAAGAAGGAAGAGAAATGCAGAAAGAAGCAACAGAGGTGCTGAAAAAGGCACGAAGGGTGCAGAAAGTGGCAAGAGAAGTGCAGAAAGAAGCAACAGAGGTAGAGAAAGAGGCAAGAATGGTACAGAAAGAGGGAAGAGAGGTGTAGAAAGAGGCAAGAGAGTTGCACAAAGAGGGAAGAGGGGTGCAGAAAGAGGCAAGAGGGGTGCAGAAAGAAGAAAGTGAGGTGCAGAAAGAGGCAAGAGAGGTGCAGAAACAGGCAGGAGAGGTACAGAAAGAGGGAACAGGGGTGCAGAAAGAGGCAAAAGGGGAACAGGAAGAAGCAAGTGAGGTGCAGAAAGAGGCAAGAGGGGTACAGAAAGAGGCAAGAGGGGTGCAGAAAGGGTTAGGAGAGGTGCACAAAGAGGCAAGAGGGGTACAAAAAGAGGCAGGAGGGGTGCAGAAAGAAGGAAGAGAACTGTAGAAAGAAGCAACAGAGGTGCTGAAAGAGGCACAAAGGGAGCAGAAAGAGATGAGAGGTGCAGAAATAAGCAACAGAGGTACAGAAAGAGGGAAGAGTGGTGCAGAAAGAGGGAAGAGAGGTGTAGAAAGAGGCAAGAGAGTTGCACAGAGGGAAGAGGGGTGCAGAAACAGGCAAAGGGGGTGCAGAAAGAAGTAAGTGAGGTGCAGAAAGAGGCAAGAGAGGTGCAGAATGAGGCAGGAGAGGTGCAGAAAGAGGCAAGAGAGGTGCAGAAAGAGGCAAGAGACGTGCAGAAACAGGCAAGAGAAGTGTTGAAAGAGGCAAGAGAGATGCAGGAGGAGGCAAGAGAACTGCAGAAAGAGGCACAAGAGTTGCAGAAAGAGGCAAAAGGGGGCAGAAAGAGGGAAAAGGTGGGCAGACTGAGACAAGAGAGGTGCAGAAAGAGGGAAGAGGGTTGCAGAAAGAGGCAAGAGGGGTGCAGAAAGAAGTAAGAGAAGTGCAGAAAGAAGCAACAGAGGTGCAGAAAGAGGCAAGACGGGTGCAGAAAGAGGCAAATGAAGTGCAGAAAGAAACAACAGAGGTGCAGAAGAGGCAAGAGAAGTGTAGAAAGAGGCAAGAGTGGTGCAGAAACAGGCAAGAGAGGTACAGAAAGAGGGAACAGGGGTGCAGAAAGAGGCAAAAGGTGTACAGGAAGAAGCAAGTGAGGTGAAGAAAGAGGCAACAGAGGTGCAGAAAGAGACAACAGGGGTGCAGAAAGAAGCAAGACAGGTGCAGAAAGAAGCATGGGAAGTGTACAATGAAGCAACAGGGGTGCAGAAAGAGGCAAGAGAAGTGCAGAAAGAAGTAACAGAGGTACAGAAAGAGAGAAGAGAGGTGCAGAAAGAGGCAAGAGGGGTGCAGACAGAGGCAAGAGAGGTGCAGAAAGAGGGAAGAGGGGTGCAGAAAGAGGTAAGGGAAGTGCAGAAAGAAGCAACAGAGGTGCAGAAAGAGACAAGACAACTGTAGAAAGAGGCAAGAAAGTTGCAAAAACAGGCAAGAGATATGCAGAAAGAGGGAATGGGGTACATAAAGAGGCAATAGAGGTGCAGAAAAAGGGAAGAGAGGTGTAGAAAGAGGGAAGAAGTGTGAAGAAAGAGGCAAGAGGGGTACAGAAAGAAGTAACAGAAGTGCAGAAAGAAGCAAGAGAAGTGCAGAAAAAAGCAGCATAGGTGCAGAGAGGCAAGGGGGTGCAGAAAGAGGAAGCGAAGTGCAAAAAAGAAGCGACAGAGGTACAGAAGGAGGCAAGAGAAGTGCAGAAAGAGGCAAGAAAGTTGCAGAAACAGGCAAAAGAGGTGCAGAAAGAAGCAAGAGCAGTGCAGAAAGAAGCAACAGAGGTGCAGAAGGGGGCAAGAGGGGTGCAGAAAGAGGCAAGAGGGGTGCAGAAATTTGCAAGAGTGGTGCAGAAAGAAGCAAGAGCAGTGCAGTAAGAAACAACAGAGGTACAGAAGGAGGCAAGAGGGGTGCAGAAAGAGGCAGGAGCAGTGCAGAAAGAACCAAGAGACGTGCAGGAGAAGGGAAGAAGGGTGCAGAAAGAGGCATGAGGGGTGCAAAAAGAAGGAAGAGAAATGCAGAAAGAAGCAACAGAGGTGCTGAAAGAGGCACGAAGGGTGCAGAAAGTGGCAAGAGAAGTGCAGAAAGAAGCAACAGAGGTAGAGAAAGAGGCAAGAGTGGTACAGAAAGAGGGAAGAGAGGTGTAGAAAGAGGCAAGAGAGTTGCACAAAGAGGGAAGAGGGGTGCAGAAAGAGGCAAGAGGGGTGCAGAAATAAGCAAGAGAGGTGCAGACACAGGCAAGAGAGGTGCAGAAACAGGCAAGAGAAGTGCAGAAAGAGGGAACACGGGTACAGACAGATGCATGAGAGGTGCAAAAACAGGTAAGAGGGGTGCAGAAACAGGCAAGAGGGGTACAGAAATTTGCAAGAGAGGTGCAGAAAGAAGCAAGAGCAGTGCAAAAGAACCAACAGAGGTGCAAAAAGAGGCAAGTGAGGTGCAGAAGGAGGGAAGAGAGGTGCAGAAAGAGGGAAGACGAATGCAGAAAGAGACAACAGGGGTGCAGAAAGAAGCAAGACAGGTGCAGAAAGAAGCATGGGGAGTGCAGAATGAAGCAACAGAGGTGCAGAAGGAGGCAAGAGAACTGCAGAAAGAGGCGAGAGAGTTCCAGAAACAGGCAAAAGAGGTACAGAAAGAGGGAACACAGGTACAGACAGATGCACGAGAGGTGCAAAAACAGGTAAAAGGGGTGCAGAAACAGGCAAGAGGGGTGCAGAAATTTGCAAGAGAGGTGCAGAAAGAAGCAAGAGCAGTGCAAAAGAACCAACAGAGGTACAAAAAGAGGCAAGTGAGGTGCAGAAGGAGGGAAGAGAACTGCAGAAAGAGGCAAGATAGTTGCAGAAACAGGCAAAAGGGGTGCAGAAAGAGGGAACAGGTGGTTAGACTGAGGCAAGAGAGGTATGGAAAAAGGGAAGAGGGGTGCAGAAAAAGGCATGAGGGATGCAGAAATTTGGAACAGAGGTGCAGAAAGAAGCAAGAGCAGTGCAGAAATAACCAACAAAGGTGCAGAAAGAGGCAAGAGGGATACAGAAAGAGGCAAGTGAAGTACAGAATGAAGCAAAAGAGGTGCAGAAAGAACCAACAGAGGTGCAAAATGAGGCAAGAGGGGTGCAGAAAGGGTTAGGAGAGGTGCACACAGAGGCAAGAGGGGTACAAAAAGAGGCAGGAGGGGTGCAGAAAGAAGGAAGAAAACTGTAGAAAGAAGCAACAGAGGTGCTGAAAGAGGCACAAAGGGAGCAGAAAGAGACAAGAGAGGTGCAGAAATAAACAACAGAGGTACAGAAAGAGGGAAGAGTGGTGCAGAAAGAGGCAAGAGAGTTGCACAGAGGGAAGAGGGGTGCAGAAACAGGCAAAAGGGGTGCAGAAAGAAGCAAGTGAGGTGCAGAAAGAGGCAAGAGAGGTGCAGAAAGAGGCAAGAGAGGTGCAGAAACAGGCAAGAGAAGTGTTGAAAGAGGCAAGAGAGGTGCAGAAGGAGGCAAGAGAACTGCAGAAAGAGGCACGAGAGTTGCAGAAAGAGGCAAAAGGGGTGCAGAAAGAGGGAAAAGGTGGGCAGACTGAGGCAAGAGAGGTGCAGAAAGAGGGAAGAGGGTTGCAGAAAGAGGCAAGAGGGGTGCAGAAAGAAGCAAGAGAAGTGCAGAAAGAAGCAACAGAGGTGCAGAAAGAGGGGTGCAGAAAGAGGCAAATGAAGTGCAGATAGAAACAACAGAGGTGCAGAAGAGGCAAGAGAAGTGTAGAAAGAGGCAAGAGAGGTGCATAAAGAGGCAAGAAAGATGCAGAAAGTGTAAGAGATCAGCAGAAAGAGGCAAAAGAAGTGCAGAAAAAAAAGTTGCAGAAAGAAGCAACAGAAATGTAGAAAGTGGCAAGAGAAGCAAAGAAAGAAGCAAGAGTTGTTTGCACACCATTGGTACCAATTTAACACCCACATTTAGCAATAAGTAACAGGTGACCATTCTAGCTTTGCAAAGGGCCTTCCACCACGCTGTAACACTTGTCGCTGCATTTTTGGTAGCGTTTGAGCAGTTTGAGCTAGAAACAAAGTTTTTTTAATTTAAATCTGCAGATTATGCAGCAGATGATGGATTATGTGGCAAATGCGGAAAATGTATATTTGTGCGAAAGTCGGCACAGCGAAACAGTCGCATAATTCCAGTGGCCCTGCTCATACCTCTGACTAGGTCTAGAAGTGCTCCTCAGTGGTTCCTTCTTTTTTTTGTCTCATTGAGTTTATAGTTTAGCTTCTATGGAAATGAGGAAGACTAAACCTGAGGCTACCACTCCACAACACAGACTACCATAACACATAATTACTCTCCATAACACATAATCCCACTCTACATAATTCCTATACACTAAATACCACATACTTTCTATCCACATCAAAGTCAAAGTCTATCCACATAATTTCACTGCACATCATACCACATAATTCCATTACACACAACCTACTTCCACTCCACTCCAAGAAACATTAGTAAAACACTTTTACATTTACAACGCCAATAGCTCTAACTCTCGCAAATGTGAAACCTATTACATTGCAAATTCTTCTTTAACTAGTAGTCGCATTTGCAGAGAGGTGGAGAAAGGGGCTGGACATCTAACCAGCTCTCAGGAATTCCGCTGCGTAGGACTTACAGGAGGTCTTCTTGGCTCCCAAAGTCCCTTTTGAGAAATGTGGACTTTATCCCTCAACCAGTACTGTGCCAGGACGCGCGATTGCAGAGTGGTAGAGAAAGGTGAGCGTGGCCTCCAAAGATCTCTTAGCAATCCCACTGTGTGGGACTTAGTGGCGGTAACTAGAGGGGCAGTTGGCCCCCAAGAACAACCTTGGGGGCCAACTACACCTCCTATTAACTCCAGTAAGTTCCACACAGCAGGATTGCTAAGTTCTCATAGCAGGCACGCCCCCTTTCCCCACCACTCTGCAAACGTGCTCCCTGACACTCTTGGATGGGGATTAAAGTCCACTTCGCTGCTGGGGTTCTTTAGGGGCCAACTAGCCTACCTGATACCTCCAGTATTCCCCAGATAGTGGGATTGCTGTCAGGTGGACACATGACATGCCCCCTTTCTCCACCACTCTGCAAACACACCTTCTGGCATGCTCGTGGTTAGGGGATGAAGTCCCTTTGCCTCCTGAGGGTCCCTGGGGGCCAACTAGCCCACCAGGTACGTCCAGTAAGCCCCACACAGCTGGATTGCTGAAAGTGGTCCGAAGCCATACCCCTTTTTTACATCACTCTGCAAACGCGCCTCCAGGTGCACTGCTGCTCGGGGGATGAAGTCCACTTGTGTCCTGAGGTTCTCAAGACACAAGAGGACCTCATCGCCCCACCAGCAGTGTGTCAAGAGGCACGTTTGCAGGGTGGTGTAAAAAGGGGCTTGCCTCGGACCACCTCTCAGCAATCCCACTGTGTGGCGCTTACTGGAGATACCTGATGGGCTAGTTGGCCCCTAAGGACCCTTAAGGATCTAGAGGACTTAATCCCCCACCCCACAACACGCCAGGAGGTGCGTTTGCAGTGTGCTGCAGGGAGGGGGCGGGGCCTCCGGCGAGATGCTGTTTTTTTCTCCCTTTTTGGGGGGTTGGGAGTGGAGCTGTGTGGCCCCCCTTCTCTAAATATTTTCTGGGCCCTGGGGACCCTCAGCCTCCAGGGCCTGCCACTATTCATTTAAATAAAAAAAAATGGGAAGGGGGCCGACCCCCCTCCCGAGGCCGATTTTGGCCCCAGGGACCCAATCCCCAGGGGCATGGCCACATATTTATTTACTTTTTTAAATCTTATTTTTAAGGAGGGGGGCCTCGCGGCCCCCCTCCTGAGGCCATTATTGTATCCGGGGACCACATCCCCAGGGCATTGCCTCATTTTTATGTTTATTTTTTATTTTTTTTCGGGAGGGTGGCCGCATGGCCCCCCTTCTCTGGGCCACTTCTGGCCCCGGGGACCCCATCCCCCGGGGTCTGGGCTCAGCATTGGGGACCGTGGGGGGAGCCCCAATGCCCCCACGGTCCAAGCCAGCTCCCCGCCTTCTGTGGGAACCGGCATTGCTTTTGGACAAGAGGAGTTGCTAACATGCAGCTCCCCTTGTCCAAAAGCAATTCTGCTTTGTTTCGTGGAAGCGAGAGCAGGTTTCCTGCTCTTGCTTCCACGAAGCAAAACATAAGTTTGCAATGACAGGGCGGGAGCAATGCTCCCGCCCTGCCATTGCAAACTTCAATGTCCCGGGGGTGCCCAACCCTGGGAAATTGCTGGAGCCGGCCCTGGGGGGTGGCGGTCCCCAAGGCCAAGGAGGGCTCCAGGAGGGGGGGCCGCGTGGCCTCCTCCCATCATATGAAAAGCCCGCGGAAGTGGTGGTCCCCGGGGCCCCGCAACAGTTGGTAGCATGGGGGGGTAGGAGCCCCCCCACATATTTTCTTTTAAAAGCCCCAGGGAGGTGGCGGTCCCTGGGGCTGCGGGGGGGAACGTGCCCCTGCACATTATCAGCAAAGCCCCGGGGAGGTGGCAGTCCCCAGGGTTGTGGGGGCCCCCATGGGCCCCCACACCATAATTATAAATTGCCCCCGGGACTTGGCCCACCCAGGGGCTTAAAACAAACGAAGCGCTGTAGCCCGCGCTTCGTTTTTTTAAAAAAAGTTCAGCCGGATTCACGCACCCAGCGTGAATACAAGCGAAATGTTTTTTAAAAAATGCTTTTTTTGGCCCTTGGGTCCTTGTGGGACCCCTGAGCAGGCCTAGGGGGTGAGGGTGTTTCTACCCTGCCCCCTTTTCTTGTTTTTTATGCCTTTTTTTACTGTCTTGTGACTCAGTTTTACCGAGTCACAAGATGGCTGCCAACACTTCCTGGTTTGGAGTGTTGGCAGCCAATAAAAATGAAGCTCGTGCTCAGAAGGGTTTGTGAACCCTCCTCGGCCCTCAGATATCGATATTTTTATTTTTTGATTTTCTCAGGAACTACTGAACTGATTTACACCATTTAAAAACAAACACGCTTTCTAGACCACGACCTACATTTTTGCCAAATTTGGTGTAATTCCGTTCAGCAGTTCGGGCTGTAGCTTTGTCTAAAGTTCCTATGGAAATTGACGTGGGGGAAAAGTGTTTTGGGACCCCCCTTTTTTCTCAGCCCCCGCTTGACAAATCACCCCAAAATCTTCAAAACAGGAGCTGACCTGAGTGAACCATTTGTTTGGAAAATTTTGTGAAGATTCGTCAAACGGCGCCAAAGATATTAGCAAAAGAAAAACGCTTTTTGAATAGAAACAAGGTCCCAACTATAACTACCTACTGGCGACCGCCAGTAGGCAGTAGGTAATATATATATATATATATATATATATTTATATATATATATATATATATATATATATATATATATATATATATATATACAGAGATTCTCTCCATCTCTCTCCATATATATCACCCAACATTTAAACATTTTTATTATTTGTGTGGCTTCCCTGGGAGAAGGAAGATCGCAGTCCTCAGGTGAACCACATATTTACAATTTTAAAAAAAATGGTGCTCACAGGGGGGCACAATCACATCCCCAGGGGAAAAACACATTTAAAAAAAATAATAATAATAATTACCCCGGCGGGGCGGCAGCCCATCACCACAAGAGTGGACCACCCACCAGATAAACTCCCTGCTGTCTAGTGGCATTTCCTGGCTGTGGATCGTAGCTGCACCCCACAGACAGGAAGGCATTGTTGGGAAGAGGAGGCTCTCCTCTTTCCAAGAATGCCTCTCTGACATTTAAGGATGCATCGTGCCCCCCCAAACCCTACAGTTGACTGAGCAAGCTCTTACCTGGAGTCTTCGCCTGAGGGGAACTGTCATTAGCGCTCCTCATGGCGCGCTGATGTCACAGATGGGCGGGGAGAGATGCGGAAGTGATTCCGCATCTCCCCCATTAAAAAAAAAAGGATTCCTCGAGTGCAAAGCACTTGAGGATCCTTTTCAGCCCTCCCCGGAGTCAGCCAATGGCCGGCAGATGCACCGGGGAGGGTGTGCGTGTGTTGGCCATTGGCTGAAACAAGCGTGCAAGGGGTTAAGAAACCTTCTTACACAGGCCTCTAGTTCAGGTGGTGCTACAAAGTTTTCTATTTCATTGTGTACATTTGTAATTTTGCTTACTTATGTATGAATTCAAGTACTTTGTCTTTAAAACGTAAAAACACTGGATAGTGAATGATTAACTAATAAACTTTTAATTTTGAATGTGGATTAAACTGTGGTTTTGGTTCTAAGGAATCCTTCTTAGACCTGGACCTCTGTATGATAGTCACTGGCTATTGACCCACTCCCAGTCCTGTCTACTATGACCAAAAATGTTGGTGTTAATCTCAAAGCGGCTCTCTTCTTCTACCCACAGGTCAACAAGCTTGCTGGTACACCTTTTTCCCTTTTGAAAAGCCGAAGAAAACATATTTTAAGCCTCTGAGTTGAAAGGAGAGGTTGGTGATCCAGACAGCTGTTTCACCCTGTTTGGATGATAGGAATAGAGTCTTGCTTGACTTACCTGAATGTAATTTATATTGCCTTCAGATTGTGCAAAATGCATCTGCCACATATGATAGTTAATATGCTTCAGTACGATTCTGCTAAATCCCAGCTAGTCTTCCTCCACAGGTTACAAGTAAATAAACTGATCTTGGTTTGAGACATTTTTATAGTACATAAAGCACTTGTTTTGAATATCCTATCTTCAACCCTACATGTCCCTTCCCATGCCAGAGATATCAGACTCTTGGTTCTCGCTCCTAATTTTAATACACCAAAGGTAAAAAGAAAAGACTGCCCATGTGAGTGATGAGCCTATTTAGTGCAGAGTGCACCATAATAAAGCCATACCTATTATCATGGCCAATGCTTGCTGCAGCTGCTACATGTTGCTATATTTGTCTCCCTGGTGTTTCAATGTAATATTAAGATAAAATAGACTCTTCGTATCCAGTAAATCTTATGTATGTTTACATAAAACCTAATCATAATGTGCGTTTTGTATAGTTCGGTACTGTAAATTACTTAATTGCATTTTCAAAATCATGGTGTGCTGCCTTGTTGCAAATTGAATACAAACTCCAGCATGTGGAATGATGGCAACTCTGTGGCTAGTACCTCACCTTTGCAAATCATTTTCAGATTTGGGTGACAGGGAAACATGGAAGGTCTAGCATCACTTACATTTTTTAAAATAGTGATACTGTCTTCCATATCAAACGGAATAGTGTTAATCCATAAGTGCGACAACATAAACAACTGTCATCAATTTGTGTTTGGTTAATACCTTTTCAGGCAGGACCTCACTTTTATGCCACAAGCCCTACCCAAACACTAAATTCACAAATGTAGGAATTCTACCATACTGGTAGAACTTTTGTATTTGTTAATCCCATTTGTGAAGGTAAAACGCTGTTTTTCAGGATTGAAGCTTATCCCTTGCAAATGCATTGATGTGCACACCTACATTTAAACTGGGTATGCAACTAGATTTATGAATAGGGCGCAAAGTGGGCAAGTTAAACACTATACCACTTCGCCCTGTTCCAGCCTAGAATACCCCCAGCAATGTTGGTTGCAAAGTCTTTATTTTTTATTTTTTTTACCAGGATCAGCAGTGACTGAAATCAGTTACTGTAAGAACCAAAATGGAGATTTCATCTTGGGTACACTTCCAAACTCCCCCTACCACAGTTCAGAACCCATTTCACCTTTCCCTAGCCATTGGCTTAGGGTCCATCTGTGAAGCTACTGCCCCGGGTCCTCTTGATCTGTTGAATTGCTATGTGCAAAAAACACACATTGTGTACAAAGCAAATGGGAAAGAATATTAAGTACATCAGCTGCCAGTTTGTCTACCATACATACAATAGACACCTAATAAAAAATAAGAAATAAAAAAAACTGCAAATAGCTCCTGAAAAATGGGATATAGCTGGGTTTCTACGAATGGGTGAGAGCCTAGAGGTCTGAGAAGACAATCCTAGAGCCAATAGGAGCAGTGCAGGTAGCTGGAGGGCTGTGTTTGGTTTATAAGGGGACATGGGTGGGAGGTGACTTCGGATCAGCTTTTTAGTCAGTTTCCCTGCACATAGCCAAGAGCTGTCATGTTTTAAATATTGGCATGTACAATCACCAGTTTGAGCAGATCTGATTGTTTCAATGTAATATATGCAATCAGAAATGTATAGACACAACAACGTCTTTTATTATATTAAAATTATATTTTGTATGTACAGAAGTATATACATAAGTCTCCATAAATTCTAAAATATAAATTAAGATGGCTATATACAGTATGTACAATCAGTGGCACTACACAGAGAAAGATCAAATGCATGACTCCACATAGTTGACTGCTTCCCAGACACTCGTGTGCATGCCTTGCTGGTAACATAAAAATGTATACATGACAATATTACAAGGGGCATTTATTGTACGTGCCATCTGGCGGACATGCGCGTCCTCAGGGAATGGGATAACATTATTCCACACTTGCCAAGGGATGAAATCAGAAAGGACTGGCTTCCTCACTTGAACACCACCTCCCTCCAAGCAAGTTAACTTTAGAGTATTTTGCCTGCTGTAAAGGAAGACTTTTATATCCTACAGATTGCGGTCTTGGACCCAAGGTCTCCATGGTCTTAATCTGCAATTTCTGCCCACTTTAGTATTTAAATATCACTGCTTCCCATTGAAAGTTTTTACCTGCAATAAATGAGCATATGCTTCATTCGCTGTCACTATCGACCATCAAACTCATGCACATAAATGAATACAATATTATGAAGATTGAAACAAGACCCGTATTTGTCACATTGTGTTCATTTACAATGCTACATCCATGCACCAACGGACACAAGAGCCTTTGGGTGCTATGACAACAGAAGACCTTTTGGCTCTACTGGCACATGAATTGAAGCCTGGGATTAAACATGGCTGCCAATGTAGGGCTAGCTCTCCTTTACAGCCTCTTCTGAGCTGGATGTTTCAGGTTGCTAGCAAACTAGACACTCCTGCCCTCACTTACATGTCAGGCATAAAACACATCACACATGCCAGACGCCCACACCTGGAGTTAGGTGTGGTCTTTACTGCCCTCTTTCTGGAACCATCACATTTGTCCAGCTTTTAGGGTTATGGCACAGCTGAGTTCAGTTCAGGCATCTGTATGTTGTAGACGAGTGGCAAGCAAAAGATGTTTGCTGAGCAACTCCTGTTAGAGTAGAGAGCTTTGATTCCCTGGCCAATCCCTCGGTCTCTTCCTCCTCTCCTTCCTCTTCATCCCAGTCTTCATCCTCGGAGTCAGAGTCTTCATAAAAGTTGATGGTGGCTTACACGGGAAAATTCTTCAACATCATCTCCCCATTATGGAATAAATAATCAAATGTCTTCGATTTGGGCCAGAAAAGTCTGTAAAATAAAGAAAAGATTGTTATGGACATGCCACTTTTAAAATGAAATACAATGTTAGCGCCCACATTATGGCTGAGGAAATATAAACAGTGTACATTGTTTGTATGCACTACAAATCATCATGGAAGCATGCAGATAAATAATTTTAACTGATTTCTTGTGACTCGGTTTTACCGAGTCACAAGATGGCTGCCAACACATTCTGGGTTAGAGTGTTGTCAGCCAATCAGAGTGAAGCTCGTGCCCGGGAGGGTTCGTGAATCCTCCTCAGTGCTCAGATATCGATATTTTTTGTATTTCTCAGCAACTACTGAACAGATTTACACCATTTAGAAAAAAGGGCGCTTTCTGAACCAATACCTACCAAATTTGGTGTAATTCCGTTTAGCAGTTCGGGCTGTAGCTTTGTCTAAAGTTTCCTATGTAAATTAACATTGAGAAAACACGTTTTGGGACCCCCCTTTTTTTCGGCCCCCGCTTGACAAATCACCCTGAAACTTTCAAGACAGGAGCTGACTGGAGCGCCCCATTAGTTTTGAAAAGTTCGCGAAGATTCGTCAACCGGCGCCAAAGATATTGGCAAATCAAAAAACGCTTTTCCTATGGAAACTAGGTCCTAACTATAACTACCTACTGGCAACCGCCAGTAGGTAATATATATATATATATATATATATATATATATATATATATATATATATATTTATATATATATATATATATATATTACTGCTCCTTGGTTGTCCACCTGTAAGTAGCACTCGAGCAACAGCTTGATTCATGTATAGGTAAGGACGGGGGACCGCCCGTAGGAGCCGCTCCATAGTGATATTGCCTGACGCGTTTCGAATCACCATATGATTCTCTTCAGAGGCTTTAATGGAACGGTGTGCGCAACCGCTAACCCACCTCCGACACACCCCCCCAATGGGAGGTTCAAATGAAACTGTGCCTTCTGGGAAGTGTAGTGCGGGTAGCACATAATCAAGTCCTGTATGGACCCCACAGGTGGGCCCGTCCACGATCCTGTATACAGCTGCTGTTCCACTTTCGTGGCCTCCAATCTTACGGGGTGGTGCACACTCCGCGGCTGGACTGCCGCGTTAAATTACTGCTCCATGGTTGTCCACCTGTAAGTAGCACTCGAGCAACAGCTTGATTCATGTATAGGTAAGGACGGGGGACCGCCCGTAGGAGCCGCTCCATAGTGATATTGCCTGACGCGTTTCGAATCACCATATGATTCTCTTCAGAGGCTTTAATGGAACGGTGTGCGCAACCGCTAACCCACCTCCGACACCCCCCCAATGGGAGGTTCAAATGAAACTGTGCCTTCTGGGAAGTGTAGTGCGGGTAGCACATAATCAAGTCCTGTATGGACCCCACAGGTGGGCCCGTCCACGATCCTGTATACAGCTGCTGTTCCACTTTCGTGGCCCCCAATCTTACGGGGTGGTGCACACTCCGCGGCTGGACTGCCGCGTTAAATTACTGCTCCATGGTTGTCCACCTGTAAGTAGCACTCGAGCAACAGCTTGATTCATGTATAGGTAAGGGCGGGGGACCGCCCGTAGGAGCCGCTCCATAGTGATATTGCCTGACGCATTTCGAATCACCATATGATTCTCTTCAGAGGCTTTAATGGAACGGTGTGCGCAACCGCTAACCCACCTCCGACACACCCCCAATGGGAGGTTCAAATGAAACTGTGCCTTCTGGGAAGTGTAGTGCGGGTAGCACATAATCAAGTCCTGTATGGACCCCACAGGTGGGCCCGTCCACAATCCTGTATACAGCTGCTGTTCCACTTTCGTGGCCCCCAATCTTACGGGGTGGTGCACACTCCGCGGCTGGACTGCCGCGTTAAATTACTGCTCCATGGTTGTCCACCTGTAAGTAGCACTCGAGCAACAGCTTGATTCATGTATAGGTAAGGACGGGGGACCGCCCGTAGGAACCGCTCCATAGTGATATTGCCTGGACGCGTTTCGAATCACCATATGTTTCTCTTCAGAGGCTTTAATGGAACGGTGTGCGCAACCGCTAACCCACCTCCGACACCTCCCAATGGGAGGTTCAAATGAAACTGTGCCTTCTGGGAAGTGTAGTGCGGGTAGCACATAATCAAGTCCTGTATGGACCCCACAGGTGGGCCCGTCCACGATCCTGTATACAGCTGCTGTTCCACTTTCGTGGCCCCCAATCTTACGGGGTGGTGCACACTCCGCGGCTGGACTGTCGCGTTAAATTGCTGCTCCATGGTTGTCCACCTGTAGGTAGCACCGAGCAACAGCTTGATTCATGTATAGGTAAGGACGGGGACCGCCCGTAGGAGCCGCTCCATAGTGATATTGCCTGACGCGCTCGAATCACCATATGATTCTCTTCAGAGGCTTTAATGGAACGGTGTGCGCAACCGCTAACCCACCTCCGACACACCCCCCAATGGGAGGTTCCATGAAACTGTGCCTTCTGGGAAGTGTAGTGCGGGTAGCACATAATCAGTCCTGTATGGACCCCACAGGTGGCCCGTCCACGATCCTGCATACGCTGCTGTTCCACTTCTGGCCCCCATCTTACGGGTGGTGCATAATCCGCGGCTGGACTGCCGCAGTAATTACTGCTCCATGGTTGTCCACCTGTAAGTAGCACTCGAGCAAAAGCTTGATTCATGTATAGGTAAGGACGGGGACCGCCCGTAGGAGCCGCTCCATAGTGATATTGCCTGACGCTGCTCGAATCACCATATGATTCTCTTCAGAGGCTTTAATGGAACGGTGTGCGCAACCGCTAACCCACCTCCGACACACCCCCCCAATGTGAGGTTCAAATGAAACTGTGCCTTCTGGGAAGTGTAGTGCGGGTAGCACATAATCAAGTCCTGTATGGACCCCACAGGTGGGCCCGTCCACGATCCTGTATACATCACCACCCCGTAAGATTGGGGGCCACGAAAGTGGAACAGCAGCTGTATATAGGATCGTGGATGGGCCCACCTGTGGGGTCCATACAGGACTTGATTATGTGCTACCCGCACTACACTTCCCAGAAGGCACAGTTTCATTCGAGCCTCCCATTGGGGGGGTGTGTCAGAAGTGGGTCAGCGGTTGCGCACACCGTTCCATTAAAGCCTCTGAAGAGAAGCAAATGGTGCTTCGAAACGCGTCAGGCAACACCACTATGGAGCGGCTCCTACGGGCGGTTCCCCGTCCTTACCTACACATGAATCGAGCTGTTGCTCGAGTGCTACTTACAGGTGGACAACCTTGGAGCAGTGATTTATAACGCGGCAGTCCAGCCGCGGAGTGTGCACCACCCCGTAAGATTGGGGGCCACGAAAGTGGAACAGCAGCTGTATATAGGATCGTGGACTGGCCCACCTGTGGGGTCCATACAGGACTTGATTATGTGCTACCCGCACTACACTTCCCAGAAGGCACAGTTTCATTCGAGCCTCCCATTGGGGGGGTGTGCCAGAAGTGGGTCAGCGGTTGCGCACACCGTTCCATTAAAGCCTCTGAAGAGAAGCATATGGTGCTTCGAAACGCGTCAGGCAACACCACTATGGAGCGGCTCCTACGGGCGGTTACCCGTCCTTACCTACACATGAATCAAGCTGTTGCTCGAGTGCTACTTACAGGTGGACAACCTTGGAGGAGTGATATATATATATATATACACATTTATTTTTTATTAGCAGGATGTTAAAAAGTGAATATTCTAATTCAAATGTAATGTTAATTTTTTTATGATATGTAAATTAATACAAAACAATTATTGCATTTATTTTGTTAAATTATACATTTTACAAATAAGATTTCATATTTATATTTAATGCATTGATAAATTACATTAAATTCAAAAATGTATTTCAATTGTAAACATTAACATAATTTATAAATTATAGATATGTCATTAAAAAAATGAAATTTTATATTGTAAAATGTAAAATGTTTGAATGTCAAAGCCACATTTTCGCCACCCTACTACTAGAAGACTTGAATGTATGGGCTAACTCAAAATAACTGATCCCCTTCAACCAAACGGGTTTCACGCCCATGTTGGGCACCACTGACAATCTAGGGGCCATCAGGATGCTCATGGCAAAGCCGATAAAGAAAAAGCAGGTCCTCTACTGCTGCTTTGTAGGCTACAGCAAGGTCTTCTATCACATTAATCATCAATTACTCTGGTCAAAAGTCAAAGCCTGGAACATTCCTAACCCCTTTCTTCTAGGTATTGAATTGCTTTATACCGAAACTTGGGCCAAGGTAAAACGGGCAACAATTGGTCAGTTTCCAACAGCATAAATATATAACAAGGCATTGAGAAGCTTAGTCCTTTTTAATCTATTCATGAGTGATCTGGCACCTGCACTGGACTCGATAATCAGTGATGCATCAAAATTAGTGAATGAACCCATCACTTCCTTTGATCTACGCCGACGATGTTGCCCTCTTAAGCCAAACAGCGAAAGGTCTGCAAAAGCTGATTGACTCTTTACAGCATCACAGCAACACCAATGGAGTGATGGTGAATTACGAAAAGACGAACATCGTATTTTTCGGCCGGAAAAAGGATATATCTGGCATATGGCATCTTATGCCACCCAAGCAATCACTGCCTGACTGTAACACAAAATTACAAACATCTGGGATGCTCGCTGGATGATAAGGCAGGACACTTAACAGATTTAATCTCACTAAAACCCAAAGTCGCATCACTAAAATTTGTATTCCACACAATCTTCAGATGATCAAAACAGCCTACCTTAGAGCCCCTACTGAGGATTGTAAAAGCTAAACTCATTCCCTAACTAGGTTATGGCTTGAAAGTTTTCCCAGAAAAATTTGGCAATTTCTTAAACCCTGCCCAGAGTTCTGTTTTTAGATCATTGTTTAAGCTCCCTGACTACACCTCTGTAGACCAGATCAGACAGGAATTTATGCTGAGTAATCAATCTTTAGCACAGAAAACCAACCTCCTCAAATATTTATACTGAGCACATGCGGCAAAAGTAGGAACTCTGATGAATTCAATCAGGCTAGAAGTATCATCAGTGAACAAATTAGCACCTCAAAACCGCTGGACACTTGCCCTTTCTGAGCCCTGGAGCACAAAAACTCAGCAACCTACTGGAATCAAAATCTTCCTCACCAGCGTTTTAAACTAGTTATAAATAAAGCACTCCACAAAGAATCCTTTGAACAGGACCATCGAACTCTGAAAAGCAGAAAGCATGCAGACCTTGAATTAGGGAGTTACGATAAAAGAGGAGTACAAAAATACTTCACAGACACATTCTCTGTGTGATATAAAACCAAGTTCTGCTCTATGCGAACTTCTCCTCTTTGGACCTTTCCCCCATGGTCAATTCATTCCCCCAGCAATAAATTCCACCTCTGCAGACAGAACCAAGAGATTTTATCCCATCTGCTCTGTATCTGATCCACACTAATCAATGACTGCTGAAGGTTCCTCCGTCATCAATTGGTTAAACAAGGGATTCGAACAATACAGGCAGATGTGAACTTTTTTCTGAATGACGCACACCCTCAAGCAATTTCTGGAGCAATAACATGTTTGGACAAAGTGGATAAAATGTCAAGACATTTAGCTCCACCTCCAACCATTTCAGGACTGTAAGGTAATGCGCCAAGGTGCAAGCTTCCTGATTTTGTAAGTGACAAATATGAAGAGTAGGCTGCTAGGTGAGCTCAGCCAGCAGGTCAGGCTCACGAATTGTTCCTGCCCATCACTTCCTGTTGACCCTGTGCTGAATCTCACCTATCTTACCTCTCTGACACCTCCCCTCGGCCTTATTCTTCTGTAACTTGTAAGAATTTTTTACCAGTAACTGGCTGCAGACTTAGCTCACGCTCACCCTCGCTATTACCAAATACTCCCTCAGGTCTCTTACAGCATACACCACTTTACAAACTGGCCTACCTTTGCCACCTGGAGAAAAACAATAACAAACCTCCACGCACCCTGAGGTGTGACAAGGTTGCAGTCACTTGCGTAAGGCCAAGCATATACGACCCGACCTGGCTGGTTTTGCAGACTGCTGCACTCGTACTGTCATGTTACACGCTAATGTGCCCTTAGGTTTTATCCTAATCACAGCTTACATCCGTTAATGAACTGTCTGTGTTAGTCATGAAGACTTTTTTGTCTATTTTTTGCATACTGTCAAAACAGCTGGGTATTCTTTTATACATTTGTCTGCATTTAACATGTCATTCCCCACTTCTGGCACAAATTAATTTACAAATGGTGCTACCTATGGAGTTTTTATGCCTCTTATTCATTGTTTTAATTGTAAACACTGTTGCACTACACTGTTCTCACTTTGAATGACTTAATCGTCTAAATAAAGTATTATTAAACTAGAACTTGAAAACTTGTACATTTTGTTTTATTACATATTTTTAATTTCATGCATTTTAAATAATAATTTTTCATTCAAAATGTTATAATATTTTTAGTTGGAGTTTCCTTTAAGGTTTTGACTGATGTAATAAAATATTATGTTTATTATTTATATAAAAACGATTTGTAGTGTTGGTTAAGAATATGCTATGCATTTTTGGGAGTTTTGTAGGTTAGTATTTATTTTACAATATACGTTTGGCTGTTATTTCTAAGTAATCTACTCACTTGATATTTATGAAGAGTTTACTTTAAAATGTAGCATGTCATACATTCTTTTTAGGTTACAGATTTCTCTATTTGTAGTTATTGGTAGTGGTAGCTTTGCTCTTTTTGCAAGGGTTTTATGAATGAGTGTAGGTTAGGTTCTGCTTAGTGTGGATTGGAAGGCATTGTGCCATCCTTCCCCTGTGTTGTTTGTTTTGGCTTCCTGTGCCAAGGTTCTGTCATAGACATTCCATCATGGTATTTGGAACTTGGTTTAGAGTCTTTGTCTGGAGCGATGTAGTCTGCCAATCCACGTATCTACAAAATAATCCATTAGGGGGCTTAGTTTGTGTTGATTCTGTTGGTAGAAAGGGCTTTCTATGGTAAAGTGTAGTGATTAGCTACCTCAATGAGAGGGACTTAGGCTAGTGTTATCATTAATTTTATTTCAAAGGCAAATTGACGTTTGTAGGATATTCCACGCTTAGGGGCATATTTATGAGTCTTTGCTTCATGCTTCCACCGCTCAATGTGGTACATGCATGACGCAAACCTCTATGTCATACTTAAGAAACCAAGCAAAGCCCCTTTGCGTGGCTTCAAATGGCATCAGAAATATGGAGTAATGCAATGCAGCACAAATTGCTGCGTTGCAATACTCTGTGCAAGGGAGATGTTCCATGGATGTTGCGGTGGGAGTTCCCATGCAAATCCCTTCGTTTTTGACGTGTTCCCAGATTTACCAAACCTGCTTAACCTGGGATTGCAGCAAAAAGGTACGCCCCCTCAGCTGAGGCGTAATGTGGAGAAATATGTGTATTTCTCCCCATTCTGTCCTCTTTCTTCTCATTCTGCAGCACACTTAGAAAGAGGATTATGCCTCTATGGATTGTTTTTGTGCAGGGAAGTTCTCTTTCCTGCACAAAAACATCCTGCCTACAACACAGGCACCTTTGTACCATGGTGGAATGGTACCTGCATTGGAGCAAGGCTGCAGAAACAGCACCAGTGCAGGAGAAAAGGAGAGGAATGCACCATATTTGATAAAAACTGTGCATTCCTGCCTGTTCCCTGTGACCTTTAGTGCCGATTGTTGGAGATGTCTGCATATGCTTTGATTGAAATGTCTTAGCAGCCTTGTATGGCTGTGTGTGGCTAACCTTTTAAAATGGTTTAAATCATGGCTTGTTCAAAGTCTATGATTTATTTTTGTGGGTAGTAGTTATTTGTTTTATGTTTAATGTGGTTTAAGAGTTCGTTGTAAGTGCTACTTTGTTTATTTGGTAGTAGCGCCTATATAAAATGTATATTTGAGTTGTGATACATTTGATATTTACATATAAAATTATGCAACTACTTTTCTTATTTATACTTACATTTATTTTCTTCTTAGATGTTTCACACTTTTTTGCAGCTTTTTCATTGGTGTTGTTGTAACATCTAGCACGCGCTTTCTTTTCTGCCGGTAGAACAAAAGAGCATCAGTTTCATTTCAAATGTTTATTTGTTGGTAGTTTGTAGAGGTTGAGGTCATAAGGTCTTATTATTTCGGTTTTAGGGTGAGTTTCTGTTTTATAGTAATTTATATATACTTACTTTTTTATGTCTTTTTCTGGTTTGTGATCAGTGTTTTTTTTTCAGTTGCTTAACACTTTCTCAATGTTGTAGTATTTTCTTCAAGGTAAGCACATGTAAAGAGATAGTAGTTGTAGAGTGTTTTGTTAAATATTTGTTATTTTACAATTTCAATTTTAATTAAAAGTATGCTTTAGTTCAAATATAAGTATTACGTACTCTGCAAAGTAGCTGTCGATATATATATTTTTCTGTATTCAGGTTCTGGTCAGAGAATCCAGCAGAGTTTACTCTTCTTGTAGCTTTTGTCATTTTTGAAGAATTAAGTTGATAACATTTGTCTGCCTTTTATACTGTTGGTTTAATTTTTTCTGTGATTTGATTGGTTAGGTTTGTGTATAGTTTAATTTAATTGGTTAGTTCTGTTTTGGCTTGAATCTTTTTAATCAGTTATGTCCTTCTATGGTAAACATTAATTTATGTTGTATTTATAATGTTTAATATGTAGTTTGATAGTGTTGAATTTTATTAAATATATATGTATATATCCACAACAATCTATGAAGAGTAAATGCACACTCAAGACACGTTCATCTGTACAAAAACGTTTTTACTGCATACTCTCATTACGTGTTTCAACCGCCTTGCGGTCTTGGCACTTCGCACCACCGCTAGTGGGTCTTGGATTTTATGGCAAGACAGAAAACTAGCATTATGCATCAACTTTTATTTACTGCCTTCTGATCAGCTACCATTAAAAGTTCCAAGCAACAAAATGCAAACTACATCACAATGAAACTGAACTGTCCAGCCCATATAAATATCCTATATTCCATGTTCTTCCTCTTTTGTTTGCTGCTTCTGAGCAGATAAGTATTACACAAGACTGAACATTTAATATGTTAATAGAAGTTATTTTAAGAACAATAATGGAGTTTGTTAAGTAGGTTATTCCATTTATAAACCTAATTTGTGGGTTTTAGGGTTATTTGATGAGATTACTTAAATTAACATGAATTTAAGTGTCATGTTCAGCGTGTTTCTTGTATCAGCATGTAAATGTAAATTGAACTTTTAATCCAAAGAATGTCGTACTTTAAAGTTACAGCGCATGTTTAAGCTAGCGGAGCTGATTCAGTCAGCTCTGTCGCAGCCAACCATTGCCAGAAAGACTAGAACGGGTTCTAGTCTTATTGTGTGTGACTGATGTGTAGACCATGGCAAGAGCCAAAGCGGTTTGGCCTTCAATTAACAAAAAAAGAAGAGTAGAGCAGGCACGCATGTTTTAAAGGAATTGCACCCTGTTTCAAAGTATGGGTAAATGCTCTTTAGCGTTGCCATCAGTTTGTCGGAGCGATCGCGGCTTCGGAGTACAGTGGGAATTATTTGTTTTAATATCAAAATTAAAGAATATTGTTAAAAAAAAGAATACAGGGGTTATAGTTAATAATAGTAAAGGCTTTGGCAACATGTCTGATCAAGAATCAGTGCAAGCTTTGCAGGAGGATTTAATCAGAATGGTTGTCTCTCAGGAACTGCAACTAGCAGTTAAGAAGATGGTTAAGGAGGTCTTGAAGACCAACATAACAGGTAGGGGTCATGATGAGGAGTGTTTCTCAATCTCATAAGGAGAAACCCGTAAAGCCCCAAGAGGTAAATGTGTGAAAAAGAGAAAACAGGTAGATTTAAAAGAGGAGTCCCTAGCAGCTCAAAGAGATTGAATGAGATTGGATGAGATTGGAAAAAAGGGATAAAAGAAAGAATATGGTGTTGGACACCATGGGCGAGAAGTTGTTTGATCCTAAGGAGATAAAGTACCATAGAAGCAAAGAGTGGTGGCCACTAGGTCACGTGGCAGATTACATTAAGTTATGGCTCAGAAGGCCATTAGAAAGGGAGGAGAGGAACGTACTAAGAGCAGAATGCTCATTTACTATTATTGACAAAAAGGTTACAATGACCCCTAATATTGATCCCGAGAGGATCAAGTTTACATTTAAAATGAGCATTTAAACATTTTACATTTAAAATGAGCAAAGACCCTAGAAAGGGGTTGGAGAAATTCCTCAAGTCATGCCAAGAAAAGGTTTGAGCATCCTTGGTCCTGTGGCAAGGATTTTTTATCTAGTAGAGGAGGTGTAAATTAAAGGGACAGATGTAAACATCCAACTTTTACAGGAATGATGCCAAAGGACAATTTGCATTGTAGGCAATGCCAATGCTGGTATATTAGCAGAGAGGTAGAAAACTATTCTGATGCGAATAAATCCAAAGCTGACAGACGTTTGTGTAAAAGAGTCCAGTAATGAGACAAAAGGGCTGTTATACAGGAATGCCATGGTTAAGAACATTGGTAAATATGTTCAAACATTTACAAGCCTGGATAAGGCTCAATAATCTATGAAGAGAGTGTTCTCAGGTAGCAGTTTATATGGATGGGCTGAAAGGCGAGAGCAACTTCCCACCAGAGGGTTCTCGGTACATCGACAGTATAAGTTTATCTACTAGAAGTGGATATGGAGCCATGTCAAGTAAAGGACTCAAGAGAGTTAAGTTTTCAAAAGAATTTAGGGAAGATTGTGACACAGGAAGGGTGCTAATGTTGGCGACAAATGCAATAGTGAAATAGAGGAGGACAGGATAGGTTATGTCAGTATACTTTTTCTAGTGGAGAAGAAAGACAAAGAGTGGAGACCTGTAATAAATTTGAAAAGGCTTTAACCAATTTGTAGAATACAGGCATTTCAAGATGGACGGAATCTATCTATTAAGAGACATGCTGTTAGACGGAGACTGCATGGTGAAGTTAGAGCTCAAAGATGCTTATTTAACTATTCAAATTCATCTGGAGAGTCAAAAGTTGTTACAATTCAGATGGAAGGGTCAGTTGTACCAATTTCATTGTCTTCCCTTCGGCCTATCGTCGACCCCTTGGTGTTTTATGAAGATATTGAGGCCAGTGGTGGCTATTTGAGAGAGAGCAGTGTAAGGATGATCGTTTATCTGGACGACATCTTCATAATGAATCAATTTGGTAAAGAGATGAAGGAGCATCTGATGAATGTAAGAGATTTACTGGAATCATTAGGATTCATAGTCAACATAGAGAAGTCTGTTATTCTGAGACAGACTTTTGAATTTTTAGGTTTTATTTTGGACACAATAAACAGTCAGGTGCAACTTCCTGTAAGGAAGATAAAGAAAATAAAAAAGGAAATAAAAAAAGTGGTGAAGAAAGAGGATATAAACCTAAGGGATTTAGCAGGGGTGATTGAACTTCTGTCATCATCAATTCAAGCAGGGTTACACAGTCCCTTGCATTTCAGGGCTTCGCAGAGACTAAAGAGAGCTGCTTTAGCAGGAGGCTTATGGTATGGGGACAGAGTAGCAATGAATATGGAGGCGAAGGAAGAGTTGATATGGTGGATGGAAAATTTGGAAACATTGATTGGGCGTGCAACAATACAAAACTTTGTTCTCTGGAAACAGAAGCCAGTATGCCAAGATGGGGAGCATCATGTTCAGATCAGTGGACAGGTGGTGTTTGGAGTATGTTAGAAAGAAAGGAGCATATCAATTGCCTAGAGATGGAAGCAGGATTATTTGACCTTTGCAATTTCAAACAGCTGCAAGGCATGTCAGTATTGTAGAAAATGGACAATGTGACAGCAGTGATTTATATCAACAAGCTCGGTGGGAGCAGATTAAAGAGATCAGTGAATATTTTCCAGGGGTTCACAATATAGTAGCAGACTGGAATTCAAGGCATCAAACAGATTTCAGTGATTGGAAATTGAGGATCAGTTATTTTCAAAAGATTCACAATCTATTGCGTCTGTTGGAGGTGGATCTTTTAGCCTACAGGTTGACTTTTCAGTTAACAAACTATGCCAGGTGGAGAACAGAACAAGGTGCGATGGCAGTGGATGCTTTTTTGCAGGATTGGTCAGGGATGAGAACTTACACGTTTCCTTCTTTCTCTATGATACAGACAGTTTTGTTACAGTGCAGGAGACAGGATTGTCCGATTGTCTTAGTGACACCATTTTGGAAGACTCAGGCATGGTTCCCACCAGCTTTGGAACTGGCTATGGAGAGTCCTTATTTAATAAGGTCCAGAAGGGGATTCTTAAGAGGAACAGAAGAGAGAAAGCATCCGTTAATTCTATCAGGTTTACTCAACCTTCTAGTTTGGAAAATTTCAAGGAATCAAGAAGATTCACAAAACTATTGGAGTTTTCTACAGGGCTACTCAATGAGTCATGGGCCCCAGGAACTAAGAAAAGATACAAAAGTGCATTGGAGTTTGGTTACATTGGTGCATAGCAAAGGATTTAGATCCTGTGGAGGCTATTGAAATGGAGGTGGCAAATTTTTAGCAGAATTATTTGATATGGGACTTCCTTACAGAACGTTAAATTGTTATCGATCAGCAGTTGTGCCAGGACATTCTTTGAGTCAAGGAGTTTCAGTAGGAAAAAGCCCTTTAATTTGTAGAGTGATGAAAGAAATAAGGTTGAAAACATAAATCAACCTAACATGCGTATTTGTGAAGGGCACGTTAACTCAAGTGTATCTTGGCGCTGAATCACCAATGTTTATTGTTCATTGTTTATTGAAAAGAGTTCCGATCACTTTGGGACGTAGATTTAGTGTTGGAATTGTTTCAGGAATGGCCTGCTAATAAGTATATGGTTGTAAGACAGTTATCCTGGAAATTAGCAACTTTGTTGTGTTTATTCTATTTCAGAAGAGTTTCAGATGTGGGACCATTGGAGGTATCGAACAGATTTCACCAAAGAATGGGAACTTTGTTCAGAATTTTGAAAAGGACAAAAAGATGTCATCATCTATATTTTATCCAAGTTTAGATAATTTACCATGTGAATTCATAGGCTAACCACCATAATACCCGAATACCCCTTTACAAAAGTACCCCAAAAGACAAACACCCAACACCTTACAGGACAATAAATGCACAAACTCCTCAATCTCCAAATCCACCCTTCATCACAATCCACATACCACCACTCCCAAGCACAGACAGTAAAACTGTTACTGACTGTGAAAGTAAAAGTATTCCTGGTTTGCAGCATGCAGGATCCATTGCATTACTTCGCTAAATCCATTACTTTACTTTCTGGGCAGATGCGGCACATTTTCAGCCTATGCATGTTTTTTTTTACGCTTGCGCTCATTGACGTCTATTTTAGTAAAGACCTTACAATGGAAAAAATGTTGATATTGCACGTCTGCGTTAGAGCATCATTTTTAATATATGAGGTGAGAGGCATTTTTCTCTCTGAATGGTGTAGCATTTTTTTTTTTTTTACGTGAGATCTATACTTTGTTCATTTTTGGCTTTGGGATGTGCAGTTCATGTTATTATTGACAGTGAATACAGTTGTCTGTGTGATGGGTGTAGTTGACACTGTTTTCACAAGTGTCATATGTGTGTAATTTAGTTTACACTTGTGTGGGATCATCCGGTTCATGGAACAAACTATGCATAGTATGCAAACACGGTGGTAGTACATTGGCGCTCTTTCCCATAGCTGCTCTGTGTGCTAAGTTATTGATGTCAAGTATTGACATTGTATCTGCTTCCCCCTGGGATAGTAGAGACTACCTCTGCCATGGGGTCACTGCAACCACATCTACAATTACTCTGCCCAAAGCCAAATAGCGCCACGTCGCACAGTGGAGTCATCAGGTTGTAGTCCAAATGTAAAAGTTTGCAGCTATTGCCTGCACAAACATAGAAGGGGATGTATGGATGGGGCTATCCCATTGTTAGCATAAGTGCCATTTGCATCCAAGGGCCATACCCCACAGGACAATGACAGTGTCATCATTTGTGGCCACCATGACCCTCATTCATGGTTGGTATAGTAGGTCACCATACATGCCTTGGTGTGTCCTCCAACATACAGCTGACAGTAATGTTATGTAAATTACTCCACATCTACGCTTTGCATCAAGACAGTGTTGCTTGTGCATAGCAGTGGGTGTACACATGCAACACTGTGGTGCTGGCAAAGTATGATATGTAGCTTTTGTATGTGATAATTGAAGCAACTTTCTGGATGTTACATGTGGGTATTTTAGTTTTTGCGACAGATGTAGACTGTAGTTTTGGGAGTGTGTTCTCAGACACATCATATGTGGAACACTGCAAAGTCATCCTAAAAAGTGTGGCCTCTACTGTTGGCCACAGGTCTGAAGCCTAACACATGGCTAGCATCAGGAGAGACACATAAACAGTTGTTGACTACCATCTACATTACCACACCATGGTCATTATGGCTGGCAATGGAGAACTATCTGGTACAGGTAGTTGGCATGCACACTATTTCACTTGCACTAGATGATGTTCGAGGGTGTTTTGTACACATTGCTAGATAAATACTCTGTGTGACATATATCAGTGGAATAAATGTGGAATTTCAGTAGTTTAATGTGAGTATGGAATACAAATGCTTACACGGTGTTAGTGCTCTGGCATGTTATTTATGGACAGATGTACAAGGTGAACATTTTCCAACCATGTTTCCTATGATTGGAAACTCATTCTTCTGTAAAGAAATGATTTATGATATTGTCCTGCCGCCATATTGCTGCAACCGATTCTCCAGGGTGCTGAGGCTCATCAACTTCATCCTCTTCATCATCCGGCATTTCCTGATCCCCAATCTCATCTGGCCAGTGCACATAGGTCCTGACACATATATTATGCAAGATACAGTAGACCAAGATGATTTTACAGACCATAGGTGGGGAGTAGAGCAATCTGCCCTCAGATACATCAACTCTTCTGAAGCGTGATTTGAGGACTTCGAATGTCTGCTCAACAACAGACCTGGTGCTGCTTAGGGCTTGGTTGTAGGTCCGCTTGGTTTCATTATGGGGGATATTTACAGGTGTCATGACCTACGGCATCAGTGCGTAACCTTGTTCAACTGCAAAGAAAGGATGTGTTATTTAGTCAAGACTCATGATGAGCGTTAGTCTAACATTTATATACATTCTGGTCTGTGGCCAGCTTGATACATTCACCTTGCAAACTGTCATGAACATGATATGACAATGTGTGGCATACAGGCAAGTTGGAATTTGCAGTGCCTGACACAGAGCTATGCATACAATTGCACTGTCCTCTGTGATATACTTAGTATTTTTCATTCAGCTGAGAGGCAAAGCTATGCAGGTGATGATTTGTCACCAATGAGGTTAGTCTCTTTGTCATTGAGTAGGCAAATGTCTCACAATCATCTATTGTGTCTATTATGTCAAATCCTGAACTGATACCTTTCGGATTGGATAACAAGTAACAGTAGCTGGTGATGTCTCTTCCTTCAGGCACATACATTTTGTATTTATATTTTAATTCAATAATTTTCTATGTGTTAGCCATGGGAAGGATAGTGGGTGTGTGAATACGTGCCATTGTAGCATGCACATGGCAGTGCACAGAGTCCACTAAGGTGACAGTACGCAAGGGTTGGTAGATGTGTGGTAATGTGGCACTGTACAGTTGAATAGGTAGACTGCGTACACTAGAGTGCCACACATCTTGGGGACATATTTTCCACATGATTCTGTGTCCATTGGCGTGCGTCTGCGCAGACAGAGGCAGTCCAGCTTATCTCCATGACAGTCACAATATTTCCCAGAAAACTCTTCATTTTCATAAATCTGTGCTATTCCCTCTTTCAATGTATCATGCAGAATGCTGGACACATAATAATTGAACATGATAATGAGACATGTGCTTATGTATCCTCTTTACACCTCCCCTTGGGAGGCATACTACTTGCACACTCTCCCAGGGTCCCTGTACTTAGGATGTGTGTAAACGTGTGTGATCTTCATTGGTGTTGGATTGGAAAGGCCACAACAATAGAAATGGTATACATCCTTAACGTAGAGTGAATGGGAGATACACTTTGTTGTGGCTTGAAAAACTGCATACCTATGAGGCCTTGCAATGTCATGCAGACATACTCAGCATTGCCACATTGACATGGGCTAGGTATGTGCTCCACCAGAGCATCATGACTGATGATACTCCATCAGCCCATTTGACTTGTACATGTGGGTCAGAGTGGGGTAGGCGGTGTCAACATGTGTCACTTGTAGGACATGCGTTGCACAAATGCCATGTAGTATGGGACAGGTATATGGGGCCACACCAACAGCGTATGAACTGACACATTCAACTCAAGACTGTATTCCTACATGATATAGTGCCTTGAGGTCTGTCATGTACTTGAGGTTTACTTACCAACCAGTAGGCCATTCCCATAGGTCCCATTCTGGAAATGCTCATTGATGGCAGAATGTCGGAAGATAAATGAGTCATGTGCACTGCCCCGGTTCTTGGCAAAGTCGTTGAAGAAAAGGCCCAGATGGTCCGCGATTGCCTGCACGTCCATGGAATAGGTGTGCTTCCTGTTGCAATAGATATGAGAGGTAGCCTCAGGAGGCACAAGTTGCACATGTGTGCAGTCCATTGTGACCAACAAATATGGGAATCCTGCAATGGCATAAAAGCCTTGCTTGTTCTCATGTTGTTGCTGCGCTGTGAAGGGGAAGTAGAGGTACTTATGCGTGAGGCTTATGAAGACATTCAGGACGATGGGGAGGAACCTGGAGAAGGATACCTGGGATACTCCTGCCACTCTGGCTATGGTGGGTTGAAAAGTTCCAGACGCCAGCATGTGGGGTACAGCCAGTAGTTTGACTGTGGAGGGATGTTGGTGCAGCTCTGCCATGTTGGCTGCAGCCTTGGTGCAATCTGGTGCAGGAGGCAAACAATGGACTCCCTCCTGAGCCTGTAATGGGCAATGACCTTTTTCTCCCTGAGGTCAATGAGGGTTATCCTCTGGTGGTATGTCCGCTCCCTTCTCCTACGCTGCCTCTGTGATAGTGGGGTTGGTGGTCTCCTTGGTGCTCCTAGCTGCAATAGCAGTAGATCCAGTGGTGAAGTTCAGCTTGCCAAAGTGATTTGGGTCTGTTCTGCTTTTATACAATTGTGCTAGCATTGTTTTTAAGACCAGATTCTCCCTAGTGGTAAAAAACTGCCGGCAAAGGGCCTAACGGCAGTTTTGAAAAATTAGTGGAATTAAGGAAAATCCTTGTACATATGGCAGCATCAGTTTTGCAGGTGTTTTTCCGAGGGTATACCTTCTTTGCATATTATTTCTGATAAATGCCGCTAGCCAAACTGGCATGAAAATAATAGGCACTAGCAGTGGTAATGTGACGCTAAAGGGCTTTAGAGTCACTTTGTAAATAGGACGCTAAAAAAAACGGCACAGCATTAAAAAAATGACGCTGCTGCAGCGATAAATCCTTGTAAGTATGCCCCTTAGTGCGTTATGACTTATGCCCCCACCTATATTCTGGTATTAGCACCTGTGCATGCACAAATGCTTGGAGGGGACTTGGCATATAATATGTCTGTCAGTCGCAAAGGTTTTGGTGAAAATAGTTGATCAATTAACACGAGACAGTATCCATGCAATAACGACTAGTCTCTTAATAGAGCTAAATGAAACATAACAATCCCATCGCTATAAATCGAATTTAAGTACTCCTGTTAAAAAATTCTACAAAGTGGTGACATTGATAAAATACATAAATTGAATAGGAGATATGCCAACAGTGTAAAGCCCAAAAGAAAAGATGTTCAGATTAATATTGCTAAAAGCAAAACGCTGTTTTCGTGAGGTGTGTATTTTATTTGATTACCAAGGGACTTGTGCAGCGGTAAGTGCGAAAACAGAGGGTGCCTTTTATGTTTCACTTTCTGGGAAAGAGCTCGATATCAAAACTTTAAATCAACACCTAACTGTTTGTCTTTCTACAGCAATTGCAGTATTGTTGAGTAAAATAAGAGACTGAGAGTGTTTTCCACAAAAGCAGTTACAAGTCATCCAGAAAATAGCTACATTATAAATGGAAAGTTAACACTTCCAATGCGCGGGAATGAAACGCTACTGCCAATCAGTTTTTGGAAACAGAGGGGCAGATTTACAAGCCCCCTGCGCCACCAGTACGTCACTTTTCGTGACGTACTGGTGGCGCAGGGGGCTCCTCGATATTTACAAGGAGAGGAAAAGCCACCATGCGTGACTTTTCCTCTCCTTGTAAATACCGTCCCTTCACACGCAGCACTTTGCGGTGAAGGGGCGTTCCATGGGTGACTCTGGAGATGCGTTTGAAAGCTACGCCACCCTAGAGGTGGCGTAGCGAGGCGCACCGAGGAGAAATGTTTCTCCTCGTTTTTTCCTCTTTCAATGCGTGCTGCATTCTGCAGCACGCATTGAAAGAGGAAAAAGCCTGTACTGATTGTTTTTGTGCAGAAAGGTGCCCCTTCCTGCACAGAAACAATCTCCCCATGGCGCAGGCATCCTTGCACCATGGTGCAAGGGTGCCTGCGCCGGCGCTTGCAGCTGTTTGTGCGCCAGCGCAGGGGAAAGCACAGGAATGCGACATATTCTTGTAAATATGTCGCATTCCTGTGCTCTGAAAGTGCCGCAGCGTGGCGCAGCCAAAGGGCTTGCAGCGCCACGCTGCGGCACTTTCTTGTAGATCTGCCCCAGAATATGATGTCCAATAATTGAAATTTTAGAAGATCCATAATGTTATTGATGGACCTCGTGTACACAATGGATATATAAAGTTGGCCCACACTATAACAGTTGATTTATTAGTTTCCCCAGGCAAGAACTGCTATTGCAAATATGTTTTCGCCTCCTTTGACAGCTCGTATTAATTACACCTCTGGCACGTAATGTTTACAGTATATAAACAATGCTTTGTTATAAAGTCAATGAAAAGCTAGTTCTTGAGGTGGGCTTGGGATGACGCATTAGAACAGCCTTTTTAAACTGCCTGCTTTGAAAAGTTAGAAAAATGGTCTCTTTTCTGTAATTATCATAGGCAAATAATATATATCCTCATACAGTATTACACTTAGGCAACAATTCCACAACCATTTGCCCTGTTCCAAAACAAAACAAAATGAGCGTTATAGCTGTAAGAGGCGGGTTATTGAAAAACGAAAGGCATTTCCTTAATAATATAACGCTATGGTGGTATGGTGCTTAAACAAAGTCATTTGGAAATACTGTAGCTATATATATTCCTGTAGGACAGGTAAGGAAGTCTTGTAAGTCCTTAATTAGCCACCCCAACCATTTGGTAAAGTGATGCAGGGAATTGGCTATTGAAAGGATGTGTTTCCAGCTCTTGTGTGAAACTGTTCTCTAAACCTTACCCATGCTTGTTGAGCTATTCAAACCCACATAAACATAAACAGGCTGACATTGGTGGCGACTGAAGTCGATAATGTTCAGGTTTTCGACACAATTCAGCACAGCTGCTCTCACAAAGCGTTTATCATTAGAAGTAAAAGTACATAACGTGGAGCTCATGCTTCATACGCGTCAGTGGGGTGGTTTTAGGCCTAAATGATGCTATAAGAGGAATTAGAACATTGGAATGTGGAGCACTCCATTGAATACAATGGAGTGCTCCGAACTTCTACGGTCCGGTAAAGGCCCGCAGAGCAACATTCCAATGTTGCTTTTGTTCACAGCTATTGCTGTGAACAAAGGCCTCTCGGAGCTCGAGGGGATTTAATTTTTAAACCCCCTCAGGCTCCGAGAAGCCTTGTTTTATTTGTTAGAACATTCTGCCCTCTAGTGGCAGAATGTTCTAATAGCCTTATAGCCCTTCGTAGCTGGGCTATACCGGCTATTAAAGTCCCGCTCCCTTGTTAATGGCCCTCGCCTTCGGCTCGGGCATTTAACCTTTAACACTGGAGCGGGCCTTTAATAGCCGGTATAGCGCGCTACAGCGGGCTATAAGGCTATAATGAGGAATCAGTGACTAAAAAGATGAGACAGGGCAAATAAGGTGTAGAGGATTGAAATGTAGGTAAAGTGATGCCAGTACAGAAGAAAGGCTGGAGGAACTGCTAGCTGTGGCCTATGAGGACCAGGGGAGCAATCTTCCTACTCATCTTGAGGGACATTGGAAGTCTGGGGGAGCACAAGAGGCTCTGCATGGAAGAGGTTTCCTCCTAAATTCAGCAATGTACAGCCCTATCTGTCTTACCAAGGCCCTTTTCAAAGCTTATTACAGGTTGCAGGGCCACTGTGCAGCTGCCTCTCCATATTACTCAGTAAGAGAAGAAACCCTGCAGGATTCTTTAGATGATAACGTTGAGGACATGCGTCTTGTCAAAACTACTCCCAGTGAAATTAATAAACGATTAGAAAGGATTATCATCCTACTATTTCAAAGGCATCCAAATTCAAGAGTCTAATGCCTATCAGTGCTGGCAAGCAGGGGATAACAACATTCTAAGCTCTATTGAGAAGCTGGACTAAGATTTGAATGCAATGATGATAAAAGAAGGTTTACCCTCATCACTCTCACAGAGCCAAAAGCTCTGATAAGAAATCTGAAGATGGTGTCCCAATTAGCTTAGGGCAAGAGGGAAAGGAAATACTTGCTGCGCACTGAACTTGGCTCTGTCACTGAAGTAGGAGATCAAAAAACATAGGGGCATATTATCAAGGGCTCTATCGCCGCTTTAGCGGGACTTTTTCCCGCTAAAGCGGCGATAATTCTAACGCCCTATTAGCAAGCTGTCGCTAACTGCTGTTAGCGACAGCTTCTAGGCGATAGCGACCGGGTTGGGTGCCGCTTTGCATGCCAGCGATATTTATCGCTAATGGCATGCAAAGTAGGCGTTCCTAACCTAAAAGCGACTGGAAACAGTCGCTAAGCTCGCTATCGCTTATTAACGAGGCAGGGGAGGTGATTAACGAACCAGCGCTAAACACGTTTAGCGCTGGTTTGTTAACGCCTGGTCCAGACCTGACTTAGCCATGTAATCCAATGGGAGGTGGATTACATGGCTAAATCCCCTCGCCCTATCACCTAGCTAACACTGGTCACAGTGTGAATATCGCTTGTTTTCAAGCGATATTCACACTGTTCTCCAGGGTTTCTATCGCTTAGGAGATAAGCGTTGCTTATAGCATGCTATCTCCGCGATAGAAACCTGCGATAGCCGGCGATAATTATCCAAGCGCTAACTGCGCTTAGCGATAATTATCGCCGGTTATTGCTAATAGGCCCCATAATATCAAACGTTTGAATGCTGATTGAGGAAGCTACTGTGTAGGGATTGATAACAATACTATCCACTTAACAAGCAACTCTCTGGAGCCACCACTTGAACTTATAGAGCGGTATCTCCTACTAAACTGAGCTTCAAAGGAATCTGCCCCACTTTAACAATAATAAGATAAAACCTCTATGACCTTATCAACAAACATACCACCACCTGTGAAATTCCCCTCACCCTCTTTATCCCCCTTTTATCAAACCCACATTCTTCCCTCCTAAACCAATTGAACGTGTATATCTCTCTTAAATTTGAGAGCCTCGGACAAACAAGAGCACTCACTTAATTCTAGGAAAATGAGAGTGTAGATTTTATACGATCAAAGAACGAAGATTAAACATTGATTAAATCAGAAAACGATGGACATGAATGAGTAATTAGAAAATCTGGAAAAAATATAAGCACATAAAAAATACAAAAAAATCATTACCAAGGTGAACAAACGTGACAGCACAAACAGACCATGATGGTTAAGTAAGACCGGGAAAATGGATACTGGAGTTGCCCAGTAAGTCGTTTAGAAACAAAACCCAGAATGCAGGAACATTGAGACAAAGGCTGCATATTAAAAAAGGTGTGTAATGCCGCAGATGGGACAGTAGCATTGAGTGTGACAGTGCAACCCAGAGAAATATTGAAATAGATGACGGTGGTCGTAACTACAAAATTCTGGTCAGAATAATTTGAAAAGAGATAGACTAGTTATGGTTGGTACCATGAAGGCGAATGGGAGAAGGAGGTTCATAGATAATGAAGTAATGAAGTCGGGGAACAACGTGAGCATTAGGGAAAAAAGAAGTAGCTAGAGTATAGTTTTGTTACAATAATAAAGCACCAATTGGATATAATATAATAGTGGAAACAAAATAAAAGTTGTATTGCTTAATCCTAAAGTGTGAGAGGACAGAGGGTGTAGGAGTGAGGGTAGGGATATTTGTGCAGAAAACTGACGTGTTAAACTATGATGACAAAAAAAACAGCAGGCTTGATGGAATTTGTGTTTGACCTCCAACGAAGTTACACAATACAGTGCTTACAAGTAAAAGGATGGTTCTGTAAAGAATCTCGAGCTTACCCTTGAAGATCAGCACAAGCAGTCAGGCTTTCCCCGGAGAACATGCTTATAATTTATAACAGCTTTTCTCAACACAACATTAAAATTAAAATGCAAACGAGATAACATTCGTAAAACATTTTAGTGAAAAAGAAAAGACGACAATGATAGAAAATGGCACAGATATAAAGCAAATCAAGTATGGGAATAAAGAGGTACGTTGTAAAAATGAAGTGTATGCTTTTTGCACATAAATCAATTTCTTAAGAAGGAATTTTAGTCACAAAAATGCCCTGGCAAGGTGTCTCAAAAGGATCAGCAGGAGGGTCAGCATAAAGACCAACCAATGCCCCTCAGGCAATTAACTTACACTGATTTTCTTTGCATTGTTCTATGACATCATAGATAACATCACTGCAACATCCAAAATGGCATCATTGATAACACTGTGCATGGTGGGGCGCAAATTATAGTTAATTTAGAGCACAAGCTATAGTTACGTGAGATAACTAATGATGTAATTTCGAATGTTGCAGTGATGTTATCAATGATGTCATAGAACAAGTCAAAGTGATGCAGTATATGAGCTAATTAGCAGTGCATGATGGGGGCACAAGTACTGTAGGGCACGAGTTACAGTTACTTGAGATAACTATGGTGAATTTCAACGGTTTTGTTAATTTAAAATAGTATCTTTAACTGACATTTATAATGCCATTCTGCATGTCATGAGTGATGTAATATGTGAGGTCATAAGCGGTGCATGATGGGGGTGCAGGTTATAGTTAGGCCTGGGCACAATTTTAATTATGCTCAAGAAAACTGAGTAATTTCAGTAATTTTGCATTGGATTTGTAATGGAAAATTACCAAAAATTACATGATTGCGCCTGTTTGCAAAAGTTTGCATAATTTCTGGCAAAAATACCTACTTAAAAGCACAGAGCGTGAGTTGCTGTTACTGTACCTCTTCTCTTGCATTTTGCAATATTTTCTTACCGCAATATGAATCTTCAGGACTGTTTTGGACATAAGGGTGCATTGTCCAATGTGAACATAGTGCTAAATGTAGGGTTATGCTCCTCATTGAATTCCACATAATGTTTATAATTTTGCTGTAATTTCATGTAATTAGGCAAGTTGCTTGCACCGCTAGTTATAGTAAGTTCATTGAAATATAGCTGGCAAATTTTAGTGGTTTTTTGGCTTTTAAACATATGTTTTCAGCTCCTTTCAAAACTTAACTATAACATCACTTTAACTTTTTTTGATTGAATTTATGTTTGTTTTAATGAAAGGTAAGATCATATTACCATACTTAACTATAAAGTCTCTTTAACTTTTAGTTTTTCAGTGAACTGTCTTACTTGGGGCCAACACACAGTAACCTGCCACCTACGGTCAGCTTGCTACCTCAGCCCATGCTCCCCACCAACCTGACATCCATTCTTTAGCTGTGTGCCCCTGCAGCCTCCCTCATGTCCTCTACGGGCAACTTGCTGTCACTGCCTATGCCGGCCTGCCCTAAATAGTCAGCTTGCTGCCTCTGCTCCCGCATCATCTCTTCTGCCCTCTGTTCTCTGCCTGCATGCTGCAACCCCCTCCCACCTGCCCTTCGTGGTCAGACCACTGTAGTTTGCTGTCTGTGGTCAGCTTCCTGCCCCTGTCCTCTCCTACCTGCCCTAGGTTTTCTGTGTGCCTGCCCTTCCCTATTGTCCTCTGTGGTCCCTTGGCTGGCTGCCTTGCCCATGCCTGCCTGATCCCTGTTGTGAACTTGCTTCCCCAGGTACCTCCACCCTGCCTTCTGTTCTCTATGAGTGTGCGAACCTGCCCTCTCCCTCCTGTCCTTCAGGGTCAGCTGTGCTTCCCCTGCCTATGCCGGCCTGCACTCCACATGTAGCTTGCTGCCCAGTCTACCTCTCCCTGGCCCTCCATTCTCCAGCTGCGTACCTCAGTCTTCTCCACCCTAGTGTCTGTTGTCTGCTTGCTTCTTCTGCCCATGCTAACCTCCACTCGGTAGGCAGTTTGCTGTCCCTGCCTCCCTCCATCTGCCCTTTATTCTCCTTGTTAATACCTCTGCCCTCTACCTTCTGCCCTCCGTGGTCCATTGGGTTGCCACTGTCCATGCTAGCCTGGCCTCCATGGTTAACTTGCCGCTCCTGCGCCCTCCACTTGCTCTCCGTTGTCCATGTGCATGTCCCTGCACCATCCCTCCTGCACTCTGCTGTCCTTTGTGCTGCCCCTGTCACCTGCATGCCCTCATGCTAGCTTTCTATATCACTATCCATCATTTCTATGACTAGAAGTACCCTCTAATTTTGCTTGTTTCTAAAGGAAATTCTTTATGTTTTACAGCTTTGATGCCATCAAGATCACTTCAGGCGTGCCACACTTTTGTCATAAATAAAAAATAAATTAGTGTTCTAGCTGTTTATCAGAACACTGTGGGAAGCTGCAGTAGAACATTGGGAAGTTAACTGACAGACTGCTGCTGGTGTTGAAAGTACTTGCTTTAGTCTGAATGCCAGGATGTTTTACTGACATGAATTAGAAACACATTTAAGAACTTATATAAAATGTGTTCTCATTTTAGCTTTCTAGAGCACTAACCATAATTTCTATAACCAAATGAACCCCCTCATTTTGTTAATTTCTAAAGAAAATGTTAAACATTTTACAGCTTTGACTCCATCAAGATGGCTTTAAGTGTGCCACACTGTTGTCATAAATACACAATATTAGTGTTCTGGTTGTTTATTAGAGCACTGGGGGAAGCTGTAGTAGAAAACTGGGGAATCAACTGAAAGGCTGCTGCTTTTGTTCAAATATGTTTTACTCAGAATGTCAGACTTTATTCTCATGATTCTCTGAGCAGTTTTTGCCAAAAAGTTTCTTAGGGGCCTATTACGATACCCGGCGTAAAAAAATCCGCCAGGCATGGAAGCGGCAAAAATCCGCCCGCACACACCGCCTGAACACCGACCACGCCATTACGATTACACAAACCGAAAACCGCCATCGGCGAAAAATCACACAAAATACCGCCCGCCAACGTCCGAGTCGGAGTCAAACCGCCCGCCACGGACGGAAACACGCACGACAACACAAAACCGCCCGCCCTCACGGCCGACACACCGCACGTGAAATTACGATCGCACCGCCATGAGCGCGGAAAAACCACAAATATACCGCCCGCCAGCGCAAACAACGCCGATGAGAATCGACACGGCAGAAGCCATGGCGCCCACGTACCTGCACAGAAACCATCCGCTCACAAAACCAATAGCACACAACATGGCCAACAAGTCCACACAGCAAGGCACGCACAAATACACAAGCACAGTACACATCCCGAAAACACCCCCGGACAAACAAAAAATACAAAGGCCAGAACCCCAGACACAACACACCTGAAAACAACAGACCATGAGGACACACCCACATAGGTGAGTACAAAAGCAGCACTCCCACAGACCACAACCCCTTGCTACATTGCAAACCAGAGAGGAGAGGAGAGGACACAGTGACACAGCAAGGACAGCAGCACACCACAGAAACGCACACATCACTACCACCACCACCACCACCACCACCACCACCACCACCACCAAACACCGGCACCACAAACCCCCAGCACATTACACAACACACACCGCACCAGCACCACAAACACCATGGCACCACAAAGAATGCCCAAGTACACGCCCATTGAGCTGACGGTCATGGTCGACGAGATCATCAAGGTGTACCCACAAATCTATGGGAACATGGTCCAGCACACACCACTAGCCACCAGAAACAGAATGTGGAACCGGATCGTAGACCAGGTCAATGCAGTCGGGACCCTGCCCAGGAACAGAGGTGAAATAAACAAACGTTGGAATGACGTAAAGAGCCTGGTCAAGAAGAAGGAGGGCAAAAACAGAGAGCTGGCTGCCGTCACTGGCGGAGGGAATCCCGCGCTCTTTAAGACCTTCAAAGCGTGGGAGGAGAAGGTGCGAGTCGTAATACATCCGGAGATCCTCGCCGGATTAGCAGGGGAGTGGAGGCTGGTAAGTACAAACTAATGTATACCAGCACACCGCTATGTACTCACATGCACTACCACCATGCCACAGCTCCCAGGGACAAACACCCCCATGTCCAGCACACAATACACAACACATCACACACACATGCAACAGACACCACCACACACAGCCCAAACCGAACAACTGTAACATACGTGGGGACATGTGTACACTCAGCCAGCCACGTAACCACCAACAGGTCCCCAAATATGCCAGAAGCGCCACAACGAGCACCCACCACACCCATGTGTCCGCCACAGCTGCACTAACCGACAAGTAACAGGTAAGTGGCAGGAACACAAAGTGCAGTGGGTGGGAGGGTGGACAGCCCAAGTACAACACACACCAGGCCCCAGTCCCACAGCACAGCAAGGAGGAGCATCCCCCACACCCCACAGTCACGTGTCAGCCACCGCAGTGCACAACGACAGCCGAAAGGCAGACATCACGGTCCACAGCAATCGGTGTCAGTGGGTGTACAGCCACCCCCACGACCCACAACACCCCCCACCCCCACAGACCTGCAACATGGAGCACCCCCGCTTAGAGCCATGTGGCATCCAGTACAGTGCACGCACGAACAACTTGCAGGTGGGAAACTGGACAGGGCTGGATTACTGGAGGCATGAGGACCATAACACGACCAACACATGGGACATGTCACGTAGCAGACGAACACGCAGCACCGCCCACCGTCACGAACAAGTGAACAATGTGCACACGGACATGAACAACAGACTCACACCCCACATGACCCATCACATACATAGCAACACCCAAGGAGCCACGTCTGCATGCACAAGCCACACTGAATATAGTACCACACGGCAGCCACTGTGCAACTCATCACACACAACCGAAACACCATTGAAGTCCTGTCCATGTAGCCCCTACTGCCTGTCAACCACACACCCCACAACTACGCCTATGTAAGACAAACAACACTAGACGCAACAGAGCGGAACAACATAAATGCACACGAACACCACTGAACCCATCAAACACACAGACACACCATGCACATACAACATACCATCCATCCGTCAGCCCCAGTCTCATGAAAGGCATGTCATCCGCACAGCTGCCACACATACAGCAGTCACGCTAAGATACATGCCCATGACCAACCATGTGCCAGAAGTCAATGAAGCGCACGACACACTGTGAGCAACAACACACAACATGGGCCACACCCCCCGAGCACTGCAGTGATGCACATGGCACAGGGCAGCACGCACACCAAGGAGATGGGACAACTGCAATACGTTGGCTGGCACACAACCATCACTCACTCATAACGATGCGTCCAATGCCATGTCCAGTAATCACAACAGACAGCAAATATGCAGGCCATGTCAAGCATGCACACACCTCAAACCATGCACTGTCATGCTGCCACAACACATGTCACGTTCGGCACCCATGGCTCACAGCATGTACCCCAAAAGCATATCCCCTCCCAAAAGCGAATCTGGGGCATGGCCCCCATGTAGCCATATGCGTTCCTAAGCGTTCCATTTGAACCCCAAAAGCATATCCCCTCCCAAATGCGAATCTGGGGCATAGCCCCCATGTTGCCATATGCGTTCCTAAGCGTTCCATTTGAACCCCAAAAGCATATCCCCTCCCAAATGCGAATCTGGGGCATAGCCCCCATGTTGCCATATGCGTTCCTAAGCGTTCCATTTGAACCCCAAAAGCATATCCCCTCCCAAAAGCGAATCTGGGGCATGGCCCCCATGTTGCCATATACGTTCCTAAGCGTTCCATTTGAACCCCAAAAGCATATCCCCTCCCAAAAGCGAATCTGGGGCATGGCCCCCATGTTGCCATATGCGTTCCTAAGCGTTCCATTTGAACCCCAAAAGCATATCCCCTCCCAAATGCGAACCTGGGGCATGGCCCCCATGTTGCCATATGCGTTCCTAAGCGTCCCATCTGAACACCAAAAGCAAAGTACAAACCAGAGCCAGGATGGGCCAGGAGCCCGCATACACCAGAGTCACAATAAGTAGGGGCACAGCAACACACCCATCGGCATGGCCAATCCGTCCCATGCCACATGTGCACAGCACACAGTCCCATTGCCAAGCACACACAACTACAAATGCTACAGCCACACACACGCCTCCGGGAAACCCATGTACGAGATTGCACGAACTGTTAATGTCAGACGACAACTACATACTTCGCCAGGTGCAACACAATAACAAATCTCATTCTCTCCACAGGTGACGAACTGCTGGATGCTGGGGATGGAGCCAGCAGCCAGCACAGCCAGCCTACAAGCCCCCAACGAGGACACACGGATCTGGAGGATCTGTCCTCCTCTTCGGACACGGACCACCAAGCAGGCCCATCTGGTGTGGCAGGGCCCAGCCGCTCCCCAGGACCCCTCCTACCCACCAACCCATCATCCAGGGCTGCTGAACATTCCCAGCCCCCTGCTGCCACTGTCGTTGCGGCCACACCCACGGTCATTGTGGCCACTACCACTGCCGCAACCGCCACCATCGCCGCACCGACCACCACCGCCGCCACCACCACCACGTCTTCGCTGGCACCAGCCCCAGCGCAGGTGGTGGCCCGGCCGACTGGATCCACCCTGGGAGCCACAGCGAGGACCGTGGTGAGCAATGTGGCTAGTGGGCAGGCCGGTGGCAGCAGGACTGGTAGGAGGAGCAGGGTCAGGGAAACGCCAGCCTCCCCTGGGAGCAATGCCCTGCCTCAAATGGCCAGAGTCCTTGGGGCCTATGAAGAGGCCCAAGGACAATGGGTCCGGTCTGCTTCAGACACGCGTGAGGTGCTGGGGGTGCTGAGGTCCATGGACGCCCGTATGGGCCAACTCGTGGACCTCATGGGCCAGCTGGTGGTGGCGGTGAGGTCACTGCCAGGGACAGCAGCTCCCCCTCCGCCACCACCTGCCGGGGCGCAGGGTGGAGCAGCAGTGTCCAGTTCCCCTGCGTCCACAGCCAGTGAGCACACCTCAACCACCAGCATGTCGCAAGCAGGCACCCCCTCGCAAACGTGGAAGGGGCCGTCCGGAGTGGAAACAGATCTCCCGGGAGGACTTCGCACGCTCCAAACGCAAGTGAGGCAGCCAGCCAGCCTTCCGCCAGCCTTCCTTGACCAGCCACTGCATTGACTTGGACTACGATCCCACTCCACACAGCCATCTGGATGGCATGTGTGTGTTGGACTATGGACATAGAACCAGTGGGTACACCCTGATCATCACGCAGCCATGACCGACAGCTCATTGTCACTGCACGCACCACTTTTGTCATCACCTTACACACAATCACATGTCACAGTTTGTAATAAATGCACCTTTTTCACTAACTGCTGTTTGTGCCCTGTGTTTTATTTGTACGGAATACAACGGCCACCTTGGGCGGAAAGGCACCTGATGCGTGGCATGGCAATTGAATCCGGAGGGCCTGTAGGGACCTAGGGGTGGGAGACAGAACAGGAGCACATTCAATGAGTGTGTCACACACCCATCACACAGTACATGTCAACAACTACAAGCAATGTACACACATCGCACAGAGCAATAGGGCACAATGCCACAGCCACCAACAGTGGCATACTACCCTGGCCATGGAGCGTTGACACACAGCACGCAGTGAACAAACGGCCACCCTGACACAGCACACACACACCTGCACAGATACAGCCACATCAGCCGTCGTACATGGACACTCACCGTCAAGTGAAGTAGCGGGCGATGAGCTGCTGCCGCACATTACCAGCTTCCTCCTCTCCGCTGTCCTCCTCACTCGAGCTGTCCTGGTCTGCGGGCTGGGGCCCTGGTTGATCTCCGTCATCCACGATGAGGGGGATCTGCTTCCGAATGGCCAGATTGTGCAGCATGCAGCACGCCACCACTATCCGGCACACCTTCTGTGGGGAGTACGCCAGCGCACCCTCGGTGCGGTCCAGGCACCTGAACCTGGACTTGAGGAGGCCAAAGGTACGCTCGACCACACGTCTGGTCCTCCCATGTGCCTCATTGTAGCGATCGTCTGCTGGGGTGCGAGGATTCCTCAATGGACTGAGCAGCCATGCCCCATTCGGGTACGCAGAGTCACCTGGGTGTGAGGGACACAGAGAACCGTTGCAATTCCAACTGGACAGGGGACAGCATCGCACAACCAGCACGCTACACCACTCCACATACTCACCGACAATACAGGCACGATCCTGTTGCATATTGGACATCAGTCGTGGCAAGATGCTGTTGCGCATTATGTGTGCGTCATGGGCCGAGCCTGGGAACTTTGCACACACGTGGGTGATCACCATGTCCGCAAGGCACACCACTTGCACATTCAGGGAGTGCGTGTGCTTCCTGTTGCGGTACAGGTGCTCAGTGGCCTGTGGTGGAACAAGGCCGACATGTGTGCAGTCAATGGCTCCAACGACGTGTGGGATTCTGCCAAGGGCATAGAATGCACCCTTCACTGCCGCCAATTCACGAGCCCTGGGGAAGCGGATGTACCTGTTTCGGTACAGCATCATGGCTGCCAGTACATCCCTCAGCACCTTGCTGAACATGGGCTGGGACATCCCTCCTCCAATGCCCACTGTGTGCTGGAATGACCCAGTGGCGAAGAAATGCATGGCGGCCATCACCTTAGCCGTGGGGATGACAGCAGTCGGATACACCCTGCGGGGACGGAGATGGGGTTCTAACATGGCACACAGTCGATGCAGGGTTGGCCTGTCCAGCCGAAACTTCCTAATAACCTCTGTATCGTCCATGTCCGCCAGCAATTGGTATGGGCGGTCAATGTTCGGTCTCCGCCTAGGGACAATGGCAGAGGACACATGTCAAAGCAACACGACACATAGCAATTTCGCATACACATCACTGACATGACTGAGCAAGCACATGAGCCACAGCCCAGCTGTCAAGCTGGGACGGCACGGCCACAATACACTTACACAGGTCTCCCAACAATGGCAATGGCTAGTGATACAAACCACTGCCATGTGCATGCACATGGGGATCTAGGCCCCAATGACTTGCGGGCGTGCTGATGGGGACTGACTGCATATCCGTCAAGCGGCAACGCCACGGCAACATGAATGTCTGCTGAGCATGGAACTGCTTCCGCGGCTGGATGAGTATGGCACACGACGACGACGATGTGGGCACAGGCTGAGCGGCCAAAACAAGTGGGACCTGTGGCACGAGGGGATATGAGACAGTAGTAGGTGTCAGCACTGCACCCTATGTACAGCACTGTACGGATCACACCTCCCGAAACATTGACAGGTGTCCACATTGACAGCCCCATGCCAAGACGGCTGTGTGCTTGCAGTCACACGTCACAGGTGAGAGGTTACATTGCACGTGCCAGGTGGCAGACGTACATAGTGGGAGCTGGCATGTGTGTGCATGTGTCTCCTGTTCAGGATCCACCAGATGGGCGCTGACTCTGTACTGACCATTGGACACAGCATGTTCCGTGGAAGGCTTGTGTGTGTGGGATGGTGGCACTGGATGTGCCTCCGTTGGGTGGGGGGCCATGCACAGGGCGGGTACGTCGATGATTGCGCATTGTTGGTCACGGTGGGTGCACCAACTGAAGATGTGTTGCCCTGTGTTCAATTCCTATGTCCGCATGATGATGGACTGTAGATGTGGGCAGACTACACATTGGTCGATGTGCTGTCTATATGCATGTGCCTTCACACCAGGCACAGCTGCCCCTGCACATGTGACCCCTGCTGGACTCGCTGCTGGGTCTGTGGAGCTGATGCACCTTCTGCGCGTGGGGCGGACAGCTCTCCTCACTTCCCTCATTGCGCATGTCATGACTTTGCCGCAGGTGACATGGATCATGGAGGGCCCACATGTACGCGTGGGTAGGCTACACATGATTGTACACTGGTCGCCACCCCCAGTCAGTGTTTCGAATGGGAAGGTTGTCGTGCTGGTGGTATGTTCGATGTGGCGGATGGGCGGGCCTAGGTGCGGGCTTACATTCCGGACATGGGGGTAGTTGGATTGGCGACTAGTTGCAGTACACACGGGACACGTCTCTTCCTTACCACATCTGGGTCATCCCTTGTACTAACTGACAGTGATACAGTCATCTTCGCCCCAGCCCTCATGTCCTCCCTCGCTCCCCCAATATGCATGTTCACCTGCGAGGCTAGCGCTTGCACAGGCAGCCCCAAGCTCGCACCAGAGAGGGCAAGGAGTGTATGTGTGGGTCCAGTTGCACGAGTGGGCTGTCTCAGGGTATGATGTGTTGCGGGACGCCGTCCACCTGCGTGGTGCCCCAAATGGAGACCCGGCCTGCATGGACTATGCATCACAGTCTTCGCCTTCCGGATCCGCCACCTGCGACACCCAGTGGCTGTGGCTGCCCTTGCGGCCATGCCGCGTCCGTCTGTGACTGATGGCCCACACATTCACTCTTTGGCCTCTCTGGGGAGGGCTCGGGGGTGGTGGCGCACGCGCTTGCACTTAGTCGCAATGGCATGTGGCGTGGTTGGTATGATGGGCAATGGATGGGATGGTGCGAGCCACCTCCCGTGACGTCAGTGCTGCTCGTGCTGTGGTGCGTCCCCCTACACTTCCATTTGACATGTGCCATGCTAGACGTTGAGGTTCTATTGCCTGCGTGATATGACCAGGAGGAGCGCGAGGAGACCTCTCACACACCATGCTCCACTGCCATCCCGTGCCCTGTATCGCCTGTGCGGATTGACTATGTTGGGGTTACACCTGGTCGACTGGGGCTGTGTGTGCCTTGTCAAGGGGCATGGCGGGCGCACAACAGGATCCAGCTTGTCCACAGAGGGTGGGCTGAGGTGCGCCTGGTACCGCTTTGTACGTGTGCCCGGCTGCTGTGCACACACGTGTTCACTCCCCCGACAGGTGTCCTCTCACAATGCCCAGGGAAGCGGTGGTGTACTGTTCATGACCCCTCCCAACACGGCGTGCTCCAACTTGGCATGTGCGCATCTACCCGTCGCACCCACCCACCTGAGCACTGCGTCCATACGACTTCACACGACACATGTGTGTCTTCCACAGTAGTGCTACTCATTTGCGTTGACATCCAATACCAGTGGACTACATGGTCATGTCACGACTGCCGTGTACTTCACATACTCTCATCCTCTCTCATTCGTACTTGTGAAATGAGTCAGCGGAGACAGTTTTGGTTTCAAACATTATATTGAGTCTTCTGTCCTCTGTGATGCAGTATAGTGGACACTACTGGCAGCGGAATACATGTTGAGGATATACTGAGCATGATTGCAAATGGGATAGGGTGTGGGGTTACATGTGATTGGCTGTTGCATGTGGGATGTGGGCTTCAGAGTGACATCTGCTTGGCCAAGGCTGTGCTAATGTACATTTACGTATTGCTGCGGAGCTGCAGACTTTGACACAGACGGTATACATGTAGCCTACCAGACCGCTTGGCATCATGGGCACAGTCCATCTCAGTTCCATGTGACAGGTTTGCTGCGGTTGTTCCTCATGCACGCGTGCATGTGAGATGACATCAGGGCATGTGCTTGCGTGCATGCAGCGGCGTGCCACTTGTTGTTGCACTGTGGTGGTTACTGGACATGTCACAGTCACTGGGGTCGTGTTGTTGTTGTATGCACTTGTCGTCCATGCAAAGGTCCTGGTATGGGATTCCCGGGGCGGGGGTGGGAGGGGTGCAGCACCCACAGACTCCAGGCGACCTATTCATGTCCACTGAGCGGTGTGTGTGTCCATGTGCGCTGGATCCATGTCGTGTCCTGGTTGTTCGTGCAGTTCCGTCCATGTGGGTGCGATACACAGAGCCCATGCCACTGCCTCCCACGATGCATGCGGTGTTCCTGGATGTGATGGGGAACAGTGTGCATGTCCCGGTCATATCCGATGTCATGGCGATGTCGTTGATGGTGTGGTTACAGTTGCCGGTCGTTTGGTATGGCTGTTGTTCTGGTGACTGGCCAGTCCGTGCGGAAGCTAAGCATGGGTGCGGGGTTGGACATCATAGGTCACTCGGGGAACCTGCGTTGTGGTCCGACGAATTTACAGGTTGTCAGGTATGCGATGCCGTCCAGCAGGGCTTCCATGTCATTGGTGGTGTACATGTTTGCCAGCCAATGTAGCGGATGGTGGCTGTCAAGGTGTTGTTCGTAAGTTGTCCCTTGGAGGACCATGATGGGGCATGCTGGGTGACATTCGATGTAGCTGTTCTCGATGATCCGTCGTGTGGAGGCACAGTGGTCCCATTTCAGTGCGGGTGCGATGTTGGCCACATACGCCATGCCCCCATAGGCAGAGCAGGCCCTGTCGTGTGCGTCCAGAGGGAGGAGTAGTGGTAGCAGGTCCGCCTTCAGACATGCCGGGTTGGAGAGGCATATCTCGACGGGATGCTGGTAGGGACACCTCCGACAGTAGAAGACGGGCATGACGCAGCTGAACAATGTGATGCGGTAAGTCAGTCGGTAACTTACGTTCAGCAGGGACAGGAGATCGCATCCCAATGTATGGAACAGGTTGGTTTTGTACAGCTTGAGCTGTTCGGCGTAGTTGGGTAGGTGTGTTGCGGTTGCCATTTCGCAGCGGTGCGTTGTGGTGGCGTGCTCCGGCTGTGTGTGCAGTCTGCAATGTGCACGCTCCGAGGTTGCTGTGAGCTCTGTGTAGTCGTAGGGAGACAGGACTTGTGTTCTGTTGGCTTGTTTGGAGGACACGGGCCCTCTTCCCACATGCTTCTCAGACAGTTCAAGGTCAGTGATGTGTGACTCCTTCCAATTAACTTGCATGTGGCCGACATGGGGAGTGTTTTCTTCTTTCTTCCCCGTCCGTTGTGTGCTTCTGTGATATGCGCTATCTGCCCTGTGGTCGGTCTCCTCGGCATGCCTGTGTTGGTCTATTCTTGGACAATGGCTGTATTCACCGGCTTCTGTCGTAGGGCTGTGGTTTCGGAGTTGGAATGGAAGGTCATTCAGTGCTGTCTGCTCTCCCTTGTGTGGGCGGCAGGCTGCCTTTCCGCTCTGCGTTGGGCCTTGTGTGTGAATGTTATTCTTGGGCCACCTGTTGTCGGTCCCCGGGCTCTTTGGTGTTCCGTTATATATGTCTTGTTCATATGTGCAGGGTGGTATGGGTGTTTCAGTGTGGTACTGGCGTTCCTCTTCCCGAAGGGGCCCTGCTTCTCCTAGTTTGTGTTGCCGCCGCTGTGTGCTACGCCATGTTTGTTACACTGGGGTGTGTCCTGCTGTTGCGTGTCTTCACTGACATGTGTGCGTCGGTTGTGTGGCGTTGGGTGTTGTCCGTGAATTGGGCGTTGGGGACATGTCTGTGGCAGGCCTGTCACGTGTCATGTGCGTTCGGGGTGGGGCTGATGTGTGTGCTGCTTGGTTGTGTCCCTGTGTCTGTGTGCGACGCATGCATGGCGCTGCGGTTGACCTCTGCGTTGTGCGCATGTGTGGCGGCGTCATCAGCGCTTTGGGGCCGTGACGGGGTGGTTGGTTCCTAGTCCCAGGTGGTGTGTACACATGTGTTACGCGATGTTGCGATTTGGCCTGTGTGTCATATGTGGATGCAATGGTGGATGTGTAGTGTACACGCGCTGGTGGGGGTTGTCCGCTTTTCCGCCCTTGCACTGTGTGCGCTGTTTGCGTGCACTTGTTGTGTGTGTGCCTACCTGCGTCTCCGCGGTACGTTGCGTCCTTGGTGGTGCATCAGCAGGAGCATGGGGAGGGCCTGCAGTGCTGGATTCATGCTCGGGAGCCGCTTCTTCGTTGTCCGTGCTCGGCATCCGTGTTACCGCTTCGGTTTGTCGTACGGTATCTCTTGGCCGTGGGAGCCGTTTGTTTGCGGCATCGTAATTTATGCGCCGGGCGGGACGTGTTTCGTCGGACGGTGTGTGTCAGTTGGGCTGCGCCGCTACGTGTACGGGCGCACTTTGATGGCGGACGGTGTTGCTGGCTTGCCGGCGGTGTTTGGCCTACTTTTCGCATCGTAATTGGACGGGCGTGTGGACTGCTGCGTGCCGGCGGTAACTGGTGCTTTTTGCATCCGCCAGCACGGCGGTGGTGCTTCCGCCTGCCATCGTAATGGGCCCCTTAGTTCCCAGTTTTAGATTTTGGCCACCTGGGCGCCTTCAACACCACTTCCAAGGGTCCAGGACGTGTGGGGAACCACTTAGAGGGTCAGGACCCATCCCTCATTTTAGCTTCTGGAGAACATTTCATAACCTCTATGAGAAAATCATTAGAGAAAGCAGTTTTCTTTCAAACATGGTTTATCAAATCCCAACGTTTTGTCACTGGGTCACATCACTTTAGAGCACACAACAGTTTGGAAATTTGGGCTATATTTACTAAGATACAAAAGTGACGGAAATCAATGCACATTTTTTTTAACGAATTTACTTTCCAGCGCAAATCTTGTTTTGAGCTGAAAAACCACTTGAAAGTAGGGCAAAGCAGTGCATAGCGCTGCTTTGCATTACTTAGCACCAAGGGGAATTCCATGGGTGGTGCATGTGTGTTCACATGCAACCACCCAAAGTTTCTGACGCAAAACCCTATTTGCTAAAAAAAAGTAGACAGTTTTGCATAAAAAAATAGCACCCACTTCTTCAACAAGGCACTATCATGGAGAAATGTTTTCATTTCTCCTTTGTTTTCCAACTTTGCACGTGTGCTGCACTGTACAACACACATACAAGGTGGGAACATTTTTAAAGTTAGTCTAAGCATAGTATTTTATACTGAAAGGGTATCTTTCCAGTACAAAACCTATGCTAGACTCATGCAGACACCCTTGCACTATGGTGCAAAGATGTGTGCGTGGCGCACGGCAGCACATTTCTATGCTGGGGCTTGGGAGGGGGAAAGAGAGTGCCATATTTTTGTAAATATGAAACTCTCCTGCTATCTCCTTCTTTGGCAGTGCAGCGCAGCATTGCCGGCTGCTGCACTGTGCTGCATGATAATTTAGTATATCTGGCCCTTCATAAGCATCCAGAGGACCACTTTGCATGTGAATTTCTTGAAAACAGCTAAACGGATTTACACCAAGTAACAAAGAGACCATTTTCTGAGTAAAATTCTGAACTTTAGACCCTCCCTTTCTCTTAGGCCCCTCTTTGGTCCCACTTGATGGATCACCACAAAACATTCCAGGAAGGAGCTGAAGTTCACCAAGGTTTTATTTTGGAAAGTTTTGTAAAGATTCATCAAAACAGTGCTAAATTTATTTATGAAAACATAAAAATGTTCTTCTAGTGCAAACAGTCATGCAAATAAATGGCTACATGGAATTTGGCAGAAAGTTAGAATTTTAGTACAAAAGTATTCTTTCTGTTACTTGGTGTAAATTCATTCAGCTGTTTTTGAGAAATTCTCCAATAAAGAGGAGCATTGGGCAATCACGAGGGGTTTAAAATTTAGTGAATTTAAACAAACCCTGGGCACACACTAAACATAGATTCTATACGGTTAAGTTCCCATGCAGTAGCTATCCTAATACAGACATTAACATGAGGAAGAGAATATGTTCCACATGAATATTACAATCATCCAAGTCTTTGGCTTTAGCAGAGATCTTTTATACGCAGATCTTGTTCAGTGTTCATGAAATAAAATGAAATCTCATCTTATTCTAGTTTTGTTCATATTGTGTTTGAAACATTCAGGGGCCGATTCCGATCTCGGCCGGTAGTGCTCCGAATCGGATTCGGCTTTACCGGATCCGATTCGGAGCCCTATTTCCCGACCGAACCGTACGCGCGTCGGGGCGAGCGAGTACGATGCGTATTCGCCGACCGACTCGTCCGGGCATCCCGACCGCTCCGACCGACTCGTTCCCGGGTCTAACCGCACCGACCGACTCGCTCGGACTCGACTCGCACCGCGCAATGGAGACGTTCCCCGGCCGGGTAGGTACGATGCGCGCGCGCGAGCAGTCCGACCGAGCCGCGCACTCCGGCTCCAAAGAGCAGTCGGAGCCGCACTTTGGGGGTCCGTGTCGGACCCCTGTACGCCGTAGCCGTGCGGAGTCGCACACAGGGGGGACCCATGGGTCCCCTACCTGTGCGTGTACGGCGCGAATCGCTTCGCCGCGTACACGCTGTAGGGGGCGCACTTGTCCGCGATCGCACCCCATTGAGTCAATGGGAGCCCGCGTACGCGTTGTACGACAGGCTCCCATTGACTTCAATGGGAGTCCGACCGACTCGTGTCCGATGGCATACGTGCGCATCGTACTCGTTCGGTCGGACTGCACGGGTCCGATTCGGTCGGAAATCTCTCCGGGTCCGGCTCGGTCGGAGAGATTTCCGGCCCGAATCGGAATCGGCCCCTCAGTGTGTCACGCATATTTATTTTTGGGAAAAAATCTGCTTACTTTAAGCTTTGTTGTGCCGTGTCTCTGTGTTAATTATTCATTTTCCAAATTAATTCAATGCTTCTCTGTTAAAGTGCAGCTTACAAACAGGGCAGAATAGGACACCTCCATTAATTTTTTTAATTAATGACTGGTATAATGTATGTTTACAGTACTGTGTTTTGTTAATAAATTGCTGTATGATATATAATTTATGTCCTTTGTTTTTTGAGTTTGTGGGTTTAACATATTGACAAAAGTGTGGTGTTTGTCTTGGATCACTGACAGAATATCAACAACACTAATATCTACCTACAAAAATATCGTGACATAAATATTGTTGTCAAAAATATCAACTTCCTATCTTCATAATGGTAAGTACAGAAATATCGGAAAAAAATATTGTTGTTAAAAATATCGTTTTTTTATATGTATTATAAATAATGTAAAATAAATTAAATAATACATTTTACTTAAATTTTTTTTAGATTTATTTGTAAATTTTAACAATTATACGTAATAAATGTAATTCAAAAATAAATTAAACATACATATATAAAATGTAATATATATTTACTTAAAATTAATTAAAAAATAGTAATTTTAATTAATTATATAATGTTAGAAATATATTAAAAAATAAAGATAAATATATATATACATACACCTACAACATAAAAAATTATAATACAAATTAAAATATTAAAATATGCAATATTTTTTAAACCTTCATTTTAAACTACATTTAGTGCAACAGTAGGGAAAATGTTGGATAGCGGAGGGTAAAAAATTACTATTCCCACTCCAGCGAGTGTAACAGTAGGGAAAGTGTTGGATAGTGGAGGGGAATAATTTACTATTCCCACTCCAGCGATTGCAACAGTGGGGAAAGTGTTGAATAGCTGAGGGGTACAAATTACTATTCCCACTCCTGCAAATGCAACAGTAGGAAAAGTGTTGGATAGCGGAGGGTAAAAAATTACTATTCCTACTCCAGCGAGTGCAACAGTAGGGAAAGTGTTGGATAGAGGAGGGGAATAATTTACTATTCCAACTCCAGCGAGTGCAACAGTAGAGAAAATGTTGGATAGCGGAGGGGAATAATTTACTATTCCCACTTCAATGAGTGCAACAGTAGGGAAAGTGTTGGATAGCGGAGGGACAAAAATTACTATTCCCACTCCAGTGAGTGCAACAGTAGGGAAAGTGTTGGATAGCGGAGGGATAAAAATTACTATTCCCACTCCAGCGAGTGCAACAGTAGGGAAAGTGTTGGATAGCATAGGGGTAAAAATTACTATTCCCACGCCAGGGAGTGCAACAGTAGGGAGAGTGTTGGATAGCGGAGGGGAATAATTTACTATTCCCACTCCAGTGATTGCAACAGTAGGGAAAGTGTTTGATAGTGAAGAGGTACAAATTACTATTCCCACTCCTGCGAATGCAACAGTAGGGAAAGTGTTGGATAGCGGAGGGTAAAAAATTACTATTCGCACTCCAGCGAGTGCAACAGTAGGGAAAGTGTTGGATAGCGGAGGGGAATAATTTACTATTCCAACTCCAGCGAGTGCAACAGTATGGAAAGTGTTGGATAGCAGAGAGGAATAATTTACTATTCCCACTCCAATGAGTGTAACAGTAGGAAAAGTGTTGGATAGCGGAGGGATAACAATTACTATTCCCACTCCAGTGAGTGCAACAGTAGGAAAATGTTGGATAGCATACGGGTAAAAATTACTATTCCCACTCCAGTGAGTACAACACTAGGGAAAGTGTTGGATAGCGGAGGGAAATAATTTACTATTCCCACTCCAGCAAGTGCAACAGTAGGGAAAGTGTTGGATAGCGGAGGGATAAAAATTACTATTCCCACTCCAGCGAGTGCAACAGTAGGGAAAGTGTTGGATAGTGGAGGGGAATAATTTACAATTCCCACTCCAATGAGTGCAACAGTAGGGAAAGTGTTGGATAGCAAAGGGGATAAAATTACTATTACCACTCCAGCGAGTGCAACAGTAGGGAAAGTGTTGGATAGCGGAGGGGAATAATTTACTATTCCAACTCCAGCGAGTGCAACAGTATGGAAAGTGTTGGATAGCAGAGAGGAATAATTTACTATTCCCACTCCAATGAGTGCAATAGTAGGGAAAGTGTTGGATAGTGGAGGGGAATAATTTACAATTCCCACTCCAATGAGTGCAATAGTAGGGAAAGTGTTGGATAGCGGAGGGGTACAAATTACTATTCCCACTCCTGCGAATGCAACAGTAGGGAAAGTGTTGGATAGCGGAGGGGTAAAATTTACTATTCCCACAGAACAAAATTCAAATTTAAAAACAAACAAAATATCAACTACAATACAAAATATAATAAAAACCCCAAAAACAAAACATAGATAAAAATATAAAAATTACCAAAACATATAAAAATATTTTAATGTTGCAAAATTCTAAAAATGACATAAAAATAAAAATTTTTAAATTTAACAAACTATTTACAAACAAATAAATATTTTGTAATAGTAATTTATCTTAATAAAAATTAAAAATTACATAAATGTAATATTCATTTTCCTACCCTACAACACCACACAATTTACAACACAAATCCAAATTAAACAACAAAGTGTACCTCTATAATTAACACAATTATCAATTTAACAAATATTAATAATTATAAAACACATTTAAAAATGTAAATTCCAAAGAAAAAAACTAAACAATTTCCAAAAATATTTATCAATTAATAAATTAATATTAATGATCAAGTAAGGATTAATTAATTTAAACTAAATTACTTTCCACCCTCTACCCCAAAAAACACACACCTAAACATATTTACACAATTTCCATAACTAATTTTACACTAATCAATGAATATCAATTAACAGCAATTCATTAATTATTTTTAAAAAATACTTCCCACCATTTACCACTATAAACCCCACAACTCAAAATTATTACACAGTTGGCATATTTAAAATTTAATTAATTAATTAGCATTAATTAACAATTAATTAATTAATTATAAATAAATTACCTCCCACCATATTCCCCTATAAATCCCACCACCAATATAGTAAAACATGACACAATTAACATAATTAGTTAACAATTAATTAATTAATAACAATTAACAAGCAAAATATAAATAAAAATAATAACTTAATTCACACAATTAACATTATAAAATAAAATTAATTAAATATTATATGAAAAATATTAATACATGTTTTAAAATTAAATTACTTCCCACCCTACTCCCTATCAACCCACAACCTGCTCCTAAAAAAATAACACAATTAACATAATTACCAATTCATTAATAATAAATAACAACCAATTAATACATAATTAATAATAAATTAATTCCCACAACTAACAATATAAAATATAAAAAAAATACATATTAATTAATACAAAATATTAATAAATTAATTATAATTAAATTACTTCCCACCCTATTCCCCTATAAACCCATAACCCGCTCTTAAAAAATGACACAATTAACATATTTACCAATTAATTAATTAATACAAATTAACAACCAATTATTAATTAATTAATTATGAATTAATTCCCACAATTAACACTGTATAATCAAAAAATATATAAATACTAATGAATAAAAATTAATATTCAATGTATTATAATTAAATTACTTTCCACCCTATTCCCCTATAAACCCACAACCCGCTACGGAACTAAAATGCAAAATTTAAATAAAATTAATAACTTCTAAAAATTTAACACATATTAAAAAACAAATGCAATACTTAGACAAAAAAATAGAGCACATACATTTAAAATACATACTAAAATACATAACACTAACTAAAAAACGACTATATTTTTGCAAATGATATTAATTACTTCGATATTTTTGCAAACGGTATTAATTACTTCGATATTTTAGAAAACTATAAGGCCCATTACGATACCGGGCGTAAAAAAATCCGCCACCCATGAAAGCGGCAAAAATCCGCCCGCCTACACCTTCTGAATACCGACCCAGCAATTATGATGCCTCGAACCGAAAACCGCCAGCGGCGGAATAAACACACAAAATACCGCCCGCCCAAGCCCGAGTCGGAGTCAAACCGCCCGCCACGGACGGAAAGACGCACGACAACACAAAACCGCCCGCCCTCACGGACCGATACACCGCACGTGAAATTACGATCGCACCGACATGAGCGCGGAAAAACAACAAATACACCGCCCGCCAGCGGAAACAACACTGAAGAAAATGGACACGGCAGAAGCCATGGCGGCCACGTCCCTGCACAGAAACAGCCCTGGACACAAACAAACACACACAGCAAGGCAAACAAGTCCACACAGCAATCCACGCACAAATACACAGACAAAGTACACATCCCGAAAACACACCACCCCTGGACAAACAAATAAACACAAAGCCCAGAACACCGGCCACAACACACCTGAAAACAACAGACCATCAGGACACACCCAAACAGGTAAGTACAAAAGCAGACCCTCCACAGACCACAACCCCTTGCAACATTGCAAAGCAGAGAGGAGAGGACACAGTGACACAGCAAGGACAGCAGCACACCACAGATACGCACACATCACACCCACCACCACCACCACCAAACACCGGCACCACAAACCCCCTGCACATCACACATCACACACCGCACCAGCACCACAAACACCATGGCATCACACAGAATGCCCAAGTTCACTTCCACTGAGCTGACGGTCATGGTCGACGAGATCGTCAAGGTGCACACACAAATCTATGGCAACCAGGTCCAGCACACACCACTAGCCACCAGAAACAGAATGTGGAACAGAATTGTAGACCAGGTCAATGCAGTCGGGACCGTACCCAGAAACAGAGGAGAGATAAACAAACGGTGGAACGACATCAAAAGCCTGGTCAAGAAGAAGGAGAGCAAAAACCGAGAGCTGGCTGCCACGACTGGCGGAGGGAATCCCGCGCATTACAAGACCTTCAAAGCGTGGGAGGAGAAGGTGCGAGTCATCATCCATCCGGAGATCCTCACCGGATTACCAGGGGTGGTGGAGGCTGGTAAGTACAAACAAATGTATACCAGCACACCGCTATGTACTCACATGCACTACCACCATGCCATAGCTCCGAGGGACAAACACCCCCATGTCCAGTACACAATACACAACACATTACTCACACATGCAACAGGCACCACCACCCACACACAGCCCAAACATATCAACTAACAAAACCATGGGGGCATGTGTACACCCAGCCAGCCACGTAACTACCAACAGGTCCCCTAGTACTCCAGAAGCGCCACAACGAGCCCCCCACACCCATGTGGCAGCCGTAGCTGCACCAACCGACAAGTAACAGGTAAGTAGTCGCAACACAGAGGCAGTGGGTGGGAGGGGGACAGCTGAAGTACAACACCCACCAGGCCCCTAGTCCTACAGCACAGCAAGGCGGAGCACCCCCACACCCATGTGGCAGCCGTAGCTGCACTAACCGACAAGTAACAGGTAAGTAGCAGCAACACAAAGCGCAGTGGGTGGGAGGGGGGACAGCTGAAGTACAACACCCACCAGGCCCCTAGTCCTACAGCACAGCAAGGCGGAGCACCCCCCACACCCATGTGGCAGCAGTGGCTGCACTTACCGACAAGTAACAGGTAAGTAGCAGCAACACAAAGCGCAGTGGGTGGGAGGGGGGACAGCTGAAGTACAACACCCACCAGGCCCCTAGTCCCACAGCACAGCAAGGAGGAGCACAGCCCACACCCATGTGGCAGCCGTAGCTGCACTAACCGACAAGTAACAGGTAAGTAGCAGCAACACAAAGCGCAGTGGGTGGGAGGGGGACAGCTGAAGTACAACACACACCAGGCCCCTAGTCCCACAGCACAGCAAGGAGGAGCACAGCCCACACCCATGTGGCAGCCGTAGCTGCACTAACCGACAAGTAACAGGTAAGTAGCAGCAACACAAAGCGCAGTGGGTGGGAGGGGGGACAGCTGAAATATAACACACACCAGGCCCCTAGTCCCACAGCACAGCAAGGAGGAGCACAGCCCACACCCATGTGGCAGCCGTAGCTGCACTAACCGACAAGTAACAGGTAAGTAGCAGCAACACAAAGCGCAGTGGGTGGGAGGGGGGACAGCTGAAGTACAACACACACCAGGCCCCTAGTCCCACAGCACAGCAAGGAGGAGCACAGCCCACACCCCACACCCACGTAGCAGCCACTGCAGTGCACACCGGCAGCCGACAGGTAGACATCCCGCCCCAGGACAAACGGTGTCAGTGGGTGTCCAGCCATCACCACGACCCATAACACCGCCCCCACCCCCACAGACCTGCAACATGGAGCACCCCCCGCCCATAACCATGTTGCATCCAGTCCAGTGCACGCTCAAAAACAACCTGCAGGTGGGAAACTGGACAGGGCGGGGTGACTGGAGGCATGAGGACTGAATTACGACTAACACATGGGACATGCAAAGTAGCAGAGGAACACGCTGCACTGCTCCCTGCCACAACCATGTGAACAATGTGCACACGGACATGAACCACAGAGTCACACCCCACATGACCCATCACAGACACAGCAACACCCAAGGAGCCACGTCTGCATGCACAAGTCACACTGATAACAGAACCACACGGCAGGCACAGTGCAACCAATCACACACAACTGCAACACCATCGAAGTCCTGTCCATGTAGCCCCCACTGCCAGTCAACCACACATCCCACAACTATGCCCATGTAAGACATACCACACTAGACGCAACAGCGTGGAACAACAGAAATGCACACGAACACCACTGGACCCATCAAAAACACAGACACACAATGCACATACAACATACCATCCATCTCATCCGTCAGCCCCAGTCACATGAAAGGTATGTCATCCGAACAGCTGGTCCACATACAGTAGTCACGCAAAGAAACATGCCCATGATAAATCATGTGCCAGAAGTGAATGAAGCGCACGTCACACTGTGAGCAACTACACACATAACATGGGCCACACACCCCCGAGCACTGCAGTGATGCACATGGCACAGGGCAGCACGCACACCAAGGAATTGGACCATCTGCAATACGTTGTGTGGCACACAACCATCACTCACTCATAACAATGCGTCCAATTACATGGCCAGAAATCACAACAGACAGCAAATATGCAGGGTATGTCAGACATACACACACCTCAGACCATGCACTGTCATGTTGCCACAACACATGTCACGTTCTGCACCCATGGCACACAGTATGTACCCCAAAAGCATAGTACATCTCAAATGCGTTTCAGGGGGCTGACCCCCATTATGCCATCTGCGTTTCTAAGCGTTCCATATGAACCCCAAGAGCATAGTACAAACCAACCTCCACGATGGGTCTGGAGTCCGCATACACCAGAGCCACAAAAAGCAGGAGCACAGCAACACACCCATCGGCATTGCCAATCCGTCCCATGCCACATGTCCACAGCACACAGTCCCATTGGCATGCCCACACAACAACAAATAGCACAGCCACACACACAGCTCCAGGAAACCTGTGCACGACTGTGCACGAACTGTGGATGTCAGACAACCTATACATACTTTGTCATGTGCAACACAATAACATATCTCATTCCCCCACAGGTGACGAACTGCTGGATGCTGGAGATGGAGACAGCAGCCAGCACAGCCAGCCTGCAAGCCCCCAACAAGGACTCACGGATGTGGAGGATCTGTCCTCCGATCCGGACACGGACCACCCAGCAGGCCCATCTGGTGTGGCAGGGCCCAACCGCACCCCAGGCACCCTCCCACCCACCAACCCTTCATCCAGGGCTGATGACCACTCACAGCCCCTGCTGCCACTGTCGTAGCGGCCACTACCACTGTTGTGGCGGCCACCCCCACGCTCGTTGCGGCCACTCCCACTGCCGCAACCACCACCACGTCATCACTGGCCCCAGCCCCAGCGCAAGTGGTGGTCCGGCCGACTGGGTCCACCCTGGGAGCCACAGCGAGGCACGTGGTGAGCAATGTGGCTAGTGGACAGGTCGGTGGCAGCAGTACTGGTAGGAGGAGCAGGGCCAGGCCAACGCCAACTGTGCCTGGGAGCCAAGCCCTGCCGCCAATCGACAGAGTCCTTGGGGCCTATGAGGAGGCCCAAGGCGAATGGGCCAGGTCGGCAAGCGACACGCGGGAGGTCCTTGCGGTGTTGAGGTCCATGGACGCCCACATGGCCCGAATCGCAGACCTCATGGGCCAGCTGGTGGTGGGGGAGGGCAGCAAGGCCAACACCACCTCCGCCACCACCTGCTGTGGCGCTGGGTCGTGCAGCATCACGTTCCCCTGCGTCCACAGCGAGTGAGCACTCCTCAGCCACCACCAGCGGAACATCAACACCCCCCTCCCAAACGTGGAAGGGGCCGTCCTAAGTGGAAACAGGTGTCCAGAGAGGACTTCGCCCGCACCAAACGCCAGTGAGTCATCCAGCCACCTTGACCACCTACTGCATTGACTTGGAATACGATCCTAGCCCACACTGCCATGTGAATGGCATTTGTCTGTTGGACTGTGGACATAGAACTCCATGGGTACACCTTGACCATCACGCAGCCATGACCGTCAACTCATTGTCACAGCATGCACCACATTTGTCATCACCTTGCACACAATCACATGTCACCGCTGTTAATAAATACACCTTGATCACAATCGGCTTAATGTATCCTGTGTTTATTCCACGATGTGCAATCGCCACCATGAGCAGAATAGCATCTGCTGTGTGGCATGTCGATGGGACAGGAGAGGCTGCAGGGACCTAGGGGTGAAAAACAGAACAAGAGTACATTCAATGAGTGTGTCACACACTCATCACACAGAACTTGTCACCAACTACAAGCAATGCACACACATCTCTGAGAGCAACAGGGCACAATGCTACAGCCACTGACAGTGGCATACCAACCTGGACATGGACCATTGACACACAGCACTCAGTGAACAAAAGGCCCCAGTAACAGAGCACACATACACCTGCACAACTACAGCCACATCAGCCGTCGTACATGGTCACTCACCGTCAAGTGAAGTAGCGGGCGATGAGCTGCTGACGCACATTCACAGCTTCATCCTCTCCACTGTCCTCTTCACTGGAGCTGTCCTGGTGTGCAGGCTGGGGCCCTGGTTGATCTCCGTCATCCACAATTAGGGGATCTGCTTTCAAATGGCCAGATTGTGCAGCATGCAGCAAGCCACCACTATCTGGCACACCTTCTGTGGGGAGTACGCCAGCGCCCCTCGGTGCGGTCCAGGCATCTGAACCTGGACTTGAGGAGGCCAAAGGTACGCTCGACCACACGTCTGGTCCTCCCATGTGCCTCATTGTAGCGGTCATCTGCTGGGGTCCGAGGATTTCGTAATGGACTGAGCAGCCAGGGCCCATTCGGGTAAGCCGAGTCACCTGGGCGTGGGGGACACAGAGAACCGTTGCAATTCAAACAGGACAGTAGACAGCATCCTTAAGCCAGCACGCTACACAACTCCACATACTCACCGACAATCCAGCCACGGTCCTGTTGCAGATTGGTCATCAGTCGTGGTAATATGCTGTTTCGCATGATGTGCGCGTCATGGGCCGAGCCTGGGAACTTTGCACACACGTGGGAGATGACCATGTCCGCAAGGCACACCACTTGCACATTCAGGGAGTGCGTGTGCTTCCGGTTGCGGAAGAGCTGCTCAGTGGCCTGTGGTGGGACAAGGCCAACATGGGTGCAGTCAATGGCACCAACGACGTGTGGGATCCGTCCAAGGGCATAGAATGCACCCTTCACTGCCGCCAACTCACGTGCCCTGGGGAATCTGATGTACCTGTTCCTGTACAGCATCATGGCTGCCAGTACATCCCTCAGCACCATGCTGAACATGGGCTGGGACATCCCACCTCCACTGCCCACTGTGTGCTGGAATGACCCAGTGGCGAAAAAATGCAGTGCAGCCATCACCTTAGCCGTGGGGGTGAATGCTGTCGGATACACCCTGCGAGGACGGAGGTGGGGTTCCAACATGGCACATAGTCGATGCAGGGTTGGTCGATCCAGACGAAATTTCCGGATGACCTCAGAATCCTCCATGTCCGCCAACAATTGGTAAGGGCGGTAAATGTTTGGTCTCCGCCTAGGAAAGATGGAAGTGGACACATGTCAAAGCAACACGACACATGGCATTTTCACATACACATCACTGATATGACAGAGCAAGAACATGAGTCACAGAACAGCTGTCATGCAGGGACAGCACAGCCACAATACACTTACACAGGTCTCCCACCAATAGCAATGGGCAGTGACACAAACCATTGCTATGTGCATGCACATGGGGATCCAGGCCTCAATGACCTGTGAGGCGTGCTGATGGGGACTGACTGCATATCCGGCAAGCGACAACACCACGGCAACATGACTGGCTGCTGTGCATCACACTGCTTCCGAGGCTGGATGAGTATGGCACACACCAACGACGATGTGGGCACAGGCTGAGCGGCCAAGACAAGTGGGACCTGTGGCACGAGGGGATATGAGACAGTCATTGGTGTCACCACTGCACCCTATGTGCAGCACTGTACGGATCACACCTCCAGAAGCATTGTCAGGTGTACACATTGACAGCCCCATGCCAACACGGCTGTGTGCTTGCAAATACACATCACATGTGACACGTAACCTTGCACGTGCCAAGTGGCAGATGTACATAGTGAGAGATGACATGCGTGTGCCTATGCGTATACCATGCACCCATGCCAATGTGCAGATGATGACATGCTAACAGACATGTGGGGGCCAGCCACTGGCCGTCCCTGCCTATGCACACGGCATGTTGTGGCCCCGTCCATTGTGCACCTGCACCCACACGCACATCATGGCCACACCTGCAGATGCAGTGTGCACATCATACTGTGTGGTGCACATGGCATCAGCGGACTGTCACCAACATGGGCCAGGCCATTACGGCCAACTCCGATGACCCTCGCGGTTGCACCCTGCGTGTTCCACTATGGAGGTAGGCATCCCGGACCAGCTGGGTGCAGGCCAACGTCTGCAATTGCCAGTGCAGGTCTCAGTGCACTTGTTGCTCGTGTGAATGTCAGGCTGGGCCATGCTGCCCCTCTCAGTCCCAGCAAGCCTGGCCTGCACATTGACTGCACAATGCCAGTAGGTGACAGCACCGACTGCCTAGTGGGTTACATGTGTCTCCTGTTCAGGACACCCCGGATGAGCGCTTACTCTGCACTGTCTATTGGACACACCATGACTCGTGATAGGGATGTGTGTGAGAGATGGTGGCACTGAATGTGACCTTCGTTGCGGGGTGGGTCATGCACAGGGCGAGTACGCTGATGGTTGCGCAGTGTTGGTCACAGTGGGTACACCCACACAGATGTGTTGCCTTGTGATCTTCTTCTAGGTCAGCCTGACAATGGACAGTAGATGTGGGCAGGCTACACATTGCTCGATGTGCTGTCTATGTGCATGTGCATTCACACCAGGCACAACTGCCCCTGCACATGTGACCCCTGCTGCACTCTGTGCTGGGCCTGTTGAGCTGATGCACCGTCTGTGCGTGGGGCAGACAGCTCTGCTCAGTTCCGTCATTGCCCATGACATCACTTTGCCGCAGGTGACATGGTTCATGGAGGGCCCACATGTACGCGTGGGTGGACTACACAAGACTGTCCAATGGTTATCACCCCCAGTCAGTGCTTCGAATGGGAAGTATGTGGTGCTGGTACTCATTTAGCTGTGTCGAGTGTGCGGGGCTAGGTGCGGGGCTACATGCAAGACATGGGTAGGTCATCGGCTTATCTACTAGTTGCAATGCACACGAGACATGTCTTTTTCTGACCACATCAGGGGCATTCCTTAAACTAACTGAAAGTCAAACAGTTATCTTTTGCACTGTCCTCATGGCCTCCCCTCGCTCACACCTATATGCATTTGCACATGAGAAGCTAGCGCATGCACAAGCAGCTCCGAGCTCGCCCCAGAGAGGCCAAGGAGTGTATGTGTGGGTCCAGTTGTACATGTGGTCTGTCTCATGGTATGATTAGTGGCGTTACGCCGTCCACATGCGTGGTGCCCCGACTCGAGACCCGGGCAACCTAGACAATGCATTGCAGTCTCCGCAGTCCGGATACACCACCTGCGACACACAGAGGCTGTAGCTGCCCTAGCGGCCCATGCTGCGTCCATCTGGGGCTGATGGACCCACACATTCACTCTTTTGCCTCACTGGGGCGGGCTCGGAGGTGCTTGCACACGCGCTGGCTTCTCTGTTGCAACGGCATGTGACGTGTGTGGGGATGTAGGCAATGGGTGGGATGGTGCGAGCCACCTTCCGTGACGTCACTCCTGCTCGTGATGTGTGCGTCCCCCAATACTTCCATATGACTTGAGCCATGCTGCACATTGAGGATGTTTTGCCTGCGTGATGTGTCCCGGAGAAGCGCGCCGAGTCCTCTCCCCCACCATGCTCCACTGCCATCCCGTGCCCTGGATTGCCTGTGCAGGTTGACAATGTTGGGGATACACCTGGTCGGCAGGGGCTGTGTGTGCCTTGTCAAGGGCCTGGCGGGCGCACAACAGGATCCAGCTTGTCCACAGAGGGTGGGCTGACGTGTATGCCTGATACCGCATTGTTCGTGTGCCCGGCTGCTGTGCACACACGTGTTCACATCCCCCCCCCGACGGGTGGCCTTTAACATTGCCCATGGAAGCGGTAATGTGCAGTTCCGGACCCCTCCCGACACAGCGTGTTTCAAATTTGCATGTGCGCATCTACCCGTCACACCCACCCACCTGAGTGAAGCATCACTCCTGCTTCACACGACACATGTGTGTCTTCCACAGTTGTGCTACTCATTTGCGTTGACATCGAATGACAGTGGACTACATAGTCATGTCACTACTGCCGTATACATCACACACTCTCATCATCTCACATTCGTACTTGTGAAAGGAATCAGCAGAGACAGTTTCTTTCTTCAAACCATGTATTGTGACTTATGTCCTCTGTGATGCAGTATAGTGGACACTACTGGCAGCGGTATGCATGTGGAGGATATACTGAGCATGATTACACATAGCTAAGGGTGTAGGGGTACATGTGATTAGCTGTTGCATGTGGGATGTGGGCTTCAGAGTTACATGTGCTTGGCCGTTGCTGTGCTAATGTTCATTTGCAAGTAGCTGCGGTGCTGCGGACTTTGACACAGACGGTATACATTTAGCCTACCAGACCGCTTGGCATCATGGGCACAGTCCATCTCAGTTCCATGTGACAGGTGTGCTGCTGTTGTTACTCATGCATGCGTGCGTGTGAGTTGACATCAGGGCATGGGCTTACGTGCATGCAACGGCGTCCCACTTGTTGTTGCCATATGGTGGATACTGGACATGTCACAGTCACTGGGGTCGTGTTGTTGTTGTATGCACTTGTCATCCATGCAAAGGTCCTGTTATGGGAATTCCGGGAGAGGGGAGAAGGGGTGCAGCTCTCACATACTCCAGCCGGGCGATTCCTGTCCACTGTGCGGTGCATATGTCCATGGGCGCAGGATCCATGTCATGGCTTAGTTGTACGTGCAGTTCTGTCCATGTGGGTGCGATACACATATCCCATGCCACTGCCTCCCCGGATACATGCAGAGTTCCTGGATGTGATGGGGAACGGAGTGCATGTCCCGGACACATCCGATGTCATGGCAGTGTCGTTGATGGTGTGGTATCAGTTGCAGGTCGTTTGGTATGGCTGTTGTGGTGGTTACTGGCCAGTCCGTGCGGAAGCTAAGCATGGGTACAGTGTCGGACATCATGGCTCAATTGGGGGATTGCGTCGGGGCCCTACGAATTGACAGGTTGACAGGTATGCGATGGCTTCCTGCAGGGCTTCCATTTCATTGGTGGTATACATGTTTGCCAGCCAATGTAGCGGATGGTGGCTGTCACGGTGTTGTCCGTAAGTTGTCCCTTGTAGGAGCATGATGGGGCATGCTGGGTGACATTCGATGTAGCTGTGATCCATGATCCGTCGTGTGGAGGCACAGTGGTCCCATTGCAGTGTGGGTCCGATGTACGCCACATACGCCATGCCCCCATAGGCTGAACAGACCCTGTCGTGTGCGTCCAGAGGGTGAATAGTGGTAGCAGGTCCGCCCTTGGACATGCCGGGTTGGAGAGGCACAACTCCACAGGATGGTGGAAGGGACACCTCCGACAGTAGAAGACGGGTATGACGCAGCTGAACAATGCGATGCGGTAAGTCAGTCGGTAACTTACGTTCAGCAGGGATAGGGGTTCGCATCCCAGTAGCTGTATCAGGTTGTGTTTGTACAGCTTGACCTGTCTGGCGTAGTTGGGTAGGTGTGTTGTAGGTGCCATTTTGCTGCGGGGCGATGTGGTGGCGTGCTCCGGCTGTGTGTGCAGTCTGCAGTGTGCAAGCTCCGAGGTTGCTGTGAGGTCTGTGATGGTCGTAGGGGGCAGGACTTGTGTTCTGTTAGCTTGTGCGGAGGACACGGGCCCTCATCCCACGTGCTTCTCTGAATGTTCAAGGTCGGTGGTGTGTGACTCCTTCCAGATAACTTGCATGGGAACGGCATGGGGAGTTTTATACTTTCTTCTTTCCCGTTCGGTATGTTCTTAGGTGATATGCGCTATCTGCCCTGTGGTCGGTTTCCTCTGCATGCCTGTGTTGGTCTTTTTTTGGGACAATGGCGGTATTCGCCGGCTTGTTTAGTCGGGATGTGGTTTCGGAGTTGGAATGGAAGGTCATTCAGTGCTGTCTGCTCTCCCGTGTGTGGGCGGCAGGCTGTGTTTCCGCTATGCGTTGGGCCTTGTGTGTGGGTGTCATTCTTGAGTCCACCTGTTGTCGGTCCCCGGGCTCTTTGGTGTTCCGTTTTGTATGTCTGGTTCATGGGTGCAGGGTGGTATGGGTGTTTCTGTGTGGTACTGGCGTACCTCTTCCCGACGGGGCCCATGTTCTACTGGGTGGTGTTGCCGCCGCTGTGTGCTTCGCCATGTTTGTCACACAGGGGTGTGTCCTGATGTTGCGTGACTTCACTGACATGTGGGCGTCGGTTGTGTGACGTTGGGTGTTGTCCGTGAATTGGGCATTGGGGACATGACTGTGGGAGGCCTGTCACGTGTCATGTGCGTTCTGGGTGTGGCTGGTGTGTGTGGTGCTTGGTTGTGTCCCTGTATTGTTTGTGTGCGACGCATACATGGCGTTATGGTTGGGCGCTGAGTTGTGCGCATGTGTGGCTGCGTCCTCGCCGCTGTGCTGCGGTGCCGTGACGGGGTCGTTAGTTCCTGGTCCCAGGTGGTGTGCCCATGATAGTTGCGAGATGTTGCACTTTGCCCTGTGTTACATTTGTGGGTGCAGTGGTGGATGTGTCTTGTCCACGCAGGGGTGTTGGGGGGGTGCCATGTCCTCCTTTTCCGCACTTGCACTGTGTGCGCTGTTTGCGTGCCCCTGTTGTGTGTCTGCCTACCTGCGTTCCCGCGGTGCGTTGACTCCTGGGTGCTGCATCAGGTAGAGCATGGGGAGGGCCTGCAGTGCTGGATTCATGCTCGGGGGGGTCGCCTCTTCGGTGTCTGTGCTCGGCGTTCGGGTTTCCGCCTCACTTTCACGTGCGGTGTCTCTTAGCCGTGGGAGCTGTTTGTTTGCGGCATCGTAATTTGTACGCCGGGCGGTACGTGATTTCGTCTGACGGTGTGTCTCCATTGGGCTGCGCCGCTATGTGAGCGGGCGCACTTTGATGGCGGACGGCGTCGCTGGCTTGCCGGCGGTGTTTGGCTGCCTTTTCACATCGTAATTTGGCGGGCGTGTGGGCTGCGGCATGCGGGCGGTAACTGGTGGTTTTTGCATCCGCCAGCACGGCGGTGGTGCTACCGCCCGCCATCCTAATGGGCCCCTATATGTCTTACCTGAAACTCGATATTCTTGACCACGATATTCTTGCAGTCGATATTTATGTATCACGATATTTTGACCTAGATATTAGTGCAAGTCCACATTTCCTACTCAATATTCTGAATGTTTACCGTTTGTCTTAAGAATATGGAAAGTGTTTAAATGTTTTGTTTAAAATAACTAAAGGTCTAACTAAAAACCTATGACGTCAAGAAAATTAAAAACGTGATCACTTAAAAAAAACTGTGTGGACAAGATAATTATCAGCAAAGTTATCTGTTGTTGTTTTACTTTTGGCATTTTGCTGCCTTTAGCCCTTTTGTGCCTGCAGCCTGTATTGGGTCCCATTACTGGGTGTAATTAACAGTTAGACTTTGTGAATTCTCCCAGTCACACAATAGAGGGTTAGGTGTGCCTGAATGGGCCATCTGTTGGCAGGATGGGGCGGAGCTGATTACAGCCCTACTTCCAACAGAATTGGGAGGGCTCTGCCTTCACACCTCCACCTTATCACTGCATAGAGCTTGGAGACAATAGGAAGGGACTCAGAAATGTAGTGCACTTCAAAGCAACTGTCTAGAGGCTTCTACCACCTTCCAGAATGAGGGCACCAGGATATAAAAATGTGACCTTAGACAACAACTCTTTAATATGCTTCTGGATCTGTGGATACTCTGCCAGGAAGAAGGATTGCTGTGCTGCTCAAAGGACTGCCAAAGTGCTGGACTACTGACCTTCTGCTGCATTGCTGAATTGCTGCCTTTCTGCCCGGCTGACCTCCTGCCTGGAAATGAAGGACTGGACTTGCAACTTGAACCCAGGACCACTAGAGGAATTGCAAAGGGCTAGTTTGCTGGCCTCCTGATCTGAGCCTCAGGGACAAAAAAGGCCACCTTTACATTGGACCCACACCTGAATCCAGCCTCAATGGGTCCTGACCCTCTAAGTGGTTCCCCACAAGTCCTGGACCCTTGGAAGTGGTGCTGAAGGCTCCCAGGTGGCCAAAATCTAAAACTGGGAACTAAGGGGCCTATTACGATGGCGGTCGGGAAAACTACCCGACCGCCATGGTAGTGGGAAAAGACCGCCCGCATGTACCGCAACATCACCGCCGGTCCAATTATGATGACCCGCTGTCGAAATCCGACCGTGGTGGTCTGATCGCGGGCATTTACATTGCGGCGGTTGCTGCTGCCCGCAGCACCACCGCGATGCCGAAAGGAGCATGTCCTGCATTTCCCTGCACTGCGTGGCAGGCACTGCACAGTGCCTGCCGCCTGGTACAGGGAAATGTAGGGGGGACCATGGGTACCCCCAGTGCACCCACAACCCCCCAACACATTGGGGGCCCGCAACGGGCCCCCGGAAGACAATCACTGCATGTCTTTCAATGGCGGTCTGACCGCTGAGGAAAGGCTGGCTACCGCCGGCATCACAATCCTGCCGGCAGAGCCTGCTCTGCACCGCCACAATTATCCCGGTCCTGCTCCATCCGCCAGGCAGGAGTGCGGATGGCAACCGGCGGTAAAGCGGTGGTCGGAATTTCCCACTGCTGCGGTCACCACCGACATCCTAATGTGACCGGCGGTTTTCCTGGTTGCGATGGCGGTCGGATGTCCACCGCCGGTACGGCGGGCGCCACCGCCAGCCCGGCGGTGGACATCCGACCACCATCGTAATAGACCCCTTAGTTCTTTTTGGCACTATTTTTCACTTTAAAAAATTCATAGCTCCGGTTCTACTGATTAGATTTTTGTTGTTTTGGTATCAAATAGTTTATTAAACTGTACTCTATTTCTCAAACTTGGTGTAAGATTTTCTTTCGTAGTGTTTTCACTTCATTACTGTTTGTGTGCTGCAAAAATATTTTACCCATTTCCTCTCAGTTAAGCCTGACTGCTTTTGTGTCAAGCTACCACGAGATTAAGCAGAGGTTAAATTTGTGACTTATTGTGGTTCACCCTCTAAGGGACTGTGACTGTTGCTTGACCAGGGCACACACCCCACTCAACTAATAGCCCAATTTCTTACACGTTTGTTACAACATCTATTTGATATTTGCCTTTGTCTGATGCATTTGAGTAAGGAAACCACTAACATTGTTCATTCTAATTGACAGGCCAGTAGTGTAGTTAAATGAAGTGCACTATAATGAATCTCTGACAACTTATTTCTTTTGGTACAAGAAGTCGTTTAATAATTCTTGAGTTTAGGTATCATTATCCTATGCAATATACCAACTAATCTAGCTATATTAATGCCATTCTATGAGAGTAGCCGTTTCATAGTATCATGAGATATCTGGAGCATTTCTCAAAAACAGCAGTACAAACTGCTGCTGCAATGATTTATACTTTATCATCACTGACTTATAAATGCATAATGTGGATCTACTTTGACTGCCTGGATTGGAGGCCAGCTTGGACCTCAAAGAACATATTATGAGCATTAAAACTTCCCAGTGCTCAGGTCTATGAAATATGTTAGTAAACATCTTGCTGTGTTGTAGCAAGTTGTGGAATTTGTAGGGGGATGGGATGGGAAGTTAATTAAGTAATAATTAATTATTGATTAATTCATATTTTTAAGTAAATATCTGATTAATCATTTTGCACATTATGCCATATTGTTTTTATTTAGCTTTATTTTAGTTGTGGATTGCTAGGTTTGTAGGGGTATAGCGTGGGAAGTTAATTAAGGAATATTTAAATATGATTAGTTAATCAGTGTTCTCAATATTTTAATTGATTAATAATTATGTCTATTGTGTAATAATTGTATATTTTAGTTATATTTTTGGTGTTGGCTGCTGGGGTAGTAGGGGTACAGGGTGGCTCCGCAGGCATGGAGAGACGCCCAGGGAGCCGAAAGGAGCAGGAACAGGAGCAAGACGCAGTGGTGCAAGACGCAGCGGTGACACAGTGAGTCAGCGGGAGCGATACACCACACACCGCCCCATCTGACCAGACCGCTGTTGTCTCCCGCATGATCTGCCTCGTGATTTGCCTCACTATTTGACCGGCCAGCGCGCACACCCCGGCCTGCTCCATCCCCTTGAGGAGAATGCAAACGCAACCTGGGGTGCTTTACTGTGAGTGCGGCTGCCTTTAGGTGGCAGCAGCTGAGAGAGGCTCTGGGTGCAGCCTGCGGCCCTCCCATCGAGGCCCCACTCGCACAGCCGGTCCAGCGCTGACTGCCCACACTCGACCACACTCACCCTGGAGCCAAGCCACGAGCAGGGGCAGGAAACAGCCCAACGACCCACAAGTGTGCCGGGAGCGACCGTGTCTGAGGACCTAGGACTGAGACAGAGGCCAGCAAGGTAAGCAACGCAAGGCAACCGCAGGTCTAATTCCAGTGCGACAGCATGGTAGAGGAGCCAGAAGGCAGCAGAGGGGCTTGAAGCCAGTGGAGGGAGCCGCAGAGGGGACCACAGAGTTGCTGCAGTGCTTAGGTGGAGCAGACAGAGCCACAACCCCCCCTCGGCAGCGCAGACGTGGCCGGCATAAGGCCAGCGTGAATTGTGCATTAGAAAACCCCTGCTTCCGCCCACCCTGAGCCCCAACTCCCTCTCTTGCCCCCTGCTTATTACACCCACGGTTACTCAGTAGGTAACCATCTACAATCACTGACTTCGGCAACAGTATCCCAGTGGGCTACACCTGGTGATACCAGGCGACACCAGGCGACATCAGGTGACACCAGATGACATCAGGCAAGCCCACGGCCCCAACAATCTCAGCGCCCCCAAATAGTAAATAAAGTGGGCCAAACCGCCTTTAATTTAGTTGACCAAAACCTGGAAGATCGCTGCAGAGCAGCTGAGCAAGGCAGCTGGACATTGAACCAACCCAGCGATCCAGCGTATAAGAGTGGAACAGTGTTGAACGGTCACAGAAAGGCCACCAAAAAGACAAAGCGACCTTTTATCCAACCTGAGTCATTCTGAGATCAGACAGGACCCGAGAACCTTCTAAAATTACAAAAAAACGCTCAGTTAAGCCCAAATCCAAGCAGCCAACCCAAGTAGCCCATACAGTCGATGGTGACACCCCTCCAATGGTTGAACCATCCTCATCATCCTCTACGGACCATTCCGCAAAAAGTAACCGTTCTAGGATCCTTAAAATTACGGACTTTTTGAAATCCCCAGAGAACCAAGTCATGCCAATGCCGAAACAACTGCAACCAATCCCGCTCAACTCCCCAATAGATAACCCTTCAAAATCGCTTAATAATCCCTCAATAGTTAAAGCCCAAGTCCATACCACTGAACATGTCAAGCAAAACTGGACCCTATCCAAAGGTTCATCTTCAGTAATCATCTCTGGGAATTGTCAGTCTACACTCCACTCTCCCACCTTTAACTTTTCCAACCCTTGCAATAAAGATCTCAACACTACGCAGTTAGGAAACTTACTGGAGTCATCAGCAGAGTGGCAGGAACTGTTACTCAGCCCATTTAATGAGAAACAGGATGAAGAAGCGGTTTACTCAAACATATCCGCTAACTCCGGCCTCAAGCACGACTATAACACTCTGCTCTCTCCAATCAGACTCTGGTGCCAGTCACAACCACACCCACAAAGAAACTCTTGAAGATACCTTCAAAAACAATAAGTCCCAGGCAAGCAACACATTCTCATTCTCAACACAAAGCAAGTCACAAAGTAAGCCAGTCCAGCACTCTGCATCGTCCCCACTGTCCTCAGCACCCTTGTGGATCCCACTTAGAAATACAATGGAGGCAATCTCATTGACCCTAAAATTTCATTCGGAAAAACTTGAAATTCAAGTGGACTTACTGAACATCTTGGCTACCCATGTCTCAGGCAAAGAACAACATTTACAGGACTTAAACAGTATAATAAAGCAAGTACAAAAAGATCCCGATACAGCATGCCATTTTTGTAAATGCTCTTGCACCGTGGATCACTTAACAGTAATTCGAAACATTTTGTCGGAAATACTCATGGAAGTAAAGTCCTCAAAGCTGCACGCACCAGCAACAACATCCACCATAGTAAGCCTGGAAAGCCCTGCCCTACCATCTCCAAGAAAATCCCCAACACCGAGGAACAACCTCAAGGTCATGTGGGGCACTGAGGCCAATCTCACTCCACCAACAGAAAGTCACCAATCAGGATGAATAATATATAAGCAGCAAGGTGGGAGATCTCCCGCCCTAGCTGAGGACCCTGACCAACACCAGAGACCTCCCCGAAACCAAAAGGAAACGCAAACGCCTCAGGAAAGCCAGGAACAACCAACTCAAAAGATCACCAACCCAACCAGACCCTCAAATAACTCAATATTGTATTCACCAGTCAATGCTTAGTGACTTTCACCATGGGCCGGATGTGTACCCATTTCAAAAATGCAAAGCACAGCTCAATAAAACGACCAAAAAAAACGGCAAAGGCGACTGCGATTTTGAACCAGTGACTCAAACAGAATCCCTTTTGCACCAACCAAAAGCTCCCTCAGACCATCATAATACATCAATCTGTCATGGCAGTCCACCTACTGGAGAACCTAGGCCCCAGTGTACGGCCTCAAAAGTCCATGATATTACCCCTTGGGATACAAAGCCAGCTTACGCAGACCCCCAAAGGCAACCAATTTCCACAGCACACGCATTTCACATGAGTGATCAACTCTTTTTACAGCATACGAAGCAAGCACCAGAAAAGACAGTGGCCCCGTCCAATCAACAGACCACAATAGATCTCTGTGTACTCGACCAAAGGCAATGCCACTTAGCAGAGCTTGCCCCACCACATAAACTTTCATAGCCCCTGCCATCAATCAGAGCGTTTTGCAACAAAGAGGCTGCTTCTTAAACTGGGGCATTGAATTAAAAAGAAATGAGCAGGAGAGGTACCCCACCTGTTACAGCCACAGCAGAATCACCATCTGAAAACTGTCATAGCACTAGCCAGCACCCTCAGGGGCCCAATAGGCCCAGTAGGAAAACATCTCATTAATAAAGAAGGTTTGTGTATCACCCATATAGCAGTACCCAGAGCCCCGAGTTACATGAGACAGGTCTTCTTGCAAAGCCCACAGGACTGCACTCCATCATGGCGAGTGGAACGATTACCACTGGGCCCAATGAAGACCTCTCCTAATCAACCGTTGAAACTCTGCTCAAGGAATGTGAACAGCCATAAAAATAAGGTGGGGGAGCCAGATGTCGTCTTGTTTTTACAAGAGTTTGACATTTTCCTCCTCCAAGAAACTTGGGCCGAGGAACCTACTCTAATCATGGGCTTCAAAGAGCACCAACAACAAGCAAAAAAGAAAATCTAAAGAGGGTAGAGCAGCAGGAGGTCTCTCTATCTATATAGCAACCGACCTCCAGCTGTGTCAATATGGCATAGACTTTGAGCTGGCGTGGGTACAGTGCCTCAAACTCTCACCTTATCGGGATCCAGGACCCCAAACCAACACTGCTGATGCTAACATACTACTCTGCAATGTGTATATTCATCCATGTCAAAAGAGCAAACAGGACCAGATCGCCTCACTAGTATCAATCTTAAAATCACTCCAGAAGACATTTCCACAATACAGAATCATACTGTCAAGATTTTAACATGTACTTACTACAAACAAACTCCCGACAAGCTCACCAACAGTCCCTGGGGACAACCACGAAGCAACTACCTCTTGTAATAACAAAACATCAAAAAAATGATCACCTTGGGAAATCATGCATTACTGCTTTGGAGGAAATCAGCCTGTGTTCTCTTAATGGCCGCCCTCCACAAGATCAACCAGCTGCATTCACAAGGAGCTCCAATAAAACCACCTCCACCCTAGACTAAACATTCATGGACTCAGAGTCTTTTGATAAATTCCGGTATTTCTCCCTAAAACCAAGAATAGAAAGCGACCACTTTCCCCAGCAGGTCGAGCTTCTTATACATCCAACAAGAGCCCCCGAAAGCACCGACCTAATGGTCCACTCTTGTGCATACAATCAAAAATGTCTGGCCTGGAATGGAAGGATGGCTGCTGTCTTAATGAACTTCATAACCACATTTACTTTTTAAACAACCACAGCACAACAGGTGACATGGACCAACTGGGAACTCCTCACAGCGGGACTTGTCACCAACTGGCCAGCCAACACTCCACATATCCTCAATCTAACAACTAAAGGGGCCCCTTGGTTTACTGCAGCCCTTCGGAGGGAAAAAAGAGCCATCAACAAGGAAATTAGGCAGCTGTGTAAAAACAACTCAATGTCTAGCCACTCCATCACAGAGCAAATCGCGGCACTGAGGTGTGCCCATAAAAAGGTAATCTGGGCAGCTGAAAGAACACATCAGGAAAACATATGGATAAAACTGTCACACACAAGTAAAACAAAAAACAGTAAACAGTTCTGGGCAAAAATTAATACACTTGCAAATGGTAGCTTTTGTCATTATAATGCCGGAATCTCAGAATCGGACTGGATAGAGTATATTGAAGCAGACTGCCCATAGCAACCCATCCACAGCGCCACACCAAAAGGTGCAACCACCAAGGGCGTATTGCCCACAGCAAGTTTGTCAGAGGCAAATTGGCTGGAAGAATCGCAGGTCGGGCAATCCTTGAAGAAACTTAGGCCAGACGGGGCATAGGAACCGAACGGTCTCCCCAACATTGTATTCAAGAATTACCATATCTTTTGGGCATCGTACTTTACTGCCTTATTCAATTTGGCATTTACCACTAATACAATTCCAGCATCACAGAGAGGCAGTGTCCTTCATCCCATCTTTAAATCAGGCTCACTGACAAATACCGCGAACTATAGAATAATCGCCCTGATTGACGTCGAAGTAAAACTCTACGCCACCAACCTTCTGACAGATCTGGAACCATGGGTATAAGCCAAAAACATCATCCTGGCTACCCAAACGGGGTTGAGGGCAGGCATGAGCACAACAACCAATCTTCTGGCTCTCACTCTCATGATTGAAAAAGCAATCCACAAGGCCTCCAATTTATACACCTGCTTTGTCGACTTAAAATCAGTGTTCAACACGGTCCTGAGAGGCCTCCTATGGGCAAAAATGGCCAGATGTGGTGTACCCCTAAAGCTTCTTAAGGCCATCAACAATCTATGCTCTGATACCTGGGTACAAATCAAAATAGGCAAGGGCGATAGAATGACCAAAAGATCCCCACATCCATTGGTCACAAACATGGATGTGTCCTCACCCCTTGCCTATTCAATATTTATACAGCAGACCTGAAAACCCTGCTATCAGAAGTCTCGAGCGATCCACCAAAACTCGAACACAGATCATTGCGTAGTTTACAATATGCAGAAAATATTGACTTATGCAGACTCCCATCGACCTGCAGCACCAAATAACTGCCCTCAAGAGTATTATTGAATCTTTAGGCCTGAAACTAAAATATAGCAAAACCAAAGTCATCTGCTTCTTTGGCAGCATATGGAAAGCTGCGCGGGAAAAAGATCAACCAGGTTAGCACCTACAAATATCTAGGGGTGGAAATTGACTCAAGATTAAACTTCAAAAAGTATCTTGCTCAACAAAGGGCTTTAGCAAATAAGCTATTATTCACCCTCAATCTAATTAAAAAAAAGATGGGGAGTTCGTCTCAGTCATACCTACTGCAAATCATTGGAGCCAAATTCTTACCATCATTGACTTATGGCTGAAGAACTCCTTAAGGGCAAAGATGTACCGACTCTTAATATTCTACAGTCCATTTTGTTCAAAAGCATCTACTGCATACCACGATACACCTGCCAAGCTCAAGTACGCCTGGAATTTGGGCTCCTGCATCAGCTCCCGGTGAGAATGGCTGCCTTAATCAAACTGTGCTGCAAGATGAGAGCTGCCCCACCTGAGTCCTTGGCCGCTTTGTGTTGGTCCGAAATGGAAAGCCAGAATACGATCAAAAATAACTGGTAAACGGTGCTTCGCCTAGCTTTGACATCCCTCAACCTACATGAGGCTTGGGTGCTAAACATTTGCCCGCAGCATTAAAAAAAAACTCCAACAAAGCTGCCAAGCTAAAATTGTGGTCGCTTGATAAAGTGGAAATGGCAGGGAAGAAACACAGCTGGACAGTCCTACAATCATATAGCACCTGTTAAACTCATCTTCGTCAAGGTTGATGCACACCAAGCCGAAATCAGAAAATCCCCATGGGAGCATTCGTGCATAGAGCACTTTATGGACTATTGTTTTCAATAATCATTTTTTGTACCGTAAGAAATTTTATATATGAATTATTCTTTTAATCTACAATGCTCTCTTTTAGTAACATTTCTTACTCAATATTCTATATGGCTCAAAATTGCAATGATTTTAATTAATCTGCAAATAAAAATAATATATACTCTATATTTTAAGTTTATTTAGTGCTAATTAATTACCAATTACTTAATTGTTAATTAAATATTTAAAGAAGTAATATTAAAGTAAATGGTTTTATATTTTTTTTTAGTTAGATTTTAGACAAACATAGTGCTGCTATGTTTGTAGGGGTATAGAATGGTAAGTAAATCAAGTAATAATCAAATAATTATACATTTTTAATTGGCAATAATTTATTAAAATATTTGTTAATTTTGTAAATTGTTTCATTGTTTTTATTTTTTTAAATAAATACTTTGTATGTGAATTAATATTGTTTATATTAAGGGTTGTATTTGTTTTTGTAAATCATTAGGGTTAGAAAGTAAAGCGCCTGACTCTTTGTCGTAGTCGGTTCCGCCCAACACGGGTCGGCGGTTCCTCCAGACTGATTATGATGATCCGAACACCATTCAGAAGGACTCCCATTGACTTCAATGGCAGCCTGTGTTCCGACCGACAACACAGGCTCCTATGGGGAAAATGGGTGTCTGCGGAAAACACTTGCACCCTGTTGCGGGCACCTCATGATGCCTGCCACATTGTGCATGCTTTTACAGGGGGGTTTCTTGGTTACCCCCTTGACCCTAAACCAGATGCCTCAGAATGAAGAGGGGCCTGCCAGGGGCCCCCAAGGTCAGCCTCCGACAGCCTTTTTGTGTCAGACAGATAGAGTCGAAGGGCTGTTGGAATCCTACATCATAATCGGCCGGTCGGAAACGATGTCCGTAGAGCTGTACGAATCGGCTCCGACCGTCTCAGATTCTTCTAATGCTGTTCGGAACTGATTCAGAATGAACGAACGGTTCCCCCTCCGACCGCGAGCATCGTAATCGGTCGGTTGGAAACAATTCCAACCGACCGATTACGATAGGTTCCGACACGGTCAACAGGAATCTGACTGTTGGTTGGAGGCTTTCCGGCTGACATCGTAATCAGGCCCTTGATGTGTTTGGAAGTGAATTACTTTTCCTACTGTTGTGCAAACTGGAGCGGGAATAGTAAATATAACCCTTCCGAAGACCAACACTTTCCCTACTGTAGCACAGACTGGAGTGGGAATAGTAAATTTTACCCCTTCGAAGTCCAACACTTTCCCTACAGTAGCAAAGACTGAAGTCCAATGCTTTCCCTACTGTTGCATAGACTAAAGTGGGAATAGTAAATCTTCCCCCTTCCAAAGTCTAATGCTTTCCCTACTGTTGCACATACTGGAGTGGGAATAGTAAATTTAACATTTCAAAATCCATCACTTTCCCTATTGTTTTATAGACAGGAGTGGGAATAGTAAATCCGCCCCCCTGCAAAGTCCAACTCTTTCTCTACTGTTGCACCAACTGGAGTGGGAATAGTAAATGTAACCACTTTTAAGTTCAACACTTTCCCTACTGTAGCACAGACTAGAGTGGGAATAGCAAGGGCCTCATTTATGAGGCCCCTTGCGGCATAAGAACGTCACTTTTTGTGATGTTCTGTGGTGCAGGAGCCTGATCCATATTTATGAGGCAGCACTGAGCTACTTATTTTGGCTTTACCCCGTTGGTGCTCATAACGGAATGGTTCCGTCATGAGCACCAGTGCTCCTGTGCTCATGATGGAACCATTCGGTCATGAGAACAGGAGCACTAAATCCCTCTGCTTCAGACAGCAGAGGGATTTCCCTTTTTTTTATTGGCCTCGGGAGGCTGGGGAAGAGCTTTCCCAACCTCCCGAAGCCAATTTGCATTTTCATTCCAATGCCGATCGAGCGCATGGCGCGCTGACGTCATTGCAATGAAAATGAAACTGAAACTTAGTTTCAGTTTCATTGTTTCGGTGCTCGTGGGGCTATCTCAGCCCCCCGTGCACCGAAAAAGATGGGAGAGGTACCGTTGGAAAGGGGAGAATCTCCCCTTTCCAATGGTATCCTTGCCTAGTGGATCCCTGCTTGGGGATCACCACAGGAGGGCGATCCCCAAGCAGGGATCTACCCACTAGCACCAGGGAGGGGGTAGTGGCCCCTTGGGCAAGGGCCTTTGCTCCCCCCATATTTGTTTGGGCACAACAGTCTTTCTTCCCCCCCTGGGGGGCAGAAAGCCCACTAGAAACCAGGGATTTTTTTTTTTATTGACGATGGGGTGGCCAAAAAGGGCATGGCAATACCCCCACCCCCCAGAGAAATGTCAGTCTCTCTGCCCCCCGACGGGGGCAGTAGCCCCCAATCTGCCCCCCGGGGGCAGAAAGCTGACTAGAAACCAGGGATTTTTTTTTCTTATTGACGTTGGGGTGGGGGCTGCCCAAAAAGGGCAATGCAATGCCCCCACCCCCCAGAGAAACGTCAGTCTTTCTGTCCCCCCATGGGGCAGATGGGGGCAGTAGCCCCCCGTCTGCCCCCCGGGGGGGCAGAAAGCCCACTAGAAACCAGGGATTTTTGCTTTTTATTGACGTTGGGGTGGGGGCTGCCCAAAAAGGGCATGGCAATGCCCCCCCCAGAGAAATGTCAGTCTTTCTGTCCCCCCCAGGGGGCAGACGGGGGCAGTAGCCCCCAATCTGCCCGCCGGGGGGGCAGAAAGCCCACTAGAAACCAGGGATTTATTTTTTATTGATGTTGGGGTGGGGGCTGCCCAAAAGGGGCATGACAATGCCCCCACCCCCAGTGAAATTCCAGTATTTCTGCCCCCCCGGCGGGGCAGAAAGCCCACTAGGCACCAGGGATTTATTTTTTTTATAATGTAGGGGTGGGGGCTGCCCATAATGGGCATGATAATGCCCCCACCCCAAAAACAATTACCACAGTCTTTCTGCCCCTCCCCGGAGGCATATTGGGGCAATAGCCCCTTATCTGCCCCCCGGGGGGGGGGCAGAAAGCCCTCTAGGCTGCAGGAATTTTTTTCTTTTTTATTCAGGGTTGAGGTCAGCCCAGAATGGGCATGCCAATGCCCACACCTCCCCCCAAAAAATGCCACAGTCTTTCTGCCCCCCAAGGGGCGTACGGGGGCAGTGGCCCCTGAAATGTGTTTTTTTCAGCTAAATTTGAGGTTTGCAGGGCATTCTGGGTAGGAAAACGTTGGGGGATAAATGCAAGCCATACCTTGCTGGACTCCCCCGGGTGCCTACTTTTCAGAAATGTGTGGGTTTGGTAGTTTCCCAAGATGGACGCCGATCCCGGAGCCAAAAACCCAGGTGACCCCCCTTGCAAAACCAGGTAGTTTTGTGATAGGCATTTTTGATGTCTCCTCAATACGTTTTGGGCCCTTGCCTGTCGCGGGTACTTGACCCACCCACGCGAGTGAGGTATCATTTTTATCGGGAGACCTGCGGGAATGCTGGGTGGTAGGAAATTTGTGGATCCACATAGATTCGAGAACTTTCCCACACAGAAATGTGAGAAAAAAGTGATTTTTCAGCTAAATTTGAGGTTGTAGGGCATTCTGGGTAGAAAAACATTGGGGGATCCATGCAAGCCATACCTCGCTGGACTCCCACGGGTGTCTACTTTTCATAAATGTGTGGGTTTTGTAGTTTCCCAAGATGGCCACCGAGCCAGGTGACCCCCCTTGGAAAACCAGGTTGTTTTGTGATAGGTAATTTTGATGTCTCCTCAATACGTTTTGGGCCCTTGCCTGTCGCGGGTACTTGACCCACTCACCCAAGTGAGGTATCATTTTTATCAGGAGACATGGGGGAACGCTGGGTGGTAGGAAATTTGTGGATCCAGATAGATTCCAGAACTTTTCCACACAGAAATGTGAGAAAAAAGTTATTCTTTCCGCTAAATTTGAGGTTTGCAGGGCATTCTGGGTAGGAAAACGTTGGGGGATCCATGCAAGCCATACCTTCCTGGACTCCCCCGGGTATCTAATTTTCAGAAAGGTGTGGTTTTGGTAGGTTTCCCTAGATGGCCGCCAAGCCCAGTACCAAAAACTCATGTGACCCCCTTGCAAAACCAGGTCATTTTCAGATACATAGGGGGCATCTGAGTTTTTGGTCCTGGGGTCGGCAGCCATCTAGAGAAAACTACCAAACGCACACATTTCTGAAAACTAGAGACCAGGGGAGTCCAGGGAGGTATGGCTGCGTGCGGTCCCCCAACGTTTTCCTACCCAGAATTCCTGCAAACCTCAAATTTTGATGAAAAAATCACTTTTTCTCAGATTTCTGTGTGGGAAAGTTCTGGAATCTACGTGGCTCCACAAATTTCCTACCACCCAGCGTTCCCCCAGGTCTCCTGATAACAATGGTACCACACTCGCATGGGTGGGTCAAGTACCCGTGAGAGGCAAGGGCCCAAAACGTATTGAGGAGACATCAAAATGACCTATCACAAAACAACCTGGTTTTGGAAGGGGAGTCACCTTGGTTTTTGGCCCCGGGCTCGGCGGCCATCTTGGGAAACCTACCAAACCGACACATTTCTGAAAACTAGACACCCGGGGAAGTCCAGGAAGGTATGGCTTGCGTGGGTCCCCCAACGTTTTCCTACCCACAATACCCTGCAAACCTCAAATTTTGATGAAACAATCACTTTTTTCTCAAGTTTCTGTGTGGGAAAGTTCTGGAATCTATGTGGATCCACAAATTTCTACCACCCAGCGTTCCCCAGGTCTCCTGATGAAAATGGTACCTCACTCGCGTGAGTGGTCAAGTACCGCGACAGACAAGGGCCCAAAACGTATTGAGGAGACATCAAAATGACCTATCACAAAACAACCTGGTTTTGCAAGGGGGGTCACCTGGATTTTTGGCCCCAGGCTCAGCGGCCATCTTGGGAAACTACCAAACTCACCCATTTCTGAAAAGTAGACACCCGGGGGAGTCCAGCGAGGTATGGCTTGCGTGGATTCCCCAACGTTTTCCTACCCACAATGTCCTGCAAACCTCAAATGTAGCTGAAAAAAACACATTTTCCACATATTTTTGGGTGGAATCACCATGCCGGCACAAATGTCCTACCCCACAGCGTTCCCCTCAGTCTCCCAAGTAAAATGATACCTCACTTGTGTGGGTGGGGCAAGGGCCTGTGACTTGGAAGAGCCCAAAACATAGGGAATAAGGGTATAGCACAGAGAATTCTAAGCGCTATATTTTTAAAAAAATACGTTTTTAGCCAATACTGCATTGGACACCCACACAAGTGAGGTATCATTTTACTCGGGACACTAGGAGAACGCTGTGGGGTAGGACATTTGTGCCGCCCTGGTTATTCCACACAAAAATATGTGGAAAATGTGTTTTTTTCAGCTAAATTTAAGGTTTGCACGGCATTCTGGGTAGCAAAACGTTAGGGGATCCACGCAAGCCATACCTTGCTGGACTCCCCCGGGTGTCTAGTTTTCAGAAATGTGTGGATTTGGTAGTGTTCCAAGATGGACGCCGAGCCCGGGGCCAAAAACCCAGGTGACCCCCTTTGCAAAACCAGGTTGTTTTGTGATAGGTAATTTTGATGTCTCCTCAATACGTTTTGGGCCCTTGCCTGTCGCGGGTACATGACCCACCCACGCGAGTGAGGTATCATTTTTATCGGGAGACCTGGGGGAACGCTGGGTGGTAGGAAATTTGTGGATCCACGTAGATTCCAGAACTTTCCCACACAGAAATGTGAGAAAAAAGTGATTTTTTTCAGCTAAATTTGTGGTTTACAGGGCATTGTGGGTAGGAAAACGTTGGGGGATCCATGCAAGCCATACCTCGCTGGACTCCCCCGGGTGTCTACTTTTCAGAAATGTGTGGGTTTGGTAGTTTCCCAAGATGGCCGCCGAGCCCGGGGCCAAAAACCCAGGTGACCCCCCTTGCAAAACGAGGTTGTTTTGTGATAGGTAATTTTGATGTCTCCTCAATACGTTTTGGGCCCTTGCCTGTCGCGGGTACTTGACCCACCCACGCGAGTGAGGTATCATTTTTATCGGGAGACCTCGGGGAATGCTGGGTGGTAGGAAATTTGTGGATCCACATAGATTCCAGAACTTTCCCACACAGAAATTTGAGAAAAAAGTGATTTTTTTCAGCTAAATTTGAGGTTTGCAGGGCATTCTGGGTAGGAAAACGTTGGGGGATCCACGCAAGCCATACCTTCCTGGACTCCCCCGGGTGTCTACTTTTCAGAAATGTGTGGGTTTGGTAGTTTCCCAAGATGGCCGCCGAGCCCGGGGCCAAAAACCCAGGTGACTCCCCTTGCAAAACCAGGTTCTTTTGTGATAGGTAATTTTGATGTCTCCTCAATACGTTTTGGGCCCTTGCCTGTCGCGGGTACTTGACCCACCCACACGAGTGAGGTATCATTTTTATCAGGAGACCTGGGCGAACGCTGGGTGGTAGGAAATTTGTGGATCCACATAGATACCAGAACTTTCCCACACAGAAATGTGAGAAAAAAGTGATTTTTTCAGCTAAATTTGAGGTTTGCAGGGCATTCTGGGTAGGAAAGCGTTGGGGGATCCATGCAAGCCATACCTCGCTGGACTCCCCCGGGTGTCTACTTTTCAGAAATGTGTGGGTTTGGTAGTTTCCCAACATGGCCGCCGAGCCCGGGGCCAAAAACCCAGGTGACCCCCCTTGCAAAACCAGGTTGTTTTGTGATAGGTAATTTTGATGTCTCCTCAATACGTTTTGGGCCCTTGCCTGTCGCGGGTACTTGACCCACCCACGCGAGTGAGGTATCATTGTTATCGGGAGACCTGGGGGAATGCTGGGTGGTAGGAAATTTGTGGATCCACATAGATTCCAGAACTTTCCCACACATAAATTTGAGAAAAAAGTGATTTTTTCAGCTAAATTTGAGGTTTGCAGGGCATTCTGGGAAGGAAAGCTTGGGGGATCCACGCAAGCCATACCTTCCTGGACACCCCTGGGTCTCTAATTTTCAGAAAGGTATGGTTTTGGTAGGTTTCCCTAGATGGCCGCCAAGCCCAGGACCAAAAACTCATGTGACCCCCTTGCAAAACCAGGTCATTTTCGGATACATAGGGGGCATCTGAGTTTTTGGTCCTGGGGTCGGCAGCCATCTAGAGAAACCTACCAAACCCACACATTTCTGAAAACTAGAGACCCAGGGGAGTCCAGGGAGGTATGGCTTGCGTGGGTCCCCCAACGTGTTCCTACCCAGAATCCCCTGCAAACCTCAAATGTTGATGAAAAAATCACTTTTTTCTCAAATTTCTGTGTGGGAAAGTTCTGGAATCTACGTGGATCCACAAATTTCCTACCACCCAGCGTTCCCCCAGGTCTCCTGATAACAATGGTACATGTCTCTCGTGGGTGGGTCATGTACCCATGACAGGCAAGGGCCCAAAACGTATTGAGGAGACATCAAAATGACACATCACAAAACATCCTGGTTTTGCAAGGGGGGTCACCTGGGTTTTTGGTCCCGGACTCGGCGGCCATCTTGGGAAACTACCAAACCCACACATTTCTGAAAAGTAGACACCCAGAGGAGTACAGCGAGGTATGGCTTGCGTGGGTCCCCCAAAGTTTTCCTACCCAGAATCCCCTGCAAACCTCAAATTTTGATGAAAAAATCACTTTTTTCTCAAATTACTGTCTGGGAAAGTTCTGGAATCTATGTGGATCCACAAATTTCCTACCACCCAGCGTTCCCCCAGGTCTCCTGATAAAAATGGTACCTCACTCGCATGGGTAGGTCAGGTACCCGTGACAGCCAAGGGATCAAAACGTATTGAGGAGACATCAAATGACCTATCACAAAACAACCTGGTTTTGCAAGGGGGTCACCTGGAGTTTTGGCCTCGGGCTTGGTGGCCATCTTGGGAAACTACCAAACCTACACATTTCTGAAAAGTAGACACCCGGGGAGTCCAGAAAGGTATGGCTTGTGTGAATTCCCCAAAGTTTTCCTACCCACAATGTCCTGCAAACCTCAAATTTAGCTGAAAAAAACACATTTTCCACATATTTGTGGGTGGAATCACCATGCCGGCACAAATGTCCTACCCCACAGCGTTCCCCTTAGTCTCCCAAGTAAAATGATACCTCACTTGTGTGGGTGGCGCAAGGGCCTGTGACTGAGAAGAGCCCAAAACATAGGGAATAAGGGTATAGCACAGAGAATTCTAAGCGCTACATTTTTGTAAAAATACGTTTTAGCCAATACTGCATTGGACACCCACACAAGTGAGGTATCATTTTACTCGGGACACTAAGGAGAACGCTGTGGGGTAGGACATTTGTGCCGCCATGGTGATTCCACACAAAAATATGTGGAAAATGTGTTTATTTCAGCAAAATTTGAGCTTTGCAGGGGATTCTGGGTAAGGAAACGTTGGGGGATCCATGCAAGCCATAGCTCATTAAACTCCCCAGGGTGTCTAGTTTTCAGAAATGTGTGGGTTTGGTAGGCTTCCCTAGATGGCAGCGAGCCCGGAGCCAATACCCCAGGTGCCCCCCCAAAACCAGGTAGTTTTGTTATAGGTAATTTTTTAAGTCTCCACAGAACGATTTGGGCCATTTCCTGTTGCAGCCACTATGCTTACCCACACACGTGAGGTACCATTTTTATTGGGAGACCTGGGGGAACGCTGGGTGGTAGGAAATTTGTGTCAGCCAGGTGATCCTACAACTTTCCCACACAGAAATGTGAGAAACAATTGATTTTTTTCAACAAAATTTTAGGTTTGCAGGGGATTCTCGGTAGGGAAATGTTGGGGGACCCACGCAAGCCATACCTTGATGGACTCCCCCGGTGTCTAGTTTTCAGAAATGTGTGGGTTTGGTAGGTTTCCCTAGATGGCCGCCAAGCCCGGGGCCAAAAACTCATGGGACCCCCCTTGCAAAACCAGGTTGTTTTGTGATAGGTAATTTTGATGTTGCCTCAATAGGTTTTGGGCCCTTGCCTGTCGCGGGTACTTGACCTACCCACACGAGTGAGGTACCATTTTTATCGGGAGACCTGGGGGAATGCTGGGTGGTAGGAAATTTGTGGATCCACATAGATTCCAGAACTTTCCCACACAGAAATTTGAGGAAAAAATGATTTTTACAGCTAAATTTGAGGTTTGCAGGGGATTCTGGGTAGGGAAATGTTGAGGAACCCACGCAAGCCATACCTTGCTGGTCTCCCCCGAGTGTCTACTTTTCAGAAATGTGTGGGTTTGGTAGGTTTCCCTAGATGGCCGGCGAGCCCAGGGACAAAAACTCATGGGACCCCCCCTTGCAAAACCAGATTGTTTTGTGATAGGTAGTTTTGATGTCGCCTCAATAGGTTTTGGGCCCTTGCCTATCTCGGGTACTAGACCCACCCAAATAATTGAGGTACCATTTTTCTCTGAAGACTTTGGGGAATGCGGGGTGGGTGGAATTTTGTGGATCCACACAGATTCCAGAACTTTCCACCACAGAAATGTGAGGAAAATGTGTATTTTTGGACAGATTTTTAGGTTTGCAAGGGATTCTGGGTACCGGAACATGGTGAGAGCCAGTCAAGTCACCCCATGCTGGATTCCCCTGGGTGTCTAGTTTTCAAAGATGTATAGGTTTTCTAGGTCTCCCTAGGTGCCGGCAGAGCTAGGATTCAAAATCTACAGCTACGCACTTTGCAAAAAAAGTGTCAGTTTTCACTGTGAAAATGTGGTGTGTCCACGTTGCGTTTTGGGCCATTTCCTATCGAGGGCACTAGGCCTACCCACACAAGTGAGGTACCATTTTTCTCGGAAGACTTTGAGGAACGCGGGGTGGGCAGAATTTTGTGGATCCACGCAGATTCGAGAACTTTCCACCACAGAAATGTGAGGAAAATGTGTTTTTTTTTACAAATGTTTAGGTTCGCAAGGGATTCTGGGTAACAAAACCTGGTGAGATCCAGTCAAGTCACCCCATCCTGGATTCCCCTGGGTGTCTAGTTTTAAAAAATGCATAGGTTTGCTAGGTTTCCTTAGGTGCTGGCAGAGTTAGGGTTCAAAATCTACAGCTAGGCACTTTGCAAAAAAAGGGTCAGTTTTCACTGTGAAAATGTGGTGTGTCCATGTTGTGTTTTGGGCTTTTTCCTGTCACAGGCACTAGGCCTACCCACACAAGTGAGGTACCATTTTTCTCGGAAGACTTTGGGGAATGCGGGGTGGGTGGAATTTTGTGGATCCACGCAGATTCCAGAACTTTCCACCACAGAAATGTGAGGAAAATGTGTTTTTTTTTTTACAAATGTTTAGGTTTGCAAGGGATTCTGGGTAACATAACCTGGTGAGAGTCAGTCAAGTCACCCCATCCTGGATTCCCCTGGGTGTCTAGTTTTCAAACATGAATAGGTTTGCTAGGTTTCCCTAGGTGCCGGCAGAGCTAAGGTTCAAAATCTACAGCTAGGCACTGTAAAAAAAGGGTCCGTTTTCACTGTGAAAATGTGGTGTGTCCACGTTGCGTTTTGGGCCGTTTCCTGTCGCGGGCACTAGGCCTACCCACACAAGTGAGGTTCCATTTTTCTCAGAAGACTTTGGGGAAAGCAGGGTGGGGGAATTTTGTGGATCCACGCAGATTCCAGAACTTTCCACCACAGAAATGTGAGGAAAATGTGTTTTTTTACACATTTTTAGGTTTGCAAGGGATTCTGGGTAATAGCACCTAATGAGAGCCAGTCAAGTCACACCATCCTGGATTCTCCTAGGGTCAGTTTTCACAGTAAAAATAAAGTGTATCCACGTTGCGTTTTGAGCCGTTTCCTGTCGCGGGCACTAGGCCTACCCACACAAGTGAGGTACCATTTTTATCGGAAGACTTAGGGTAACACAGAATTGTAGAGCAACTGGTATTACCTATTGACTTTCGATGCATTTCTGCCTTCCAAATGAAAGACAATGGGGTCGATTCCGATTCGGGCCGGAAAAAGCACCGACCGACTCGGATCCGGAAATAATACCGACCGACACGTACCCGTGGCGCACGACACGCCAAGTACGATGCAAGGCGCGAAAAATCCGACCGACACGTACCGAAACCAAGTCGACCGACCGAGCCACACGGAAAACAGCAATCCGGCCGGAAAAACACGCGAATCCAACCGACCGACACGCACCCGGAACAAATCCGACCGAAACGTACACGCGAACTCCAAACCGCAAAGTACAATGCAAGGCGCGAAAACCACGAGCGAGTCGGACGGAGGACAAGCCGTACGACTGACACGCATACAAAACCGAGCCGAAGCAACACAAAACACCGCGACCGATGCGTACGCAGCATAGAAAACTGCACAAACACAGCGTGAACGAAACGGAGAACACCGTACGAGACTAATGCAGGGTCCGACTCGGTCACAAGAACGTTTCCAACATACACAAACAGCACAAAGGAAAAATCACCCAAAAAAGCCAAACAAGCAATTACCAAGCCAATAAATACTGGGGGTGGGGACAGAGAACAAAGACACACCCACAACTCCACCTATATAAAGGACACAAATCACAACCATGAGCCTTTGCAAATGCCATTCCACTGCCAGCACCCAAGAGAAAGCAACCACACACCCACAGCTCATCCCTCACACAAGCCACACACCATCAGCACACCAACAAATACCTACCTCACATACACCCAGCAAAACACACACTCACACACCCTCACCTGCACACCAACACACACATCACTCACCATCACCACCCATCACCATGCCCCCCAAGAAGAATCCCAAGTTCCTAGATAGTGAATTGGAAGTCATGGTAGACGAGATCCTCAGGGTGGAGCCACAGCTGTTTGGCAGACTGGTCCAACAGACCCCCATGTCGCAGAAAACCAAGATGTGGGAGAGGATCATCAACAGGGTGAACGCACAATCACCATGTCGGCGCACAAAGAGCGACATCCAGAACAGGTGGTATGACGTGCGCAGGAGGGTACGGGACATGCTGAAGAAAGACTACATCAACAGCCAATACACCGGCAGTGGCCCTCCTGCCAAGCCAATATACCTCAGGCCCTGGGAGGAGAAGGTGCGGGCCATCCTTCCACCAGTGAGCGTATATGGACTAGAGGACATCCCAGAGCCTGGTGAGTACACAACAAATGTACACAATATACTGCCACAAAACACACACATCACTGTCAAGGGGAGAGTCAAACCATGCACTCATAGCAATTACACAGCAACCAGAACAGAATCATCCCAAAATGTGTATGTCAGTCAGATAAACACAACACATGCCATCAAAAAAGTCACATCCAACTGTGCCAACACATGTACAAACACAACTACAACTACAGCTAGGCAGTGGCACAAATAGAACTAACAAACACATCCAGACATGTATCCACCACAACAACACCAACACACAGTGAAGACCACTCAAAGGAAGGAATTCTGTGTATGCTGGCCAAGTCAGTGTAGCCAATAGCATCATGGGAGTCGCAGTCACACATATTGCCCCCCCCACAACTGTCCCATCAACACCACCATGAACCATGCTCACATCACAGGAAGTGGAGAAGGACTCACAAGATGGCTGACACTGGCTACTGCTGTGGGGAGCACAAGGCCCTGCTGGCAACTGTGCACCAACAAACAGCAGGACACCACTGACTGACATCCTGAGAAACAACTTACACTCCCTGCAATGCAAGCACGTTCCATGGTGGGATATCTGGCTAGCTGGGTGGGAAGGAGGACTTGCAGCACTGTCCATAGTCACAAGCACCTCCCCTCACACACCCCCCAACACAAACTCCACAGAACCCACCTGGTAGAATGCAATGCCCCCCATCCTAACACAAGATCCCACAAAGAACCACCACCCTGGGTTATGTTGTGTGAAGCACAGGGACACTCTTGGGACCTCTAGCCAAACAACTGCCAGGACAACACTCCCAGCCATCCTGTCAGCACAGCCAGCCCACCCCACAGGGAAGCAGAGTCAAAAGGAAGGAAGCATGGGCATGCTGGGAAGGGGGAGGAGGCAATAGCATGATGGGAGTCGTAGTCACAGCTCTACATCCCCCACCACATGGCCCAGCAAGCTCACACTCACGCATGCACATCCCACAGAGAGTGGAAAGGCCCATCAAAGATGTCTGACACTGTTGCTGTGTCGTGGGGAGCACAAGGGCATGCTGGGTACTGCACACCAACCAACAGCAGGACACCACTGTCAGCCATCTTGCCATTGCTCTCACACCCACACACACTGAACTCCCCACAAAAGCAAGTAAGTATGGGAATGCTGGGAAGTGGGGTGGAGGCAATAGCATGATGGGAGTCGTAGTCACAGACATAGCTCACCCCCACATCTGTCCCATCAACACCACCCTGAACCATGCTCACATCACAGGAAGTGGAGAAGGACTCACAAGATGGCTGACACTGGCTACTGCTGTGGGGAGCACAAGGCCCTGCTGGCAACTGTGCACCAACAAACAGCAGGACACCACTGAATGACATCCTGAGAGACAACTTACACTCCCTGCAATGCAAGCACGTTCCATGGTGGGATATCTGGCTAGCTGGGTGGGAAGGGGGACTTGCAGCACTGACCATAGTCACAAGCACCTCCCCTCACACCCCCCAACACAAACTCCACAGAACTCACCTGGTAGAATGCAATGCCCCCATCCTAACACAAGATACCACAAAGAACCACCACCCTGGGTTATGTTGTGTGAAGCACAGGGACACTCTTGGGACCTCTAGCCAAACAACTGCCAGGACAACACTCCCAGCCATCCTGTCAGCACAGCCAGCCCACCCCACAGGGAAGCAGAGTCAAAAGGAAGGAAGCATGGGCATGCTGGGAAGGGGGAGGAGGCAATAGCATGATGGGAGTCGTAGTCACAGCTCTACATCCCCCACCACATGGCCCAGCAAGCTCACACTCACGCATGCACATCCCACAGAGAGTGGAAAGGCCCATCAAAGATGTCTGACACTGTTGCTGTGTCGTGGGGAGCACAAGGGCATGCTGGGTACTGCACACCAACCAACAGCAGGACACCACTGTCAGCCATCTTGCCATTGCTCTCACACCCACACACACTGAACTCCCCACAAAAGCAAGTAAGTATGGGAATGCTGGGAAGTGGGGTGGAGGCAATAGCATGATGGGAGTCGTAGTCACAGACATAGCTCACCCCCACAACTGTCCCATCAACACCACCCTGAACCATGCTCACATCACAGGAAGTGGAGAAGGACTCACAAGATGGCTGACACTGGCTACTGCTGTGGGGAGCACAAGGCCCTGCTGGCAACTGTGCACCAACAAACAGCAGGACACCACTGAATGACATCCTGAGAGACAACTTACACTCCCTGCAATGCAAGCACGTTCCATGGTGGGATATCTGGCTAGCTGGGTGGGAAGGGGGACTTGCAGCACTGACCATAGTCACAAGCACCTCCCCTCACACCCCCCCAACACAAACTCCACAGAACCCACCTGGTAGAATGCAATGCCCCCATCCTAACACAAGATCCCACAAAGAACCACCACCCTGGGTTATGTTGTGTGAAGCACAGGGACACTCTTGGGACCTCTAGCCAAACAACTGCCAGGACAACACTCCCAGCCATCCTGTCAGCACAGCCAGCCCACCCCACAGGGAAGCAGAGTCAAAAGGAAGGAAGCATGGGCATGCTGGGAAGGGGGAGGAGGCAATAGCATGATGGGAGTAGTAGTCACAGCTCTACATCCCCCACCACATGGCCCAGCAAGCTCACACTCACGCATGCACATCCCACAGAGAGTGAAAAGGCCCATCAAAGATGTCTGACACTGTTGATGTGTCGTGGGGAGCACAAGGGCATGCTGGGTACTGCACACCTACCAACAGCAGGACACCACTGTCAGCCATCTTGCCATTGCTCTCACACCCACACACACTGAACTCCCCACAAAAGCAAGTAAGTATGGGAATGCTGGGAAGTGGGGTGGAGGCAATAGCATGATGGGAGTCGTAGTCACAGACATAGCTCACCCCCACAACTGTCCCATCAACACCACCCTGAACCATGCTCACATCACAGGAAGTGGAGAAGGACTCACAAGATGGCTGACACTGGCTACTGCTGTGGGGAGCACAAGGCCCTGCTGGCAAATGTGCACCAACAAACAGCAGGACACCACTGAGTGACATCCTGAGAGACAACTTACACTCCCTGCAACGCAAGCACGTTCCATGGTGGGATAACTGACTGGCTGGGTGGGTCGGAAGGAGGGCCGGCTGTCAACCAAACACAACCAATGCAGACCATGTTCACACCCCAGAAAATACATAGAAATGCCCAAATAATGCAGGACAATGTGCCACACCAATATCAACCCCTGACTGTGACGACTTAGGACAATGCAATGTACAGGCCCGCACCCAGAGGCACAGTCACAACTGTCATGTGTGTCAACCATTGATGCCTGCAGAAACATAACATACATTGTTTGTGTCTCCCAAAAACAGGTGATGATGGGGACACAGCAGCAGACGCTGAGGAGTCCCAGTCCCAGGCTCAAGAGGATGCCGAGCTCACTGGCGTCGTACAGCCTCTGTCCTCCTCGGACGATGAAGAACAACCTGGCACATCCGGTGCAAGTCAACATGCAGCACCAGCAGGACCACCAGCTGCAGCACCAGCAGGACCACCAGCTGCACCCCTGCACCCACCCCTCCAACGACTGTCACCACGAATACCATCCCTGCCGACATGGACAGAACAAGGAGCAACACCAGCACAGGGACCCTGGACCAACCTGGGGCCATGGACACCACCACCACCACCACCACCAACCCCAAGGTGGACCAGGGTTATCTGTGCGTGCCACTGCACACACTGCACATGTCAGCAGGGGTGATGGGAGGGGTGGGAGACAGAGGTCGCTGCTTGCAGACGTTGCTGGTGTGCATGATGACCCACAACTGGTACGCATAGCTGATGCGTACCAGTCCAGCACCGGAGACCTCAGCCAGGTAGTGGGGCTGCTCAGAGACATGAAACAGCAGCAGGCTGCCCATCATGCCCGCTTGGACTCCCACATGTCCCACGTGGAGTCACACATGTCCCGTGTGGACTCACACATGTCCCGCGTGGAGTCCAAGTGGGATGCACTGCATGAGATGACGGCGGTGCACAGGGACATTTTACAATGCCTCCGCCAGATGAACAGCAACCAGTCCACACCTCCCTGTGTGCCAACAACATCTGGTGCCGAACAAACTGCAACTGCCACAGGGAGGGAGGAGGACTCTGGCGGAGAGTCCCCTGCACCGCAGCAGCCTGTACTTGAGGGCCCCCCCAAGAAGAGGGGTCGTCCGAGGAGGGAAAAGTGAGAGGCCGATGGCCAAGTGCAACTCCCAGGAAGCCTGAACCTGTTCTGGATGTTCGCCTTTGTGCACAGACTGTTCACCCTGTTGACGGCGACACTACTCCCACACATTGCATGGGGAGTACAAGTTGGACCAATGTGTCAGACAACTGTGGCCCCGATACTGGGGATCCTGTCTACCAGGACTTTCAATTCACCTAGGAACTTCGGATTGCAAGATTTATGTACAGCACTACCCATCCTATGCACTATTAACACAAATGTATCACAATAAACACACTAATACACCATACTTGCCTCTGTCGTGATTCCAACGTGGGTGCTGTTATGGGGATGATGAACTGCAAAATTACACTGTGTATGCGAACTGCAACAGCAAGGACAACACAGGCATGTGAGTACAGGCAACGTGACACACATGAGGGAGACACAGCACCAGGGCTACACAACACATACACACCTAGGCCATCTGACTCATTGCCTACACTGATGTTGCCAGGGAAGACGGTGCAATGCACAGACACCACACCCATTCCCAGTTGTAGTCAAGTAGCCCACAGGTGCAGTAAGCAAATGGCAGTCAAATGTGTGACCACAGACAACGCACATCACAAAGTGAAGCACAGGTTTATTACACAGTTGCAACATGCCGTAACCACTACAGATGCAAGGTAATCCCACCTGGCAGCGGGCACACAGTCAACAACTGTAGACGGAAGGAAGTCCATGGGTGTGGCGCACATCACCTGTAGGGACACAACAGCTACCAGCCTGGATGTGCAATCACGTCGTCGGTGGACACAGTTGACCAAACGAATCTGAAAGTACCCTGTGAAGGACAGAAATGACACACAGTCAAAAGCAATGGAGTAGAGGACAGAACAGCAAAACTCATGCACAATACATGTTACAAGATACCCACCCAGAACCAAGTTAGCATGTCAACACTGTTGGGGAGTACAGACCACCTGTTAGCACACATCGCAACACACATCCAGTCAAGTAGCCCATGGACACACTCCAACAGCACCAGAGCACTACCCACACATCATGCCAACTCACATCATTGACATGACACCTCAGGATACTCACATTCAGCTAAAGAAGTTGGTGATGAGCTGTGTGCGGACATCACCATCATCATCATCATCACTGGCATCGTGGTCCAGGCCAGGATCCTCCACAGGTGGCGGATGTTGGTCATTGTCATCCTGGATGAGAGGCAACTCCTTCCGCACTGCCAGGTTGTGGAGCATGCAGCAGACGATGATAATCTTGCACACTTTCGCAGGGGCATATGGGAGGGACCCTCCGGTCTTGTCCAGGCAGCGGAAGCGGCTCTTCAGGAGACCAAAGGTCCGCTCAATCACTCTCCTGGTCCGACCATGTGCCTCATTGTAGCGCATCTGGGCTGGTGTCACAGGGTTCCTGAGGGGTGTCAGCAACCACAGCATGTTGGGGTATCCCGAGTCACCTACGGACAGACAAGTGCACATTAGCTGACTTGGAAAAGTGGGCGGAATACTACAGATCAGATCACACACAATGGCACAAAGTCAGTACACACCGACAAGCCAGGCACGCTGGTTCTGCATCTGTGCCATCATCCTGGGGATGCGACTACTCCTCATCACAAAGGCATCGTGTGCTGAACCAGGGAAACGGGCACACACGTGTGTGATGGTCATGTCTGCAAGACACACCACCAGTGCATTGACCGAGTGGTAGTGCTTGCGGTTCCTGTAGGCCTGCTCCTGGGCCTGTGGTGGTACCAAAGCCACATGTGTCCCATCAATGGAGCCAATGACATGCGGCATCCTCCCCAGGGCATAAAAGTCACTCTTCACGTCAGTGAGTCGTCGCAGTCTAGGGAAATAGATGTACCGGTTCAGGAAGAGCAACATTGCCGCCAAAACATCGCGGAGCACACGGCTCAACATGGTCTGTGACATCCCACCAGCAGTCGCCACAGTATGTTGGAAGGTACCAGTGGCAAAGAAGTGTAGGGCTGCCATCACCTTCACCTTGGGGGTCAGCGCTGTAGGATACGGCCGGCCAGGCTGCAAATGTGGGGACAACTGCACTGCCAAATCCTCAATCAGCTGCCTGGTGAAGCGGTACCGTTGGATGCTGTCCCGTTCCACCATCGTTGCCAGGTCTGGGAATGGTCGATGGACAGCAGGAGCCCTGCAGTGCAGAGGAGAAGTAAGCAAGATTGTCAGTCACCCCACATATGCGGCATTGAACACACTCAAGATCCCAACATACATCATTATGAGGCACAACTACATGAAGTGTGCAGTACCGGAAGGACATGTATGGTACATACATGGCCAACATCTGTCAACACGGTCCAACAGGTGGCATCAATTAGTCCCAGGTTGGCCCATTGGATATCATGAGGCCGTGTCACAGTTCCCATCTCCTGCTGCCGTGTCACAATAACCCCCCACAGTGACATGTGAGGACAGATGTGCCCCAGGCACCACAGCTCAACGACAGGTACATTCCCAGGGACCCTGTAATGCCACATGGACACTGGCATTACATGGAGTATCATGTATACACCACAGCAAAACAACCATGACCCCCACAGTTAGTGGCCCCACTTGCCACGGCAGGACAGACATGGACGTCTGTGACACACACACGCACAACATCAAAGTCCATGCACACACAACGTGGATGTGGAGACTGTCTCCCATTGTGCACATGAAATCAGAGACATTGTAAACACTACATGCACAAAGACTGTGGAGGACCATCACTATTGTGCCACTGGGACACCCTGGCTCAAACATACCGTCCCACATGGGACTCACGGGGTATGTGACATGACATACACATACACCACCGTGAAATGTGACCATGGCACATGCACAGATATGAACAGTTGCACATCACAGTGGTCATGTACACGTAACACCCAGGATCCTGTCCCCATGAACACGTGCACAGCCTGGGGGTGGCTGCCCACAGGTGACACCCACAGGACAACATGTACACCAACATACACACAATAGGAAATGCAGCCTTACATGCCTTATGATAAAGTTTGGACAGGCTGTCGTGATGTAGGTGTGCCCCTCACTCCCTGGGAGCTATCTGTGGCTGGCATATGTCCATCTGAGACAGGCATGCTGACATATGCCAGTCACATGTACAGTGATGCGTTGTACTGCAATGGACCGATCGGTGCCTCCGGCCGGCCCATTGCATTCAATGTGTGCGGGTACGCGTTGTACCCCTGTGCGCGTTGTACTGCAATGGACCGATCGGTGCCTCCGGCCGGCCCATTGCATTCAATGTGTGCGGGTACGCGTTGTACCCCTGTGCGCGTTGAACTGCAATGGACCGATCGGTGCCTCCGGCCGGCCCATTGCATTCAATGTGTGCGGGTACGCGTTGTACCCCTGTGCGCGTTGTACTGCAATGGACCGATCGGTGCCTCCGGCCGGCCCATTGCATTCAATGTGTGCGGGTACGCGTTGTACCCCTGTGCGCGTTGAACTGCAATGGACCGATCGGTGCCTCCGGCCGGCCCATTGCATTCAATGTGTGCGGGTACGCGTTGTACCCCTGTGCGCGTTGTACTGCAATGGACCGATCGGTGCCTCCGGCCGGCCCATTGCATTCAATGTGTGCGGGTACGCGTTGTACCCCTGTGCGCGTTGAACTGCAATGGACCGATCGGTGCCTCCGGCTGGCCCATTGCATTCAATGTGTGCGGGTACGCGTTGTACCCCTGTGCGCGTTGAACTGCAATGGACCGATCGGTGCCTCCGGCCGGCCCATTGCATTCAATGTGTGCGGGTACGCGTTGTACCCCTGTGCGCGTTGTACTGCAATGGACCGATCGGTGCCTCCGGCCGGCCCATTGCATTCAATGTGTGCGGGTACGCGTTGTACCCCTGTGCGCGTTGTACCGCAATGGACCGATCGGTGCGCACCCATTGACAATGGGCTTGCCTGGCAACGGACGCGTTTTCAAATTTCGAACGAGTCGGTTGCTGTAAATTCAGTTGGTCACCCACAACAATGTTGCAAAATCATGTATGCCATGAAGTTGAAGATTTGAAGGATGCTGTGGGCGTGTTTTGGTGCTGCTATTCCATGGATTGGCCAGATTCAGAAGATGCAAACGACTTGGACCTATCACTTTGGACACAAGGGACAGTATCTGCCTCTCCAGCACATATATATTGCTGGCTGTTCCCCTGAGAGCTCACTTGCCTGCACTACATGCTCCAGGACGACATCTGCCACTGCACTGCTGCTGTCTCTGCCCCTCTGGACCCTGCAATGGCATGTACTGTGGAGAGAGCCCCAGCCTTCAGCCTTGAAGAGAACCAGGCCCTGCTGGACAGCCTACTTCCACAGTACAGCAAGCTGTATGGGACACCAGGGGAGCAGGTGAGTGTTCTGTGCACTGCCTTTCTGAATGTGCATTTTGTGTGACTAGCAAGGCTGAAAGTCTGCACGCCACTGGCTAGCAGGCTCACTGAGTAGTTGTCACCCCCCATAGTGTGTAGTGACTTGCACTGGACAGGTATGGTGCAGTGACAGTGCATTTGAACATGGTTTTACTTCCCATGCAATGATACCATGTAGTGACGTCTGGCAAACTGTCCATGGTCAGCTTTGCACTGCCTGTGTACATCATGTGCCCCTGTGATTGAGACATGTATATACAACTGTGTCATGCACGGATATGTTGCATGTGTGGTAATGGCCTTTTCACTTTGTCATCCTGACAGGTTAATGCCCATCGGAAGCAGGAAATCTGGAAGGACATCGTCCGGGCCGTCCGGTCCGTGGGGGTCTACAAGCGCCGGATCCGCAACTGCCAGAAGAGGTGGCAGGACCTTCGGGGCTGGACCCGGAGGATTGCACGGGTCCAGCTGAAGCTGTCGCCTCCTCGCAGGAGGGGCGGAACACGGACCCTGACCCCCACATGCTCCAGATCCTGGCGGTGGTGTTTCCAGACCTGGATGGGCAGCTGAAGGCCAGACAGCAGCAAGGAGGGGGTGAGTCAAAGACTGCACTGTGAACTCTGTATTACATGCTTTGTGCCCTCCTCTGGCCTGGTTCAACTGCCACAGTGCAGCAGTCATGTTGTCCAGGAGCCATGTCCCTCTATTGTGCACTGCCCACTGCTCATCTGATACCCAGGTGTGGCCCTTACATTCAGGGAATTGTGTCACTTGGGACTGTGTCCTTGTAGTTTGCTTCACTAAAGGTGGGGGACAGCATCTGTTTCCCTAACTCTGTTGTGGGCATCATGGGTGGGTCCATTGTTCACACAACGCCTGGGTTTGGACATGTGATCTGCGTGTTGCTTTGATATGCGGTCCACTTGCTGAGCTGAGCCACCACATGTGCCTGGGGTATGTGGCACATGCCCATGCAGTGGGTGGGAACAATGTTTGGGCCCCAGGAGTGTGCAGATTACGTGTGTCACACATACATAGCCAGCTATCCACTGTCCAGGGCACATCCCTCATTCATGTGGAGCAGGACAGTCATGCCTACTCCAGGCCATGCAATGCACTCTGTACTCCCACTCCCGTGTATCAGCTGACACATTGTGCACAGTGATTTGACCCCTCAGGTGTCTGCCTCTGTGTCAGTGTGCTGTGGATTAGTTGCCAGGACTGCTGGGGTGTTTCTTGGTAGGGGCTCAGCATGCCCCTGGAGATGTGACCATAGGAGACGATACTTGTGTGTCACATAGGTGTTTGATCAGCTGCCCGTGCAGACTGGGGTATGCGAATGTGAAGTTCAGGCAGCTGTTCCCCATTCACAGCAAATTGTGAGGGGCTCAGGTTCAGAGGGTAGTGTCACAGGTCTCCCATATGTCCAATAGGTGTGACCTGGACAGATGAGGGTTGAGATGATGTGTTGTGTGGGGGATGTACATGTGCACTTGTGCAGCTCCAGGACTTGCATTCCCCATGACCTACTATTGTGACACAGTGCATAGTGTTGTTGTCTGGCTGAAAAGTCATACATCACTGAGACAGTGATGTATGACTTAGCAGTCATGCCTCTGCCATGGCATGTGTCAACTTATTGGTGGTCCTGCAGGGGAGTGACATGTGCTACATGCACACCATTGTGGCGCTGGCTATCAGGACATGGGTGCATCATGGTGTCTGTCGCTGGTATGCATCACATGCATTTCCTATTTGACTCTGGGCATCCCTTTCATCCGGAAACCTGTACTGACTCAGTGGCAAGAGCTGTGATGTGTGCATGTCCACATGCCACACCGTGTCCTCTGCACTGTCCAACTACTGTGTACTTGGTGCATGTGTCCACACTGGGGTGTTGCAATCCAACAGAAACCAGACAGATGGGTGCAAGGCCATGTGGGATGTGAGTGCCATGCTTGGCATCAGACTGACAATTGGCTTCTCCTGTTCAGTTAGGGCACTTTTAGCAATGTACAACTAATGATGCCAGGGCTTGCTCTGTAATGTGCTGTGCTCACAGTGGTGTGTGCGTTTGGTGCAGGTGACTGATGTCTGTCTGTTTCCCCATTGTTTGCAGATACATCCACGGCCACGGAAGGGGACAGCTCCACGGACCAGGAGGAGCCAGAGAGCCAGACTGGGTCAGCAGCCGAGGAGTGGTCGGAGGGACCCAGTGGCACGGAGGGCGAGGGGAGCCACACCGAGGAGTCCTCAGCACCATCCACCTCAGCTGAGGACCAGAGCAACTCGGAGGATGACTCCCTTGTGGAGGCGGGTGTCAGCAGCCACCACACCCCAGCTAGTGTTGCTGTCCCCGCCACCACCAGCACCACCACCGCCCTCCCATCGGCTCCCATTCCCCAGGTCCGTGGAGGCTCCCATGTTCAGGAGCGTGTCTCCTTTGGCCAAGGCACCGCACCCCCTGCCCCTGTGTCCCCTGCTGCCCTGAGTGAGGAGTCTGTGTACCTCCTTCGCCAGCTCCATGTAGGGCAGACAGCCATGCTGAGTGTCCTCCATGCGCACACCGCACTGTTGACTCAGCTGGTGTCGTTCATGGAGGGCATCTCATCGGGCATGTCTGACCTACAGAGGGGCAACAGGTCCATGGACTCCTCCCTGATGGCAGCAGTGTCCCTCCTCAGACAGTCCCTCACCCCTCCTGCCTCTGCTCCATCCACACTCCCCAGCACCTTACCCGTCCCAAGCACGCACACACCGGCACAGGCACACACCAGCACACACACGTCCAGCACACAGACACACACGCCACAAACTAAACGCACACGCACGCACAGTCAGGGGACTGAAACCAGACTCACAGGGGATGGGGCCCTGGTACACACACACGCATCCACGGGCACTGCGCAGTCCTCAGTTGCCTCTCCCTCCAAAGCACCCTCCCTTGCCTCACCTGCAACCCCAAAGACCCAGCGCCTCTTCCTCAGTGACCTCGGCCTCTTCCCCTCCGATCCAGCTGCCACAGCATCCAGGGGGAAGAGGAAGCCCCCACACGGAGCAGAGTGCCCCTCGCCCCGGACACCCTTCCCCAGGCGCAGACAGACTGAGGCCCCCACCCGCAAGTCCCCCCAGAGTGCTAAGAGCAAGACCCCGCCTCCGCCCTGCAGCTCAAGCACCAGGTCTCCTTCCTCCATCCCTCAGGCCCACACTCCACAGGTGCCCCACCACACCCTGCCCCAGGTTCCCCCACCCACAGATATACCATCCCCAAGAGGCTCCGGCCTTCTCCCCCTGCCACTTGCTCTCCCGGAACCACACCCCCGCTGCGCTTGTCTGTGCCACTGATGTGGTGAGGGTGTCCTCCCCCTCTGTCCAGCCCACCTTGCCTGTTCCCCATTCTCCTCCCCTGGTGGTAGGCACTGCAGTGGAGTCCACTACCACCCTGTCTGACTTCGGGCACTGCAGTGGCGGACCTGTCCACTCCATCTGCAGGGTCCACTGCAGTCGTGCCGGCACCCACAACATCTGAGCCATGCCCCCCAGTTGTGCTGGCACACACCATGTCAGACACCTCCACTGCAGTTGTCAGTGGCTCTCCAGCACCCACCACCCCTTCCCTGCTTCCTCCTGGTGAGCCCTGATCCTGTCCCTGCGGTGCCTGGCCTACCCCCCCGGTTGCCCCTCCTAGTGGATTGTCCCTGGTTTTGTGCAGGCATGTGTAGGGTGGCATCTGCCACTGTCACCCACTTGTGACTTTGTTGATGGACTGGCCATTGGCCTTTATTTATGTTCTACCGGACTTCTACTTTTAATGCCACATATGCTGAATAAAGCAACTTTCTGTTCTCTAGTGCTTTTGCTTCTGATGTACATGATGTTGATGATGCTAACCATGCCCTTGCTGCAGTGATGGTGATATTTGGTCTCATGATAATGAAGTGTTACTGTGCAGGAACCCATGTGGTCCAGGGGGAATGTGTCCTATCCTGTGGTGTATCCATGTCATCCATAGCAGCATCTGAGGGTGTCATGAGTTCAGTATTTGGCAATGGGATTTCCTACTTAGATTGGCAATTTCACATCTGTGGCTTCCACCCCTGCACATCTGTTGTGCCTGCCATTGTTCAATTCGTCTACTTCCCTGGCCGTGTGGCCATCTCCACTGGACATGCAGGTTTGGGCATCAATGGGGAAGGACTCATCTGTGTTGTCAGTGCAACATTGCTATACAAGTGTGTTGGATCTGTGCTGATGATTCCGTTGGCACTTCCATGACCAGGCTGATGTGACGGGAGCCCTCATTTGGTGCTAATTGTTGATTGTGTGACCAAGTGCTCAGCTGACATGGTGGGGCCTTACTGAGGCAACATATGGCACAGCTTTCCTCACACAGGAGTGGAGTCCCCTCATGGCAGTGTGTACTCCTGTGACATTGCCTGCGCCCAAGGTGTGTGTTGTATGTGCATGTCTGTGTGTTCACTTCCGTTTAGCTGTGCATGCTGTGATCCCTAGTGTTGTACCTGTTTGTGATGCTAGCTGAGTTGAGCTATGTTCCCACAAAGTCTTCTCCCTGGGTTCTCTGTGATGTGGGTGCATGGCACATTACTGGTCATCAGGGTGTCACCCATAGGTGTGCTTGCTGTCAGGGCTGAGTTTGTGTGCAGACGCAGCTGGGTCACAGTCAGGTTTCTCCTTGGCACTTGTTGTTTGCCCCTGTCATGTGATTTCCAGTTTGTGTTATCTTTCAATGATTGTGACACGTTGTGTGTGTGACTGCTGGCACTCCTCAGGGTCCGGGCTGCAATGTTGGTTGTTGTCTATGTGTGTTCTTTGTGGGTGACCTTGGCTTCTTCATTGGTGTGTGACTGTGGCTGTGATCCCATTGGTTGGTGTGGTATTGCCGTCATGTCCATGTACGGCGTAGTGTGCAGTGTGTCAGACATTCAGGAGTCTTGTTGAGTGTCCATGTGTGATGTGTTTCTGCACCTTGGTTCCCACCCACCACCCTGGAATAGTCATGGGTGCATGTGCAATGTCACCAGTGCATGTGTGCTTCACTGCTGCACATTGTTGGAGGTCGAGGGGTGTGGTGTTGAGTGTGTGCAGATGAGAGTTGTTGCCCGGCTAGGCCCCTGCCTCCATGTTGGCCTTGGCTCACTGGCCATGCTGTTTGATTTGTGCTTGTGTAGGTGTGATGGTAGTTAGTTGCTCAGTACACATGACTGTGGTTCACAGTGTGAACCACATTTAGCTTTGTCATCACAGTGGGATTGTAATGCAGCCCAGGGTCACCACATTGTGGGGGCCCTGGGGGTGCTGCTGTGGTGTGTCTGTGTCTTGCTGTGTCAGTTGCTGTCCCTACGTGCCTGTGTGACATGTGTGATTTGTGCTCCCTCTCATCTGACAATGCCTGCTTGCCCACATAGGGAATTTGGATCCATGAGTTACCTTTGTGTGGCACTGTATGCACATCTGTATGATTGGTATTCATGTCTCCTCATGTGTTGTGTGGTTGCCTGGGGACACTGGCACCCCCACCCTCACCTGTTGTGTATGATGTGCAGGGTGGGTCTGCCTGTTTGTGTTTGTGCATCTGCACCACTGCATTGGCATATCTTGGGTGTGCCATTGGCTGTATGTAGTTTGGTGGGTTTCCCCTGCTGTCCCTGGGACTCCTAGGTCATCGGTCAGCACAATGATCATGGTTTGTGTGTCCCATTGCTGCCATGGTATGGTATCTGTTCACCTCACATCTGCAGTCTCCACAGGGTATCTGCATGTGTGTGCCCATTGGTGCAAATATGTGGGTCTGCATTCGGATGGTCACTTCTGTCATTGTGTCATTGATGATTGTTGACGGTGTCAGCCCCCATGGGTGTTGTTTGTCTGCACATGGCCAAAGTTATGTCTTATTTGCACTGCAGGATTTGGCTCCCCCAATTTATGTTGCAATGGGACACATACACTACTTTGCCACTGATGTGTTTGTTGTTCTGTGACCAGGAATCATCCATGCAGTTTGGCAGTTGCACCTCTTACTTTGTCAACACTTACCTTTTGGTCACTGTGATGATGGGTGTTTGGACCCCATTGCCACAATGTTCAAAATGTGGTTCAGCTATGGACCCCACACTTACATTTTGGTCACTGTGATGATGGGGGTCTGGACCCCATTGCCACAATGTTCAAAATGTGCTTCAGCTATGGACCCCACACTTACCTTTTGGTCACTGTGATGATGGGGGTTTGGACCCCATTGCCACAATGTTCAAAATGTGCTTCAGCTATGGACCCCACACTTACCTTTTGGTCACTGTGATAATGGGGGTTTGGACCCCATTGCCACAATGTTCAAAATGTGCTGCAGCTATGGACCCCACACTTACCTTTTGGTCACTGTGATGATGGGGGTTTGGACCCCATTGCCACAATGTTCAAAATGTGCTGCAGCTATGGACCCCACACTTACCTTTTGGTCACTGTGATGATGGAGGTTTGGACCCCATTGCCACAATGTTCAAAATGTGCTGCAGCTATGGACCCCACACTTACCTTTTGGTCACTGTGATGATGGGGGTTTGGACCCCATTGCCACAATGTTCAAAATGTGCTGCAGCTATGGACCCCACACTTACCTTTTGGTCACTGTGATGATGGGGGTTTGAACCCCATTGCCACATTGTTCAAAGTGTGCTTCAGCTATGGACCCCACACTTACATTTTGGTCACTGTGATGATGGGGGTTTGGACCACATTGCCACAATGGTCATGGCCTGCTTGCATTGTGGGTGCCACACACATATATGTGTGGCACATGTGCTAGGGGTCACATTGTATGTTCAAAGTCATGTTCGGTGTTGTAGGCATTTGACACAGTCTACACACGCTTGTCATGGTGTTGGGGGATGTCTTCTTCTTGCATTCCCTAGGTTGTGGTGTGCTGGTTGTGTCATGCATTGTCCATCCTATGAGTGGGGGTGGTAGTGGTGGTAGGCATCCTGCCCCCCCTGGCTAAGGGTGGTAGTAGTGGTAGGCATCCAGCCCACCCTGGGTGAGGGTGGTAGTAGTGGTAGGCATCCAGCCCCCCCTGGCTAAGGGTGGTGATAGGCATCCAGCCCCCCTTGGCTAAGGGTGGTGGTAGGCATCCAGCCCCCCTGGGTGAGGGTGGTAGTAGTGGTAGGCATCCAGCCCCCCTGGCTAAGGGTGGTAGTAGTGGTAGGCATCCTGCCCCCCTGGGTGAGGGTGGTAGTAGTGGTAGGCATCCTGCCCCCCTGGGTGAGGGTGGTAGTGGTGGTAGGCATCCTGCCCCCCTGGGTTAGGGTGGTAGTAGTGGTAGGCATCCTGCCCCCCCTGGGTGAGGGTGGTAGTAGTGGTAGGCATCCAGCCCACCCTGGGTGAGGGTGGTAGTAGTGGTAGGCATCCATCCCCCTGGGTGAGGGTGGTAGTGGTGGTAGGCATCCTGCCCCCCTGGCTAAGGGTGGTGGTAGGCATCCAGCCCCCCTGGGTGAGGGTGGTAGTAGTGGTAGGCATCCAGCCCCCCTGGCTAAGGGTGGTAGTAGTGGTAGGCATCCTGCCCCCCTGGGTGAGGGTGGTAGTGGTGGTAGGCATCCTGCCCCCCCTGGCTAAGGGTGGTAGTAGTGGTAGGCATCCAGCCCACCCTGGGTGAGGGTGGTAGTAGTGGTAGGCATCCAGCCCCCCCTGGGTGAGGGTGGTAGTAGTGGTAGGCATCCAGCCCCCCCTGGCTAAGGGTGGTGGTAGGCATCCAGCCCCCTGGGTGAGGGTGGTAGTAGTGGTAGGCATCCAGCCCCCCTGGCTAAGGGTGGTAGTAGTGGTAGGCATCCTGCCCCCCTGGGTGAGGGTGGTAGTGGTGGTAGGCATCCTGCCCCTCCTGGCTAAGGGTGGTAGTAGTGGTAGGCATCCAGCCCACCCTGGGTGAGGGTGGTAGTAGTGGTAGGCATCCTGCCCCCCCTGGCTAAGGGTGGTAGTAGTGGTAGGCATCCTGCCCCCCCTGGGTGAGGGTGGTAGTAGTGGTAGGCATCCTGCCCTCCCTGGGTGAGGGTGGTAGTGGTGGTAGGAATCCTGCCCCCCCTGGCTAAGGGTGGTAGTAGTGGTAGGCATCCAGCCCACCCTGGGTGAGGGTGGTAGTAGTGGTAGGCATCCAGCCCCCCCTGGGTGAGGGTGGTAGTGGTGGTAGGCATCCTGCCCCCCTGGCTAAGGGTGGTGGTAGGCATCCAGCCCCCCTGGGTGAGGGTGGTAGTAGTGGTAGGCATCCAGCCCCCCTGGCTAAGGGTGGTAGTAGTGGTAGGCATCCTGCCCCCCTGGGTGAGGGTGGTAGTAGTGGTAGGCATCCAGCCCACCCTGGGTGAGGGTGGTAGTGGTGGTAGGCATCCTGCCCCCCCCTGGCTAAGGGTGGTAGTAGTGGTAGGCATCCAGCCCACCCTGGGTGAGGGTGGTAGTAGTGGTAGGCATCCAGCCCCCCCTGGGTGAGGGTGGTAGTGGTGGTAGGCATCCTGCCCCCCTGGCTAAGGGTGGTGGTAGGCATCCAGCCCCCCTGGGTGAGGGTGGTAGTAGTGGTAGGCATCCAGCCCCCCTGGCTAAGGGTGGTAGTAGTGGTAGGCATCCTGCCCCCCTGGGTGAGGGTGGTAGTAGTGGTAGGCATCCAGCCCACCCTGGGTGAGGGTGGTAGTAGTGGTAGGCATCATGCCCCCCTGGGTGAGGGTGGTAGTAGTGGTAGGCATCCTGCCCCCCCTGGGTGTGGGTGGTAGTGGTGGTAGGCATCCTGCCCCCCCTGGCTAAGGGTGGTAGTAGTGGTAGGCATCCTGCCCCCCCTGGGTGAGGGTGGTGGTGCGCATTCAGGCCCCTGTGTGCATATGTGGCATTGGTGATGGGCATCCCGCCCCTATGGTGCTGCTGTTGCTGGTGTAAGTGTATTCTGCATCCCTCTGTGTGTGTGTGATGTGTCGTGTACGTGTTGTATGTGTTTTGTGGTTGGTGTCTGGCTTACCTTCTGCGCCGTACGCGTCCGTGCCTGTTCCGGTAGTAAATGTAGAATATTGGTATGATCGGGACGAAGGGATTCATGGTTGGTTCGTGTCGTTCGTCCTTCTCGTTGCTTCGCGTCGTCCTCGTTGCTTCGCGTCGTCCTCGTCGCTTCGCGTCGTCCTCGTCGCTGCCGTGTTCGTCTCGGAGCCGTGGATCGTGTTGTGGCGCGAATCGGATCTTATGTGCGCCTCTCCCGGATGCTTTGACATGCCGTGCGTAGCGACGGGTTCGGCGCGTACGGAAAGCGCATCGTACTTGTCCGGCCGGACGGGGCTGCATTTTTCCTTCTGTGCGACTCGATTCGGCGTTTCCGGATTCGCCTCGGTCGGGGAACAGGACCTGGTTTGGGTGAGTACGGCTCGGCCGGATTCTTTGCTGTTGTGCGCATCGTACTTACTCGTTCGGTGTGCTGTACGGATCGGTCGGGAAACAGGCTTTCGCATGGCTTTTTTCCCGACCGAATGGTGTTGGGTACGCCTCCGACCGAGATCGGAATCGGCCCCATTGTGTAAAAAAGAAGTCATTTTGAAAAATGACCTATAATTCTCATGCTAGTATGGGTACTCACAATTTCGGAAAAGTGCAAATATCTACTGTTTCTAAACTCTATATTTTTTTACAATTTCAGAAATACATAGGTGTCTTTCATACCGATTTTTCCATGTATATATTTTCCCAAATTAATTGCTATATACCCGGTACATAATAAAAAAACAATGCAAGACGCTGCCCAGTTATTGGCTCTGGGTTCGTCGGGTTCTTGGGGTGAACTTACAAGTCCTATATATCCCCACAACCAGAAAGGTCCAGCGGATGTAACGGTATATTGCTTTTAAACAGCTGTCATAATTAGAAGAAGTTACAGGTGAAAATGTTGACACAAATGGCTGTTTTTTTAAACTATTTTTCAATTTTTCCTATATTCAACGGTTAGTTTCTATAAAGAAACCTTGAAGGATCTACAGAAATGACCCCTTTCTGAATTCAGAATTTTGTCTACTTTTCTAAAATGCAAAGCTTTCCAGGATCCATTATTGCTTTCATACCCATTTATACCATTAACTGGAAAGAGTTTGAAAGCACAAAAAATTGCAAAAATAGGCTATGTCCCAGAAAAATGCAAAAACTGAGTAAAAAATTTTGATTTTATGACAAAAGTCTGCTTGTCCCTGAAAGCTGGGAAGATGGTGATTTCAGCACCACAACCCCTTTTTTGATATCATTTGCAGGGAAAAAACCAGACGCGTTCATCTGTAGCCCTTTTTTTCCACCCCAAAAAAATATTTAGCTGTATTTTGGCTAATTTCTGGGTCCCCTCAAGGGGAATCCACAAACCCTGGGTACCTTTAGAATCCCCATGATGTTGGAAAAAAAGGACGTAAATTTGGCGTGGATACTTTATGTGGTCAAAAAGTTACAGGGGCCTAAGCGCGAAATACCCCAAATAGCCAAATAAAGGCTTAGCACAGGGGGGGAAAAGGCCTTGCAGCAAAGGGGTTAATGCAACCTCGTAAATATTGTCCCCTTTAACGCAGTTTTCTGCATTAAAGGGTCATGCAATGGGTGTTGCTGGGGCGTTCCCAGCAACATCCATGGCATTTTGACACTGCCTCAGATTTATGAGAAATTTTAAATCTGAGGCAGCGCCTAAAACTTACGCCTCCTCAGAGGAGGCGTAAGGGAGGCACAACGAGGAGAAATATCTTTATTTCTTCTCATTTTTCCTTTCTCTATGTGTGCTGCATTCTGCAGCTGCACGGCAGCCTATTGTGCACCGGCGCAGGGGAAAAGGACAGGAATGCGCCGTATCTTAGAGATACGGCGCATTCCTGCCCTTTTCTTTTGCAGTAGGGCAGCACAGCAGGAAGGCCTGCTGCGGTGCCCTTCGGCAAAAACACATAAATGAGGCCTCAAATTTTACCCCTCGAAAGTCCATCGCTTTTCCTACTGTTTTACAGACTGGAGTGGGAATAGTAAATTTAACTCCTCTGAAGTCCCTTACTTTTCCAACTGTAGCACAGACTGGAGTGGGAATAGTAAATCTTACCCCTCCAAAGTCCAACGCTTTCCCTATTGTCATACAGACTGGATTAGAAATAGTAAATTTAATGCCTCCGTAGTCCAATGCTTTCCTGACACTTATAGTATTTTTAGTAAATGTGTTTTTGTGGTTTTAAATTTAAATAGTTAATTTATTGTCTAAATTAATGAATATATTTTTGTTATCGCATTGTTTTGATTTTTGTAAGGTTTGTTGTGTATTATCGCCAATAGATAGATATAGTTAGGACCAATGTTTCCATAGGAAAAGAGTTATTTGAAATACCAATAACTTTGGTGCTGCTAGACGAATCTCCACAAAATGTTCACAAAACGTCTCCTTTTTGGTTCACCTGCTGTGTTGAAAGTTTCAGGGTGACTTGGAAAAAAGGTGGGTCCCACAACTCTACAGCCCGAGCTGCTGAATGGAATTACAACAAATTTGTCAGATAGCTAGATGTTGGTCCAGAAAGCATGCTTTTTGTGATTAGGGATAAATACGTTCAGTAGTATCAGAGAAATTAAAGTTTAAAAAATATACATATCTGGGCACGAGAGTCCTTGCAGTGGACATGTGGATCCTACTAAAATTTGATTGGCTCCCAACACTACAACCAGGAAGTGTTGGAAGCCATCTCGTGGCTCGGCTTGAAGCCGAGTCCCAAATGAAAGTAAAATAAAGGAAGGGGGCAGGGTAGGAATACCCTGACCCCCAGATATAATGGGGGTCACACAGGGACCTCGCCGTGGTTTAAATGCTTTTTTAAAAAAAATAAAAAAAAAATAAGATATGTGCCTTTTTTCTAAGGACCCCGAGTGGGCCAAATACCAGGGGCAAGCGGGTAATCAAGGAGCGGGGTCTTTTCTCAAGCCCCAGGGACTGCCACCACCCTGGGGCACTGAACACTGTAAACGCGGGGAGGGCACTCAGCCCCCCACAGCGCCAGGAACCACCACCTCCCTGGGGCTACTGAATTAAAGGAATGTGATGGAGGCCCTTATGGCCTCAGCCCTAGGGACTGCCACCTTCCTGAGGCTAAATGAGACAAATTCAGGGGACACGTGGTCCTCCGCAGCCCTGGGGACCGTGACCTCCCCGGAGCTAAATTAAATAATAATGCCTGGGGATTCTCCAGCACCCCCACGTATCCCAGAGGACCACCACCTCCCCGGGGCTTAATTAACATAGGAGGGGGACTGCACTGCCCCCCTCGTGGAGCCCTCCTTGGCCCTGGGGACCACCACCACCCAGGGCCAACTCCAGCAATGTCCCGGGTGCCCAGCCCAGCCATAGCAAACCTGCTCCGCTTTCAGCAACCAAGAGTAAAAAATGCAAAGTGGAGCATGTCTGTTTCCCTGCGCACTGTCAAGCGAGCAGGCAAACAGACACATTACTTTGAGATCCAGGGAGCTGCATTTTAGCAGCTCTCTGGGTCTCAAAGCAATGCCGGCTCCTGCATCTGAGCCTATCTATAATGTCCCTGTAACCTTTGTTTTTTCAGTGAATATATATGTATATATGTATATATAGACATATATATGTATATATATGTATATATAAATATGTATATATATATCTTTACAAAAAAAACAAAGGTTACAGGGACATTATAGTTAGGCTGACGTTTCACTCATATAAAACCGGAGAAATTCAGCTGTTATAGTTAGTGAGATAACTATAACTCGGGACCCCACCATTCATTGCTTATGATCTCACATATTACATCAATCATAACATGGTCAGTGACATCACTGATGACATCTCAAATGACATCACCGATGACATCACTAATGACATAATCAAGTGAGTGTAAGTGTCTTCTAAACATTTGAGTGTTAAACATAGATACTAAGCTACTGCAAAAGGTAAATTAGTACACGTTGTGTACTATTAATGTGTGATACTACGTCTAACATATATAATGTGGGTAGCTGTGTGACTGTGTGTATACATGTGTGAGTGGCTGTATGGGTGTATAAGTGGATGTGTGAGTAGCTGAATGGGTCAGTGAGTCTGTATGTGACTGGCTGTACTGTAAGTAAGTGGGTATATGAGTGGCTATATAGATGAGTGAGTGGCTTTGAGAGTGGCTGTATGGGTGGGTGAGTGGGTGTGCAAGTGGCTGTATGGGTGACTGACTTGATTTGCAAATGGCTGTATGGGTGAGTGAGTGACAGTTTGAGTCAGTGTTTGGTTAAGTCAGTTGGTACGTGAGTGAATGAAGAGAGACTGTCTGTGTGAGTGTCTGTATGGGTGAGTGAGCAAGTGTGTGACTGGTTGTATTGATGTGTGAATGGGTATGTAAGTGGTTGTGTGGGTGGTTGTATGGGTGAGGGAGTGCTATATTGACTGACTGACTGACTGACTGAATTATTTGTTAAGCGCATTATTGCCGAGGCGTCTTGGCGCTGAGCGAGGATAAAGAGTGGCTACTACTGAAGCTATGATTTTATGAAAAGCCAGGTTTTTAGTGCCTTTCTAAACAGAATTTTGTTGGCCTGTAAGCGCAGCTCTGTGGGTGCATTGAGAGGTTTATGGGTGAGTGAGTGAGTGTCTGAGTGACTGTATGGGTCAATAAGTGGCTGTGTGAGTGGCTGTATAGGTGAGTAAGTGGTTGTGTGAGTCGCTGTATGCCTGAGTGAGTGTTTGTGTGAGTGGCAGTATGAGCGACTGAGTGGGTGTGTGAGTGGCTCTATTGATGAGTGAGTGGATGTGTGAATATTCATATGAGTCTGTGAATAGGTATGTGAGTGGTTGTGTGAGAGGATATATGGGGGTGTGAGTGGGTGTATGAATGGTTCTGTGGATTATGTCATCAGTGATGTCATCAGTTAAGTCATTCAAGATGTCATCAGTGATGTCACTGACCATGTGATGAGTGATATGTAAGGTGATAAGCAGTGCATTGTGAGGGCGTAAGCTATTGGTAGCTAAGGGAACTTTAACTGCAGAATTGTTTTGGGTTTTGTATGTGTGAAATCTGAACCTAACTATAATGTTCCTGTATTTTTTTCAGTGAATTTCTAAGGTTTTTTTTAGTTCTATTTCCTAACTATAATGTCGCTGTACCTTTTGCTTTTTTCAGTGAATTTCAAAAGTTTTTTAATGGTATTTCCTAATTATAAAATCCCTGTAAATGCACTCAGAACAGCCCAGCACCACAGCATTAAAATGTCCTAAGTTCCCCCTAGAACCTCTACACAGTGTACCTGCAGACGAAACAGTGTCAGAACTTACAAACGCACACAAGGGAAGCGCAAGGCACAACATATCCAAAATAGACTGAGAACACCTCAGCACCAATGTGTTGAAATGCAGCAAATCATGCATAGCAAGAATGTGTTGTAATCCCTTCTCAACCTGGATGCAATTAACAAGTTTTCAGCAACCACCAACTGTTTAACTCAGAAAAAAAGCTGAACAATTAAAACACATTCCAGGGAAACAGTACATGATGACTTCTACTGACCACGTTATTGTTAATTTACACCCACACAAGCCTCCATGTGCAGAGTCACAGAAGCGTCCTTATTGTTTGTTTGAAGGGGTCACTAGAAGGGAAGCCATCCAAACTATGCATGCGGCTGCAGCATTATTTTATTTATATTACATGAACATCGACTGCCCGGTCCCATGACTTCCTTTCCACGGCATCACACAGCATGCAAGCCACCACTCACATCAGAATTCACTGGGTACCCCTGGGCTTGTGTAATCCCATGTTTACATACACTGAGTTTCAAAGCTGAAATAAAAACACTGCTGGCTGTCCTGCACTGAGCAGCTACAACCAGTGGCACAAGCCTCTCCCACAGGCCATTATCCTGCTATCGACCTGCACCCCTTCACCCTCACTCTCGCAAGACACTGGGATTCACTTCAGATCACACACCCCGATGCAGACACCCCCACCCACCTACAAGTCCAGACCATCGATCCGTGCAGATAATGATAGCATTGGTCAAGGCAATTTATACACCAACATTGAGGATTAGCGCTGAGGTTTAAGGCAATTTTTTAACTCACTGATTCTCTGGAGAGGGAAAGGACTGATAAGTGAGAACCCCTGACACAAACAGGGCATAAACCGTCTAACACCACCGTCCAATAATAAAGCACTTCCAATATCAAGAATTAGTTTCAAGCCTTTTATTTTTTGCAGTTCTAGTTGTGTGGATTTTAGGTGACATTTATACAGCACCCACTCTTACGTCCTTGCTGCACTAAACCAAGCAACACCTTCTATGCCGAGTTTATACATCCAACATTCCAGTCAATTGTAAGAGAGAAACTGGCTGCAGCTCTCCCAAATGTGTCACTTTTTAAATTTCTCTCCTAGCTGGAAGGGCAGGTATTTTTAATTTGCACTCACACCTGTATTCCTGTACAGAGTCACAGAAGAGTCATTATTGTTTGTTTTCTGGGGTCACTAGAAGGGAAGCCTTGAAAACAATACTTGCAGCTGCAGCATTATATTATTTGCATTACACAAACATCGACCACCCTGTTCCGTGATTTCCTATCCATGGCATTACACACCATGCCAGCCACCCCTCACACCACAATTCATATGGGACCACTGGGCTTGCGGAACCTTGAGTTCACACACACTGTTATTCAAAGCAGAAAAAAAAACACAGCCTGCTGCCCTGCACTGGGCAGCTAGAACCAATGACGCAAGCCCCTTCCGCAGGCCATGATCCTGCTATCGACCTGCACCCCTTCAATCTCACTCTCACGAGACACTGGGATTCAGTTCAGATCACACACCCCGCTACAGACACCACCATTCATCTTCAAGTTCATAACATCAATCCGTGCAGATAATACTGCGTTGGTCAAAGCCATTTATGCACCAACAACTTGGGTTAGCACCAAGATTTAGAGCTATTTTTTAACTCACTGACTCTCTTGAGAGGGAGAGGACAGAAAGGTGAGGGCCCTTGACACCAACAGGGCATTAACTTTATAACACCATGGGCCCATAATAAACCATTTCCAATATCATGAATTCATTTTAAGTATATTATTTTTCAGAAATTCTAGCTGTGTGAGTTTTAGGTGGCATTTATACAGAGCACATACTTACAGCCTCAAGGTGCTAAACCAAGCAACCGCTTCTATGCTGAATATATACATTCATCATTCCGGGTACTTGTAGGAGAGAGCCTGGCAACATCTCACCCAAATGTGTCACTTTTTACATGTCTCTCCTGACACCCCCTGGAGGGCCGGGGTGCAGGCAGAGGGCATCGGTGCTCTTACCATCGGACTGAGATACATTACTGTTGCCATTCATTCCCTTCAGTAGACGAGAATTTTACTCAACTTACTTTGGGTTAAGCACCCCAATTCAGCAAGAAGCAGGAAGTGAATGGAGTTTTTATGTGACCCACGGCTCGTGTTTTTTTCCTTAATGCGAACTGCTTCCCAGTTTGAGCTTAAAACACCGCAACATGTCACATTTTTTATAGGAAGAAACAAAGCAAAAGTTGTTTAAACTTACATGCTTCAGCTATGCACCATTAATATATATGCCACAGGGACCTGGCCATACCAGGGCCCTTATACTAAATATGAGGGGGAAACCGTGCTTGTTTTTTTAAATTTTTGTTGCGGACTCGGGACTCCACCATGATTTTTGTTGAAAATGTTTAAAAAACAATTGCGTTTTTGCACTGCCGGGGTTCAGTGGGACCCCAGCACCAGGACTAAGGGGTAAGGGTATTCCTACCCTACCCCTTTTTTTGGGACTTGGCTGAGACTGAGTCCCAAGATGGCTGCCAATACTTCCTGGTTGAAGTGCTGGCAGCCGTTCAGATCTCTGCACGACTTCAGGAGGGTTCACAGAGGTTTTGGGTCCCTAGATGAACACATCTTTAATATCTCAAAAACTACTGAATGGATTTAAACCAAATCACAAAAAGCTCTCTTTCTAGACCAAGAGCTAGCTTTCTGGAAAATTTGGTGTAGTTCCATTCAGTGGTTTGGGCTATAGTCTTGTCAAAAATCCTTATGGGCATTAACATGGGAAACACATGTTTTTTGACCACCCCTCTTTTTCTTGGCCCCCACGTACCGGATCCCCCAAAACTTTTCATGTGCAACAAGACCCAACTTGACACTTTTTGTAGAATTTTGTGAAGATTCATAAAACAGCGGCAAAGATACAGGCAAGTCAAAAAAAAGCTTTTCCTATGGAAAGTAGGTCCTAACTATGACTACATACTGGTGAAATATATACATATATATATCTATTTCTATATCTATATATATAAATATCATATATATATATATATATATATATATATATATATATATATATATATATATATATATATATATATATATATATATATATATAGGAAAAGTGTTTTTTTTTTGCCAATAACTTTGGCGCCGTTCGACGAATCTTGATGAATTTTTCAAAAAACCCATTTTGGTTCCGCTGCTGTGTTGAAAGCTTTGCGGTCAATCATCAAGCATCAAGCAGGGGTGGAGAAAAAAGGTGGGGTTCCAAAACACATTTTCCCCATGCTATGTCTATGGGGATTTTTCATTTTTTTAACACGACTACATCCCGAACCACTGAATTGAATTACACCAAATTTGTCAGAAAGCTAGATGTTGGTCCAGAAAGCGTGCTTTTTGTGATTTGGTGTAAATCCATTCAGATGTTTTAGACATTTAAGTTTAGGCCAGGTCCCGGGAGCGTTATGCAAATATAGGAGGGGGGACGCACGGACCCCCCTCCTGGTATCTATAATGCCCCAGGGCAACCACCTCCTGGGGCTTCTTTACTAACTAATGCAGGGGAGGACCATACGGCCTCACCTGCTGCCCTCTGGACCACCACCTCCCCAGGGATTCTTAAATTTTAGGTCCTCTTGGACCACCCCAGCCCCAGGGAGAGGCAGCTCCCTGCGGCTCTTCTTAAAAGAGTGCAGGGGGGCCGTGCAGATCTCCCTGCAGCTCCAGGGGCCACCACTTCCCTGGGCTTTAATTTTGAAAAAAGCACAGGGGACCATCACTACCCTGGGGCAATCCCCACTTCTGGAGTCAGTAATGGCCCTGGAGACCTCCACCCTCATGGCCGGCTCCTGCAATGTCCCGGAGTGCCCACCCTTAGGACATTGCAGTTTGCTATGGCTTGACGGGAGCTTTACCGCTTCCACCAAGCCATAGCCAGCAAGCCCTCCTTTTACCTTCATGAAGTCCCAAACAGCGGGAGTTCTGAGAGGACTTCTGAGGCCATGCCCTCTTTCTCTACCATTGTGCAAATGCAAATGTGCCTCCTGATGCACTGCTGGTTGGGGAATGATGTCCCCTTGGCTGCTGAGGGTCCTTGAGGGCCAACTACCCCTCCTGTTACCTCCAGTAGCTCCCATACAGCGCGATTGCTGAAAGGTTGTCAGGGGCCATGCCTTCTTTTTCCACTACTCTCCAAACGTGACTTCTAGTTAAAAAACCATAGAAATTCACTGAAAAAAACAAAGGTTACAGGGATGCTATAGTTAGGAATTAGCATTTAAAAACCTTTGAAATTGACTGAAAAAAACAAAGGTTACATGGACATTATAGTTCGGAATTGGACTTAAAAAACCTTAGAAATGTATTTTTAAAACTCAAAGGTTACAGGGACGTTATAGCTAGGTTCAGGTTTCACTTGTACAAAACCAGGGAAATTCAGCAGTTAAACTCGCACCCCCCGTATGCACTGCTTACGACCTCACATATTACATCACTCATGACATGGTCAGTGACATCACCGATAACATCACTGTTGACATCTCAAATGACATCACTAATGACATCACTGATGACATCATGCACAGAATCACTGACGTACCCACTCACACTCCCATAGAACCTTTCATATACCCACTCCCACATAACCATTCACAGACCCATACCAGTACTTATACACCCACTCACTGATTCATATATCTACAGACACATCCACCTACTCACCCATACAGCCACTCATACACCCACAAAGTCACTAATATAGCCACTGACACACTTAGTCACTCATCCATACAATCAAGTGCACAGCCACTTACTCACCCCATACAGATACACACACACCCACTCACTTACTAATACAGATACAAACATGTATTCACTCACCTAAACAGTCACTGACACAAGCACACACTCAGCCATACAGCTACTCTCACATTCACTCACTCACCCATACAGTCACTGACTCACCCACTCACTCATCCGTACCGGCAGTCACACACCCCCTCACCCACCCACAAAGACACTCAGACAACTATACACGTACTCAAACAACCAATCACTCACCAATACAGCCACTCACGTACCCACTCACACACCCATGCAGCCACTGAGACACCAACTGACAGACTGATACAGACATTCACACAACCAGCCATTCACCCATACATTCATTGAGACACCTCATCACTCACTTACACAGTCAGTCACGCACTCACTGAATCAATCCCACAGGCACTAATACACCCACTGTTTCTCCAATTCACCGTGGTATTTATATTTAACACACATAAACTTTTAAAAACACTCACAGTCACTAGATGATGTCATGAGTGATGTCACTGACCATGTCATGAGTGATGTGATATGAGAGGTTATAAGCAGTGCATTGCAGGAGGCACAAGTTATAGTTAGCTCATCTAACTGTAACAGATGAATTTCACTGGTTTTGTACAAGTGAAATCTGACCCTAACTAAAACGTCCCTGTAACCTTTGTTTTTTTCAGTAACTATATATATATATATATATATAGATGGAGAAAGCATCAGCTTCAAGAATGCCACTCCATTGTTGCTTTGTCGACTTTAAAGCGGCCTTCGACCGCGTGCCCAGGGGTCTGCTATGGCATAAACTGCAGAAATAGGGAATCCCTCCTGCTCTCTTAAAGGCAATAATTCAACTTCACTCAAATACCTGGATTCGTATAAAGCTGTGGGACGGATCTCACATCTCAAGAATATACAAACTTCATGCAGTGTTAAACAAGGATGTGTGCTGGCTCCCTTCCTTTTTAACCTTTTTATTTCAGATCTATCACAGATACTGGACAATGTCAACTCCTACTCCCCTCAAAAAGGTGAAAGCTGTATAAGTAATTTGCTATACGCAGATGATCTTGTTTTACTCAGCCACACGAGGGTCGGTTTGCCGAGGCTTCTCGACCAGCTGCTTCCCTACACAACAAGTAATGACCTGGAATTAAACTTACCAAAGACAAAGACAATTTCTTTCAGGAAACAGAAGCAACTGAGTGGCGGATGGCATTTTAATGGCAAAAGAAGAGAAACTACGACATCCTATAAATATCTGGGGGTTTACATGGACTCAAAGGGAACTTTCTGCAAACAGAAGGAAGTGGTTGGGGCCAAAGCTCTGTCAATCGAGGCAGCTTTAAGGAAGCTGGCGAGGCAGCTACTCGGACCAAGCCTAACCCCGCTTTTAACAGTCATGAAAGCTAAAGTTACAAATTACTTATCATATGGCCAGGAGATAATGCTGGGGAGTAATCTTAACAGGGTGAACAAGATAACAACAAGAATTTTTAAGCGAGTATGGCACCTGCCGAAATCCTCATCCCCAGCCCTGACAAGACTTGAGTTTGGCCTTTTAGATCACCGAGGGGTTGGGGCCAGACTGCGTAATTCGTGGTAAGGAAGTCTGGAGGCCAGGCTGTGGCAAGAAATATCGGCCAGTCTAGTAGGACAAAAACATCAACGCTACCTAGAACACTCACTGCAATTGCTTGATGTTAACGAATACTGGGGCATCAACCCACCCCAGCAGGCACTAAAAATATGTATCAAAAGAAGAGTCTGACTCTTGTCTTTTCACTCGGACAGACAACTGGCCAAAAGAAAACATGCCTGGACGGTCCTTTCGGGGTTTAAGCCCGGAGTAGAGGCACCTGTGACTTAATCCAACAAGACTCCATAGTGGAGTACTTTGTACGGTTTTTTACAAAGTGCTACCTCCTTGGGTAAATGTCCAGCACATATTCTATGCTATAGCTGCATAATGGAGCATGAGGAAATGTCACGAGTGACCTTGTGTACGTTTTAGCAATGGGATTGTTCCTGGTGCGTCTTAATCCAGAAATATGTCACAACATAAATCCTCCTATAGAGAAGACAACAAGACTACAAAGGGGTAAATATCCACCAAACAAGGGTCTCTCTTCTTAACTATATGAAGCAAGTGCTTCTTTGTTTTGTGGAGATGTCCTTATATTCCTCTGGATTAACAAAGCCTCACCAAAATCAGCAGGAAGCACGCTGAGGTGTCGCTTGTTAAGCTGTCCATCATCCTGGCAAAAGGCAGGAAGCAGTTGCGGCTCCTGGAGGGGGGGCAGTGGGGCGGGGGAGGGGCAGGGTGGGGGGTAGTAAACTCCGGCATATGGCCGAACGGAGTTAAGTACATAAATAAAAAAATACAACGAATTACATTGCGCGCGCCGCATTGCCGCATCGTCATTTGGCGTTGCAGCGGGCGCAATGTAATTCGTTTTATTTATTTATTTATGTACTTAACTTCGCTCGGCCGTATGCCGTAGCTTATCACCCCCACCCTGCCCTCCCCCGCTCTATCGCCCCGCAGAACTCCCTCCAGGAGCCGCAACTGGCAGGAAGACCTTTACATACTGCTAACGTTGATGGGGCCAAACGACAAAGCTTCCAAGTGATTTGTACATTTGAATACTTGTAGCAATTTAAAGGGAAAACCATGGAATCTGCTCTCACCAGGTAAATACAAGAAAGAACCCAGTCATCACGGTCACTGCTGATTGTGCTCCAATAGCTCAACAATGCATTCAACTCCACAAAGCATTTCAGATCGTCTTTCAGTATAGAATTGCAGAGCAAACACACTAGATTTGAGGTGATGTGTGTATAACTGTATAGCTGAGTAAATGGAAGTGTGATTGATTCTTTGCATGACTAACTAGGTGTGTGAGTAACTCTATGGGTGAGTGGTGGTGTGTAAGTGTCTGTATAGGTGTATGAGTGCAAATGATAGTGCTGTATTGATGAGTGACTGCATGTATGAGTGACTGTATGGGTCAATAAGTGGATGTGTGTGTAGACCTATGAATCACTGAGTGGGTATGTAGTAACTGGTATTTTGGTGTCTATGGTTTCGAAAATGGTAGTCTGTATTTTAGAGTGGGTGTATCAAAGGTTATATTAGGGTATGAGGAGATGCATGAGATTATCTCGTGGATGATGCCATCAGTGATGTCATCAGTGATGTCATTTGAGGTGTCATCAGTGATGTCATCAGTGATGTCACTGACCATGTCATGAATGATGTAATATGTGACATCATCAGCAGTGCATTGCGGGGGCACGAGTTATAGTTAGCTGAACTAACTATACGGCCGAAGTTCACTGGTTTTGTACAAGTGAAATGTCCAACTAACTATATCGTCCCTGAAACCTATGTTTTTTTTAGTGAATGTCAAAGGTTTTTTAAATGCTAATTTCTAACTATAACGTCCCTGACCTATGGTTTTTTCAGTGAATTTCAAAGGTTTTTTAAATGCTAATTTCTAACTATAACGTCCTTGAAACCTATGTTTTTTTTCTGTGAATTTCAAAGGTTTTTTAAATGCTCATTTCTAACTATAACGTCCCTGAAACCTATGATTTTTTCACTGAATTTGTAAGGTTTTTCAAATGCTAATTTCTAATTATAATGTTAAAAAAATACTTTTTCTAAAATTTTAAACATTTTTCTAAAAAATATTGTGATATTTCTGCTTTCTAAAATATGGTTTTATCTTTTAAAAAAAAAAAAGAAAAGTGGATTTGCGTATCGATCGTGTACCAGTCACGGTGGTTGTGCGAATCCAAGAATTTTTCCACCATATTGGTTAAGTCGTGTACGATGCGCGTTCGGTAAGTGATGGGTGCGCGGTTCTTAGCCCCGCGTAACTTCATGTACGTATTTCTGGGGGTCGCGTCAGGTGCGCGAATCCATCGCAAATCTTTAAGTTTTAAAAGTATATGTATATAACTTTATTATATATATTATACCAAGAGATTAGTTAATATAACTGTAAATATCATATATTTGTAATTGTAATAATGATATATTACTGTTTAATATATTTTTCGGAATTCACACTGGGTGCGTGTCCGTTGCGCGCCTTGTGCGCGAATCCCATGTGACTTCAAAATATTTTTCATTCTTCCAGGAGCATCTTTTGAAGAAACACCTCTTGTGTTTTCTGTCCCTCTTTGTTTGATATTTTGGGTGTTTTATCCAAGAAAAAATGGCATCTAAAACTCCAGCACAGGATATTCCTGTAGATGAAGAGGAGGTGGGAGAACCAATTAAGAAAAGGAAGGAAAGTATTGTGTGGGCTTTCTACTCTATCCCAGAAGGAGCAAAGAAGGTGAATGCTCGCAAAGTCACCTGCACTGTTTGCAAGAACATCTTATCTCGTGGGTCTGAAAAGAAGTATTCCTGCGGGACTTCATCAATGCTCAAACACCTTCAGACCATGCACCCAAACCGTCTTGTGAGTGAACAACATCGGCGCCTAATACAACAGCCTCAGCAAGATGATCAGGTCACAGGACCTAGTATTTCTGCGGGATCTACTACATTCACACAAATTGTTCCAGAGTTTGCAGGACTGGAACAGCACTGCATAAAGTGCAAGAAACTTCTTTGTGTAGGCGAGCAATCTGTTGCAGCTATTGTTTTTGCTGCAAACAATCATCGTTGTTAATTTATTTTTGTTATTTTTGCAATGAGTTTCTAATTGCAAAATGTTTTGAAAAGTTTTTTAAGTTCATTTCTGTTTTTTTTTAATCTTTTGTCTAAAAAACACCCCAAAAATGAATAAAAGAGTACAAAAACACACAAAAAATTTAAAACATAAAAAGAAGAAGAAAAATGTTTTTTTAGAACCGCCTAATTGGTTAAAAATAGACAAGCTTGTATGTGTTGTATGAATGAGTGCAAGGGTAATGTCTGAGTCATTGTATCAGTGAATAAGTAGTGTCTGAGTGAATGAATGAGTGCAGCAGTATTGCCTGAGTCATTGGATGAGTACACGGATAGTGTTTGAGGGAATGAATGAGTGCAGCAGAAGTGCCTTAGTGATTGCATGACTGCATGGGTAGTGCCTGGCTTATTGCATGAGTGCATGGGTAATGCCTAGGTGATTGCATGAATGCAGCGGTAATGTCTGGGTGAATGGAGGAGTGCATAGGAACTGCCTGAGTGATTGTAGGAGTGCATAGGTAATGTCGGGGTAATTGCATAAGTGCAGGGGTAATGTCTAGGCTGTTGGAGGAGTGCATGGGCACTGCCTGAATGATTGAAGGAATGCATGGGTAATGCTTGGGTGATTGCATGAATGCTAGGGTAATGCCTGGGTGATTGGAGGAGTGCAGAGATAGTGCCTGCGTGATTAGAGGAGTGGATAAGTAGTGCCTGGATAATTTTATTAGTGCATGGGTAGTGGCTGAGTGATTGGAGGAGTGCATTGGTACTACCTGGGTGACTGAAGGAGTGCATGGGTAGTACCTGTGTGATTGCATGTGTGCAATGGTAATGTTTGGGTCATTGAAGGAGTACATGGGTAACGCCTGGGTGCATGGAGGAGTGCATAGTTAATGTTAGGATGATGGTATGAGTGCAGGGGTAATATCTGGGTGATTGGAGGACTGCATGGGTAATGACTGGATGCATGGAAGAGTGCATGGATGGTGCCTGGGTGCATGTAGGAGTACATGGGTAGTTCTTGGCTGATTGGAGGAGTGCATGAGTAGTGCTTGGGTGATTGCATAAGAACTGCAGAAGTGCCTGAGTGCATGTATGAGTGCATGGGTAATGCCTGGGTAATTGCATAAGTGCAGGAGTAATGTCTGGCTGATTGGAGTAGTGCATGTGCAGTACCTGAGTGATTGAAGGAGTGCATGGGTAATGCCTAGGTGATTGCATGAATGCAGCGGTAATGTCTGGGTGAAAGGAGGAGTGCATGGGAACTGCCTGAGTGATTGAAGGAGTGCATACGTAATGTCTGGGTAATTGCATAACTGCAGGGGCAATGTCTGGATGATTGGAGGAGTGCATGGGCACTGCCTAAATAATTGGAGTGCATGGGTAATGCCTAAGTGATTGCATGAATGCAAGGGTAATGCCTGGTTGAATGGAGGAGTGCATGGGCAGTGCCTGAGTGAATAGATGAGTGTATAGGTAATGCCTTGATGATTTTATAAGTGCATGGGTAGCGGCTGGGTAATTGGAGGAGTATAAGGATAGTGCCTGGATGAGTGAAGGAGTGCAAGGGTAGTGCCTGGGTCATTACATGAGTGCATAAGTAGTGCCTGGGTGATTGCATGACTGCAGGGGTAGTGCTTGAGTTATTGAAGGAGTGCATGGGTAATGCCTGTGTGATTGTATGAGTGCAGGGGTAATGTCTGGGTGATTGAAGGAGTGCATGGGTAATGCCTGGGTGCATGGAAGAGTGCATGGGTAGTGCATGAGTACATGTAGGACTGCCTGGATAGTTCCTGGGTGGTTGGAGGAGTGCATGAGTAGCAGCAGGGTAATTGCATGAGTGCAGAAGAAGTGCGTGGATGATTGGAAGAGTGCATGGTTAGTGCTTGGGTGATTGGAAGAGTACATATATCTTTATAACTTTATGGATGCAGGCTAGGTGATTGGAGAAATGCATGGATAGTGCATCAATAATGGCAGGAGTGTGTGAATAGTGGCTAATTGTATAGATCTGTGCATAGGTAGTGTTTGAAAAAATGGATGAGTGCAATAAAAGTAAGTGCAAACATTACTTCATATTATTATGCTTATCACATTATTTCATCTTACCTTCTTTATTAAAGTAGATACCAAACTCAGTGAAAGTATTTTACAGTAGTTTTGTTGTAAACTGAATTGAAAATCTTTTGAAACTTTAGTATTACCTTCTGTAAAAAAGAAGAAAAAGTGTTATTGCATATAACATTATAGTTTTAAGAACCCAACATGATTTTAGTATTATATAACATATTCAGTTTCCCTTTTTGCTGTTTTCAGATTCTACTGAATTTCACCATACACAGTGATTTCAATGTAGATCATCGTATAACAGTGGGGAGAAAAATACAATCAGTGAGATTGTAAAAAAAAACAAATCTGCATTGAAAATATTTACAACAAGTTCAACTATCTGTTTACCTATCTACAGTTTCTAAATTACATTCTTCAACTACATTAAATCATTTACTTCTCTGAAGTACATTTTCTAAAATATACACTCTCATTTACATCACGTATGATATAAGGATCAAATATATAAACTACTTCTTTCAAACACAATTTTGCAAACGCAATAAGAATTAGCACAATCCAAACAGTAATTGTTTACATTTTCCCAATAGGCCGAATAATGTTTCCAAATCTATTTGCATTCAAAATATCCAAAATAAACTCGTTAATTCGTGTTCACTTCTTCCCAATAGGCCGAATGATGTTTTCAAAACTAAGGCATCAAAAATATCAGATATGAATTTGGTAATTCGTAAGGCAATTTGAATTCCAAATGTGCATCATTGCAATGTGTCCATCCCTTATTGCACTTTAAATACACAGTATAGTGTCCAGATGTTGTAGTAGGTCCATCATGGAAAATAATAGCCACTGCTTTAAAAGTTCTTCCTGAAATTGATACTTGACTTGCCACAAAAAATGTATTTTGGTTTCCAATTTTCTTCCATTTGCTCTGCAACGTTGTAGCATTAAAATAACTTATTTTCCATATCTTTCTATATATAACTTTGACAACATTTCTGATTTACAATGAGAGCATTTCATATCTTGATTAGCTGTTTTTACTAATTTGTTAAAAGACACTGATTTGCAATCTGGTATTGTCAAATATATAAATTGTTCAGTGTCTATTTCAGTGGTAGAAGAAAATGAACACTCTTCCCATTTATGATCCCATCTGTAACTTAGTCCAAATAAATTTTCAATTTCTATTCCTTCATCTTCCAATACTCCAAGCATAAACATAAGAAATTGTTGTGCATCTTGTTGTATATTGAGTGTAAATGGCGAAGAACCAGTACATATATTCAAAAGATGCCAAATGCCAGAAGCAGTATGGATTTTAGTTCTATCAGTTAGCAACTTTTGAAAAATATCATGTAATAAAGAACAGAATCTTTTTTCTCGATTTTCCATAATTTTATGAAGAAGATCTTCTAGATAAAATACAACATTCAGAATTACATTAGCATAGCAGTTGATACCTGAACTATTTTCTAACTGGTATCCTACAATATCATCAACAGTGTCCATTTTCATTTTCTTTGCAGCTTCATGCTTCTCTTTAATTGTTTTCTTTTTTTGAATCTCACTAGAATGTTTGTCATATTTCCATTTTGGACATAGTACATGTTTTTCATATATGGCATATTCACCTAAGTTAGGAGCATAAAGTCTTCTTAACCGATTATACTCTTTTACACAATTTACATCAGCTCTAACCTTTTTCTCATCAAAATCAATCAAATACAAACCAGATAATGTTCTTACTCGAGACAATGCAACATATGCCATGCCCTCTTTAAACATTGTACTTCCAATATTTACCAAAGCACTGTCTACACTTAAACCTTGAGATTTATGAATGGTCACTGCATATGATAAAGAAAGAGGAAACTGTTTTCTACGAACATACAAGTCTTTTACAAGCAATAAACGATCAGCACAACGTCCAATCTGTTTTACCTCTTCAATCTGATCAAATTTAATCTTCAAAAATTCTATTCCATCTCTCTTCTGATAATTAACAAAATCAACAACTTTTCCCATTGCTCCATTTACTAAACCTTTTTCTACATCCAAATTACGCCGTAATATTACCCGACAGTTAACACATACATATAAAGGGGCCGAATCCGATTCGGGCCGGAAAAAATACCGACCGACTCGGTACGGGAATATAGTCCGACCGACACGTACCGGCGTTGCCCGACCTGGGAAGTACGATGAAATGCATGTGAATCACGACCGACTCGTACGGAACTCAAGGCGAATGACCGACCCGGACGGAAACAAGCTATCCGGCTGGGAAACCACGCGAATCGAACCGACCGACACGCACCAGGAATCAACCCGAACGAAACGTACCCGCGAACTCCGACCCGCGCAGTACGATGCAATGGGTGCAAAATCAGACCGATTCGCACGGAGCCCAAGCCGTACGACCGACACGCATACAAAACCCAGCCGAACAAACACAATACTCCGCGACCGACGCGTACGCTGCATATGAAACTGAGCTGAAACACAGCGGGAACGACTCGGAGAGGCGCGCACGAGACAACTGCAACGTCCTACTCGGTCAGAAGAACGACTCCTACATGCACAATAATCACAAATGAAAAAATACAAAAAAAGAGGGCCAAACAAGCAATGACAAAGCCAATAAATACAGGGGGTGAAAAAATGGAACAAGGACACACCCCCAACTCCACCTACATAAAGGCCACAAATCCCTACCATGATCCTTTGCAAATTCCACTGACCTGCCAGCACAGAACACCATCAGACAGCAGACACACACACAGCTCATCCAACACAAAAGCCACACACCATTAGCACCTCAACAAATAGCAACCTCACACACACACAGCAAAACCTACACTCACATACCCTCACTTGCACACACACACACATCAATCACCACCACCACCCATCACCATGCCCCTAAAGAAGAATCCAAAGTTCCTAGATAGTGAATTGGAAGTCATGGTAGACGAGATCCTGAGGGTAGAGCCACAGTTGTTTGGCACATTGGTCCAACAGACCCCCATGGCACAGAAAACCAAGATGTGGGCGAGGATCGTCGACAGGGTGAACGCACAATCACCATGTTTGCACACAAAGGAAGACATCCAGAACAGGTGGTATGATGTGCGCAGGAGGGTCAGGGACCTACTGAAGAAGGATTACCTCCTGAGCCAGCACACCGGCAGTGGCCCTCCTGCCAAACCAGTATACTTCAGGCCCTGGGAGGATAAGGTGCGGCCCATCCTACCACCAGTGAGCGTATATGGACTAACAAACATCCCAGAGCATGGTGAGTACACAACTAATATACACAATATTGTGTGCCAATACACACACATCACTGTCAAGGGGATAGTCAAACCATGCACCCCTAGCAAATCAACAGCAAAC